>JAHLJT010003656.1:26040717-27240717 GCA_031308135.1 Acheta domesticus | reverse complement strand
TTTTCTGGAAATAATATTGGTTGTTTTTTTAGTAGAATACAGTAAATAAAGCAAACAAATAACATACTTTTCTCATTTAATGAATCTAAATGGCATCCACGCTTGATATACTTGTAAACTATTAGGTAAAACGTATGGGGCAAATCTGATCCCAAAGAGAATCCATGTAAGTAATAAAGAAACAGAGCCCAAGGGTTAAAGGGGGCCACTTGGTGTGAATGTACGTACGTCTCTGTAGCCCAGCTCGACGCCGGCCTTCACCACAGACTCGGCCATGATGGGGTGGTCGGGGAAGTGCGAAACGGTGAGCGGGCCTTGGAAGCCATGCAGCTCCGTGTCCAGCTCATCCACGTCCAGGTTGTGCTCCGCCAGTTTGAAGAAGGGCAGCACGTCCTCGTAGCCCCATCCCTCGTTGCCCGCCGCCGCCCACGAGTCGAAGATGCTGTGGTGCCCGCGCGTGTACATCATTCCCTAGGCCCACGAGCAAAGTAATGTACGCGTGTCGGCCCAAAAGGAATGCTTTCAGATTCGCACAGCTCTTCGACACTACGCCTCGTTTGGGGTATCGCTTTTCTGAATGAGATTATCGTAAAGAAAATAACAATAATCTCCACTCCTTTAAAAAGCGCTTATTTAGGGAGCATTGTTTTGAATAACTAAAGGAAAGCTGGAGTAATGAATAATTACTCAGAGAAGGGACCATTTTGGCAGGTCAGTAAATAAATGAATGCCATGCAGGGCGATAACATTGCAACCGATAGTAATTGCAAGCCATTTTTAAACGAGCTTGTAATCGAACGCACTGGCAAAATGAGTGCATGAACATATCCTGCAGTTATTTTATCAGCAGTGGCCAATGAGCATCTATCAACCGGTCCCTTTTTATACAGAGACGTTACTCTAGATGTGACCAGTTTAATAGGTCGCGAAACAAAATAACGTCATGCCAGACGATGGCATTGTAAGAAGTAGTGTCGAAGCCATTCACAAATGAGGCAACTGCAAACGAACACGGGGGTTGAAGACGATAACCTTTTGCCAATGAGCATGGGGTGGGAAATCTCTTGTGATATTGTTACACATGCATCATTTGCCCCTGGTTGGAACGCAACTTAGCGATAGAGATATATTGATGAATTGAGCGCACGAACATAACCTGCAGTGTGGTTGCCAACAGTAGCTATGAAAGCGGTGCCTTTTTGTGTGTTTACCTGCATGCCGCCGGTGCCGGAGACCATGCGGCCGCGCGGCCACTTGCACACGCCGGCGCTGTCGAGGCACGCGCCCTCCTGCGGCACCGTGGTGTAGTTCCAGTCGAGCACCGTGCCCACGGCGCTCACCGCGAAGCCCGGCACCTGCGTGGCCGTGGGCTCCTCGGGGCCCGCCTCCAGGAGCAGCACCTGCGCGCCCAGGGTCAACGTTACAATCTTCTACAGAAGTGCTTCCCAACGGGGGCGCGCGGTGGAGTTTTAAAGAGGGGCAATGATGATCAAAAGGGCGACAGTCGAATATGCACATTGAATGATGAATTGCTTTTATTTTAAAGGTTCAAAATATCTAATAATACTTGTTTATAGTTCTAATAACTGAAAATCATAATGGCACAAAAATAATAAAATGTAAACCTAATAAACCATTTTTCGGAACTTTTATTCATATTCTTTGTTTATGTAATTACTGTCAAGTCATTTATGATAAATTATTTCTGTTTTGGTTATTTTTGGTGCTGTGTGTTCTAGAAAAATGAAAAGGGGTTGATGAAAGTCAAAAGTTGGGAAAACCAGTTGGGAAAAGTTCTAGCATATGACGCGGGGCTTCAAGACTATAATATTTTGCCAATGAGAATGCGGTGGGAAATCTCTTTTAACAAAGTTACACATGCATCATTTGCTCCTGGTTGGAAGGCAACTTAGCGATGGAGAGATTCTTGCAACTGGTAAGGGAGCAGCGGTCGATTAACTCATAGATAACTTGTTATTGTCAGAGGGGAAAAACATTCTTTAAAGTCGGCTGAGTTTTTACGGAAACTTTAAAAATATATATTCAATAAAATTGAAATTTCAAAATTCTTGTAAGTAAATGCTATTTGAAATTCGGGTTTCCGTTATTGTCACTATTACTGAACTAGAAGTAGTTGTATTTATGGTGTTACCAAACGATAAAATGAACATCTAATTCAAACTCAGAAAATGGTCACCGAATTAATATGAAGCCTGAAATCAGTGAGCGCAACGAATGTTTCCACAAGTTCGGTAATACACAATAATTCCCGATACCCGAATCTGAATTCCGAAATGCACAATAATTCCCGATCAGAGCAGACGGCCGCTATTATTCTCTTCCAGACAGCGACTGAATTCGACCTAGCTGACAAGCCAGTGTCGAAAGACCTGCCACCGTCGGGACTGGAACCTAGAACCCCCCGGTCAGAGGGACTGCAGTGGCATCAGTCGATGTCCTGAGCCCTCTCTCCCGGTTCCAATCAGTTGAAAATCGGGTCGTGTGTTTGTCCCCTTCCACTTGCTTACGCTCCAGTGCGGGTTCTCGGAGAGGCGCGCGGCCACGACGGGCCCGGCCACGCCGGCGCCCACCACCACGAAGTCGAACTCGGCGTCGGGCTGCAGCAGGCCCGCGTCGCGGCCCAGGCGCGTGCAGGGCTCGGCGATGTCGCACTGCGAGCGCAGCAGGAACTGCACCAGGCCCATGAAGAGCGCGAACGACGCGCCGCACGTGTTCTGCAGGAACTCCGTGTCCTGGAAGGCGCAATCGGTGCAGCACTCGCCCACCATGCTGGTTGCGGAGGATGCCAAGGAAGCCTGCCGAGCAAAGTTGCTATAATGAATATATAATGTTATTGAAGGTCGTATCAACATCTAGGTCATAAGCGAGCACTATTGGGTTTTAACGTTATGGTAACTGTGAAGATGACATGATATGGTGATGATACGGGTGAAAGAACGAACATAAATACAACCATGCCTGAGGCGGGACTCGAACCCGCCCAATTTCCTGCCCTTTCCATAAAAACTACATACTGCCCCATTTCCTGCCCCAAATTTAAGCGCGCATTCTCTAAGTTTTACACAAACATCTCTCGGTGAGAAAATCAATACAAATTAAAAGCCCATATTTTGATACCGCAAGGTTCCGAGTAATTGATGGAAAAAATTGAGTGATCCGAGCAGAAGGGGCGGGCGGGGCAGAGTACTATAGCCTAAAGTAGAAACATGTCTTTGTTCTGAAAGAAACGACGAAAACGCATTGATGGTATTGAGCAATTAATTTGTTCAAAAATGTAGAGGAATCATCGAAAGAAATCATGCAAACGACAAGTTCAATAGAATCATTTGAATAAAATAGTTACGACAACAAATTTTCTAAGTCTCTCAACAATTATTCAGTTATTAAGATAATCTGATTTTGCTTCATGTGTTTATGTCATTAGCCTCATGGCTAGCTCTTGGTCAGCGTGATCGCTTTCCCCTTACGCGACCCCGGGTTCGATTTCCGTCGAGGCAAGACTATAGTGCGCGTTTTCCTTGCAATGACCCAGTATATGTTGCTGTTTGACAATGAGAAAATTCACTTCTGAGTTTGAGGAGACCGGAATATGGCGTGGGGATGTCTACGTTCTAACCACACGTACCCCCTTAACCCATGGCCGTGAGGCAGAGACGTCGACGGTAGGCCTGAGCCCGTTTACGGGCTGTCTCGCAATGTACATACATGTATCTTATTAATAAAAAAATAACATCTTTAAACGATACGTTTAACTACAATCATGTAAAATTATGAACGTAAAAGTTACGTGTTTTTATAATATCCGCAAGCGACCAAGAATCTCAGTCAAACGAAAGAAAGGTTAGAAAAGTCGTCGAGCGCTAGTGGCGCTCTGCAAGATGGCGTCGCAGCGCCCAGCGCACTCACCAAAGGAAGTCACCGGAGGACCGGAGAGCTGTGAATTGGCAGGTGGCTGGCGCCCGGGGTTTTATGCGGTTGTCTCTCCAACGCCCGCGCTCCGCCTCAAGGCCACGCGTGGCGGCGGCGGCGGCGGAGGCTCGAGAGCCACTCGAAGGCACGCGTGGCGCCTCTTCCGCCGCGGCACGTACGCCCCCGCGCACTCGCGCGCCCGGGGGTAGTTCACCTCCCGCTCCTCCTCCGTTCAAGTCGAGCTTGCACTTGAGTGGTAAGTGGTCCGGGCTGGTCAACTGCTAAGGTCATTGTAGCGCGTGTGTTTTTCCTGAGAGGTGGTGATATTCTTCCCTCTCTGGATAGTGAGATCCGGCGGCGACCTACCAACGGCTAGCAGGGTTTCCTCAACCAGGTATCTCCCACCAGCGGTGCAACGCCCCAACAGGGACAAGTTTTGTGCTCCCGAATGGTCTCCCGGCATGTGCGGTAGTGTAGTGAATGTGAGTGTATGTATGTGTAAGTTGGGATATAGTTCAAGGATGAGGAAGGATAGATTGCGTGGTCTGTGCGTGGTCTTTGCGTGGTCTGTGGCTCATTTGTTAGGGACGGCTCCGGCATTTGTCTGGTGTTGATCGGGGAAATGATTATGACTCAATCGGAGGGAGACTGCTAGAATTCTCCCCACACACAGCGGTTGAATTCTACTTTCCACATCTCTAGCTACTGTCGCAAAAGTCGTCATCTTTGAAGCTCAACCCCTGGGACACCTGATCCGAGATAGTGTAAAGTCAACAGTCCTTGCCGAGAACTTTCTCCACCTGAGCGTTTGTAGTAGGGCCATTGATGAGATTAATATTTAACGCCCTGTAATTCGTATATTGTAATATACGAATAAAAAATATTGTAAAAAGGTTCTTTGTATCGTTATTAAAAAAGAATAATTTGCATTTACAACAAAATATAGGTCAAGAGGCGAAAATTATTCAATTTTTTAGGAAAGATGATTGCTACCGTTAGAAAAGCCATGATCAAATACCCGTAATAGTCTAAACACAAGTCACACTTTCAAAAAAGGGCGATTTGGTATTATTTTCTTTGGTTCACTTACGTCCTTTGTTTTGGGTTTGTACAATGTTCACTCGTTGGGACTTCAGGCTACAGGAACTGTGAAGTGCAGTTACCTTCGAATCCGCTATAATGAGATTCGTTTTTTAAAAATTAATTATCTTCCTGGTCAACAGTTATACCATGTTTTTGAAGGTCATAATAGATACATACATAACATAAGCTTTATTTTCTAGCTATGAGTCCCCTGGAAGATGATTTTGGTTTCTTTTAATAATTTAAATTTTTGGGAAATGATATGAAACTAAAGAGAATAGTCGTAGATGTGATTATACTGTTGAGGTCATGTCATTTGAGGCGGGTTTGCTGCTGTATTATGGTGGTCTGAATCTGCCTTTATGGAAGCATGAGTTTACACGTAGATTTGGTTCTGCTGTAGGTTCAAAGTTGAATATAGAAGCGCTGGGGATGTGGAGAGTGCTGAAGAATTCTTCGGATTGTTTGGGAATGTGTTCTTTCATTGCAAGAATTTGCAGTTCGTGGTGGATTTGCTTGTTCGAAATGAACCATGGAGCTTCAATAATTAAACTTAGCGCTTTATTCTGTATGTTTTGCAGAATGTTTACGTTTGATTTGACAGTATTTCCCCATATCAGGGATGTTTACGACATTGTTGGTCTACTTATCGATTTGTGAATTAGCATTTCTGTCTCTACTTTAAGGGAGGATTTTGTGTTAATTAGTGCATAAATTTGAAATATGATTGCTTGTGTTTTTGTTCGTGTTTTGTGAATGTGTGTTTTTCAATTTAGTTTTGTATCTAGTAGTATTCCTAGATGATTTTCTGGTGTTTGGTAGGTACATAGGGTCCATTTTTCGTTGTGCAGAATTAACTTGGGTGGGGGTTGTGGATATCTGAGAATGTACGTTTTTGCCTGCGATTTGTCTGGATTAATTCTGATTCTTCAATGTTTAGCCCATTCATTGAATATCCATTACTATCGTTTTGTAATTTATTCGTAGCTGATATTGTACACAGTGCAGTAGAGCTCTATTTGCCAGTCTATTAGATGTGGATAATCAGAAGTATATAAATTGAATAATACTGGTTACAATGGAGAACCCTGAGGCACTCCTGCTGAAATCTGTCGTAAGGGTGATAACTGATAAGGTATTGGTAATCATGTCCTGGCACTTTCTTTGATTTAAAAAACTTACATTTTTTTGGTATAAGTAGTCAGGATACCTATTTATCTTAGTTTGTAAAGAAGAACCTTGATGCAAAATTTTGTCGAAAGCTTTGGCTGTATCTAGAAATATTGTGATAGTTTGTTATTTGGTATGGAATTCTTGACCTGTGTATTCGGTTAATTGAAATATTTGGTGTGTAGTATAGTGGTTCGGTCAAAATTCAAATTGAGAGCCAAAATAGTCAAAATATGCTTATCTCTGAAACAATGCATCCTTGAGTATTAAAACAGCAATTTTGTGTCTCTCGTGGACTCAAATATGTTTTCTGTACCGTAATTTACAAAATCAGGCATTTGCGGACGTTCTATTACATTTTTTTATGGTTCCGTTGTTTCGAAGCAAAGGTTGCCAGAAACGCTGTAATTTTGATTCCAGAATGGAACTATTTTCACTTTTAAAACTATTTTAAAAGTTCTGGAGTTTTTTTATATACTTGTACATTACAGTTTTGTGCGAAAAATCTCTGGGGCCTTTCTGTTACATGTTTTTGGATTTTCAGTCTTCTGTACTCCAGTTATTCATAATTTTCCGTTTCATTCGGCATGGGAGACACTTCACTTACACGCTACCGTATATAAAAGGGTTTCGTAATAAAAACACACTTAAATTAGTTTTTTTCAATTTGCGGTTTAATTTCTAGATTAACTAGTGCAGGAACTTGCAGTAAACATGTAATGAATATTTGAGTGAATATTTTTCAGAGCATTTGAGAAAAGATTTAGAACATTTGGAGAAATAATTGGGAACATATGAGAAAACATGTGAGGTTCCATGTAGAGATCGTATGGGAAACGTACGGAGGACTCAAGGATACAAGATGAGCTTAAAAGTTCATTCCTTACACTCCCACATTGACTATTTTCCTGAAAACTTTGGAGCTTATAGTGAAGGACAGGGTGAAAGATTTCACTGGACTGGGCGTGATTTTGAGAAATATTTCCAAGGAAAATGGGATATCAGTATGTTAGCTGACTACTATTGGATGTTCAATCGGGAAACAAAAGAAGGAAACAGGAAGCAAGTTCGGAGAAGCATCAAAGAAAAAATGAATGGTTTCACAAGAAAAAAGAGTATACTTAAAATTGTGTATAAATATCGTAAACAATTTTTAATTACTAGTAAGAAAATAAGTATATTTAGTTCCCTGTAAAAAAAAGGATTTTTATTAAATATTTAATTATATTTTTCAAAAACACTGTACGTGATAGTATATTTTGGAGGTCATTTTGAGATTCTGGGACCTTTAAAACATATAATTCAGCAAAAATATCCCATGCAGCTAAAAAAAATACTTTTTTTGCAGACCTGTGTTATCACGTATAATGAGATGTCAGATCTGTGATACATGGCTAATAATACCGGATTATTTTAAGAACTTAGATATACATTATTCGGTGACGTAATGTTTTAAAAACGCAACATCATTCCATGATAAATTATCTAAGGAGATTGTGATAGATCGCGGAGAATTCTAATAGATATTTATGCACCAAGGACGTTATAAGGGTTATAATGATCGAGCGGAGACAAAAACCGCAAGGGCCTTTCACCCTTTGGCCTTCGGGTATTTTCTCGCCGCCCGATCTTTAAAACCACTTGTGACACATATATGTCTGTCTCCATAATTTTAATAATTAGATTGACTCATTTTCTCATTAACTATTGTTAACTTTACTTGGTTTGTATTTTCATATTTCCCTCCCATAATTCCCTTCATAAGAGAAAATGTAGGACAATTCATCCGTTTTCGTATTTCTCTCGTAACCACGATCCTCTGATCGAGATAAGTTATGCAGAGGATATCGCACTCCGCAAAATTTCCCATGGGCTTCATGTAAAATATCCTCCAATTAAAATATCTATTTGAAATCGACCGCGCGACATCATCCAAATCGATTGATGGATATCAATTTGGTGAAACTCCTGCTTACGATTTAGCCGCAAGAGTTCACAGAGGGACGAACAGACGGACTGACGTTTTTCCGTCATTCGATTTTTCGGTACCCACGAAACATGGATTCTGACTATACAACATGTTAGAGGGAGTAATTAGCTATATATAGGGACAAGATATATCCACGTTTTCGTTACCAGTGACAATGGCAATAAGAGTTTTTTGTCGAAAATCGCTGTTTTTTCCCGCAGCATGAGAAAGTAAAAGGCAAGGCAACGGCAAGAGCTCAAAGAAGACAGGCTTGCAGGAATCAAATAAAGTGTTTTTGCTTGTCAAATAAAGTGTTTATGTCCGTATTTTTTTAAATTTATTTTTATTTATTTATTTGGTAAAAAAACAGTTAAAATTGTATTTGACGTATGGGGGAAGAGATTAACACACCTAAGCCTTCACTTGTGGAACTTGTTAGCAGTCGCAGCTCGTTAGGAGCGAAAACTAATTATTTTAAAGCTAATACATCAATATTCATTTTACAATCGTAAAAACCGTTTCATACTGCCAGAACCATCTCCCGTAAATGATATGCAATTCTGAGAATTTCAAGCCGCTCTGTCGCGGCATTGTCGCTGAGAAATTGCGACCTGATATCTCGTGAAAACGAGCTAAACACCGGAGGTGGTGGCTCTGTGCATCAACTGATATCACTGCAGTGCCTCTGACCGGGAGGTCTTAGGTACGAGCACTGACGGCGGTAGGATATTCGACACAAGCTTGGTAGCTAGGTCGAATTCAGTCGCTGTCTGGAGGAGAATTCTAGCGGCCGGCTACTCTGATGGTATATTTCTCCGGTCAACAGCGGGCGAATGTCAGAGTAGTACCCTATCAAACGGGCCATGGACCGCGCGCGATCTTTCCTTTCTCTTCCTTGTCCTATCCTCACACACCATGAACTTCGCGATCACACATGCCTGAAGACCGATCGGAGACTTACTCGTAAAGCGTGTTCCGGCTAGGGACGTGCCCCGGTAATCGGGGATACCTGGTTGTGGAAAAACCCCGTCGGCTCTGGGTCTTGCCATCCAGCTCCAGATGAAAAACTACACTTACCGCACTATACTTACGCGACCTCATTAGTTGACGTGCCCGGAATCACTAACAATCAATCAATCGTCGATCTAAACAAGCAAGGGAAATTATAATTTGCAATTTCGAAGAATTACACGAAACTACTCATATTTTCAAAAAATCGTGCATGACCTTATTTAAAGATCTAATTTTGATGAAGTTTTCATTCAGAAAAAATCCCTTATCTTAATATTGTAGATTTATATTGTAGATATTGTCATTTTTGTAAGCGTACTTTGTACCTGCTTTCGAGAAAACATAAGTGGTGCTAAAACAAAAAATAGTTTTTCAGATTATTTCTAACCTTTGCAATTTTCGAAAACTCAGAGTGTTAATCGAAAACGACAGCTGCGCTATTTTTAAGCGCCCTTTGCATTATCCGTGAAAAAATTTGAAGCTGTTTTAAGAAAAATTATTAATTGAAATAACTTCAAGTTGAATTTTTAGTGAACTACTCGTCTTCGCAAAAAAAAGTGTATAACTTTATTTAAATATCAATTTTTTTAAAAATATTTTATTTTTAAAATCTTTACTATTGACTGCACAACATATGCAATCTTAGTTTTTGCAATTTTTAAAAATATAGAAAGTTTGCAGAAAATGGGACCAGCATCAATATTTTACTGTCCATACATTCGAGGAGAAAATTTAAGAAAACATTTATAGTTGTTTTTGAGAATATAATTGTTTAAAAATTTCGTATGACATGCAAAATTACGCAAAAACAACTCCATTTTCAAAAATTGTGGGGGTAACCTGAACGATGTGCTGTTTCTAAGAACCTCAGTTTAAATCCCAGCACCAGGAAAACATTTTTCTGGTTGGAAAATCTTTTGCAGGTTCATGCAGTTTTGTAGATATTGGAAGAAAGAGCATGTTGTTGTTGTGCCACTAGCTCTTCTCATTGTAATGAATTTTGAAGTCATAGGTGTATTCTTGGTTTTTACCAAAACGCTTTTTTGAAAATGTTTTCTGAACGTCGTCAGCAAACCTAAACGTAAGATTTTAATTATTTTCACGTTTCGAACAATACCTGTGGAGCTGTCACATTTCCTGTTACCTATGAAGCATTTTGTATTTTTATTATTATTATTATTATTATTTTTCCTCTAAATCACGACTTAGGATGTTATGTGTCGGCTGAATATAAAATCTACTCCAGGTTGCAACCAGCTACCTAAGGAGCAGATCTAGGGACTGTCGGTGCCTCTACAATACTTTGCGCAAAATGTGGGCTGTTCCAAATAAAGCAATTTCTTGCACTTCCCAGTCTTTTGGATTACCTGGGAGTTTAGACAAGTTCTTACTCAAATTTTGCGGAACAAATCCCAGAGCTCCGATAACTATCGGTACGACCTGTGCTTTTACGCCCCACATTCGGCTGATCTCGATTTCCAAACTCTTGTATTTAAGACTTTTCTCTGCCTCCTTGGTAACGACGTTTTGATCGCAAGGTACAGCAACATCCACAAGCAAACACGATTTGTTCTCCAAATCCCGGATGACTATATCCGGTTTGTTTGCTGCTATCGTGCGATCAGTTTGAATTTGTTGGTCGTACAATATCGTACACAATCCAACACACGTCACCGGTTTCGGTGAGTGTTCGTACCACTTGGGGCATGTGTTCGGAACTTCGAGGGCGGTACAGATCTGCCAGTGGAGGTAGCTACACACCCTGTCGTGTCTTTTCAAGTATTCGGTCTTTGCTAAGATTGGACAAGCTGAGACAATATGATCGATGGTTTCTACGTGTTCCTGACAAATGCGGCATTTATCATCTTGGGAAATTTTGAGAACCGCTTTATCATAATGTCGTGTTCTCAAGGCCTGATCTTGGGCAGCTATTACAAGTGCTTCCGATTCTGGCTTCATTCTTCCCCTTTTAAGCCACATAAATGATTGATCTTTATTGATCTGTACCTTGTCCATTCTTTTTAGATATTGTCCGTGGAGTGGTTTGTCTCTCCACGATTTCTTTAACATTTTTTGTGTCTCAGATTTCATGTTAAGTAGCATCAGAAGTTCAGTGTCTCTGTCATTCTGGTTGTCTTGCATAGTCTTGTTCGCAATGCTTCTTGCTACACTTACAATGCCTCTGTTTCCCATTCTTCGGTCAGATTTCATGACCTGCCTCATTAGTGGGTCATCTTGATGGCTGACTACATACTTTCCCATCCCGGTTATGGCATTGTGCCAGGAGGCTTCAATTTGTCTCAGGCCTCTTCCTCCTTCCTTACGTGGCACATAAAGTCTATGTACATCAGCTCGGGGGTGGGCAACATGATGCATTGTAAGCAATTTTCTGGTTTTTCGATCCATGATGCGAATTTCCTGTTCAGTCCAGTCTACTAGTCCGAAACTGTATTCGGCTACAGGCACCGCCAAACTACCTATTGCAGATATTTTATTCCTTGAGTTCAGAGCGGACTGCAGGACAAGTCTCACTCGTCTATAATACTCTCTGCGAATTCTCTCTTTCATTGTGTCGTTCGAGATGGTCTCACATTCTTCAATGCCCAGATATTTGTAAGTTTTACCTGGCTCAAGATCTTGAATCACAGTGTGTCTATCAACTTCAATGTTCTCGGACGTGGTCATTTTGCCTCTTTTTAAGTTGGCTTTTGCACACTTGTCAAGACCAAACTTCATGCAGATGTCATTGCTAAAATCATTGATGACAGACAGCATTTGGGAGAGAATCGCATCATTCTTAGCAAAAACTTTAAGATCATCCATGTAAAATAAATGTGATACAGGCATTTCATCACCATGGAGCTTGTAACCAAAGTCAGTGTGCGACAGCTGTCTTGATAGAGGAATCAAACTAATGCAAAACAGCAGAGGGGATAGTGAATCTCCTTGAAAAATTCCCCTGTTAATCTGAATACTTCTGGTTTCTACTACTCCCTTTCCGCTGTGGATTAGTAACCTGGTACTCCACGACTTCATACTAGCCTTGCAAAACTCAACAAGTCTAGGATGAAATCGATAGATCTCCAGGGTCTTCAAAATCCAATCGTGTGGTACACTGTCAAAGGCCTTCTGGTAGTCAATCCAAGCCATGCTTAAATTACGTTTTCGTTTCTTTGCATCATTCAAAATTATTTTATTCAGAAGCAAGATTTCCTTACAGCCATAGGAACCTTTACGACATCCTTTCTGTTCAACTGGCAACAGATGGTTCTTCTCTAGGTGCCTATACATTTTGTCAGCAATGGCTGCAGTTATAAGTTTGTACATTACTGGCAAGCAAGTAATTGGCCTGTAGTTCTTCGCCAAAGAGCTGTCTCCTCCTTTGGGTAGCAAATACGTAATGCCGCGAGTGAGCCATTCGGGGAGTTCGTTAGGGTTTTCTAAAATTTTATTAACAGCCTTTGCAAGATGAAAATGTAGTGCTGTTAATTTCTTAATCCAATAAATCTGGATCTTATCAACCCCAGGGGATTTCCAGTTTCCCATGTTCTTAATTGTTTGGCATAGGTCCTCTTTCGAGAATCCTTGAACATGTTCCACTGCTTCCACGAGTCCATTGGCAGCATCAACTTCAGATTGGAGCCACGATGCGTCTTTGTTGTAGAATCTGGTTTCCTCCCAGATTCCTGCCCAAAATGTTTCGACGTCATCTTTTGAAGGAGGGGCAGCATTGCCATTCGGTTTTTCAGTCAGACTGCGATAGAATCTCTTCGCGTCTGTTTCAAACAACCGGTTCTGTACACGGAAATCGTTTCTACGTTTGTACCGTCTTATTCGTTGAGCCCATGCTTGGATTTTTTCTTTTAGCTTTTCAGCTACCATTAGCCTTGTCGTGTCATTGTCAATTAGGTATTTTTGTTCAACATGGAGTATTTTTTGTTGAACTTTATACGTGTGGTTTGACTTAGAAGATGCCTCGGCTAGGAGTGATATTTCACGCCGTGTGTCGGCTATCCGTTTCATAATTCTTTTCATCCACGGAGGTACGGAGCTTTTTACTCTGTCTGGCTGTCGGCCATCGGTGTTCTTGGCTGGTCCCAAGATTATCTGAGATACTAGATATCCAGTTGCATACACGATGTGATTGATTTCAGTAATATCTAGATCTCTACTTGAGGTCTGTACAACCTCATTTAAGACAGAATTCGCTGTTTCTACCACTCTCTTAGCTTTAGCATTTTCGTAAATTCTCCTCAACGGTGCACGAGATTCGAATGGAAGTAGACGAACTCGTTCTATCTCGCGTCGGAGGAGGTCCCGCATCATGTCCTTATCGTGTGACTCATGGCCAGATGAATTTTCACCACTGACGGATGTTTCATTTGGAAGAGATGAACCTTGAAGTGGATCATCGTTTTCAGGGATATTAGATGGTTCTAAATGTTCGTCATGTGGATGGTTTGATTGATGAACATACTCTGCGTTTCTCTGGATGTCTGCAAGTTGTTCGGCTGTGAATTTTCCACTGCTGAGTATGTATCGTCGTTGACTGGCAAGCTTCTTTGAGTCTAGGGTAGGTCTCATATCTGGGTTCCGCTCTCTCCATATCTTAAAAACTTCTATTTCTGAGCCCCCATTTTTCGCTTTTGCATAGTAAAAGCACCACATCACCTCCATTAATTCATCCCGGGTCCATCTCTGACGATGGCTTCGAGCTACTGCCGGCTCTGGGTCCCTGGGACTAACATCCGTGGGATGGCCAGATGTCGACAAGGTGACATTAGCTCGGTTCCTGAGCAGGTATGGGACATTGGTAGAACAAGGCACGTTAAGGTTCATTACATTGCTTTTTCTATCCATTTTGCTCATTGGTTTGAATTGAAGATTCGCAGGACGCAAGTTCGAGTTCACAGATCACACTTAACCTTCGGGTTGTTTCCTGCCATCCGTTACTGCGACGCATAGTGGCCTCGGGGCATCCCCCCGCAGGGCCCAGCAAGGGGTCCCTCCGATCGCCAGTCGGCATTACTAAACCCTACGGGATTTTCACTGACTGCTGAAGGCAGCCTCCTTCGCTGGCTAATGCAAGGTTCGGGCCTCCACTCTAATCAGTGGCCTGGTGTGCCAACCCAGTTTCTCTCCTGTACCCTCTATGGGCCGACAACAGGAAGTCCAAAGGTTCATGACCCTTCCCTCTCTACTTACTTCCCACTCTCCTCAAAATGGAGTACTTCTTCGTCGGACCCCTCACCTTCAACCTATTCAGCAAGGGAGACCCTACCAGTAGCTAGGCTACCACTGACATAGCTCTCAGGCTCATGGGGGTACTCAAGCTCCACCACCAACTCCAAGGTCGTGTACTCCCTAGGTGGAGTTATTATTATTATTATTATTATTATTATTATTATTATTATTATTATTATTATTATTATATTTATATTACGATATCTCGATAAAGAGGTATCGAAATCGTTCTCAAATTTATTTTCCATTTTACGGTTCTGTAGTAATTTTTCACGTACGGAATTGGAATTCTTAGAAGATCCGTAAACCTGATAAGTTATATAACGTATTAGATCTGATTTCTCGTCAGTCATGGATCGTAGTTACAAAACTGAAACGATGAAAAAGCGTCTTTAAAATAAAAGATTGCAAAAAACGTAGATAAGGTAAGAAAATTTAATATTTTGTTCAAAACACCAACTTCTAGCTAAGTCAGCGGTGATGAATGCTCACTCATACATAGGAAATGCGACTTTACCATTCTTATCTTGAATTGAAGTGCCCACTGTTCGATGTTATCGGGAGATGCGAGATCAGATTTTCGTCGCTTAACTCTCCAGATATAAGGAGTATGAAACGATGGACTATTCTTAACTTAATCTCGCAAGTCCTTTACAGCAGGACTAATATCATCAGCCACTGTCTTGTGACAGTCAGACCAGAAAATAGTTGCGCAACGTTTCAAACTAAGTTGACCCCATGGTGGAAAGACCCTGGTTGAACCATGTTGGAAAGACCCTAAGTTGTCCCCATGGTTAATCTTGCCTGTGCAGAAAGAAGGTATTTTATTTCATTTTTGTACAATAGGAAAATCTACAATTATCTTTAATATCTATACCGGAAGAGATGGGTAAGGCCATCAAATGTTTTCACTGCAGTGTATCTGACCGGGAGGTCCTAGATTCGAGTCCCGACGGTGACTAGCTAGCTAGTCAGGTGGAGTTCAGTTGCTGTCTGGGGAGAATTCTAGCAGCTGGCTGCTTTGAACGGTAGTTTTCCGTGGTTTCTTCGATCAACACCAGGCGAATTCCTCTTTAGTACCCTCACAAACGGGTGCGATCTTTCCTGTCTCTTCCTTCTATCCTCACCCCTTTCTATCGCACATGCACTGCAAGTATACTACCTCACATGCTGGGAGACCGGTCGGGAGCTTAGACCTTAGAGCTTGTTTCGCGCGGTGCCCCGCAGGTGGGATCTACCAGTTTAAGGGAAACCCCGATAGCCAACGGTAGGTCGGCGCCGCATCCAGCGCGGAAGATCACAGACCCTTCAAGGAAAACACACACTATACATAAGGGACTAATGTTCTTAGCAGTTGACGCGCCTGAAATTAATAATCGATCAACAAATCACTTCAAAATCTACATCTTACGTCAGGTTAGGACCGAAGGTGTCTGGAGCATTGTCCACGTTCGTGGAGTGATTTTTACGTTCCCGTACACGTAATGGTTTTGAGAAAATTATACAATGCTGCACAAAATGCCTAATGTCTAAATTTTCACGGTAATATACAATTACATTATATGATATACCATATGACAGTACAAATGTGTTATTTAAAAAAAGAAATTCAAACTTTTCGGCAAATTTCTTCTGTTTTGTCAGTTTTATTAAAAATTCTAAAAGAGAGACTTTTCGAAACACGAATGGAAACTTGTGGAGGGAAAACGAAGCATTTTCAGACTCAACGCGGATTTAGAAAGTCTTTGGAAACAGCATTTTATCTTTTCTTAAACTTTTTGCTTCATCAATGAATCAAAATAGAGAACCATCTGAAATCTTTTTTGATCTCTCGAAAATATTTGACGCCATTGGACATAAAAGATTGCTTTCAAAATTACTTTCATGTGGAATTCGTGGTATTGCATGAGATTGGATAAGAAAGAATATTTTAAAAATTTAGATGTTTAGAAACAGCATTTTTTTTTTCTTTTCTTAGACATTGCTTCATTAACGGATCAAAGTGGAGCACCATCTGGAATGTTTTTAGAACTTTCGAAGACATTTGTGGCCATTGACCATAAATGTTGCTTTCAAAATCACTTTCATATGGAATTCTTGGTATTGCATTAGATTGTATTGGATAAGAATCGGTCGAAAAAGAGATTAAATACCATATTGGCACGATAAAACATTATTTACTCATATTTCCGATTAAGCTTGGCGTCCCCTCAGGTTCAACCTTAGGACATATCCTCTTTCTTTTATGTAAAAGCAATGTGCCCTCGGAAAACAACGGATAAGAGCAGCCAGTTGCTAGAATTCTTCAGACAGCAGCTGAACGTGACCTAGCTCTCTAGCAGATGTAAATCCTGCCACCGCCGGCACTCGAACCCTAGGACCACTCGATCAGAGGCATTGCAGTAACATTAATTGACGCCCTGAGCCTGAAGCACCTAACCCGGCGCTGCTCGCTACAAGAAATCCACATACATTAATACATATACATTACTTTACAATTCTTTTCCAGTTGGCATTGAACAATTAAAATCGATACACAAGTTTGTGCCAAGTAAAATATTTTCTTCTGCATCAGACAACAATGTTTGACGTGTGTACTGTACAATTTTAAAATTCCAAATATGGCAGTTCCTCAATTTATGGGTACCCTCCGATAATAATTTTCTTTCAAATTCCCTTAGTCTATTAAGCAAATATTGAGGTGGCCCCTTATTTTATTCACGCATTTATTCGTAATTTTAACCGGCAAAGATGACTCGTGGCATCAACTGTCGACACTGCAATACCTCTGACCTGGACGTCCCTAGGGTTCGAGTCCCGACGGAGGAAGGATTTTCGACACCAGCTAGACAGCTAGGGCGAATTCAGCCGCTGTGTGGAGGAGAATTCTACCTGCCGGGAACTCTGATTGGTAGTTCTCCGTGGTTTCTCCGATCAACACTAGGCGAATGCCGGATCCTAATGAAAGGGTCATGGACCGCGCCCGATCTTTCCTTCCTCTTTATTGACCTATCCTAACCCCTTACTTTCACACACTCATACATACTCACACTCACACTCACACGCACTACACTACCATACTTGTCGGCAGACCAGTCGGGAGTCTAGAATTTGCCCCGGCTGAGACTATGCCCCGGTGGTGGGGGGTAGCAGCTGGTTGGGGAAAATCTGGACAAGCTGACTTAGGTTAGATCTTGCCATCCAGTGCAGGAAGATCACAGCCACCTCCAGCGATAAAAACGTGCACTACACTTACGAAGCTAATGACTTTAGCAGTTGACACGCTCACGAAACACTAATCAAGCAATCGTAAATGTAGCCTCACGAACATTTGTTTGAGCAATCCTTTCACTAGTTGTGTTAGGAACGGGAGCGGGGGGGGTGTTTGAAATACTGTTAGATCAAATCTGTAGTTGTTTACCCATGATTATGTTTTCTGTTTCTCAAGAGCTTTGTTAGTTCCTTTAGCAAGCATAGTAAAAGCGAGAAATAGAGATTCCGGAGGTGAACAAAATGTGCACAGATTATACGTCTTACTTGATCTCCTTTACTTCGTAACAAGTGTAATCGTACACCTGTTACTGTGTAATCGTAACAAAAAAGTGGATAAATCTTGTTCCTTCTACATTTGAGTATAGAAAATTATTTCTGCTTATTTATACCTTGCGTGGTCAGCCTCCATGTTCGGTGGGTCCTTGATGCAGAAAAATTAATTGGCAGCCAACAGTCTGACTGTCGGTCCGTCTGCGTCTGTCAGTGGTCAGTGGTCACACTTGTGTATACACCGCAGATTTTCTCCAAATTTGATATTCCTCTTTAGATTTAAATGAACTTGAGATCTTCTGAGTTTGACACAGATATTTATTTTATTTTGGGAGTCTTGTTTGCACGGAGTCTTATTTACATTTTCAAAATTTTCTCACAAATGGCTCCAAAGTTTTGGAGTCTCATTTTTATTGAAATCCCTGATTTTTCGAAACTTTCAGAAGTTTATTATTATTTTTTATATATTCCTACAATCACAATATTAAAGATAGGTTTTTTTAATTAGTGAAATCTATTCTTTAAAAAGAGTTCTTGAAATAATGACACTATCATTTTTCGAAAATATGAGTAGTTTTCGCGTTATTTTGCATCAAATTTAAGCAATTTTGAAACATTTTTCTCAAAAACCTGGCCGGATTTTTTCTTTAAATTTTCTCCTTGTATGTATCAGAAGGCGGTTTAAAAAGTGGTGTTGGTACCATTTCCGACGAACACTGTATTTTCGAAAATTCCAAGAAGTTCACATTCCAAAAGTACGTATTGAAGATAGAAATTTTTCTCTTAAATGAAATATGTTCTAAAAAATCGTATCTTTAAAAATGGTCATGTACATTTTTTCCAAAAAAAAGAGTTTTCACAGTTTCTACTTGAAGTTAAGTTAATGCAATTTATAAAAAAGATTTTCTCAAATTCCCCCAATTTTTTCTTCAAAGTGTTTCCACCGATAGAACGCTTAGAAGAATAGCGCAAGTCTCATTTTCGTTGAACTTTGATTTTTCGAAAATGTAAAATTTAGAAATAATGCGAGGACGTATATGCTGTTATAGCACCACTTGTTACTGTTATTTGTTGAAAATAAATGAAATATGTTGTCTATTGTATCTTTACAAGTTTATTTCTTGGATTAATTTAAAAGTACTAAATGTTATTCTTTCATGAAACCAAAGACCTCAAACGTTTTCCTCGTATGTTCTGGCATAGAAATTTGAGATGGTGCTCGTAGACAACCTTTGTTGAACTTTGGATGCTTAAGCCAAGAGTTTTCAATACGTAGGTGACAATGGACTGTCGCAAACGCGGCTTCAAAGGTAAACACTCGGTGTGGAGAGTACTTAGGATTACTGTCGATAAAAATCCGATACGGAGGAACTACTTCTGGCAAAAAAAACGCGTCCTCGCTCTCGTACATAAAGGCTTGGCATAATGCCACTAGCTCTTATGCATGTTTCTAATCACTTTGGAGGATTCTTATATCCATGTTCTACTGTGGCATGATATCTTCCAATTGATCATTGTCCTCCTGAAAGTTTCTAGAAGGCTGTCGATGAAATGAAAATAGTATGAATGTTCGCAAGCTTCGTTTCTAAAATTTAATTGTCTTTGCAAATTATGTCGATATTTGAACAAATGACATTCTCTGCCTATCCTAAATTAAATCCATTTATTTTTAAAATGCACTTGAAATTACGAAAATATTCATTTCCAATTCAGACTTATGTATGTCTGGTCACCAAAAGTTATAGGCCCTAATTATTTTTGTGTTATTTGGGCATGCTTTGCACTTAATCTTCCGATTCAGCTTCTTCTTGTGGTCCATTCGTCTGGAATTCTCGATGTTAGGAGTTAACAGGTTGCAATACGACAATAGCAACAGAATAACTTTTTTGTCGGGCGGCGTTTCTTGGTGTACGGAGCGTAGTTTTGGGTAATCGAATTTGTATTCGAATGTAGTAGCTTTAAA
Organism: Acheta domesticus; assembly: GCA_031308135.1. Taxonomy (NCBI): domain Eukaryota; kingdom Metazoa; phylum Arthropoda; class Insecta; order Orthoptera; family Gryllidae; genus Acheta; species Acheta domesticus. Next base: position 27,220,804 of record JAHLJT010003656.1, on the reverse strand, counting down.
TGAATTATGATTTTGCACTTACTGGGTTTCAATTAGTTTTCGCATTTACTGGGTTTCAATGAGTTTTACAAGTGATTACTCAGATGTGTTAATATAGGTGCATATACTACATATGCAGTATCCGAGAATGTAACTAGCGGTGTTACATAATGGCACATACTTTTCCGTATTAGTTTTCTATTTCTTTTGGTCTCGGCTAGCTATTCGGACTTGCCACATACTCTTGCCAGCTGCCATCTATTGCCGCCTAAAGTACATTTTTTTGACATTTTTTAATATTTCGGTTTCCTAACAGTAGAACGGAAATATTACTTTAAGAATATTCAAAAAACGGTATAACCTCGTCCTAAATGCCAATTTTATTAGAGAAATTTGAAGCCGTTTTAAGAAAATGGCGTATAAGCGCTACTGTAAATGCGAAATTTGACGTACTTTTTCACAGAAAACTATTGAGATTTCGAAAGACTTCATTAGAAGTCATTTGAGACACGTTTACTTACAAATACAATAGGGTTTAAAAATTGCTGGAAATGTGCATAATAACTGTGTGAGATTATTCAAAAAAATTACATTTGTGTAATTTTTGAAAAAACAAAAAAAAAATACCTCCAAATGAACTTTACATCATATTAAAAAGTGCAATTAGCACTATCCGTTCGAAAAGTGTGAATAAAATATTTGGAAAGTTTGAAGAAAAGATAATGTTTAATACAGGGATCCTAAGGATTATTTCAACCTTCGTTTCATTATAATCGGTTCAACACCTCAACCGATTACAATGAACATTGTAATCGGAGAAACCATTGGCCCTTGGAAAATTGTCTTTGTTGCTGTCTGCAGCCGAATATACATTATCATTCAATTAATACATACAATACCAGACCACCTGTAAACGTTGGCATACAGCCCTCAGGGAAGATCGCAACATGGCAATCGAAACGTCGGCAACTCAGCCTGCGACGCGGCGTCACCCGGACAGCCAAGATCATGAATTCGGCCGCGGAAGCCTACGACATCAACGTCCCTTGGACTTCATGTAAAGTACCCCCCAAAATTAAAATATCGATTTCAAATTCAAGGGACCGTGACATCAGCCAGATCAATTGAGGAATATCAATTTTGGAGAAAATCGGCTGAACGGTTTAGCTGCTAGCATTGTTCACAGATCGACAGATAGACGTTTTGCCGTCATTCGATTTTTCGGTATCATGGACCCACAAAACATGGATTCTGGCTACACCACTTGTTACAGGATCCCCCCCCCTAAATTTAGCAACTGGATTTATCCACTTTTTCGTTACTAGGGCTCTGAAATGAGAGTTTTTCTGCCTTGTTTTCGTGCAGTCGTACTCGTACATACTTTCTCACTACTCCGAAGCGAGAAAGTATAAATAAACAATTTGCTCTGAAATATATTTCGGAGATCCTGAATTCCATTGTTGTCCTTATGGCAACCGTATTCGGAAGTGAGAACGAACTACGTGCTGGGCGGCTCATAGCCTTCGCTCGCTTCAAGAGCAGAGATAGCGCCTACTCCGTGGTCACGGCACTTGCACTCCACTCTCGTCGCGTTCGCGCCCGCCCTCTTGTGGGCCGTCGATAAATTACGTAACGCAAATTTCGAGTACGTTCAATACCCCCGCACCCCCACCCCTATGTAAAGCAGCGTAACGCTCTCTCAGACCCCCTCCCTCCCCCTTTAGCGTGATGTAGTTTATGGATGACCTCTTACGGAGTCTCATCGATTTGTTCATTCACACCGGCTGGGGTGGCTCAGGGCAACAAGCCATTGCAGTGTGTCTAACCGCGAGATCCTAAGGCTCGAATCCCGACGGTGGTAGCTTTTCGACGCCAGATCGAATTCAACTACTGTCTGGATTAGGCCGACTACACTGATCTCGCGTTTTCCGTGGTTTCGATGAACACCACGCAAATGCCGGAGCAGTACATTAAAAAACGGGCCACGGATCATACGTGATCTTTCTTCCGTCCTTTTCTCTTACTAACCCACACACTCCCTCTTTCGATCTCTCTCTCCCTCTAATCTCTCTTTCTCTTCCTCTCTCTCTCTCTCTCATCCTCTCTTTCTCTCTCTCTCACACACACGCACTTCACTAACATACATGTCAGGAGCTTAGAACCTGTCGCGGCTGCATGTTTCGAATTTGCACTAGACTTGTGCATTAGACTTATTTTAGGACTTATTTTAGAGCTCTCTGATTGGACATTGAGGCGGCACACGAAACGCAAACGACACATCTCTCTGAAACACATACACTTTGAAGAGACAGACAGACAGCTTGTGCATTCGAAAAGAGTAGTGGCACGGCGCTTGTGAGGTTTATGAAAGAACAACTAGAGGCACCAAACAGTTATAAAACGTATAATTTGTGTAATCCGAATTTAATGGTAATCCTTAATTGAAAAAAATTGGGGCATTTTATTAGTGAAAAAAAAAACATACTTATTAAAGGGCTTCTCATACTTTTTTAAGAACTTTGGGTTACATAATTGATATTTTAAGGAAGAAAAACAATTTTAGGATATTTTGTGGGGAACAAATGAAGACAGATATTACTAAAAGCAATTGCTTTTATTTTTCTCTTTTGACTTCCATGCTTACGAAACCGGTTGCAGGTTATCTCATTTATTTTACAACTCGCAATTGAAAATCCAGCTCCTATCTCTTTTATACATTAACCAACTTTCATAAACCTCACTAATATTCTCACAAGCGCTCTGCCACTACACTTTTCGAATGCACAAACCGTCTGTCTATTCAAAGAGTATGTGTCTTAGAGAAATGTGTCGCTTGCGTTTCGTGCGCCGCCTCAATGTCCAATCACGCAGCTCTAATATAAGTCCCATGCACAAATCTAGTGCAAATTCAAAACATGCGTTCCGGCCATAGCGGTGCTAGGTGGAGGAGATACCTGGAGGGGGGGAAACCGCAAGTAGTGATGACAAATTTTAGCAAAACATCGGTACATCGATACTTCGATACATCACTAAAAGGTTTTTGATGCCGATGACAACATCGACAAAGATATCGGGGTTTAAAATAACGATATTTTAAATGTGATGAAATAGATGGAATTTTTTCAGCTGTTTCCAGTTTTAAATATAATACTTTATTAAGTGAGTGATATTTTATTGTTTCGTCACGTGTAAGAAATGTGTTAATAATGTTTATCGAACGTGAAGAAGGAAATAAAACTAGTGGTGCTACAGAATGGCACAAACTTTCTCGTATTAGTTTTCTATTTTCTTGGGTCTTCGCTAGCTATTCGGAATTGCCACATACTCTTTCTTGCCAGCTACCATCTATCATCGCCAAAAGTACATTTTTTTGTCATTTTCTTAATTTTTCAGTTTCCTATTGGTAGAACGGAAACATTAATTTTAGTATATTAAAGAACACAAAAACCTAGCCGTAAACGGCAATTTTCTTTTAAAAATTATGTCCCGTTTAAGAGAAAATGGCGTTTTAGCACTTCTAAAAATGCGAAGCTACTTCTCACAGAAAACGGTTGGGTTTTCGAGAAACTTTATTTGACATTATTTAAAGCATGTATACTCGTAAATATAATAATGTGAAAAAATCGCCGATAATGTAAATATTAACGACGTGAGAGACAAGTAAAAAATTTTCATTTTGTAATTTTTGAAAATACCAACCGATAGACCAAAATGGCTTTTACGTCATTGATAGACTATATTTACCACTATCCCTACCAAAAGTTTAAAGAAAAAATTTGGAGCCGTTTTTGAGAAAATCTTGTTTTTGTAATTTTTTAAAATTGCACATATTGCACGCAATATTGCACGAAAACTACTAAAATTGAGAAACATTTACATGACCGTTCTGAAAGAACTCAATATGCAGAACAAATTTTATTTGAAGAAAAAATCTCTTATCTTCAATTTTGTAGTTGGAGAAAGATGCCGAAAAAAATTCAAACTTTCACAATTTTCGAAAATTCAGAGCTGTACGTGAAAATAGGACCTATGCCATGTTAAAAAGTGTATTTTACTCTATTCATACAAGAAATTTAAAGAAAAAATTTGGAGCCGTTTTTGAGAATTTTGAAAATCCCCAGGGGGGCTTCATATAAAGTACCCCCAAATTTTGAAGAATCTTTTTCAAAATCTCAAAGCTTCGATTAGAATCAGATCGACCGGGGAATATCCATTTTGGAAGAAATCGTACGTATGGTTTAGGCTCTAGCAGTGTTCACAGACGGACGGACGGACGGACAGACGGACGTTTTCCTTTCAATTGGTTTTTCGGTATCAAGGACCTAGAAAACAGGGTTTCTGGCTACACCACGTGTTAGGGGATTTTTTTTCTTAATTTAGCAACTGGTTTTATCCACTTACTCGTTTTCACAGCCCGGCAATTAATTTTTTCCGCCGAAAATTGGCCATTTTTTCGCGCAGCATTACGTAACTTTCCCTATACTACGTATATCACTCCGTGTATACGTACGTATACGGGAAAGTAAAAAACGGGCATTGTGTTTTGCTATTTTTCCATTTATTCACTTTCATTCATAAATCATCAAAGTAAAATGTCCTGGTTATAATGTGATACGTAACACGTCAATATTAGTTTTAAGTATATTCTGCTTATTCTTTATTTTCTAATCAGTGTTCTATGTAGTCAAGATTCAAAATGCTGTTTAACGATATTACCATGCAGATACTAAATAATCGTAGACTGTAACGACATTGGAGGAAGGTCGCGAATAGCAAAAGGTTTCGTGCCGCCACATATACATATCCATATGTATCGTGATTTCCAGTGGACACTCGAGTTTTTGTATTAGTTCGGCATTGAGACAATTGACAGCAATAGAATTCACACTAAACAAAAAAGAACTTGGTTTCAAAAATATGGTGATCGCACTCCAGCACTTTGCAACAAGCACTATTGTTTGGAGCACGTTTTCCGCTAATTAATTTCATGATGTTAGTTGTTATTGAGGCTACTAGTGGTGATAATAACGAAATAAAATTATTTCATTTCGAAGATTTCAGTACCCTGATACACGTTGCAAGAATGAAAGGTCTTCTACACACATACACACTCGTATGCACAAGTTCATGATCGCAGGCTGTCACTGCTGCTGGGAAGATCATTGCAAACACAGATAGGGACTTACTTTCAGAACAGTTAACTTTACACAAAGAACTCATTAGATTCATTAAATGTTCATTTTACATCAGCAAACAAGAAGAACAGGAGTTTATTTCCATAAAATACGTACACTTCGGAAAATCAACTGACTACATACGTATAAAGAAACACGTACCTGTATATATATACACACACACAGTTACCACCTTCAACTGTCCTTCAGTGCGCCGGGGAAGCACAACAATTTGAGGTGACGCCGTCAACTACTTCAGCAACTTCATCTCATCACTTCGCACCCCACGACCTTACAAATTTCTGCGAATGGTTCACGGTTTTACGTCATGTGCTCACGCTCGTTATGAAATTATTAACTAAGTTAAGAATTTTTTGTGGCACACCCAATGTAGAGGCGAATATAATAAATAAGATTGGTATTATTAAAATTTCTGAGGGATAAGACCCGTTTCAGTGACTGCCCAACGTGGGCAAGAAAGGGCAAAAATAAGAGCAGTAGTATTTATTTATTTTTTATAAATAAGAAAAACCCAAGCCCGTTTCAATAAGAATCTCCCGTAATATAAATATTAACAACACGATAGATATTCGAAAACTACATTGTATAATTCTTTAAAAATCAAAAAAATGCATCAAAATGACATTTAATGATGCTATTCAGCACAGCACTATTCGCATAAAAACTGTAAAGGAAATATTTTGTGAGGTTTTAGAGAAAACCTTGTTTTTAAAACTGCCCATATTTCACTCAAATCTGCCCGAAAACTACCAATATTTTCAAAAAATGTTATGAAATAAAAGAAATATTCTCGGAGAACAAATTTCATTTGAAGAAAATACACTATAATAATAGTAGAAAAATGCCGAAAATATTTTGACCTTTTCAGTTTTCAAAATGTCAGATAATTCAACCAAAATGAGACATGTGGCATATTTATAGGCGTTTTCTCTTCTATCCAAGAAAACTTTTAACATCAAATTTGGACCCTTTTTCTTTACATTTTAAAATCTTGAAGAGGCTTGTAAACTATCCTCCCCCAAACTATTCATAATGTCCGTTTCGTATTCAAGGGGCCACTCCATCACCCAGATCGAACAGGGAATATCGATTTTGTTGAAAGTTTTGCCTATTAACCGCTAGCGTTGTTCATAGACAGTCGGACCGTCTGTCTTACCGTGAACCGTTCGATATCAAGGATCCACAAAACGTGTACTCTGATTACTCAGCGTGTTAGAGCAGGGTATTTCCAATCCTCTTCAATCATCGATTCTTTTTAATAGAATGTCTGCTCCATCGATCCCCATACATTTTCTCCCTAATATACAGCATCCATGATAATGGCAAAAAGAATTGCACAAAAATGCTTTAAAATGCTATTTCGAACCCTAATATTCTCATAAATATCTCAACTTTTCATTTAGGTATCCGAGTCACTTCCGCTTTTTAGTAGCTGAGTTTTTAATGTTCACTGAAATGCAATAATTACCAAAAGTTGAGAGATTTTTAAGATCTTAAGCCGTAACATTTCTTCAATTCGTATTGCAGACAGCACTTCCCTGAGCGATAAAGTGTCGTTGTCTATGAACAGTTTTAATTTCTTTAGTTTTCTAAACATCCTAATTCCTAAGGATGAAAGAAGGATACGAAAGAAAAGGAGCGAATTTGTAATTTATTGTTATACGTTTTGGTTTCATAAAACATTTAATTAACTTCATTTTTTTTTGTAATCAATGGAATCTTAATTATATCTTTCAATCTCCAATTCATATTTGGTTATTGACACCCACTTGAACCCTTGATCGTCATTGACCCCCATCAAAATTTCATCGACCTCCAAGGAGTCTATACCAATCCCGTTGGGAACCCCTGTGTTAGAGGAAGTAATTTACTAAGTATTGGAACAAAACATATTCACATTTTTGGATATCAGGGTCTCACCAAACGAGTTTTTCTATCGCCGGTTTTTGCCGCGCTTCATTATAATAATAATAATAATAATAATAATAATAATAATGATAATAGTAATAATAATAATAATAATAGTAATAATAATAATTAATATTATTTTTATTGTAAGCGTTCCTTGTTTTATCCGTAAAAAAGAACAAATTTGGAGCGGTTTTTGAGATATTTTCAATTTATTAATTTCCAGCAGTAATTACGAGAAAATGATTCGTTTTTAAAAAAATCTACGTCACCTTTATTAAAGAGATAACTTTTTAGAACATATTTTCTTAAACGCACAAATCTCCATCTTTAACTTTATAGTTTTGAAATTTTAAATTTTTGCAATTTTCGAATATACAGAGTTTGCCAGAAATGTAACCAACACCAAACTTTTAACCGTCTTGATACATACGAAGAAAACATTTAAAGGAAAAATGAAGCCGTTTTTTAGAAAAACTTTTAAAAAATTAAAAATTGCCTTATTTTACGCAAAATTTCGTGAAAACTACTCATATTTTCTAAAGATATTACACAACCTTATTTCAAGATCTGTTATTAAAAATCAGATTTCATTAAGGCGAATAACCTCTAACTTCAGTATTGTAGTTGTAGGAAGACGTCGTAAAAAATTTTGAACTTTTGCAATTTTCGAAAATTCAGGAATTTAAACGAAAATGAGACCCGCGTCACTCTTTTCAGCATCCTTTAACGCTATTTGAAGATAAGGTATAATATAAAAATTAGGAGCCATTTTTGAGAAAATTTCTAAATATCTAAATAAATCTTAAAGTATTCCCAAAAATCAAAATATCTGTTACCAACTCAGAGAACTGCGAGTTCATTTAAATTGATCGGGGAATATAAATTTAGGAGAAAATTGGTAGAACCGGCTAGGCAGTAGCGTTGACCACAGACGAACGTTTGTCAATCAATATTTCGATATCAAGCAGAGGCGTATCTACGGTATGGCAGACATGGCATGTGCCATGAGCGCCACTCACAAGGGGCGCTATTGAGAGTATACCCGCTAAAAAAAAAAATAACAACAAACCTAATTTGAAGTAACCCGATAGGGGCGCAAATTCGATGCTTGCCATGGGCGCCTGAATACCTAGATACGCCTCTGATATCAAGGACCCACAAAACATGGATTCTGACTATACAAAGTGTTAGAGGAAGTAATTTTCTGTATAAAGGAACAAAATTGATCTACTTTCTCACTTTCATGTGCCGGCAATATTAGTTTTCTGTCAAAAATTTGCAGTTTTCGGGCACACGATCACAATATTTTGTCCCTTCTTATAAAGTAAGGACGAGAAAGTAAAATTAACAAAAAAGTATTCAGCTCCTTTTTATAATTATGTTCTCCTGCACAACTTAGAAGGTATTTTCATAGAAATTAAAATCCGTTTTTTTTAAAAAAATGCCTTATTTCACATAAAATTACTCAAGTCTCACATTTTCAACAAATTGTGGAGTCCCTTCCTCATTTAAAGATCTAATTTTGAAGAATAAATCTCATTTAGAAAAAATGTATTTCATTAACTTTGTAGTTGTTGGAAGATGCTGAAATAAACCTTTACCTTTGCAATTTTTGAAAATTCAGTGATCTCAACGAAAATCGGACCTGAGCCATTTTTAATAAGCCTACTTTGCTCTATCAAAAGAAAAAAATAAAGACAAAATTTTGAGGTATTTTTTGAGAAAATTTTATAAATGTTTGGGAGGTTTCATGTAAAGAATCCCCAAACATCCGTTTTAAGTTCAAGGGGGCCGCGTAGTCACACCGATCAGGGAATAGGGCAACACACGTGCGCGAGTTATACGAACACAATTACACGAGACTATTTTTATAGGATTTACTTGATCAAAATACCTTCTAAGTTGTGCAGGAGAATGCTTATTATTGCCTGTGACAAAGAGTAGAAAACATTTGAGCTAAGGTCCGAATAAAATTAGAATGAATTATAGTTGACATTTCGTGGTCACGTGATGACGCCAGCACCGTAATGTAGAGAAAAGCGAATTTAGAAGCTTTGTCTTTTACACATTGTCTCTTAAAATTAGGGAACAAATGTTATGACCCAACAAATATTATAAACAAATGTTGCGAGTTTCTCAACATTCCTTTCGTCGGTTGGCCTAGTTTTCAAAACACGTGGTAGATCGCGCAGTTTGCGGCATTGCCGTCCCCCTACATTCGAATGTTATTCGTACTATGCTATAGGTACCTAATTTTCCTGAAAAAATAAATGTCAATATTTTATATTAATTTCAGTTACATATGTATTGTCGAATGTCGAATTCTGAAAATCTTCGAGGGAAAGAAAAATCTTAAATATTCTTCAATGCGAAGGGTACAAAATATTTTTTTACAAAATTTTAGATACAAATTGCTGTTTTTAATTCAGACTGTCTCAAATATGTAACTTTAATTTATTGGAGATTCCTTATGACTTATAATAAAAAAAGAAAACCCGTTTTATTGAATTTTGATATGATATTATCGAAAGTTTCGATGTATGATCTTCAGCTAAAAGCTTTGGTTCAGGAGGTCAGGTAATATGAACATAAAAAATGTATGAGAACAAAACCTAGATCTCGAAAAAGGTAGATTCAATGGTAATCTAATAAGGATTAATGTGTAAAAATGTTAGTTAATGTGCGAATGACCATTAAGAGGATTGAGAAATTTTCGAATTCCACCTTGATGATCTTTCTCTCTTTTTTAAAGAATTTTTAAAGGACGACAGGCACTGATTTTAGCGCTAAAGAAGAAAACCTTTCTATTGTGGCGCCAAGATAATCAGTGATGCCAAATCTTCGAAGAAACTGGAGTTGAATTCGCATATAATGTATCAAGCTAAGTTCTTTCCCTTGCTACATGTTATGTTGGTAACTTTGTCATTGATTCCTTGGATTAAATATTGTCCAAAGACCGCTACCGTAGTAAGTGAAATGTGGGGATTTGCGTATCCGTGAATGATAGAAGAGGTGTGAAAGCATGAAAAGCAGTATGTGGACGCATTTTGCTTCGTAATGTGTCTACCCACGTTTATTTGCGGTGAGACCGAACAGTGGCCTGTGAATAAGGGCAGGTTCCGAACAAATGTCCGTTAACCTAACCTAAAGTATAATTGTATAACCATCAAAGGAGTCATGGCTAGTAAACAATCTGGCGTACGACGAGTGATACCCAAGGTTGATATTGATGTTCACCTAAGACATTGTATTGGTGAGTTTATTTGTTATGGCGTGCAGTGAATATTGTGAGTGCAGGTTCCTTGATGTAGAACAATATGGAACTCAAGTAAGCTGCCATCCCACCCATTTTAGAATCAACATTTTCTTATTTCTTTTTATTGTGTTAATCTATTTAATCTCTGACTTGAAATTTATTATTGATTATTTTTTGAACAGGAATGGTTTTAAAATTGTAGAAAAAATGTTATTTTAAAAAATTACATTATTTAATGAACTGCTTTTTGACATTTAGCCACAAATATTAAGTTCCTCCTGAAAGAATAAAAAAAGTTCTTTTATTTTTCCAAATAATTAATTCTTAGCAATTCAGTTGTTAAATATAAATTTAATCATAGGATTGTCAGTAAAAAAATATGCCTTAAATTCCCTACTAGATTTGTCTTTTACAATATGTCTTAAGTTGGGTAAATAATAACAAATAAATAATACACATCACTTATCTGAGAGAAGCAAAAACATTCACCTCTTCTTCAATGTGAGTGGTATTTAATTTTAATTTGATAGGCTTTTTTATTTATTTATTTTTGTATTTATGCCTCATACTTTCTTATTCAGTAAGTATGGGCTTTGCACCATGCAAGGTACCCTATAATTGTTGCTTTTATAAAACATTTGTTATTGGAACAGGTGAAGTGTATTCATTTTGAAGAGATAGAGAGATGGGTCTTGATTGATAAAAATAGTAGCTTTGAGAACAAGCTCAGTAGCTTGTGAATATGTCAAATTTGCCTTCTAATTGTAATTTTTTTCATCCTTATTTGGAAAACATAAAATTTGTATTATGTAGGATTGAAACACCACCCCAATCCCTCAAAAGTTAAAATATCAAATTTCATAGCTTTAATTTAAAAATAAAGACCATTTTGTAAGAATCTTGCCTTTGACCAAAGAAAAATGCTGTGAAGTGTTTTGCAAGTGTCAATTTATTTTCATAACTTCAAAAATGAATTCTAATACTATGTTTTTTGGTTCTGTAAATGTTTCTTGGTGGATTTAAATAAAAATGTGTGATATTGATACTTTTAGAACACTGCGACACATCAAGTGAAGAAGATATAAGTGATGATTCCTGTTACACTGACTCAGATTATGACTATGATGATGAAGATGATGATTTTCTCAAAGCCTGTTGTATACTTGATGACAGGCTTCTGTTGTATTTTCAACAACTCTATACTAACAACTCTGAAAGAAAAGGTAAAAGCATGTACTTCGTAACTTCAGCTGCTTATTTGGTTGCAAATTTAATATTATAGGAGTAAGAAAAAAAATTGTTGGATTACTTACGAATCTATTAATATTTACAACAAAGCTATGGCTGCAAAAAAATGCAGATGAACTTGTAGCTGAAGAAGAAAGGGAAAAAAGGAAGGCAGAGAAAAGAAAGGCCAAGAAGAAGCGTAGGAAAGAGAAAAAAAAAGAAGAGAAAGAACGTTGTTCTAGTAGCAGAAGTGAACACTCTTCAGATATGCAAGAAGGATCTGAGAGAAGAAATGCAAAAAGGTGCGTACAGACTACAAACAGGAAGAGAAATCAATACAAAGAAATATCAAATCTGCATAATATTGTTTTGTTTTTTCTTCTCCTTCAGTTCTCTCTCTGCACCTGACACCCCATCGTTTTCTTCAACAGAGGATGCTGAAGATGGGGAAGAATTTTTAGATGTAAATTCAGCATTTGTGTCTGTAGCAGTTAGTAAAAAGAAAAAAAACAGTGCTCTTGCTACTGGAATGGAAAGAACTCGGCCTACTTCAAAGAAAACACAGGTGAGAACTTGAATTCAATTAAGCATTTAATCTTTCAGTGTAGAGTGCTAAAAAATGTGCTGCACATATTTAAAAAAATATATATTTATTTTCACAAACAGAACTTGATCTTCTGTCATCAATGTAAAATTTGTCCTAATGCAATGATTAAAAATCCATTGCTGGGAAATGTGGTACAATACCTACTACAATTTTCTCCAGTTCAAAAAATATTATGGAAAGAAAAAAGTATGCTATTGTTTGGACACACTTGCTGTCTCTCCTAATTCATAATCCATAGGCCGCCACTGGTTCTTGCGAAGACAAAGTATTGCAATGCGACAATGGAAAATGGTGATTATTCATCAGAATATTTGTTGTATTGTACAATGGGGCATTGATTTGGGAAAAGTGGATAAATCTTGTTGCTATATATAGTAAATTACTTCCTCTAGTCATTCTGTAGACAAAAAACCATGTTTTGTGGGTCCTTGAAAATTGGTTTATGGTGAAATGCCTGTCTGCCAGTGCCCAACGCTGGTGCACTATTCAGACAATATTCTCCAAAATTAATATTCCCCAAACGATCTGACTGAACTGGGGATCCTGTAAATTTGAAATGGATATTTTGATTTTGGAGGGTACACATTTTTGGATTACATTTTTTTGCAGATGGAGTAGTTGTGCATCTCATTTCCCTTGAACTCTCATAATTTTTGAAAATTTGGAGAGTTAAAATTTGTTTTCGTCTTTCTACTACTACAAAATTAAACAGATTTTTTTCCTCGTTGAAATCTGTTCATCAAAGAGATTACTTTAAATAAACCAATCTAAAATTTTTCAAAACATGAATATATTTCACATAATTTTACATCAAATGGAGACAATTTTTAACAAATCATTTTGTAAACTCGTGGTGCTACAACAGAACATATTTTCTCGTATTATTCCTAACTTTTGCAATTTTTGAAAATTCAAAGTTGAACAAAAATGAGACTACCTCCATTTTTTAAGTATCCTTTGCTCTAAAGATGGGAAATTTGAAAAAAAAATATTGGAGTAATTTTTGAGAAAATGTTTGTCTGCCCACTCACATTCAATATTTTTTTGTTTTCAAAAATAGCTCAAAAATATTTTATTAAATTTTCAACTCAAATGGAGTGAAGTGTATTTATGAACAATAGTATAAGTTCAGTTTCCATTAATATATCTGAATTTTCAAAAATTGTGTAAGTTGAAATTGTCCATCTCCTATTATTTTCCTATTGTCCTCTTCTATTAATACTCCTACACCATGGTTGAAGCCGCAGGCTTTTTCTGAATGAAATTTATTCTTTAAAATGAGATTATTAAATTATGTCTTAAAGTGCTTCTCCAGCTTACATTTGTTATGTCTTCATGGAGTCAAATTTTCCAAAAATATGTATAAGTGATTTTTTCTAAAATAATTCCAGTGATTTTTCTTCAACTCTTTGTAATGATAGAGTGCAGATTACTGAATTATACATTGCAGTTGGCTTTATTCTTTTAAGAATTTATTAAATCTAAATGTTTGTAATTTTTTACTTGTTAATATTACATTTTAATGCATGTTAATATTTACATTAAAGGTGTATTTTGTAATTTAATGCACTAGTGGACACAAATGCCTCAAAAGATGATTATGAAGTTTCTCGAAGTATCAAAAGTTTTAGAGTGTAATTATTTTGTCTCTTTGTTTTAAATAAGTGGGTTATTGGTAATACTGTGACCAATGTCATGGCCCACCAAAGCAGTGGCTGGGGTAAGAGGTGGCTGAAGAATTAGTAGGATAGAAGTTGCAGTATTCTCTGTTCAATCATAAGTGCGATATTTTAACAGTCATTGATCCAAACCAAATTGGTTGGTGAAAAACATGCGGAAATGATAGACATTCATTTCACAAACGTTGGCTGTCTTGTTATCCATTTTACTCCCTATTACTCTATTCATTCCGCCAACTTTTTATGATATCAAGGTATTTATGTATCTAGAATGCAAGGAAAGTACACTTTAGAACTTCCTTTTAAAGAAATATTATTTATGTTCATAATTCTGTTCCTAAAATTTAGTATGTTGTGAGTTAAAGAAGGGTGTGATGAAAGAAAACAATGCAGGCTTGTCTGTTCACATCAGATTGATGGCCTAATTCACAGGCATGTATATTTTTTATCAACTTTTTAACATGATTTGTATTGATTCTTACAACACTCTAATGACATTACTAGAACAATGTAAAATACTCGTGAAAACAATCCATTATCTCAAACGACACATCTGAATTGACACTGTGAGGCATTAACAGCTGCTTCACCTCATGTGGCTGGCAGAAGAATACATTTTTCAGAGCAATGGTGATCTAGGGTGATGCGTAATTGTTCATAAATCCGTCAAAAAAATCATCTGTATGTTGGAAAGGATCATATTATTATATTACATATCTTGTGCTTTTAATTTTAGGATGTACATGCTGTTGTGTCTAGTTTATCTTCTTCTTTCTTGGTCTCTCAGTTATACTTTGCCAGAATTTTCAAAAATATTTTAAGGAATATAGTGAAATTGATTGTAGCTTTTTCATAAATTCAGTTTGGAGATATTGGGAGGCTCATTTCCATTGTGTAGTGCCATGTTTTTTTTAAAGGATTGTGTTTAACATCACCTTAATTTCATGATTTTCATTTTTCATGAAAGTTGTAATTTTGTTATTTGGCATGTTGAATTTTTCCCAAATTTATATTGTGTTTGATCTATTTGAGCTAGAGACCATTCAAGTTTGTGTAAAAGTATTTCCACTTAGGTGGACTCGTAAAGCTACGTTTTCTGTTAAAGGAGTTGTAATTTTTGCCTCAGATATATTTGCACCCAGAGCATGATATTTATGGGGTAATTTCAAAAGTTGCGGGCCCAACAAATGTTAACAAAAAACGTAGAAACCAAACAACATAGTTACATTTCAACATAATCTCCAATTACTTGAATGCATTTTCACACCTTTTAATTGAATCTTGTATCTCTGAAGAAAAGTAGTCAGAAGTTTTGTCTACATTGTTTAAAATGGCTTCTTTCCCTTCCCTGTTGTTTGAAAATTTTCTTCTTTAAATGTCTTTTTTGAGTTTAGAGAAGTAATAGTTTTGGGGCTAAATCAGTACCTTAGTAAAAATTTGGGAATATGAGTTTGTTTTCCTCTTTGATGGCAGTTGTGAATGTGTTTTGCCTTACACCTATACGTGGGATAATTTTATTCCTACTTATTAATTTTTGCTTCTAAATTTTTTTAGGTGTCTGCTGATCAAATGGTTGCTGAAAGTGAACGACTTGCTGTAATTGGATATAAACTAGCTAGTAAAGAGCAATATGAACAAGCTGTTGAGTTCTTTACTAAAGCCATTCGATTGGTTCATGATGATCATCGTTTCTTCAGCAATAGAAGCTTTTGCCATTGTCAGCTTGGAAATTACACCAAGTAAGTTCTGCAAAAATGGACTTTTCTAAGTTCAGAAATTGGTTGAAAAAAAATGTATTTGTTGAGATAAGAAATTGAATGAAGATTGTGTTTGTGTCGTTAATTCACAAGTTGCAAAGAAATCTGAAATAAGACTGTGTTTAAATTTTTCGCGGTGTGAAAGTGGTATGAATGCCTTACTTTGTATGGAAGTTTTATGATCTTAAAGACTGATCATTTGGATGTGAAATATTTTATTTCAGAGCTCTAAAAGATGCTGATAAAGCCATAAACCTGGCCCCAAACAATCCTAAAGGGTATTATAGACGAGGAGAAGCACTTAAGGGCCTTAATGTGAGTATTGCATTGTGATGTCCCTCCTACGCGAATGCTAGTTTCAAGCGTAATTCACACAGGAGATCTTTCACGTTAATTCATCCGAGTGGTCAGGAAAAGAGTGAAGGGAAAATGATTACAATTAATGCTCATTACTGCGTAGATTTAATTGTACTCAAACAGTCACCATACATTATCTAGAGGGGGATGAGTGAAGGTGAGAGAGAGAGAGAGGGAACATTGAGGAGGAAGGGAAGTCGAGAAGCGCTCGTGATGATGTCAGCCGCTTAGCGGAGCACCAATCTCTCCCAGCAGCGGTGTTGCGGCTCCCTGGTCCATCCTGTAGTGTAGTGATGTGGCGTAACGACTGTCGGTGTAGCGAAGGCTCGTGGTGACACAGATGTGTCCTGGCGGCAAAGATGTCTCGGGAACTCCCCCTGACGCTCCATGCGTCCCGTATATATATGTCCGTGGTTTTTGTCTTTTCATAGTACTCTAGGGAAAGTCATGTAAGTAGTTGTAAACTTGATTTCCCTAGAGCTATTTTCAGTCTCAATGCGGATGTGTTTCCCGCTAGGTATGGTGGGCTGGGGCCATGTGGTGAAAGCAGAAATTGGATTTTCGTGCTTTCTTGATTTATTTTAATATTGCTCATCACAGCATATTCAAAAACTCATTTTTTATTGTTGTAATTGCATCGGTGTAGAAGTAATGGGACTTGTGCAGCCTTGGTTATTAATAGACGTGAGATGTTAAGGCACTAAAATGATTTTAAATAGGCACCAGAAAAGGCATTAAAAACTTAAAATTGCAGGGAAAAAACAGAAATATATTTCACTGCACTCGCATCTAAAATCAGCCAATCCCAAAAAACAGTATGAAATGAGAGAATACACATATCATCATACACATACACATATACATATACACATCACATATACACACACACATACACATATCATCAGGGAGTGAGAGACTTTGGCATCTTTACATGATTGTGCTCAGTTACTACACTTAGGGGCACTGGTGAAGTACTTGGCATGGTGCACGATTCAGACAACTGTGGGCACAATGAAGATGTATCTCATGCCCTGCAGAGATGGGCTTACACTGTGCATTTCCCAGAAAAATATCTGGCACAGAAATATATCATTGACGGAAATGGGGATCATTGCCTTGCCCTCTGAAACAAGTGCTTTGATTACATTGGGAATCAGTGCTCTGTGCTCACTGCTCTACCAAGTGCGCAGAGACCACCATTTTTTATTTTATTTTTTTTGTTTGTTAAAAAAATGCTAAAAAAGAAATCTGAAGCCACAATGCAAGCTTTTCAGTTTCAAAAATTTAAAGTGATGTTCCAAAAATTCAATCTGACGTGCAAACTCAAATGGCAGCTTCAGTCGAGACAAACAATGGAGATTCATTACTAGTAAACAGTTAATGTGATTATTAGAACTTAAAATGATTTAAACTTGTATTTGTAACCAAGAATAACAAGAAATATACATTTAAAGAAAAATGCATTTAAAAAAGAAAATGTTTAAAAAGGATTTTATGTCACAGAAGACCAAAAAAAGGCAAAATAAAATTTTTTCAGAATGTTCAGTTTTCCATAATTCATATACATATATTAATTGCCTTTATAAATATTTTCATTTCAATATAATATAAATATTTTCATTAGAATAAAATAGGCATTTTCCTAAACATCCAATATCTAGTTATTAATAATAAATGTTCTCCTCTATGACACATTTTATGTAACCACTTGCATCCTGAATTTCTCGTAGTTGTCGTTAATTTTGTTTTAATTCTGGGAAGAATAAGTTTAAAAAAAACTTTTTTGAAATTTGATAGTCAGGGAGCATGAACTCCAATATTGAATACATGTAATCCTAAGGTGAGAAAAATAGTGTATGGTTATCTATATTCCATTGCAAGCAGAAATTGAAAGAGAAAAAAATGCAGCCTCCAGCCATACGAGAGGTGTCTGTGGTTCTTTCAGGAAATTCCAAGACAATTAAACAGTTAATTGTGATTGAAAAATGCAAATATTACATTGTATTATACCACCTATTCTTATACTGCACATACTAACTGAATTCTTGTAATCAGTGTGTCACTGCTTACTCCCAGCTGACATTATGTGACTACAGATCTCTGTGAGGCCATCTGTTATTAAACTGCCATTTTCTATTCACTTGTGTTATGGAACAATTACTCTTTGGTATTCTTCGTACATAAAGAACTTTTATTTGGTATATAGTTTACTTTGTTATGATACTGCAATATTCGTTGAGACTTGTTGTTAAATTATTTAATTTTTTGCAGTATTATACTAGAGTATTTTATTTGTTGTTCTTCAGCAGTGAAGATGCTAATTTTGTGGCAAACTATTTTGTGATTTTATTCAGCAGCAATTTTTTTTGCTACAAGCCTCTAGTCTGTATTTAAAATTCTTTGTAGATATATATAAAAAAGATATTTAAAAAATTTCAACAAAATTTATAATTTTCTCTTATCTTTGGAGTTACAATTTTGAAGAAAACATTTGTATAAAGCTCTCAAGTAGTGTAGGTTTATAATATTTAGTGAATCTTCCAAAAGGACTTATTAGAGAAGCTAGGTATTAAACCTGTGAAATTCTAGAATTATTTTTGTTGTGTTTTTGCCTCTCACCGATGCTAAACTAAATTGAAAAATTGGGGTGTAATCAGAGATTAATAACAGAAATGATTTATATTAATTTCAGAAAAACATTGTCTAACTTGTCCTTGAGACATTTGATTCTCTTATTTTGTCATTCCACAACTGGAGAATGTTTTCAAGATATCAACATGCTATGGTGAAACACCTTTTATACCAATGTATAAACGTTTTTGACATTTAGTCATATCTTCATTATATCAGATTTTTCACATCACCTCAAAAATTTTTTAAAATCTATGTCTGCTTGGAGAGAAGGCTAGTGATCTGACACCAACAATAATCTGCCATACAACGATGTGATGAGTGTTGTCCCCTCAGGGGTCATTGCCACCTTCTCTATCAATTATAATTTATCTGAATTTAAAAAATCTGGTTTGATGAAGTTAAATGGACCTCAGATTCGGTTTCAGCGACCCTCAAAACATGTAGTTAACGTAGTCTGACCCCTCAACTAGAAATATATTTTTTGAGGTTATGTCAAAAACCTGATGTGATGGAGTAAAAGGACACTGGATTCGGATTTAGTGATCCCAAAAAGAAAAACATGGTCTCATCCCCAGACACAAACACAATTTGTGTGCATGCAAGTGGGCGTGCACATGTGATCAACATTGGCATTTGTGCGGGGGGTGACCGTACACATCCCCCACCCCCCAAAAACTTTCCAAAGGGTACCTTAGTCTTATATAATAAAACATTTCATAAATGTGTTATATCCCTAATAAATATGACCTACAGAACACAAAAATTTATAATGAAGACAACAAATGTATGAAACTATCCCAAAAATGAAGGCAAGTCATAATCGGTCCTCCTACTACAGCCCTAAAATATAATTCAAAAATAAGTCAAAAATTGCTGTATGAGTAAAAAGTCATGTTGCGTTAAAATGTTTATTGGATAAGGGAGCCCAATAAAGGAGTTTGCCCCTACATGTATCAGGCTGCACATGGTTTGTTTTGTTTTTATCAAGAAATTCTAGATTCAAAATGATAGTAGTAAAGTGTTTATTGGTATAACAAAATTAAATGTTAAATTAATTCATCATTTTACCAGCATTATTTGCATGTGCAAGTTTGTAGTGTTTGTTATGTGTGTTAACAGTTTTCTTTTGATCTTACAGCAATTCAAAGAGGCTCAAGAGGCATTTGAACGTGTTGTTGAACTGGATGAGGAGTGTGAAGATGCTGTGCATGAATTGAAATTTGTCAAACTGCAACAACTTCTAGAAATGGGTTACCCTGAGAAGCAGGCTTCAGCTGCACTCCAGCAGTATCATTCTGTGCAGGTCTGACTTTCTCTTATCTGATTATAATTCAGGATTTCAATTCTGCATTTTGGAAGTGAAATAACCTAGAATATTTTTGCATGAATTGTCTCATTTCCATTTAGTACATGAATTGATGTGTGTGTCGTTAGTGTTGAAGCTTGGTTGCAATATTTTTTAAATAAGCAGGCAAACATTTTAGAAATAGTATATTGTGAATGTGGAATTTGTTAACATGTAATAATGATTGTTAAAATGTAATAATGATTGGCAAAGTTTTTTGGATTCAGAACTCTGGTTATTTTACACCATTTCTTTTTTAAATGAAATGGAAAGTAGCTTCACCGTTCCAATACTTGAATTTTATGTTCTGAAGTACTTATTTGAACATTACCGTGTTAGTTTCCAATCCAGATAAAAATCTAATGATGTGAAAGAGCCAGAGTTACATCTAAATGTGATTTTGGAGTGATTGGAGTTGTGAACTGCTGTTGGGAAAAAGATCCCAGAATAGTTTGACACTTCAGTCGCAACACATTTCTTTATGCAGAGCATCTGATTACCTGGAGGCAAAATAAAATGTGGAGTCCACATATGTCCACATTGTGGACATATAACCATTAAGAAAAAGAAAAAGTATTCACTTGAAATATTAATTTTGCAGTGAATGAACACTTATTTGTCAAAGTAAGGTATTCTAGAAAGGTATCAATAATACACAAATAAATCAAATAATAGTGGAGTAGTTGAATTCGTGTGAACATGACGCTCTTTATGAATCTTTGTTTCAAAAGTGAAAGTTGCATAATGGATCTCAATTCCAACATTTCTGACAAATCCTGCTATGGAAAATACACAATGGTAATGTGTTGAGTCCAGAAAAATAATTAATGAAATGGCAAAATACGTATGTAAATATGAAACGAAAAAGATAAGAATATGCAACTAGTGGGTGTTACAGAATGGCACAGACTTCCTTGTACATTACAATTGCAATACTCTTGAATTTAGGCTTTTCAGTTTTGCCTCACCCTCTTCCCAGCTGTCGTCGATTGGTGCCAAAAAAAAAAATTGTTTTTACTTTCTCACCTTATGAAGTTCATTGTAAGAAGAGAAAGTTGTGTAATCATGCGCCAGAAAACAGCGAATTTACAGAAAATTCCAGAAAGTGAACATTTGAAAACTACAAAATTGGAGATAGCTATTTTTGCTTTAAACAAAGTTGGTTGTTAAAAAAATCAGCTTTTTAAAAAAGGTCGAGTACAATTTTTTGAGAAAACAAGCTGCTTTTGCTTAATTAATATTTGAAATTGCTGCAATTTTGAAAAGTATATTCTCAAAACCCGAACGAAATATTTTCATTTAAGTTTCACCTTGTATCTATTAGCAAATGGTAAATAAATAAATAAAAAATAAACTAGTGGTGCTTTAAAATGGCTCAAACTCTTGCACTTGTTAGTTTTCGAAACTCTTTAGTCTGGACTAGCTTTTGGGTTATGCCATATTCCTTTCCCAGCTGGCCATCTTTTGCTCCTCAAAGGACATTTTTTTCTCATTTTCTCAATTGTTGGCTGTTTAGTGCTAGAACTGAAAGCACCATACTCTGATTACTGTTGTAGAAGTGTGAATCCCATGTCCCACCCAGATGGTCGAGGTGGTTAATTGGCGGATACAGACTCAGCGCTTCGCAGGGAGGGTTAGCTAGTTCGAGTCTGGCTCGGGAATAATTATTATTTATCACAATTCTCTTGTTGGTGCAGAAAATTATCTAGAATTACAGAAACTATATTGAAAACCATTTGAAGGAATTTTAATCACAAATACCATTAATTAAGATAAATAAACTGGAAGTGTCTGTATGTGATTTTTTAATTTTTAACTTTTAAACAATTTTTCACATTTTTTTGGATTTGTAAAACATATGTACCATCAAATAAATTGTTATTTCTGTGCATGTGTATGAATCAATTTAAGTAAAATAATTAATATATCAACATTTAATTTAAATACAATATAACCAGTACCCATGGGATCAACTTACATATCCCTAACAGTTTTGAAATTATTATTACTTTCTCGGCTTACAAAGTCTTAATAAGAAGATAAAGTTATGTAATTGTGCCCTGGAAAACAGGATTTTCACAGAAAAACTTATTGCCAGGCTCTTGTAACGAAAAGTTGATAAATCCTCTTGCTAAATTGAGGGGGGAGGGAATCTAACCTGTGGTCTAGTCAGAATCAAGGTTTTATGGCTCCTTGATACTGAAAAATCAATTGACAGCAAAACGTTTGTCTGCATGTGTGTCCGCTTGTGGAAAATGCTAGCGCCTAAACCATTCAGCCAATTTGCTTCAAAATTGGTATTCCCCGATCGACCTTGTGGTGCTATAGAATGGCACAGACTTTCTCGTCCCTATTTCATTTTCCAATCTCTTTAGCTATCTTTCTGTTCAGGCATTATTCTCTTTTTAGCTGTGTTTTTTTGTAGCCGAAAGGGCATTTTTTTTCCCACATTTTCTCAACTGAAACCATTATCTCTTGACTAATATGGAAGTGTAGAGGCACTGTTCCCCCTGGATGGCCGAGCTTATTAAATGGCGAGTTGGGTTGCAGCACTTGAAACTGAAGGATCCCTGGTTCAAATCTCACATATTTTAATTTGGTGAATGTGTTTTGTAGAAAACTATTGAGGATTCAAGAAACTTTATTGAAAATCATTTGAAGATACTATCAATACATATAAATAAATCGTTTGTCAAATCAATCCAATCACATCAAATCAAATCAATTCATTGAATTTATGTGGATCTGTATGAAATGATTTAAGTAAACTAATGAATCTATCAACATGATATTTAAATACAGTATATAAACTATCAAAGAGACTGACTTAGATATCTTTAATAGCTGACTGAGAGAGGTGGTTCAGGGCATCAACTAATGTCATTGTAGTGCCACTAGCCCAGAGGTGCTAAGTTCGTGTCCTGATGAAGGCAATATTTTCGACATGAGCCACATAGCTGGATCGAGATCTGTCGCTGTGTGGAGGAGAATTATAGCAGCCAGCTGCTTTGATTGGTAGCTTTCCATGGTTTCTCTGATTAACACCAGCTGAATGCCAGGGTAGTACCCTACCAAATGGATCACAGACCGCACACAATCTTTTCTTTCCATTTCATGTTCTATCCTACCCTTTTCTTACACACGTTCACTATACTACCATAGATGCCGGGAGAATGGTCAGGAGCTTAGAGCTTGTTCCAACTGGGGCGATGCCCATCTGGTGGGAGGTTCCTGCTTGGCAAATACTCCACTGGTGCCATGATGGTACGTCGGTGCTGATGATGGTCGTGCCATGATGGTAGGTCGGTGCTGGATTAAGCCATCCGGGTTAGGGGAGATCACCGCTACCTCCTGAGCTAAAACATGTACTACACTTGTGGGACCAATGACCTTAGCAGTTGACTTACCCAAAATCTCAATCAATCAATCAACCTAACAGCTATCAGTCCGTAACAGTAGTGCCTAAACAGTTCAGCCTATTTTCTCCAAAATTGGTATTCCCTGATTGATCTGAACGGACTGGAGACTTTGGGAGTTTCTAACAGATATTTGTATTGTTGAGGACTTTTTACATGGATCAGGCATTTACCTTTTTATGCTTCTGTCTGAGTTGGACTTATACGGCGCTTGTGTGTCATAGTGGTAAGAGTGCCAGCATGTTAAATCTGAGGATGTGAGTTTGTGTCTCAGTGCGGAAAAAAATTGCTGATTGAAAACTTTTTGCTGGTTTATGTAGTAGTTCCAGATCATTGAGAAACAA
Source organism: Acheta domesticus (assembly GCA_031308135.1). Taxonomy (NCBI): domain Eukaryota; kingdom Metazoa; phylum Arthropoda; class Insecta; order Orthoptera; family Gryllidae; genus Acheta; species Acheta domesticus. The sequence continues at coordinate 27,197,097 of JAHLJT010003656.1, read as the reverse complement.
AATGAGAAAGTGTGTGTTTTGGTAGCACCACTAGTTTCACATTTTGGCCATTTTTGGACTCCTAATTGTAGAATTGAAACATGAATTTATGAATATTCCAGAAGAGTAAAATCTGGTCAAGTTAAGTTTTTATTTGAAATATTTTGAGTGTTTTTTGAAGAAAATGTCATTTTTAGCATTTCTGAAAATTTGCAATTTTTTATTCGTGCAAATGCAATAATTTTTAAGAAAGGTCTGTAATGTAAACATTAATGATATGAGAGATATTTAAAAAAAATTAAGTTTGTGAAATTTATGAAAACAAAAGAATACATCAGAGTGGCAATTAATCTTATTTCTATTCACTGCATTTAACAATATCATGCAACAAATTTGAAGCAAAAATTTGAAGCTGTTTTCCAGAAGAAAGCTTGAGCATTTCTGAAAATTCTCAAATTTGAGCTCATTTCCACAGAAAATTTTGAGTTGTTTTGAAACGTCATCAGGAATGCTATTTTGAAGCTCTTGTACTCAGAGACACAACTTACGCATTTCTCCTTTTTATTGTAATAAAATTCCAAATTGCTTTAGATGACCGCTTTACCATTGAAGTTCAGTCTAGAAAATGTCCCTGGCTGCTGTCCATTTAGCTAGGTGGCCACTCAAAAGATTGTCAGTGTCAGATTATTTACAGGTGTCTTATGAAAACATTGATTGGTTTCACAAAAAATAGGCTGTTTATAAAAGGGCTATTTATGTAATTTCATTTCTTTCAAATCATTGTTAAAAAGAAATTAAAAGGAAAAAAATAGCAGTTCTCTCTTCATTATGCAGGCTTCAATTTTGAGACACCCCACTTTTTAAGTGGGAGGCCTTGCCCAATATTGGGATCAATGAATTTATTTATTTATTAAATTAATTACTAAAAGTAAATAAAAACAGTGACTCATTTCATTACACAAGCTTCAAATCTTAGGGAATGTTTAAAACAACTAGATTCAGAATAGTTGTGGGATAATTACTAATTTTTTTCAGGTACAATAGCATTTCATGATACCAGGCATGGAAAATTATTATGCAACTATTCATTATTAAGTTAACATCTATCTATATATATAAAATTCTAGTGTCACAGTTTTAGTTACCATACTCCTCCGAAACGGCTGGACCAATTTTGACGAAATTTTATATGTATATTCAGTAGGTGTGAGAATAGGTTGTTATCTATTTTTTGTACCCCTTAGTGATAAGGGTGGTCCACCCCAATTTTTTTTTAATTTTTCGGACTAAACTTTTAGGCAACCCGCTACACACGGTAGGTATTTCACACGGCGGTGTTTCACCCGCTACACGGTGTTTCTCCATATTACGCAACTGCCCAGCGATGTGCAGAATCTGCTATTAAGTGTGAATAACACGGTGAGAAATGGTGAAAGAGAAAGAGAGAGACTGAGAAAAAGAGACAGAAGGGGAAAGAGAGATATAGGGGCAGAACAACGTCTGCCGGACTCAGCTAGAAAAATGTTTGTCTCCGCAATACATTGTTACGTTAGGTTTGAGGAGTCTTAAGCATATTATAGAATAATAAATCATTAATTCTATAATTAGCAGGAAAAAAGCACAGAAATTACTATTTGACTTAAGGGAGATGTGACATTGGGACTAGGAACATTGTTTTAATAATGTTTGATGTTTGTTGCTGCAAAATGTTTAATTAGCCTTAATTAATTAATGTTTAGTTAGCGTTCAGAAGTTATTAATTTATTATATTAAATTCTCAAATGTACAAAATGGGGAACGGATTCATTGTTGAACAGATAAAAATGTGTACATGTATTTTATAACAATTTTTTAAATGATTGTTCTTTAAAGAAGATTTATTTATTATGGTTAATTATTTTCTCCTGTCGTCTTTTAATAAATAGATTTTCGTTTTTACTGCCATTTAGTGCAACAATAGGTAAAGAAAATCCTGGTTCATTTACATGATGTAATTATCTCTTGATCAGTATCCCCGCAAGGCGTCTACCAGGGTCACTTCGGACCAGTTGCCACATGTACCGCATTTCTGCATTTTATACCGCATTAATAACACCTAATCCGCATTAAGCGATGAGGGTGCCTAAAAATCTGCATTTCCATGATAGTGGATTAAAATCCATTTTTTCCATTACGTCAGTTATTACAACGATCGTTAGATGTCCCGCTAACTAAGGTTGACAAAGTTTTGAATGTTTAAAATGCTGTCTCTCTCTATTCGATTAAAGTAGAAAGCAACAAAATGCCAATCATCTACAAATCATTACGGTTTTATCCAATTGCCATATTCGAAAATTGATGACCAAGCACCAAGGTGTTGTCGTGAACTCCGTCTTTTATTGTCTTACTCTTAGAGATTCAGAGGACAAATATGTGACAACATGTTGGTTAGTCGTTTTCGAATACATCAAATAAGAATACGGATCATCATTCGGATTCTTACTGCGTTTATTCAAGCCAGAGAAATGATGCACTTCGCGGGATATTGAAATTAAAAATGTTGAAATTATGTGACTCGGCTTCATATTAAACTGAAATTAAAAATAAATTGAAAGTACATTTATAACAAAAGTACTGATATTTTATATTTTTAACGTCTTGGGTGAATCGAGAACATTACATATAGTGAGAACAAACATAGAACAAATATAGTGAAACTATCACATTTATTTAATTAATGAAACGAAATTCTATGTCGATATATGAATTATTGATGTTTTCCCCTATTTTTAAATTATATTATACGTAGTAAATCCGCATTCATTAGAAGAAATCCGCTTTTTCGAACTTAAAACTTTGCAATCGGAAGTTTCACATCTAGCAACATTGCTTCTGACCCAATAAGCAGCACGGAGTAGGGATGAGATCTCTCACATAATAAGCCGTTTCTCACTCACTACAGTTTTCGGACATTCTTTTTATTGTTTGGGCGTTAATCGTAATTTTACAATTATCATTTTTCTATTTCGGTGTAATTTTCAAATAATTTATGATTATTATTGATTATGCAGGGCTGTAATGAAAAACGTCAAAGCCATCATTTTAAATGGCAAATTTCGAGGTGCGAATATATTACTGCCCTATTATACGTATTATACCCACAGATGTGCCAATTCAATTTAAACGTTCTCAATTTCCGTTAAGATTGGCATTTGCGATGATTATTGATAAGACTCAAGGCCAAACGATGTCTGTTTGTGGCTTATATTTTAGCACACCATGCTTTTCACACGGTCAATTATACGTGTCATGCTTTAGAGTGGGCGAACCATCCAGTTTATTCGTGTTAGCTAAAGATGGGATAACAAAAAATATTGTACACTCCATTGCTTTGAGGGATTGATATGTTTTTTTAGTAAAATTATTATAATTAGCAATGTATATCATTTCAAAAAATAAATTTCAATAAATTAAAAATATAAATGTTTGGTATTGTGTTATTTTTATATTCCATCATCGTTCACAGCGCTCTATGCCTCTTTAACTCATATTTACAACATCCTCAAACACTGACAATAAGTTAGTAATTTTTTTCTACTAAAATAATCGTAGGAATAATTTATATGGCAAAACAACATTTGCTGGGTCATCTAGTGTGTATGTGTGTATATATATATATATATATATATATATATATATATATATATATATATATATATATCCGATATCTGTGTGTGTGCGTGCGTGCGTGGGTGCGTGTGTGTGGGGTTTTTTTTTTTACGAGGGCAGGGGAAAATCTTCGAAAGACACTGCGAGGCCCGCACCCCGCAGCGTGTAGGATTCACAGCTAGTCTGTGCCTACCCACTAAAAACCCCTCCCATGTCTGCGATCTCCTCCCCACGGAACCGCCGTCAGGCATTGCATCGCGGAAAGGGTTGATCGGCTTGTAGCTCTGTCTACTTGTGTCACGGGTTACTTACAGATACTGACGGGTATTCTCGGCTACTCCTTCGTAGGTGCTCCTCCAATCGTAACCTCTTCAAAACTAGGGCTGCATAGTTGGCTACCGCACTCCAGTTATCTTCGGACACCAGCATCTCAGAGACGATGGTATCAGGAGTCATTACCTGGAGGAGTTGGCGAAGTTCATCCCTATCCCTAGAAAAACGTGGGCAGTGGAAAAACACATGCTCCACATCTTCCACCAGTGGTTCACAGGTTGGGCATGAGGCGTCATCGTCCAACCGGAAGCGAAGTTGGTACGCACGATAGCACCCGTGCCCCGTTAGCAACTGGGTCAAATAATGGTCCACTTCTCCGTGTTTCCTTTGGTTCCACTTTACAACGTCCGGAATAAGGCGAAATGTCCATCTACCAGTAGATGATATAACCCATCTCCTTTGCCATTGGGCCAATGTCACCTCCCTCTCTTCCTTCATGATGACGCTTTTATTACTAGCTCCTTCACGTTTACGCCTGTAGAGCCTGGCCCTTTCTTGAGCCAGGAGGTCTATTGGGGGCATGTCGGCTATCACACACACAGCATCGTGCGAGACCGTTCGGAATGCCCGGGCCACCCTCAGGGCGGACCTTCTGTACACGGACTTCGCCCCGCGGGCGTACGATTGTACCCCTAAGGCATGCGCCCAAATGGGGGCTGCGTAGAGCAGCATCGAGTTTACGGCCCCGGAAAATAGTCTCCGGCTACTTTGGCTTGGACCGCCAACATTAGGCATGATTCGTGCCAAGGCGGAGGCCATGCGAGACGCTTTTTCGCAGGCTACCCGCAAGTGCTCATCAAAATGCAGTCTCGCATCAATCTGAACTCCTAAATATCTTAGAGACTGCTGGGAGGCTATTTTACTACCCCCTACATTGAGAGTAATATCTTCTTTAACTTTTCGGCCTGTCACCAGAACAGCTTCTGTTTTGTGATCAGCCATCCGGAGCCCCACCGACGTTAACCACTTCCGGATCGCAGCCACAGCCTCATTGGCAACCTGTGTGACCTCCTCCTTGTATTTGCCTACCACAGCCACCGCAACATCATCAGCAAATCCGATAGCTCTTGCACCTTCCGGCAGCTGAAGCTTCAGCACAGAGTCATATATAATATTCCACAACAATGGACCCAGTACCGAGCCTTGTGGAACACCACCCGAGATACCATACGTCTTAACTCCAGTCTCTGTGTCGTACACCAAAATCCTCTCCTCGAAATAGCTTCTAACTATTTTCCTTAAGTACATCGGAACTCCCAGTTCTTTTAACGCAGCAAGTATGGAACCCCACCTAGCCGTATTAAAAGCGTTCCTGACGTCAAGAGTAACTATAGCGCAATACTTCTTCGCGCCTCTTCTCCAACGTTTGCCCTCGATAGCCTTGCGTGCGATGTCGACGACAACCCCAATTGCGTCCACTGTAGATCTTGCCTTCCTAAAACCGTACTGATGGTCGGATAGTCCTTGTGGTCCCTCCGTGTATGCTTCGATCCGCTTGCAGATGATCCGCTCTAGAATCTTCCCTGCTGTATCCAGTAGACGTATAGGCCTATATGCCGCCGGGTCGCTAGGTGACTTGTCGCTTTTCGGAAGGAGGACTAGCTGCTGTTTCTTCCACCGTCTGGGGAAATTCCCCTCTCTCACGCACGCATTATATACCTCTAAAAACAGATCTGGCCGAGTTCTAATAGCGGTCTTAATAGCAACATTCGGGACCCCATCCAACCCCGGGGCTTTGCACTCTTGAACCTTGCCACAAGCCCATGTCAGTTCTTCTAATGAAACTGATGAACTAATGAACCTCTTGTGGATCTTCAGGCGGGTTCATAGGCTGCAACGTATCCATCTGTTGAGGAAACAAGGTGGTAACTATCTTCTCCAAGAAGGCCGGACAAGTCGGGGGTGGCCTGGACAGAACTTTGAGTCTGGCCGTTACCACCTTATACGGCCGTCCCCAAGGGTCAGCATCCACCTCGTTGCTTAACTCTCTCCAGCAACGGTTCTTGTTGATCTTGACAGCTTTTGCGAAAGCTCTTCTGGCGGCAATATGTTCTTTTTTGAGGATCTCGTAGTTTGGACGACCCCTCCCTCGTTGCGCCGACCTGCGCATGCGGTGGCATTCCCTGCGAAGTTTCGCGATCTCGTCAGTCCACCAATACACTGGAGGACGGCGCTCTTTCCTGGAGCTTTTCGTCATTGACGCATCACAGGCGTCAAAGACCCGATTCATTAGAGTTCCCACCATATCCTCCGAGTTTCCGGCCATCGTAACGTTGCCCTCCATCATGACAGCGAAAGAATCTCGATCGAACGTCCTATAGTTCCACGTTGCTCTTCTCTTGTCTTTAGCAGCCCTCTCCCTACTCTTCTCACTGACCTCATATACAATAGCTTGGTGGTCGCTGTGTGTATAGTAATCACTAACCTCCCACGCCGTAATCCTTCTAGCAAGGCTACCACACGCGAATGTCAGGTCGACTATGGAGCTGCGACCATTCATAGCAAAGGTCGGGCTGTTACCCGTGTTGCAGAGATAGACGTCCAAACTGACTAGGCTGTCCAGGAGAGCCGTCCCTCGTTGGTTCGTTACCCTGCTGCCCCACTCCGTGGCCCATGCATTGAAGTCCCCAGCAATAATAAGAGGTCTTCGCCCTCTCGCATCATCCAATAGCCTATCGAGTAATGCCTTGAACTCTTCTAGGGACTCACTGGGTGCAGAATAAACAACCTTATACGGCCGTCCCCAACTGTGTGTGTGTGTGTGTGTGTGGGTGTGGGGGGTGTGTGTGTGGGTGTGTGGGGTGTGTGTGTGTGTGGGGGGGGGGTGGGTTGCGCGCGTGCGGGTGGAGAGAGAGACAGACAGACAGAGATAGACAGACAGATGTAGATACAGATAGATAGTATGGCAAAAAATACTACAAAAATTTTTCATGATCCTGTGTGCTACCCTGAAATGCCCATACAAAACTATAAAACAATCAAATAAAGTAACTTATCAATTTCATTCCAGAAAAACTGTAAAATAACAAATGCAAAATATACAGAATATAAGAAAATAATGCTGTTATAACTATCAAATATTTGTTAACATAATTTTATGAAGATTGAGTGAATGCCTTATTTACGTCATTGTCACGTTTATGTGCCAGAATCTTAATAGTTTCCTAAATTTAGGAGTGGTAGAATCACAATTTCTCAAATCAGAACATAACACTCAAGCTTTTCTACTTTTTATTAACATTTGTTATTTTATTTACAGGCTGCTATAAATGTATTGTCAATTAATCCAATCTCGGAGAACTATGTTAATAACTCTGGAAGGGAAGTAGATACAGAGATCTTCTTCTCAGATGAAGAAGAAAGTGTTGCAAGTGTTTCTTCATTGCAGCAGAATCAGGACACAGGGGTTCAACAGAATCTCCCAGTTATAAAAGCAAACAAGATGGAGTAAGTGGATTTAATTCTCAAATATTTGCTTGTCAGTTTTACTTAATATCATATAATAGTGTGTAGAATTTTTAATTGTTTTTATTTAACTATGGAATGTTTATGCAAATAGGACTTTTTTCCACTCTATTCTAATAATTCATACTTGTGAAAACAGTCAATAAGAATCATGATTCTGTTTTTAATTTGTCATTAGTTACTTCCAGAAGTTGTTCATTTCCTTCTACTGGAATTATTTATTTGTAGAAAAGAGGAACTAATGAGATTAGATGATGATACTTGAAGAATGCTCTGTTAAGAACCCTTATTTGTTTGTTTCTGTGATTTACTTGTTTTTGTTTCGTTTTGCTTTTAAGTATGTATTTCTCTTGTGTGTTTAATTTGTAAGTTTTGTATTTTCTGATTTTTTTCCGTAGTCCATCAAATCCAGAAGGTCATTTGTCCTTGTGGGTGGGAAATGTGTCACAAGAAGTAACCGAAAAGCAACTAATAGAAATGTTTTCCAAGTAAGTGTAAGCCTGAAGAAAATAGAAATTGTATAGTATGGGTTCACACTTTCAGACATTTATAACTTTGTTTCCAGATTTGGAGTAGTATTAAGCGTTAGACTGCTGCCTGAAAAATATTGTGCCTTCATTAATTTCCGAGATAAGTCTTCTCCTGGCCCTGCAATGAAGAGTCTCCAGAACAGGGAATTGGGTGGAGAGAGATTGCTAATTCGGTATCCCAATAATCCAGTGCCTGAAGCTCATCAACAGATTGTTGTGAAGAAAGTCGTTAAGACTCCTGTAGCCGGGTAAGTTAGGACATTCTCGATATCAAACTGCAACTGTACTGACAACCTGATAAGCTGTGGTCCAATCTTCCCTGTGTATATTTGAGAGTCGCTTTGTGACACTGCCAATAGCTTTTTCATTACAAGCAATAGCTGCAACTTCTGATAATGTGGTCTGTCCTTGTTCCCATCATGTTGAAGGGACAAAATCAGTGCAAGATTTGCTTTATTATGGGTGCACTTGCAACAAACACTGTTAACTGAGACACAGTTGTTAAACACTAAGAAAATTAATTCACATAATAGCTGACAGACTGATGGTGAAAATGAAAAATTTTAAATACAAAACAGACCTGTTAGCAATTGGAATTCTGTCTCAGCAGAAATTGTAAGAAATCTGTATGCTAGAAATGTGCAAATATTAAAATGCAATGAAGACTGGTGTCAAACTTCTCTTATTTATATATATATATATACAATGTATATTATACATATATAGATAGATAGATATAGATACAGATGTATTGTAAAAGAAAAACACACAACACACACAGATTTAATTTTAACTCTTCAAACAAAACAAAACCCTTGTTATCCTGAAAAATGGCCACAGCCAAACCATGGCTGTTTGCAAAGTTTCTTTTTATTTATCGAACATCAAAACACAGTTGTTTCTACTGATTTTATATTCAATGCCATATAACAATTTTCTTTTAAAAGTCTTCAAACAAAAGATTTTGATGCTAAAGTAACATTGTGTGCGCGTTGTTGCCAAGGGTGTCAATGGTGTCAAAGTAATTAAAAATACATAGATTTATTGCTCCAAAGATCCTGTGTGGATAAAAGATCAATTTAAGTTATATTAGTTTTATCAAATTATAAAGCCATAACATGATTACCATAATTAGTGCTTCAAATATTAGCTAATTACATTCTCACAGGTTATGTAATGAATATATGTTTTTGTATAAATTCATAAATTGTGAAGTTTGTGAATACTTATTTTCTAAATTACCATTTAAACAGTTGTATAACAATATCCAAATAGTATTTGTGATACCAATAGCGAGAACAAATTACTTTTTTATTTGCCATTGTTGCATAGGTGTTGAATTGCAAATGATTTTAATTTTTATTTTATACCACCATGTACCGCATTTATGAACTTTTGTTTATCTAACATATTACATGATTTTAATTCATTTAGTATATTTCATTATTGCATACAACACTTGTTATTTTGATTATACTTTTGTAAATTATCATACGTCGTTAATAAATTTTATGAAAGGGCCTCGTGCAGCAGGTGCGTGGGGCTAGTGAGCCAAAGAACATGGACACTATGGCTGTGGATTTGAAACCGTAACTTTGATGTTTGAGTTGTGTTTGTGGCATGGGGGCATTACAAATCCCTTGTGTTTCACCATAATCTTTCCATAATATCTTGGCCTGACAGGCAACAGAGTGCAATCTGTGTTTCCAATTGAGGAACTGGAACCCACTTCTAGAACAATGATACAAGCATGGAGGTGAGTCCAAGGAACACTATAAGCAAATGTGTAAAAGGGAAGGATTGAGTTAAATCTGTGATGTTTGGCATGCATAAAAGCTGTTCTTCACCATACTCCAGAGGAGTGATAGGTACCTCGAGAGACCCTGGTAGTCTTTTCAATGCCGAAGAAAATATGAAACCAACTCAGAGGAGAAAGTCTTTAACATTCTGTAGCACCACTATTTGTGTTCTGCTATCCAGTAAGAATTAAACTGCATGAGATTGTATGTGGAATAGGTTTTTGAAATGAGCCAATTTGATGCTCTCGTATTTGCTTTCAATAGTTTACAAATTAAGAGTGTTTGGTAATAATTGTTGTTTTAATTTTTTTTTTAATTGCTTTGTTTTAGGAGTGTGCAGACTAAAGTTACAGGCCCTGTGAATGGGGATGAGTGCCATTTCTGGAGGACAACTGGTTGTGCATTTGGGAACAAGTGTCGGTATAAACATTTAAAAGAGAATAAAGGTATTGATAAGAAACCATGGCAGAAAGCATCATAATGCAACGAATTGTCTTCATTTGTACATTGGCTCTGTGCTTTTGTGCCATTAGTTTTGACCAGAATTTTATTTGATACACAGTGTTCGTTCTGAGGGCAACATGAAGGAAGTTATTTTCATCTTCAGTAATAATTAATAATTACAGTGTATACAGGGTACCAATGTAATAGAAACAAGTAAATATCTCAAGAATGTTTTGTTTTAAGTAGAAGAACACACATTTGTTTGGAAAACAGTTTAATTAGTCTGAAGGCAACCTCTCAACTATTTTCTGCTTTTTTTACTTTGTTCTTTTCTAAATAGAAAGTCACACTTTCTTATGTTATCAAAGACTCCAAAAATGATCCAGGAACTTTTACATCAGTAACTTTCTTAACATGTTTGCCCAATTTTTATGGAAAAGCATTATTGTAAAGGCAGGTCATGTAATGCAGATATATTCAAATTATTAGACTAAAGCATTTATGGTGATACTATTTTTGTTTATTTGTAATTTACAAGAAAGATTTTTGATAAGAATTTTTAAGAGAATCAAACATTTAGATACCTATTAATACTTTTTCTGCATGCCTGTTTCTTTCATCAACATTTTTATTCTTTTTGGCATCATTGTTATTAACTTTTCATATTATTGGTTTGTTTCAATGTAATGAGAACAGTTAGCTTTGAATTTACCCAGTATTTTTTATTTTCTTTATTTTCATTTCTCTTTTAAAATTGCCCTCAGATTTGTTGTCTGTTTCATACACAAATACTTTCCAGATCAGGGTAAAATCACCAATGCTGCAAATACAGTAATGCAAAAATGTGAGATACTCTAGGCTTTATTAACATGGGTCCCTATCATTCATGAATCCATCAGAGAAAATTGTGAGACACAATCAGATATAAAATGTTGCATCCAATACTTTCTGTAATAAAATTAGTCTTTAGTCTAGTAATTTGAACAAGCCTTTTATTTCTAGAGAGCAAGACGACCCACCAATTTATTGTAATTCAGTGTTGCAAAGCAGGTCAGCAAGTATTAAAGGAGCACACTGCCAATACATTATGATGAGACATTGGTGATTATGAATTTGTGACAAAAAAAAAAGAATTCAAACCTATTTATGTAATAGGAATTTGGGAATCATTGTGTTGCCAATCGAATTTAAAATGTCATAACTGAATAGGATCTGCTTTAAAGCCTCTTGCAACAAGCCTTTTTGAGAACTGGTATTTTATTTTGCTGGGCCATTATGAAATAATTGTGTAAATATTATGGAATACATGACCTTCACCGTTGACTATGAAGCACTTAATTTATGTAAATCCTTCTCAGAATGATCAACTTGTGTCTAAAGGATATATCTTATTCCATTTTTGAGATATTCACTTGGGTCCTTTTAATGGGAATATTCTTTAATGAGGTTAGGTAAACTTTAGATCTAAAAACGGTTTCTGATAACATCCTTGCGGGCCATCCGTAAATTATGTAACGCAAATTTCGAGTATTTTCAATACCTCCTCTCCCCCTTATAACGCACTTCCCTATCCCTACGTAACGCTGCCTCAGATACCCTCCCTCCCCTTTAGCATTACTTAATTTATGGACGACCCCTTGTGAAATCCCTGAAATTATATGACAAGTCTTATTCACATTTGATTTTGAACAATATTAAAAATACATTACCTTTGGTAATGATTTTCACATTTTATGCAGTGTTTATGTCATATATTCACTGTTCAGAAAGTATGACAATTCCTGCAATGTCAAGATTTCTTCTGCTTGTTATAATGAACATCAACTGGGTTAAGCTCTTAGATTGTATCATTGCACCATGAAATACATGAAATTAATTTTTGTTTCTAAACAAATGCACTGAGTTCGTTTATAAATAAAGAACCAATGTGCATTTTTCTACATGTAAGGAACAGTTATAAAGGTGTTCTATGTTCTTTAGTGCAAAATTTAGATTCCATGTTCTGTGATAGATGACTGTTCATAACTATAAAGTTTCTTTATGAGGAACTGTTTGAAAGAGATGGTGATTAAATATTGTTGGTTTTACAGCAATTGATATCCATTTCTTGTAGAGATAGTGAAATTGAATATTGCAAAAGTATTATTCAAGGCAAGATTTTGCACAAAATTCATAAATTTGAAATAACAGTGACTATGATAGTGCTTTGAACATTGGTAGCTAATAATAAAAATAATAATCTAGAATGTAGCTTGAAGGTGGATAAAGATGTCATTGTATAAATATTTTCATAGTTTCATAAATTAGTGTTATTTTAAAATTTGAAAAGATTTCATCTCAAAATTCTGATATTAAGATTTTGTAAGTTTGTTAATTTTCAAGCTCTTTTGATTTCATTTTCTGTACCCTCAGTACATATGAAAAGTTTGTATTTGACAGTTTGTAGTACAAATGTTTGAACCCTTTTACAAGAACCCTTTTGGAACTGAGATTTATATTAGAATTTGATCCTTAAAATTAAAAATTTGTGACATAAGTGTGCTTATTGTGTGCATACATTGTTTACATGTTTCATTTGGGAATATTTTTATACTGGTCTTTAGCAACTATTAAGTTTGAGTTAAAGTTACATCATAGGCTTGGTAGTATTTGAAAAATAAATCAGTTCAATCTTGCTGATCCAAACCACAATGATATAGCAGAGGCTTTGGCATTCTAAGGCTGTGATAGGGAGACTCAATGAAGCTGTTAAGTCAAGGACCTCGCATAAATGTAACAAAATATTGAAGTAGCATTTCATGAGGTGAAAGGTGTAGGCATGTTTCTTTCAAATGAAAGATAAAATAAAAAATAAATATTACTTTTTCTTTTTGTGTGTCATTTTAGTTGCAGAATCTCAGAGGAACAAATCATTACATAAAGTAGATATTTTTAATAGAATTTTCTTTGACTATTTTTAGGTTTTCATGTTTTATGCTTTTTTTATTTTTATAGTTTTTTTGTAGCTTTTGCAATGAATTATTTGTTTGGTATCATTATTAATATCACTAATATTGCTCTTGTTATTAATTTTTATTTTTATGAAAGTATTTTTGTACATTTGTCATTGAGGATTATCAAGGTTGTACTGAATCTGATGTCATTTAGGTAGAACAACAACTTCCATGGGATTTCAGAATTGTTTTGTGTAGATGTAAATAATATTCAATAGTTTTTAGGTGTTTTTATAATGCTTTTTGTTCTTTCTGCTTATTGCAGCTCAAAGTAATAGTTAGCAATTACTTCCTTTTATGAAGTTTGTTACCTGTCAGTTGACAGGACAGACTAGAATTGTGCCAAACATTTTGGTTAAACACATCAGTATTATTTTTTCCCCCACTTTTATATTCAAATGTTTACAATTTTGTTTCAGTCATAGTTCAATCAATGAGGTATATAGTGCATCATTGTAGCTTTACCAGGTGTTTATAAAGAAAAACAAACTCCACAAGATAATTTAGAGTATTTTCATTGAATTAAGTACAGGCAATCCATGGGTTGTGAATGTATAGTAAATCTTAGATAAAGCGTTATTCAATGTATTCTTTTAAATGTAGTTAGCACATCCTTTGTTGTAATTTACCATTGTGAGGACAGCACACAATTTCTTTGAATTAGCAATATATTGGAATTATTTAATTTTCTTACACCGTTATATTGTTGAAGAACTTGTTTGTAGTGAACATCATATACTTTACAATTTGTTGACCATTATTAGGAATGTAATTTGTTCACTGTCCAGGGATTGCCTGAAACAGTGCAATTTGTATTTCCTATATTCATTCCAGAGGGCATTAAGCATGTGCTTCCTTATTTAATTGATGTATTCATTTGCTTTGGCAAAATAAGTAAAATTTCTTGGATTGTAATTATCAAAATGTTCAGTATTTCTTTTTTAAAAATTGTTGCATCAGGAATTGCTTGAACTCCACGATAAGAAAATGTTTGTAACAAAATATGTATTTTCATTTTACAACAAAATTTTTGAAGTTGTTAGGTGTCAGTAGTAAATATCATTGAGAATATTTTTTAAATAACTTAAAACATGTTCTTCAAGTGTTGAAATAACTGTTGTTTGTGAGTATGTGCGTGTGTGTGAATGACTTATCAGTGGTATGGTTGTGACTATTCAAGTTTTAATTTTTCCTGCATGTACAGTGTAATATAAAAACATTCTTTTTGCGCTCCATTCTATTCAAAACAGTTGTTGTCTTTGAATAAGTGATATAAAATAATATTTTTGGAAGTCCTTCGCAAGCAGGAAGAGGTGGCTGATTCGCATAAATGTATTACCATTTTCCTTTTGTATTATTTAATGTTTATTTTAAGTGATTGTGTAATTCTAAGTCTTTCTTTCACATAGTTGAACCATATTTGCTAGAAAGATTGAAGAGAAGGACTTGTTGAAATATTCGTCTTCATTGATAATTTCCTATTGTCACTACATTTCTCTCAGTGTTTTGACTAATGAAAAGAATAATATCAGGACATGCATCTGGGTATTAGGACTTCCAGAGGAAGTTTATTTTGTTTACAATTTGAGTGGGGACTGTTGTTAATAATAATTGGGAATGTTTTTATGCTTCTTTATTGAAAAATAAGAAAGACTTATAATATTGCTTGTAGCTCTTTATCAGCAATCAAGCAACTGTTTTTTAAGTATTGACTGGTAATTATAACTTTTAACATTGGACAATCGAAGAAAATAAATTCTCAATAATGTGTTGTGTAATACACAAGTTCAATAGAACACGAATTAGAGCAGTATTATTTGGCAGTGTTTATTGAGCAATATTGTAAGATTAATATTTTGTAGGTGTTTAAAGAGTTATTGATCTGACATGATTTTGGTTGTGTCCTATGCATTATGATTTATTATGACTGTTGATTTTTATGCAGGAATGTCTTTTATTTTTTTCTATAATCTAAATGTGATAGTGCCTAGCTTATGTTACTTGAAATCTGTATATTTAATGTACTTCAATCTCGTATAATCTCTTTTTGGTCAGTTTTCTCCCTTCTAAAAGCAATGGAAGGGTTGTGCACTATGTATTTTCTTAAATATTTTGAAGTATGTAAATATTAAACATTAGGAATGACAACTTGTCAAATTAAATATTAATAGTTGTAGGTGCTGTGGCAACAAACTGTTGAGCACCAAGTAGTATTGTTTTGTCTGTATACATAAATTATCTTGACTACTGTTCATTTTTCTTGAAAATATTGCAGTCAATTTCAAATTCTGTAAAATTTGGAAATTGTGTTAATGTATTGAAATTAGACAATTGAGTGTACTTCAGAATATATGTGACTGTTACAGAAACAAAATAAAGAAAAATTGTAGAAAGAACTGTAATACCGTTTTATAACTAGCAACTTTCCTGTAATATAAATTATTATAGTAGTATTCTTCCATGAAGAAAGATGATTGAACTGCACATAATTTACAAATATGTGAGTTCGTATTCCTACTAATTAAACATTGCTCAATTATGGTCTAAATTCAGATAAGAGAATTAGCTCATGGTCATTATTTTTAAGGCTTAGTGGAACATTATTCATATTCAGTATTTATTTCAATAAATGGAGTCAAAATATTTGTAATGTAAAAATTTTAATAAAAGACATTCAAGCAATTTTTTCCTTGGTACTAACAAGATACCTTGTCGGTTATTATGTATGTAGCAAAAATTGATTTTTGGAGGGGGAAAAGAAACGATAATGTAAAAGTTTGAAGTAATAAAATATTCTGATTTAAAAATGTGTTTTATTGTGATAGTTTAGTGACATTCCATAAACAATATTATTAAAAATAAAATGGAAAGAACACTGAAATAATAGAGATATTAACTGAAAATTATTCTTTGTGTCATTTTCTTAGTATTGACCGAAACAAAATTATATTTGTTTTGTAAAATGCAAACCAAGGCTTCTGTTTCAATTGTAATATTCTAATTTTGGTTAATAAAATATCTTGTAATTTTTGATAATGAACTGTTTGGTTTTGAAATGGTTCCAAATAGTTTTCTAATCTTTGTATTCAATAATTTTGAAATTAATGGAATTTTATAGAATTTTCATTATTCGAAACGTTGTTTATTTATATCAAGACCTGAGCAAAGACCTCAATAATTTAATGACATATTAACTAATTGCCTGTAAAAATATATTAAAAATGACCTGATATAACTATAGAGTACACAATCTATTGAATTGCACCGTTACTGTTATTAATAATGCATTTAAAAAACTGTCTATGTGTGATTGTTGATTCTGGTTATTATATGTAAACAGTTTACTTGAGTACACCTGAAAATGGTATGTGTGTATTACAGTCATTGTATGAAAAAAGTAACTCAAGATCACCTACTCAGTAGTTTGTGAGAAACTTACAAATTGGATGTATAGAAATGTTTTGCCAGAATAAAAAAAAATATGGGTAGAAAGTATTATTGGACACGGTATATTAATGGCATGAGAGATATTGAAAAAAAAAATATTTGTGTAATTTTTTTAAAAAACAAAAGAATACAGCAGAAATAATTCTGTCATCATTAACTGTACAATAAGCACTATCCAATAGAAAAGTTTGAAAAAAATGTGGAGCCGTTTTTGAGAAAATAGCATTTGAGCGTTTCTGAAATTGCGAAATTTTGAGTTTGTTTCCACAGAAAACCATTGAGTTTTCAACAAACTTCATTGGGCATCATTTAAAGCACATGTACTCGTTAATGCAACGGCAGCTGGCAAGAGAATGGTGGCAGGTCCAAATAGCTAGCCGAGACCAAAAGAAATAACTAATACGGGATAGTCTGCCATTCTGTAGCACCACGAGTCTTAACCAGAGAGTATACCGTTTGTTGCATTGTGAAAGAGAAATGCGGAAGTGAAGGCAGAGGCGTTAAGTTTTTCAATTTTCTCACTTAACATGCCTACATTTACTGATTGACTCAATCTACAAATTACTTTTCTTTGAATTCTTTTGATTGGGCGGCAGAAAATAATTACTGGTAGAAATAGCTTTACGTTAATTAATCGTACGTTGCCGTGCTGGCTCAGTCGTTTGGGTTCGGTTTTAAGTAACAATCCGCTTACCTGTTCTGCCAATTGCCACTCGATCCGCCCGCCGTACAGAGTGGCGCGAAATCTGAAAGTTTGTTTATACTGTGGCACTAAATTACGTGCCATGTTGCACAATGATAACCATGTATTTAATTTCTTTTTCAAATAACAAAAGTTAAATTATTCAATGAACGGTTATTTTGAACGTATTGTTTGATTTGCCTGATTTTTTCTATGGTCATGACCTCTGACATTTAAAACAAAATGGTACCCTGAGCTCTCTTGGCGTTGTCGGATGTCGCCTCGAAGAAACCAGTCCACATGAAACTCCGCGCGACGTCTTCGCTTCTTCTAATCGCCGACCGGGACCTGGTACCTCTGCTTCTTTCTTGAAAATCCCCGGTGACTTATCACCTAAATCTAACTGACATCTAAATGACTGTCCCTACTCTGCGTCCCTGATGGGCGCCTACCGCGAACTGTGTACGATCGAAAAAAAAATAATAATAATAATGCCTGCTATGCTAAGGATTCTACTATTTTCCGTGGTTTCTCCCTTTCTCCGAATTAACAAAATGTTTTGGTATTTGCGTCACCGTAAGTATCGAAAGTTCTTATTCGTATTAACAAACGGCATATGAATTTATCTTCGCTGCGACTCTGCGAACTGTCCTTTGAATTCCACGTCGCCGTTTACGAATGTAATAAATGTTCCGTCGGTCGACATAAATTCTGCACGAATAATATTTAAATTTCATCCGAATATGCAACAAGTCTATTTAACCACTGCACCCGAGTCCACTACGACACTGTGGAATACCTATAATTCACAATGACTTTCCCCGTTACTCACGAGCGATCGTCTGTAACTGTCTAGCAGATGAAAGAGAGTGATGTTCTACACGTCACTTCGTAGGTGGAAGTTTATTTATTTACGTCAAAAACAGTTAAAAACTGCGTATGACGAGCTATGGGGAGAAGTGAATTTTGAGCATGTTTTCATAATTCTGTGGTCTCTATCCTAAACCATATTCTAGTCGAATTTTGAATACAGAAAAGAGAGGTTTTTTTTTCGAGTTTTGTTGACAAAATATTCGCTTCTATATAATAAAATATATTTTCAAAGGTAAATTAGCTATAAATTCCTGCCCTGAACCCTCATGTTCTTCATGAAAGAATAATACTTTTTGCCGCGATAATATGAAAAACGATAATTTGAATAACTATATTTCCCACTGAAATTCAGAAGACGTGCACAAATAATGAAGTTACATTTATGTCCAGAAGCAAAACAAGGGACCATCTCAGCATTTGCTCAAGGATCAGGGAAACTGGACGAAAAACCTGATCGAGATGGGGGCCATCAACCCAGAAACTGTGGTACAATACTTGTTACAGGTTCTTTAGAATTATACAGTCCAAATGATAAATAATTACATTAACTATCATTGTTAAAATTAATTCTACTTTCCTTTTTGATGCTCGGTATAGTCTCGAATTGTATAGAAACAGTTATGCAGCAGAAAAGATTTTACTTGGGACTTAAACTTTTCTATTGAATTTAATCGTTTAATGTCTTCTGGCAAAGTGTTGTAGAGTAATGTACATGAATTGTATGTGAATTTTTTGTAGTGAGCTGTTGATACTACCACCTGGTGAATATGATTACTACGTCGTGTGTTATACTTATAGACATCGGCGTTTGCTGAAAATATATTCCCGTCCTTAAGTAAGTCATTTTTGACAAAAACTACTGATTCGTAAATCAGAAGACAAGGTAATGGTAAAATTCCTAGATTAATAAAGAGTGACTTACAAGAATCACGTGGGTTGGATTTGCTTATTATTCGTACAATTCTTTTTTGTAATCTGAAAGTCTGTGAACTATAAGATGTGTTTCCCCAAAATATTATGCCATATCTCAGGCGGGAGTGAATATTGGCAAAATATACACAACGAGCTGTATGAAGGCTGACGGAATTTGAAAGAATTTTGAACGCGTAGCATAATGAGCTTAATTTTGTGTTCAATTCATTTAAGTGGGCATTCCATTTGAGGTTTGACTGAATTGATAGACCTAAAAATTTTGTTACATTAACATCAGTCAATGGCACACCGTTCATTTTCAATGGAGTACAGAATTTTTTATTTGATATGGAAAACTGCATTGAAACTGTTTTATTTTCATTTACTTTTAATTTGTTATTACGGAACCAATTTGAAACGTCTGATATTGTACTATTTACGGTTTCTTTGTTGCAAAGAATATTTGTATCATCCGCAAAGAGAACTGTTCTTCCGTTTCGAATCGCTAAGGGCATGTCATTTACGTATAATAGGAAGAGAATATGGCCTAAAATCGATCCTTGCGGGACTCCACGTACAATTGGCAAAGAACCGGAAAGGTGTGTACATCAAGTTCCATCATTCCAGTAAGGTATTTCTACTCTCTGAGATCGTTGTTTAAGGTACGAACATAGCCAATCTAGAGCAATACCACGGATTCCATACGAAGGTAATTTTGAAAGTAAAATGTTATGATCAATGACTTCAAAAGCTTTTGAAAGATCTAAAAATATTCCAATAGTTGCTTCGTTTTGATCCAATGATGAGGCAACATCCTTAAGAAAAGAAAAAATGGCTGTTTCCGTAGATTTTGATTTCCGGAATCCATGTTGGCAATTTGAAAACGCGTCGTGTTTATTGAGAAAGGTTTCCATTCGCACATAAAAAAGTCTCTCTAATATTTTTGAAAAAACTGGCAAAAGAGAAATTGGCCGATAATTTTGAACTTCATTTTTGTTGCCTTTTTTGAAGAGCGGCTTAATCTTAGCTGTTTTAAAAATATCTGGAAAAATTCCGGTGCATAAGGATGCATTAAATATGAGTTAACGGGTGTATAATGGCTGGCGCGCACGTCTTTAACAAACAATCCGGAAATTCATCTAAACCGGCCGAATATTTATTTTTTAATTTACCGATTATTTTGAGAATTTCATAGGAAGAGGTTTCGGAAACGAACATAGTGTCTAAGACTTTTAGGGAAACGTCAGATGTTGAATTTTGTGGCTGAAAACCCTTAGTGAGATCGACAGCAATTCTCGAAAAGTATTGGTTAAAGAGACTAGCCACTGTTGCCGGATCGTTCACATCTCTATCGTTATCTTTTAAAACAACATTCTCTACAAGGTTTCTAGTTGGTTTGGTCGCATTTTTTTACTATATCCCACATTGATTTTGTTTTGTTATTTGAGTTCAAAATATCCTGATCGTGTTTCATGATTTTAGCCTGCCTTATGACTTTTCTTAACAATGATTTGTATTTTTTAAAGTACAGGAGGAAATCTTGAGATACGTTATGATGCTTAGAAATGAAAGAAAGAACTCGTTTGTTTTTACATGATGTTCTAATCCCTTGTGTTATCCAAGAATTGTTTTTGTGTGAAATATTTAATTTTCTTTTCTGAAGAGGAAAGCAAGTGTTAAAATGAAATGAAAGCGTTGAAAAAAAAGAATAATATTTATCGTTTGTATCGATAGTATTATAAACCGCGTCCCATGACTCCTGCAGCAAGTAATCAATGAATAATTTTATTTTACTTTTAGAAAACACTCTACTCATACGTGTATTATTCATTGTGTCATTGTTCGCATTTCGTATAATGGTAAGAATTTGTGCATCGTGGTCACTGTATCCTAAATCTTTTGTTTCAATTTCATGTCGAGTAGTGGTTTTGTTAATTATAATTTGATCGATTGCCTTCTTTGAATTTACTGTGATCCGTGTAGGTACTTTTATTGTAATATCTAAATTGAAGGAATTAATTAAGTTAAGAAACTGCTCTTTCTCGCAAGATTCGACCAGAAAATCAATGTGGATTGATTCATTTCATGTCGAGTAGTGGTTTTGTTAATTATAATTTGATCGATTGCCTTCTTTGAATTTACTGTGATCCGTGTAGGTACTTTTATTGTAATATCTAAATTGAAGGAATTAATTAAGTTAAGAAACTGCTCTTTCTCGCAAGATTCGACCAGAAAATCAATGTTAAAATCTCCACATACAACAATGGATTCAAAAGAGCGATTGATGACTTTGATTAGTGTTATCTCTAGTTTTTCTAAGAACAAAATGTAATCTGCAGCTCTCTTTGTTGGAGGCCTGTAGATGCAAAGCAATATCGTTTTTAGCACAGGAAGATGTACAACAGAAATTTCAAAAACATTTTCAACGGAATACTCATTGAATTCCGTCAAGGAGATAGAATCAATATTATTTTTAACGTAAATACAAGAACCTCCATATGCCGGACTTTTATGAGATTCTCTTTTTCTACAATAATAGCCTGCGAGGTAAAAGTTTGGAATTTGGAAAATGCTGAGTTCATTAGGAGATAACCAATGTTCTGTAAAGCAAAGAACATTCATTTGATTTAAATCGCTCTGTAGAGCTGCCTCGATAAACTCAGTTTTATTTGAAAGGGATTGAACATTATGGTGCAATATCTTTATTTTTTGCAAGTACCTACACGAATGTTTTTCTGCTGCATCTGACTGTAGTTGCTATATATTTACTCCATTTTTACCTCGAGTGCGTGGTCGAAGGTTGTAATGTGTCCCAGCAGTCACAGGTTGTGAGGAAATAGAGGCGTTTATTTATTTATTTTATTTATTTACGTCAAAAACAGTTAAAAACTGCGTATGACGAGCTATGGGGAGAAGTGAATTTTGTGCACGTTTTCATAATTCTGTGGTCTCTATTCTAAACCATATTCTAGTCGAATTTTGAATACAGAAAAGAGAGTTTTTTTCGAGTTTTGTTGACAAAATATTCGCTCCTATATAATAAAATATATTTTCAAAGGTAAATTAGCTATAAATTTCTGCCCTGAACCCTCATGTTCTTCATGAAAGAATAATACTTTTTGCCGCGATAATATGAAAAACGATAATTTGAATAACTATATTTCCCACTGAAATTCAGAAGACGTGCACAAATAATGAAGTTACATTTATGTCCAGAAGCAAAACAAGGGACCATCTCAGCATTTGCTCAAGGATCAGGGAAACTGGACGAAAAACCTGATCGAGATGGGGGCCATCAACCCAGAAACTGTGGTACAATACTTGTTACAGGTTCTTTAGAATTATACAGTCCAAATGATAAATAATTACATTAACTATCATTGTTAAAATTAATTCTACTTTCCTTTTTGATGCTCGGTATAGTCTCGAATTGGTCATTGGTAGTGGGAATGGAAGAAACGGGAGTAGGTTCACAGGAGGGGGTAAGAGGGTTCAGAATAAGGGTGGGGGGTGGGGAACGTAAGGAAGGTGAAAGGGATGGATTTTTGGCAGGAGGCTGCGTAGGACTGGAGTTGATGATGTATTGTGCAAGCTTTTCACCGACTGCATGTTTTCCAGCAAGGTTCATGTGGAGACCGTGCCGGGTGAAGTGTTTTACTGAGAGGAAATTCATTTCAAAAAGTGTTACATCTGTTTCTCTCAGTTGCAGTTTTAGTTGTTGGTTTGCGTGCTTAATCTCGCTGCAGAGTGTTGGCCTGTTGTACCAGAAGGGCAGAGTCGAGACTACAACGTTAGTATTTTGGGCGGCACATTGTAATTTGTTTACATGTTTTTCAGGTGTAAAGTTACCGCCCAAATTAATGTCATTCTGCCCTCCGATGATAAAGACTGTGTCCTGATTGGTCATTGTCTTCGTGTGAGTGTCCAACTCTGCAGTCACGTCTGCAAACCTCCCGTTAGGTTTAAAAATAGACGAGACTGATTAGTTGGGGGGTAACTTCCTACTGAGAATGGAGGAAAGATGGCGACCATGGCTGTCAGCTAAAATAAGTACCTGTTTTTTAGGCTCAGTAGGAATGGCTTTGTTTTCAAGTGGGCTAGGATGCGAAGCTTTACGTGTTTTGGTTTTGACACGCTTCCTAGCCTGTTTGCGTTGGTTTGTGCATGTATTTGTCGATGGAAGGGAAGGGTTGTGAGGATCAGGAAGGCGAGGAAAATCTGTTTCATAATCTAAAACACTAAATCTGTTTTGAATTGCGACTGGATGTGGTGTCAGTGTCTTATGTGCAGTCACGGGTGCGCGGTTGGGAAAATTCGCAGTGTTGCCTACTTGTGCCCAACCGTCATTGTAGAGAACGACCTCTTCCAGCCTTCGGATATGTTTATCTAAATTACTGTTTACGTGTGTGAAGGCTTTCAGGAGGTCGGCTTTGAGGGTGTAGAGAGTAAAAAGAGTAGAACGAACAGTAGCCATGTCACGAATGCGTGTTAAAGTACGTGATAAAATTGGAATAAATACAAGAAAACTCAGATAAAAGCAACAGTCACCTAGCTTAATATTTTAAAAGTGTAAGATTTATGTGTATTCGATAAATTAAAAATTAAGATTCGATTAAGTTACATATCAATTGTTTTACTTTCCAGTAATTCCTAACTCTTCCGGTTTGCGACTTATAACCCGTCCTCTCAAATGAGTTCTTATCACGCGTCGACCACTGGTTCCCTTTCTTAACGTGGTATCAAATCGTTTAATGACCCACCCTGCGCCAATAGCAACCCCCCTAGCAACCGCGTACTCGCAACTGGTAACAAATATTCGCCCCTGTATTGTCCTTCCTGCTTGTATGACAGCATAACAACCACTCTAGTAACCGCGTACACCTCACATTTCAAGCTTTTCCCAGCATTTCCCGTCAACTGTTTCACTACGCCATGTTTTGTAAATCACAGTATCTAGGTATACGGGCGCCCATGGCAAGCATAGAATTTGTGCCCCTGTCAGAATACATCAAATTAGGGTTGTTGTTATTTGTTTCAGCGGGTATACACCAGTAAGAATAAGATTCTGATTATTTTCAAAAACTTTTATAAACAATTTATCTTGAAAAAATTTGAGTTTTTTTTTAATTTTTGGAATTGACAGGGTAAAGAAAGAATAACAATTCATGTTATCAATATTTATTTACATTCGTGTTAAGAATGTAAACTAAAATGGCATCAATAAGAATTCATAATTACTTATACATATAAAACTGTGAAACTCATAAATGCGATAACATTACAGTTTTTGTGTAGACCAGAATTTTAACTTGCTGAAATATCTCTCACAGCTTGCAATAGAAACAGCAACTATTAACATAATTTGAGTAGAGATACCTACTACATTTGATAACTTTGATATCCGCATTGTAGCACAGACCCTAAATGTCGAGCAAGAATCTGAATGTTTCATCAGTATCTTGTAAGCAGGTAAAACTCATATGTAATGTAATTTTTTTGTACAGTTTTATTGTAACATCAGCATTTGAAATTGAACCTAATAATTAATTTTACAGGAACATTTTCTTCATTAATTTTTAAGTAGATTTAAAAATATTTGAATTGAAACGTATTAACGAATAGTAATAAGTATTACTTTCTTTAGTTAAGGAGAAAAAATGGATCACAATTGTCACATAAGGTCAAATCCTAAAAACTGAAATGTTATAAATTTAATTATAGATCAAATCGTCTTTGAAGTTTTTGATTTTTATTTATAAAAAATATAATTGTTTTGAAAAATGCAATTAATAGAATGTTACTTCGCGCCCAAATAAAAATATATGTATTTAAATTTAACTGAATTTTAAAAATTAACTATTTTAACTGAATTTCTTAATTGACCGCCTGTAGGAAAGTGACCGCCCGGACTTCCCATAGGCAATGAACGGACCTAGCATCTATTTTTAGCCCGAACCATCTAGGTTCGCCCAGATAGAGAATAATATAAGATGAGGGTATCAACATATTTTTTCACTTAATCACTGGTTAGAAGCAATTACCAAGAGCTCTATGGAAAGCTAAAGGTTACCCACATCTGACGTCTTGAAGATAAGCGAACTATAGAAGCGTATACGAATACGAATATTACATGCGGAAAAGAGGTCAAAATTCGGGTTGCATGTTCTTTCTCATTCAATAAAGATAATCACTTGAAATTAAAGTTCAAATACTTAATAATTTAATGGATAAAGTTTCAGTTGCTTTGTAATAAAAAATGCAATTGAAAACTTAATGTCTTGCATATCAATGACTGCCTCTTTTTTCCTCGTTTGCTAAATCAGCTGTATAGTCTGTGGACTACTGTTTAAACTTACCTCTAGCTTTTTAACTATTTTCACATGTTTATAATTCTTTTATACCATGCCATCTGATGGCACTAATTGTAAAGTCTAAGGCTTTATTTGGCTACGCCACGAAATGCAATCCCCTATCGTACAAAAAAAAAAAATTCCAATACAAAAGTGCACAATGTCTTGTGAAAAAGGGTTTTGGAGGTCTTTGGACATTAAATGCGAACAAGGACTCAATAATACTGGAGTGTAAAAACAATAAAGAAAACCTTCGTTAACGGCTGCGAAGCTATTTGATCTGTCAAAAAATGCAATTAACTTTGCGCCTTTTAATCTAAAGTGAAAAGAAGATGGCATTTCATTATAATCCGTCCCTATTTATAAGTGTTCTATATCTGTTGTATTGTTTTGCTACTGTAAGTGTATGTAAGTGTATTAATATTCTAAGTGTGTTAATACTGTAAGAGTCGTACCGGTATGTTTAAGAATTTTTGTAATATTTGTTTTAATAAAACATATCGTACTGTATTAATACTGTAAAACATGTGTAGTACATAACTTTATTTGTTACCTTACAGTAGACAATAATGCTTTTTTTGCCGCAAAGTTCTTTAGAATTGCTGTGTATTTTTTTGCAATACGTAGATAAGAGGGCGGTGGAATTTTCCTCCGTCCCGGGTGGCTGACCCCCACTCTACGCCTCTGGGGATAAGCGCCACAATATCTTAGTTTACTACTGCAATTTATACGTAAATGCTGAGAAACTGGACTTTCGCAGCTCTATTGATGGAATGACTATTTCAAGACAATGATCCAAAACATACGGCATGTATTGTGAGGGAGTAATCCAATTGTCCAAAACTGTTGTTGACATTCCTTAGTAGCCGGACTTCTACTCTATGACACATTTTTGGAACTGAATACCAGAATTCAATAAACATCTATTACGATAAAGAAATACTTGAAAATGAGATTGTTACAAGAATGGATACAAATGGGTTATAAATACACTAAGAAAATAACATTTAAATATCACAGAAGAAATATTACCCAATCAAATACTAAGGTCAAATAGCAATTTTGGTTCTTTTTATTCTATAAGGTGAACAGGTATTAAATTGACTGACAATAATTTGTGAATTCTAAACGTGTTTATTAATTGTATTTATGCATTATTATTATTATTATTATTATTATTATTATTATTGTTGTTGTTGTTGTTGTTGTTGTTGTCGTTTTAGTGATAGGGTGATGAGGGGTGAAAGGACTAGGATAATGGTGGGAGGAGAGAGGTGTTCGTGGGATTTTTGAACCATCCCAGCATTCGCATTATGACCAAGGGAAACCACGAAAACCCGCGGTGAGAATGGCCAACCCGGGGGGCCTATTCTGAAGCCTTCGAGACGAACTCGACCGCACGAGTTTGACGTCATCACGAACGAAAATGAGAGAACTGTATTCTTAAGCGCTCGACTCGTCTCAACCCATCGAGATATTCGTTCGAGATATTGCGAGTGGTGCGATAGCGCGTGAGAAGGATCGCGAAGGGTGACATAACCGCAAATAGTGTCTCTCCGTGTGTCTAGTGCGTGTTGTTATATTGTGTGTTGAACCTAGTGTTGTAATACTTAGTTGCGAAACATCTTGTTCATTGTATATTTCACCAAGTAATGGCTAAATAAAAATGAGTAATTTTACTTTGTACTTCTGTTTCATTTAGTGTGTTGGCTTGTGGAATACACTGTGCCATTGTGGTGTTCTGTTTCTATATATTTCACCACCGACTAAGTGTATTTTTTTAATCGTTGTGTGATTATCAAATTCTGTAAATATGTCAGAATTATTCATATAGTAACCTTGTAATGTAATGTATAGATGGTTGAAAATTAATTTTTTTTAAAATTTGTTTTTACTTTATTTTCAGTTTCATCTTGTGTTATTGTGTGTGTCAACTGGTCACTCACTGTATATTTCACGAAGTAGGTACCTGAATTTTCCTGTTACAAGATTATCAGTTCACTTCAGCTTCAGATAATATGAATATCATAAGTAGGGGGAGGATTTTTTGCCCTAAAAAATCTTGAAATATGGTTTAAAATATATGCATTTATGACCTAAAAATTCTTAAATATGCAATTTATATTAACAATATTTCATTTCCTCTATAAAATTTAGGAGAAGCATGCTGGGAATGAAAAGATATATTTTTTGTGCAAACGTAATGCAATCTACCCTACTTCGTGAGAGAAATAATTAAAGTGAATATTCACCTTAGTGAAGGACATTGTATGTCTTTTTATATATTTTTTCACTGGTTTAAAAAAATGTTATCCAAAAATATATTACATTTGCACAAGTATTTTATCATGTACAGAAAAAAAGTATGCAAACTTGGACAAGCTCTTTTGAATGTGTGAACTCTCACAAATAAATATATTCTATGAAAAGATGAAACATTTTTTTAGAAAGCCTTTTTTTAACAAAATGTGCAAAGTATGCTCCCAAAATTACACGTTATGCACCAATGTGAACAATCGGCTAAATATGCATGAAGATATTAATCTTTATAACATATTCTAAACTAGTGTCAAAAAATTTCTCTTAGCTCTGCTCTCAGGCAATGGACAAAAATATGCAACATCCTCTTCCTAATCATAAGGTAATTTAAGGATCACTAAGAATGTTTTATAAGAACATCTAGAAAGAATGACGTCATGATCCTAAGAGAAAGTATATTCGTGCAAAAGCAGCGTTGTCAAATCGTAACACTCGCGATGATGAACTTGAATCACGAACGTTCGAGATGCATCTCGAAGGGTGGTTAAGAATACTGTTTTCTCGTAGCCTTCGTGATGTAGCCGTTCGACACATCACGTGGGCGAGACCTGTCGAACGATCTTAAGAATAGGCCCCCGGGGATCGAACCCGGATCTCCCGAGTGCGAATCCAGCATGCCACTGAGCCATTTCGCTCGGTTATTGTCATTATTATTATTATTATTATTATTATTATTATTATTATTGAAAATATTATTTATTTATCTTCATGTAAGTTTTCAATTTTTGTACTTAACCTTACACAAAAAGCAATTTGCATTTCAGATGTTGCAAAATAAAATAGTGAAAAATGATGTTCCAGAATATTAAAATGTGAATCTACCTTAAAAAGACAAATTATGCAATAATATATTTGTCTCAATTGGATAATTATTGGCAAATAGACATCCGGCGTTGCTAGATGTGCTAGGAAGGTCGCTCCGCGGCGGGAATGTTTGCACCGCATCTATTGTCACTATGTTTTTACTACCCAAACGACGGTCGACCCCGCAGAACACTAAGATAAAAGAAGCAATGTATAAATTGCAGTTTTTTCGGTACAAAGAACGTATCAGAAACTATTATTCAATAATAGGAACAGGAATACGAAACGGGGGGGATTTATCTGAGAATTTCCAAAGCACGAGTGGTATTTTTTAGGACTATTCCACGAATGAAATTATGCCCATCAGAGTTCCAAACTGCGCCAAAACAGAAGGAGACGTGCCCCAAATAGCGATACAATTGTAACATCGTAATGGATGATGTAAACAGCTTTTGTATTGGTACTAACAAAATAATGAGTTGCTCGTGTTTGGGTCTGAGAAGTGTCTTTACGAAAATTATGTTATCCGTCAGTAAACCAAAAAGATTATATCATTGCATCGATGTGCTAAAACAAATTGAATAGGCAAATGGTGTACGGTAAATTAAGATAAAATTGAATAGTTTCTTTAAAATAGTAGCCTATAGTTTTGGTCAAGAAGTTACAGTTCAATTGAGTACAAATCTACCTGGGAATGCCGCGCTTTGCTCAGTGAAGTTAAAAAATCTTTTTGCTCAAATCGGAGACTCGCAAAGCAGAAACCGCGCCGGAATCAACGTGCGCTTCTCCGCGCAAGGTTTCCGAGCTGCAGCGACGAAACGTTTAGGGTCAAGAACATTTCGTAAGACTTACTATATTACGCTCACAAAAATATATTTGCTGAACTTAAAATGTACGACCCTGCCCTGCCAGAAGAATAATACTTCTATAGTAAGAACAAGACTGTGATTTCCTTGCTACTTCTGTCATTTCAAAGGCAATCTCGGAATCTTGAATTGTAGGAAACGGGTCTCGTGAGGACTGCCGAGGTAAATGTGGGGCCATGCATCTTGCGATACTATCACTTTATTTTATGTTTTTAGTTAATGATTAAAAATATACCAATCTAGGTTGCAAAAATGACATCTATTCGTGAAAAGGGTTTTAAGACTTTACATGAATTTTATTTCTATTTGAGGCAAATGTCAGAAAAACTAATTTTCTGGATTCAGTGGCTAAAAATGTAATAATATGGGCTAGTGGCTAAAAATGTAATAATTTTTAATAACTTGGTCCATAATTTAGCAACTCTTTTGAAGAGCTATCACTAATAAAGGGTAAAAGGTTTATTATCACTGATACAGCACCCAATTTCTTGCCAAAAAATCCCTTTAAAATATTACGTAATAAAAGGAAGCTTTTTGACGCCTTACTACTTCATATTTTCGAAGTAGACAATGTTTGAAACAAGAAACTGAGACAAAATATATGTTAGGTAGGGTTATTCATCAAATACAGATCGTACGGCAAAATGTGTTCCCAGATTTATCATTTAATTTCAATTATTTATTTAAAGTAACGATCAATGACGCGCTTTTCTGGCAGAAGTGATGTTTTATATACTTACGCAATATTGCTTTTCTAAATTGGACAAACAGTTGTACAACAAATATATTGACAACGAAGAACTATAAAATTTATCTATAAAATAAAAATTTTTTTTTTTTAATTTTATTTGGTCAAAAATACAGTAAGAACTGTATATAACGTTTGGGGAAAGCCATTATCTGCGCACATTTTCTTGAGGTCCAGAATGAATTATCAATATTTTTAATGCTTAATATCATTTTGAACGCGTAGTGATCATCAGAGTTAATCTGATAATATGTAAAATACTAGTGCAATTATAACAAAACAATATTGTTAAGTATATGGCAGGTGCATGGGAAAACTGGATCGTAAAAACTTAGTAGCGTTTTCTCCTCAGTGAAATCATTTCTTGTAGCACATATTTTTAGCTTAGCTCTGATGGGGATTGCTACGCGAACCAAAGGATCTCGAGTATAAAAAATATTGATACCTCGACAAAATCTGTTTCCTCAATAATTGGTGATTTGATATCTTGTAATAAATTATTTATTACAATATATCAACTCACCAGCAATCTTATTAATAATGTTAGCTGTTTTATAAGTAATATCCATTCTTATTTATCATTTTAGTGATATCATAAAATTTCTGTGCAAATCGTGTCATTGGTGATAATTTTAAGTATTTATAGGTTTCATCATTTATTAATTACAAAGTTTAAGACGTCTTAGGGATTTTTTATTCGGAGAATTGTTGCAATTTTATTATTTTCGGGAAGTGATTGAAATGGAAACATTCTACTTTACTTTGAATCCAAATTACACATACAGGGTGGAACACCTAAGTTGTCCACAGCAAATATCTGGAAAAAGGTTCGAAGTATCGAGATGCTATTTGCGCCATGTTGTTGCAAATGATAGGGCCAATAACATATTTCGTTTTCTTGTTTGTAACGTATGTAACTTAAGAGATATTGACACAACTTTTATTTTTAAATGGAAGTATAAAATATATTCGTGAGTCGACGCACCTTGTCGGAAAACGAGAATGTTCGTAGTTTACGAAACTTTCTATTACGATATCAGCAAGGTCAGCTGTCCTTGCGCGCTACAGCGTAAAATTTACCAAGTTCTAATTGCACTGTTTTTGCAACAAATGCTTTTCGAATATTGACAATATTTATATCACTACATTGCATTTTGAAAGATCTTAAGAATGATGAAAAAAAAATATATATACTTAGGTGCTCCACCCTGTATAAAGTGGTGTTTATATGCGGAAGTTATTTGGATCTCTGTACTTGATCTGCACCGGTTGAAAAAGTAAGTACACCCGGATAAACAAAAATAAATAATTGAAGATCTTCAAATTATTTCTAAATATACTCTATTGATTTTTTTCTGAAAACGACCGCAGGAAATTTTACACTCAACTTCAAGAGGCGCTTTTATTTCACAATGTAGAGATACCTGAAAGAAAAGAAAACTGAAAGAATTGCAGTACAAGTGATATTTTATCCTAATAAATTCTTTAGCATTTCAATAAAGGAATGCTCGAACTGACTGACGAGAGGTTTACTGTGACGCATTCCTTTTTTCGTTACGGTGGATTGTTCGTTGCTCTATCATTCTTTAGGTAGATGTAGTTCATTATGTTCCCTCTGGAAACAACTTCACAAGGTGAAGTCACTCTGTAGCAGCGATGACAAGCACGAATAATGTTCGAATTATAACATCTATTAAACGAATTTAATGAAGCATAGAATTCTATTTCTGAACGTTATGTGTAAACCAGAAGGATGTGTATTCCTCAATAAATTAGCAAGAATGTTTAACTAAAATTTACTTACTAACAATTTTTTAGGTAAATCACGCGTTTTTGCATTCGGAATTGAATTATCCCATCTACTGTGTTGAATATAAAATACCGCAGTGATTATTTACATTAGTTTTATCATAGTGTATTTTAACTATATTTAACAGAATAGTTTGTATAATTTACATACCCTCATGAAAGAAAAATTCATGATACCCTTTATTTCTAGTTCAAATGTTTGAGTTTGGTTTTAATTATAATGAGTATGGATTAATTAGTGTTGAAAGAAGTACAAGGTCTGATAGTAATAACTCGAGTGATTGAAGGTTTTTAATTATTTGCGAAATCGTTTCCAAAGCACAGAACTTGGGAAACTGCACCAATGGCAGGGTCTTTACGTCAACATTAGATGTACAATGTATAACTTCAGTGTTTTTTCAAGTGCCATGTTTAGCTAAATAAATAAAATAAATAAATAAATAAAAAATACTTAAAAATATTGTTTTGTAATAATTGCTAGTATTTTACATATTTTCAGATTAACTCTGATGATTGATTCGCAATCAAAATTATTTTAAGCAGTAAAAATATTGATAATTCGACTATTTTTTCTTAAGCTAACAATGTTTCATAATTACCCTCAAATATAAATTTTTTTTTCAAATAAACAAGACTGATATATTTGTGCTTGTCAGGACCTTTTCTTAAATCTCAATCTTATAAGCTCACCAGACGATTAAGTTAACTGTAACATGCTTCCTTGGTGGTCTCTTCGGAACTGCGAGAAATTCCCCTTCTCCCTTCCCCCCCTCCAACTCACCCCCCTGCCCCTCTGAGACGTCAGTCGGCATTACTGGAGAATATTTTATTTCACAACTGATAACCTGGAAAACCAAGGGACGTTTTACAAATAAATGCGACAACATAATTGCAAGTATCATCTATAGATTTCTAAGTTACTTTTATGATTATAGAACTCACGCTTAAGAGTGTGCTTCTTTTGCGGGTAAAATCGCTTGACCAACAGCCAATAGGATATCAGGAAGGGGAATGCTGCGCGTTCTACAGGGGAAATGAATCCTATATAATGTCAGGCACTCTCGTACTTCGTAAGCTGCGTGCAGAGGTGAGTGGTGGGGACCGTGGTGCTCTGATGAGTGGTCTGGCTGGCTCTGAGGCCCGCCAGTGGAGCGCTGAATGGCTACGTCCAAGTGTGATGTCCTCGCCTCTGTCTGCAGTTTGGGGCGCTACAGACGGTCGGTGTTCGGCACTGGGCAGGGCCTTCGCCACACGGTGGGCTCTCGTAGTTGCAGCAATCACCTGGAATAGGTGTTTCTGTGGCTATGTTGAGCTTTAACAATCACCTCGCCCTTCGGCTGTACGTAGGGAGTGCGCGTAGATTTGTAAAGGAATAATCGGGCAGAGCTTATTAAAGAGTTTAAATTAAATAATGAAAATAATGATTCAAACTTCTTAATTAGTAAACTATACTAGAATGTTTATTTAAAGTAATTATTTAGGCTTCTTTACTTTAATATTTAAATTAAATAAAAACTTCGCCGATAAAATTGATATTTAAGTAAATTAAATCGAATTTGAATATTTAACATAAGATTTTTTTTACTATTAAAGTAATTAATGCACTTTTATCCTCCCCGATTTTTCCTTTAACTTCAAATTTATTGGGTGTTCAGGGAGGATGTACAGCCATGGTCCTGCCCAGTTAAACATAAGGGGAACCTCTTGTGCCATATTAGATCCGCATGCAATAATTTCTATTGATCTATGAATATCCTCATCGTTGAGTAGCACCGCGGAAAGCGAGCCTATAGAGACCCCTTCTTAGTTTGGCTCGCTTAGGTAGGTCCGTTTAAATCGTTAGCTTCAGGGCACCGTCTGACAGTTGGGGGTCATATGCAAAATTTCGTAGGTTCGCCCCCATTGTCAGAATAACGCAGGTGCATCGTTGATTGAAATTCTTCAAAGGAGGCGGTTCCCCAAAACTTCCATTCGAGGAAAGAATTGAACACGAATTCTTTCTCGGAATGTAAATTTTGGGTCTGTCTCCCGACGCGGGATGTGGCGGGTTCTTTTCTCGAGAAACCGTCGGAAAAAGGAAAGTGAAAATTATGTAGTAGACGTGGCACAAGAGTTGGGTGGAATGTTTTATTGTGTTCAATTTTTTTTAAATCTTCGGTTATTTTAACAAGTCATTAAGAATCGTCGTGAAACATGGTGAGTAGACGGTAAAACTTCAAATTGATGATACTCGTAGATAAACTTCTATGTAACTGCTTTTTTTTTCTTTTCTAGATATTTTCAACTTCATACACAATACTGGGAAAATTTTTTTTCCGAAGAATCTAAAACTTGAAGAGGGTTTTGGAAACGAAATAAGTTCTGATCTACCATGAAGACGCAACGATTTGAAAAAGTGGAAAACTTGTGGGAATGAAGAGGGTGGGTTTAAAGGGATGGGTTGTAATTTCTTTTTCAGAAGGGGTGGAATGGGGGAAGGGCTATTAATGGGGTTTTCTCTTGATTTCAGATTCTCTGCTAACCGCCCCATTCAGGAGGCATTTTCTTCCATACACACTTCACGCGCATCGTAGCGTTCAGATGTGCAGTGGGCTTCTGGTTACGGGAGGGGTCTTTTTTTTCCCAGAAGGGGTGAGCATAACGAGGGCTACTAATGGGGTTTGCTCTTGATTTCAGACTTGCTTTACCTTCTCCAAAAATCTCTGCGCTGGAGTCTGCAAATATCCATTCTATAAAAGCTCTTGGGCTTGCACCGGGTATTATACCGCTAGCCTCTGTACTTGTTTATTTACTTCTACTTCAACACGAAAACCTTCTAGGAGCTACTATGCAGAAAAGATTAATGAGGATGAACTTAGGAGACTTTTAATTTGTCGTATGGGTGGAAATGTAAGTTTTACTTACTCGCACTTTCATGTTATACGATCTAGAAAATGCTTAGTTCGGAGTTCGAACGAATGGGTAGATTTTCCTTATTTTTCATAAGATGGCACATGTGACTCTGTGGAGTTTTAAAATGTCTGTTGTCCAGTGTGCTTCTAATATCGAAGTCTTGACAAATTTCACACCCTGCATCTCCATTATTCGAATCGCCGTAATACTAAAGTCTTTTTAATAGTTTCAGATTCATCTTTATTCATCATTAATCTTCTCGAATTCGGCATAACGGTGTTCGAAGCCGCCTCAGCTTGCGGACTCTTCACTATTACAACGCTCATCTAACCAAACCAACTCCTGAAGAATAAACTTGTAATCGACTTTTCATTTTGCTGAGTCAATGTAAAAAGAAAGAAAATGGAAATTAAATTGTTAATTTGGAAAATTCATTTCAAAAATTAAATTTTTCACTTTCCTTTATTCCTAATGAACTTGGTATGGTACATTGCTACTTCCCTGCTGGTAGTGCCTTTCGGTACTTAATTTTAAAATTAGCTGTGTTACAGTGGCGCAGACTTGTTTGTAAAGTTTTCTAATTACCCTTGGTGAGGGTTAGCATTACGGTCTTGCTCCATCGTCTGTTTACTGTAGATTTTAAATTCTCTTCCTGCTGAGCTCTGTTTGATTTCCCCCACACCATCCTTTTTCCTTCCAGTTCGAATATGTTGAATTTACTTACGTCAGGGAAGAAGTCATTCCACCATTCCTCACTTTCAGTAGCATCTTAGGGTAGTGCCATGACACAATCAAAAAAGAAAAGAATTTTCATCGCAAATGTGTGAAGAGTTTCTTAAAGATATTTTTCTTTGGGGTAATTCATTTGAAAGTGTTCAGTCCTTTGATGCTCTATCAATTCTCTTCAAACGCCCAGCGCGGAGTGCTATCTGCCGGCCTCTTTCTAAACTGTCGAGCAACCTACAAATTTACTCTTTGCCCATTTAACGCGCTATAAAGAATGCTGTGTTGATTTGTATAGTCTCTCATACGCCGGAAGCTAGCAAGAAAGACCACATATGATAAGCTTAAAGCTAAAACTTTTTGAGAAGTTAGCCAGTGTGAATAAGGAAACTCAAATATGGCGGTCTGTAGGTGTCGGCGTTGCGCTGCACAGCTAATTGTTTCATATGAGTACACAGCTAATTATTGTTGCATATTGTTCGTTAGATAGCCAAAGTATGAAGGAGTTGTATGCCATTCTGATGTGGTGCCTCAAACTGTCCGCCATATTTCATTCAAAGTATCATTTTTTATACTCTCTTGGATTACGAGTACAAAGCTAATTGTTTGATCTAATGGTAGAAAATGATTTTTCATTGCCGATTATGAACGCGCCAAACCGTTACGGCGTCCCTAAGTAGCCGCCATACTGATTTAGAGATGTCACTAGGTTATGTATCATAGGATCACACCCGAGAAAAATATTTTTCCTTTGATTTTAGTGTCTCTAAGACAAGTCTGTAAGTGTCATACCAATTGGAAGTCTTGAACGTGAGAAATTAACCTCTAAATTTGTAAAATTTTTACAAGTGTGATGTATTACATTCATTATAAATTATTAAGCGCAGTCACAGTAAAATTAAATTTTGTTGCCCACGAATTTTATTTCAGAGATCACTAAATAAGTTTTAAAACATAGCATCGATGTTTAAAAACATCAATGTTTTTTATCTATGTTTTAATTTTGAACATTGATTTGTAACATAGATGTTTTGTTATCGATGTCGCATCGCTGTCACCACCAATAGAATTCCATATCGGCCGCCACATTTCATCTTTATCGAGACGCTTTGCTGCGAAGGATGATCTCTTCTATTGATTAACCCAACCAATATACAGCTTTTTCCGGGTTTCACTGCCACGAAAATCGGCTATTCTCTCTTCTCAAACTCTACTTGCAATTCTCACACTACAAATTCTGCGTCGATATCTTTGAGTCTTTTCGCACTTTGTGTAAAATGTGCCTTTCATCTCGCAAAGTAAACACATATGGTCGGCCACTTTGTGTGCGATACTCCAATCGAATTCATCTCGAAAGCGTTATTACCGATGTTACGTACTGCGCTTTTCTTTAAATGCAGGACTTGCACTAGTAGCCTACAGCTGTTCCCTTCTGTATGACAAAATTCTGCAAGTTGGCGCAAATCAGAACCTCTTTATCGGGGCGAATCCAGCCGTTCCTTTTAGAGGGTGGCATCAAAGATTTTCGTTAAATAATAAAAAATTGTTATTATATTGTTTATCATTTTTGTAGTGTATATTGCAACGATCCCCAACGGTAGGAAGCCGTTCGTAACCCAAACCCGTGTTGGGAAGGCATTTGTAACTCAGCTAACATTGAGTCAGACCTCTGGTCTGACTCAATACGCAGAGAAAAAACATATACGGAATTATCTGCGTATTCTCCGATTATTCTGTACCGTTACAATATATGATACTAAACAATATTATTATTAGAGATGATCCCAATTTCGCCTCATTCTCAGTATTTTCGAAAACTAAAAAAAAATCAATATTGTAAATTCGAATTTTCCGCGCTTCATTTGACACGTCAGGTCGCAAAATGGCAACACTTTCGGCTGAAAATTCTTAGGATTTTTGTGATTGTTGCCGATCGCGTCAATCGTACGATGCATTTGACATTCTTCTGAAAGGAAATAGATTTGAGGTAAATAATATATTTATTTTGTTTATAATTATTATATGATATATTTATATTATATAGAACTAACAAGTTTATTTTACTTTAAGAAGTTTTTATCGCTGATTATGGTATCCAGAAATTGTTAACTTACTTCGATGTAATCAAGGTGAAATATTATTTTTTTCTGTAAAGCGTAATGTGCTGCAAATACTGTAACAGTTTAATTTATTCATGTTTGTTACATTAGTAAAAATAAGAAATGACTACCGTTTCTGACTATTGAAATAATCGCAGATATGCGCCACAGGTGTTTTCGTTTGAATTGGAATTTTTCAAGCTATAACTGAGTTTTTAGTATGGTAAAAATTACAATATTTCAATACTGCTTAATTATATCCAATGTCACGAGAAAGTGTGTGCTATTTAGCACCTCTAGTTTGTTTAGTGTCTCGTAATGACAGAGGAAATACCTGGTTGGGAAAAAATCCGCCAGTTCTCGACAGTCAGTGGAAAAATATCACTGCCATCTCCCACGATAAAAACATGCACTACAAGTTCGGGACTAATGACATTGGCAGTTGACCCGCCCGGAACCACTAATCAATCAATACATCAATCAAAGATGACAAATTGCACTTTGATGCATTCTTTTGTTTGCTTTTTTCAAAAATTAAAGAAAAGTATGTTTATGAAATAACTCTCATGTCCTCAATATTTACTTTACGGATATTTCTTATGTTTTTTCTTTTACATTTTTATTCATATACATTAACACATCCATCCCAAGCATTTTCTCATAGGATACTTTCATCTTACCTTCTATGATGGTATTTGTCTAAGCATAGCCCGCTAGTATGCATACTAGTGGGCTATGGTGTAAGGTTATTTGGATTGTCACGTACAGATCTCAGTGTTTCTCTTGTATTTTTTGCATTTAGTCACGCAGTTGGAAATGGGGAATGAATTTTACCATTTGAAACTGCAATGCGTGCTCCTGAGTACGTATACAAATAACCATATTCAAAGTGAGATCCTCTGGGCAAACCTTCGGAAAGTGAATGACACTCCAGACTTTCGGCCTGCACGGTTACTGGGGCCAGATCTTTTTCTTTCTCAATTCCTCCCTTCCTCTCGCCTCTTTCTCATTGGTTCGTTCCGACGCCAGTACTCTGTTCCCTTCTTCCCTCACCTCTCTCATCGGACCATCGCTTTTCTCCCTTTCCTACTCCTCACATTCTTTCTCTGCCTTTCCCCTCTTCCTTTCTTTTACACTTCCTATTTGTACCTCTTACCCTCACTACTTTAATCACTCATCTTTCTCTTCCTTTGCCTGTGTGTCTCCCTCTGTCTTCGTTTCTCACTCCGTCTTCCCCTCACAGTGTAGCTTTCTGAGAAGGGGAGAGCCGCGGATGAAGTAAATAGTTCTTGTTTCCGTGTGGCCCGTTTGTTACAGCACTGCTCCGGCATTCGCCTGGTATTGATAGAAGAAACCATAGAAAACTACTGATCAGAACAACCGGCCGCGTGAATTATCCTCCAGGCAGCGAATGGCTGTAGCCTATTATCAAAAATCCATCTCTGTCAGGACTCGAACCCTTGGAGTGTCCGAAGAGAGTGCTGCAGAGACAGCGGCAATGCTGACTCCGAGCCTAACTCCGCCTACATGGTCCTACATGGTGGCTGGTAAGGGATTTCACTCTCCAGGTGTCTCCCCCAGCGTGGCACCGCCCCAGCCGGTGTAAGTTTTAAACTTCCGATTGGTCTGTCGATCAGTGGCGAATTCTCCAATACACCGCGTCCACTGTCGGTCTACTTACTAATTCGAAGTGTATAAGAAATGCTTCATGAGTTTGGCAATCCCCTAAAAAGTTATTGAGATTTTGAACGTCTTTAAAATGGATGCGAAAAAATATCATTTTTCTAACTAAATAATAATAATAATAATAATAATAATAATAGAAACAAAATAATAATTTGCTACCAGGAGCCAGTGTCTTCCGTATTCGTAAGTTTCTGCGCTATGAATTACGTTATAGTGAGAAGTTTCAAACAGTCCGTCATGCCGCGCAGGGGAGGCATCGCATGCCAACCGCGAGAACCTAGCGCTCCTCATATTGCAAGAACGGGGAGAGAGGAGGATGCACGGCTGGAAGATCGGTAGGCTCCGCAAAAATATTGCGTAAACAGTCCTTCCCTGGTCGTTGGTAGTTTCCCTTCTCTCAAATTTTTGTGAAAATGGAGTGTGTTAACAATTAAGAAATGAGTGGTTTGTGTAATTGTCTTATAGAAAAATTATTAAGGATGGAATTTCATTGTATTGGTTTTACAGAAAAGCTCAAAATAAAAGACAACGGTAGATCCACACCAGAACTTCGAGGTTTGACTGTAGAATGTCAAGACAGGAAGTGGGAGTACAGCAGACACTTCTGTACATCTAAATATTCTAAACAGAAATGGTTAACGGGTTGCCCTAAATTTTTTTCTGCCCATGTATTCTTTTTTTCAGCAGTTATAAATATAATAATATTTGACCAAAAGAAGGATTCGTAGGTTTCCCACTTGACGAAAACTACAGCAAAGGTAGCTTCCATGAGGTGCGGTGTACTTAAAATAATGTTCACGATTTTCCACTATCGATATGTGTGGTGGTGTGTGTAAGGGGAGAGGTGGAGACAAGGATGAGGATGGAAAGATCGCGCGCGATGCGCGGCCCATATATACTGCTGATTGACATGCGCCTGGTATTGATCGGAGAATCCAATCACCGCAAGGATTCTTCTCCAGACAGGCTGAATTCGATACTGCGACGTACAGTACCGGCACAGTATAAGCGACTCTGACGGTTCTCTCGCCACGTGCTGTGGTACGTCATGTGACCTGCTCTGAAGCAATCAACTTGCGAGAATTTGTTTACTTTCGCACAGCCAGGGTTCAGCGTTGCCGCTCATCTGACTCACACGAAGCCGCGGAGGCGATGAGGTTCGGCTTTGGCGAAAGTTATGAACATGATATCAAGACGAGTCAAAGCCTGTCAGTATGTGTTAATGCTTTGAGATTTAATCTATCTGTGATGTAGGTGGTGGGATGAGCGCAGTAAAATTGTGGCAACAGCGCATTGAAATGTCAGAATCGCTTAAACGCTGCCGGTACTGTAACTAGCACTGTGTAAGATAAATAGGTGTATTCACTCCCAGTTTAAAACTGAAGCTTACGTGAGGCTAGTTCTCACAGTTCTTGCATATAAGCGCTGCGATCTTTGGGTCTCATTTGGGCAACGTCGTGAACCATTCTACAGCTCTGTGCCCAGCTGATTTCAAATCAGTGATTTGTCGATTCGCGGTGGAAAAGGTACAGTCTAGAGCGAACAGTTACGAAAATGGGTAGGAAATGTTTCGTAAAACTGTGTAATAGCCACAGTTTAAGATGTCATCTTAAGATGTTTATCTCACACCGTGGTAGCTAATGACAATCCGCCACCGCCGGGACACGAATCCTAGGTCATCCTGGCCAGGGATGGCAGGCCCATGGTAACGCAAAGCCCCAAGGGCCCGGGCCCAACGCCCCTAATGTTCAAGAGCCACCAATTGCTCTTAAAAAAGGTATTTAATACTATTTTTTTCAAAAAGTAAAATAACGTATAAAAAAGTTTCATTAAACTATACGCCAAAAATTGGCAAGCATGTGTTGCGCGTGATCGGATAATATTTATAACATGGAAGGTTGCTTGTTGATGCGAAATGTCACTCAGGGATGAGAAGTTACGTTTTTTTAACAAAACTTACTTTTGAATTGGGAGGCGGAAGGAGATCGGGGAAAGTAAGAGTAGGGAGCCCCTAAATTAACATAGACCCAAGAGCCCCCAAAGCTGTTAAAGCGGCCTTGAAGGACGCTGCTGTAACCAGGCTTGTTGCACTGAGCCGTCCCAGTCGGTGCAGCGGACCGTGAGTGTCGCACACCTGTCTCCGGGCGAGTAAGCCACTCAGCTGGCGAGCGACCCGGCCGGGGCGGCGCTGGCGAGTCAAGGCCGAGCGGCCGGGCTGCTATCGCCTGCGACCCCGCCCCCGCTCGCCGCGGAGGAGCGGCGTGGCATGGCGCGAGTCGAGTCGCGTTTGCCACCACACAGCCCCGACACAGCCCCGCGGCGCGTCAACGCGAGCATGGCCCAACGGGAAGCGCAGCCGCTCCTGGGACGCCCCGGACGCAGTGCCCGGCGGCGGCAAGGTAAGCCTCCGCCCCCAGGAAAAATTCCAGTTTGGGAAACTCGCAAATTCGCTGTTCGTTTGTGTTTAGAATTCGTCGTCTCTTTAGCATTCAAATATTTCAAATCTTTACAAATGTGTAGAATAATAAAAAATATTTAGAATTCTTCGTCTTCTATTCATTCAAATATTTCAAATCTTTCCACATGTATAGAATTTTAATAAATATTTAGTATCCTTTGCCTCCCAATCATTCAAATATTTCAATCTTTTACAAGTGCGTAGAATAATAGTAAATATTTAGAATTCTTCGTCTCCTAATCATTCAAATATTTCAAATATTTACATTTGCGTAAAATCATAAATATTTCGAATTCTCCGCGTCTCCTAATCATTCAAATATTTCAAATCTTAACACATGCGTAGAATAATAATAAGTATTTAGAACTCTTCGTCTCCTAATCATTCAAATATTTCAATTTTTTATAAATGCATAGAATCCAAATAAATCCTTTCAATCCTAACGGATACTTCCAAATTTAATTAATCCTTTCAAACCTAACAAATCATTCCAATCCTTAAAATTCATTCAAAATGTAGTGATTCGTTTAATTCGTACCGATTGCTTTAATCCTAACGAATCCTTGAAATTAAATATTATTATTTTAGCTTTTAATTCTAATATCTTATGGAGCACCAATTATTTCTGCTCTATAAGATTTCAGGTCTTTTCCATTTCCCTCACTTTGATAGGTGTTACATTGCAGTTAATCGTGTTTACAAGCCCAATATTGAAAGTCATAATTTTACATGGCGTGTAATTATCGTCATTGTATACGAACACAATATTAAATTGAATTTAACACTCACCCCATAACTATCTTATATTATTTTTACATTGAATATTAACTAGAATGTTTTATTTCTGAATTAACTTCAGAGCAACATATCCCAGAATTTGTATAGTTCTCTCAATTCTTGTAATTCATGTTATTCTGTGAATAACTTGAAATATACACGTTTCGAAAGGATTAACGACCTATCAGAATTAAAGAAATTTAATATAACATTTGAGATTCGTTCCGCATCCAGTGGCGTAGGCCACACACACTGCTGCAATGAAGCTTCCTGGCATGTGGGGTCAGAAAAATGTTGCGTCATGTATGTTTGTTTTAATTCATGTACTGCCTCTTTGCGTTCTGTCTATTAATAGAAGAATGATATGGTGTGTAATTTATTGGTTTTGTTGTTGCTATTTTTTTACATGTGATGTTCTTTCTCTTAGTACTGGCGAATCTAATGACTGGTAGAATGTTATTTCTTCTTTTTAAAAAAGAAAACAGTTTAGAAATATTAAGTGTATTCTTACGAAGTTTCGGCCGATTAAGGTTCTAATATTTTCATGAGCATAATATTAATGGAATTTTTGTTTTCATGAAACATTGATTTTTGATGCCATGTCGAAAGATTACCCTAGGCCATTGCCTAACAGTGCTTTCACCATTTATGAGTCATCTTCGACTTCTGAGTGATTTTCTGCAATATGTATTGACACTAAACACACGACTTCGATTTATGAGTCATTTTCTGCAATATGTATTGACACTATATAGTGTAAGTTTAATATCAGAAATACAAGCTTCCTTTCTTCTTTAAAGCTTTGGAAGCTTTTATTTTGGGCCTCTAACTAACCATGAATCCGTCCAAAAGACCACTTAATACCTCCAAGGACCGATACTCTTTTATTTTCAATTGCACTTAGGGGGAACTCGTGTATATTCAAGAAGGACGAAGGATTTCTAGAACGTGTTAATGATTAGTACGATTCAACAAAGACGAGATGTCATTATAACTACGCAATATGATTGTGAATAATGAATGATTACAGATTCTGTACTATTTTACCTTTTCCAGTAAATTATTAATTAATCGAATGGTGAAAAATAAAAGTAATTTATAATTTAGGGTCACCGGTTCCTACAATATACATTAATAGTTTGAAATGTTACCTTGCTAAACTTTGTTAAAATTAAAATGCTTTCAAATACAATTGGAAATACATTTATTAGCAAAATTGATTTTTAAAAGAAAGGAAACGAAACAATCTCTAAATGAAGCTCCCCTATTCTCTAGACCAGTGATTGCCAACTGGGCAAGGAATGACGTCAGAGCACTGCTTCCCCTCCGCGAGCAGGCCTCGGAGAAGCGAAGCTAGTGATGGGGGGAGGGAGGAAGGGACAGACGGCTGTCGCCGGTAAGTAAAACCTTGGCAATGGGTATTTGTTGGTGTGTCAGTCAACATGAATGGGAAACCATCTACAATCGACGTTTTTCGAAAGTTGTAAAAATTCAAATTTTTTCGGCGTCTTCCTACTACTGCAATTATGAGAATAGGGATTTTTCCCCTAATGAAATCTGTTTCTTAAAGATAGATTATGAAAAAAGGTCAAGCACAATGTTTCGAAAACTTGAGCGCTTTTCCTATAATTTTGCGTGAGAGTACGGGCGAGAAATTACGTGTTCTTTTAGCACCATTAGTTTTCTATTGAAATATCTTTTCCATTACCATGCCGTCGAACGTCTCCATTTAAGTTGTTTTACAGGATTTGTAGCTCATTCTTGAAAATCCGATTTCATTTTTCTTGCAAATCAGTAATGAGTTTCTTAAAATTATGT
This sequence comes from Acheta domesticus, assembly GCA_031308135.1. Lineage (NCBI taxonomy): Eukaryota > Metazoa > Arthropoda > Insecta > Orthoptera > Gryllidae > Acheta > Acheta domesticus. Next base: position 27,152,643 of record JAHLJT010003656.1, on the reverse strand, counting down.
TGACTTATGTATTACTTAGTAAGTATACAATAGTATTACTTAGTAGAATATTTGAACCGATTGATATAGTGATTCCCCCTCTGACTGGCGAGATCCGGCGCTGACTTACATCGGCTTGCGGGGAATTTCCCTAACCAGGAATCTCCTACCAGCGTGGCATCACCCCATTTGGGATAAGCTTTGGCTCCCGGCTTGTCTCCCGACTTGTACGGTAGTGCTGTGCATGTGAGTGTAAGACAGGGATTAGGAAAGGTCAATGAAGAGGAAGGAAAGATTGCGCGCGGTCTGAGATCCTTTGTTTCGGAACGCTTTGACATTCCTCTAGTGTTGATCGGAGAAACCACGGAAAACTACCGATCAGAACAGCCGGCCGCTAGAATTCTTCCTCCATACAGCTACTGAATTCGACCAAGCTGACAAGCTAGTGTCCTTCCACCGTCGGGACTTTAATATAGGACCTCCCGGTCAGAGGCACCGCAGTGATAACTTGTACTCAGGTGTCCCCGGTGTCTCCGACTTCGCTCCTTGGGGTCGTTTTACCCTCGGCTTCTCCTGGCTCCGCTTCGAGCGCAATGCCGCTCTTCCGAAAAATATAATTTTCATCGATGACTCATGCGTAACTATTCATACAGTCGAAGGTAACTCAAGGCAATAACTGTTCCCACTGCAACCTCTTTGCCCAGACCAGTGGTGTCAAGGTCTTCTATTGGTGGCAGTGGCACGCATTGTGGCACCGTAGCATGCCTCGAGCTTCTCTGCGTAACTAGCGTCTGGAAAGGAAACTATTAGTAACCCCCCCTCCCCGTTTTACATTAGGGATGGCGGTGTCTCTGGTGGCGGGGTGAGGAACTGCGTGGAAGGGCGATTTCGTTGTGGCACTCGTGCCACGGACTCTCGTTCGTGACATCGACCTTGACAACACTGGCCTAGACGGTGAAGAGTTCCGAGTCCCACCTATTTCGGATTTTCGCCTCTGGCTAAATAGCTAAGTCGAATTCATCCACTTTCTAGAGGAGTATTCTAGCGGTTAACTGCCCTGGTCGGTAGTTTTCCGTGGTTTTTCCGACCAATACCAGGGGAATGACGGAGCGGTCTCCTAACTAGCGGATCACGGATCGCGTATGATTTTTCCTTTCTCATTCTTGTCCTATCCTTTTTCCTTCCACATATACACGTACATGCACTACACTATCATACATGTTGGGAGACCTGTAAGGATCTTTGAGCTTGTCTCATCTGGTTATGCGCCCTACTGGGTAGAGATACCTGAGGGGAAATCCCTAACCTGGCGTGTAGATCGGCGCCGGATCTCACGTTCCAGCGTGAAAGAAATTCGGCAACCTCCGGGATCTAACACACACTACACTTACGGAGTAACTATCATAGTAGTTTACCAGCCCGGAGACACCAATCATAACCATTCACGACTCTCGATTCAGTAAGAAACGACTCAATTCCGCGCACGGCTCCAGTGCCGCGCCGCGCCGCGCCGCGCCCGCCGCCACGTGCTTCTTCGTAATCCGCCAGAGCAGCTGCTATCGCATACGCAGATGGCGCAGCGGCGACGCGCCACTGTTATCCGTCGCGGTCCATTTGAGGGTTTATTTCGGTACGCGAATCTGTTTTTTACAGAAAGAGCCAACCATGTCGGACCACGTTCTCGAAAATGGTGACGTACTGTACGAAGATGCGGAGTTGTTTTGTAACAAGCGTTTGTAGAAATAATAATAATAATGATTGATTGTTAATGATTCCGGGCACGTCAACTACTGAGGTGATTAGTCCCGTAAGTGTAGTACGTGATTTTTCTTCGGGAGGTTGCTGTGATCTCCCGTTGGATGGCGAGATCCTGCGCCGACCTACCTTCGACTAGCGGGGTTTCCCTTCCAGGTATCTCCCACCAGCGGGGCACCGCGCCAGCCGGCACACGTTCTAAGCCCCCGACCGGTCTCCAGGCACATGTGGTAGTGTAGTGTGTGTGTGTGTGTGTGTGTGTGTGTGTGTGTGTGGAAGGGGTGAGGATAGAACAAGGAAGAGGAAGGAGAGTTCGTGCGTGGTCTGGCTCGTTTGTTAGGGTACTGCTCCGGCATTCACTTGGTGTTGATCGGAGAAACCACGGAAAACTACCGATAAGAGCAGCCGGCCACTAGAATTCCCCTCCAGACAGCCATTGAATTCGACCTAGCTGCCAACCTAGCGTCTGAGATCCTGCCGCCATCGGGACTTCAACCTAGGACCTCCCGGTCAGAAGCACTGCAGTGACATCGGAAAGCGCTAAGGCAGTAAGTGACTTGCGATCTAACTCGGAAAGATCGCGGGCTCAAGTCCTGCCTCAAGCATGGGTGCGTTTCTGTATGTTTGTATGTGTATGTCGTCCATTCATCCCTCATTATCATCATCATTCTATATTCCATTCCCCCAGACCTAGCTACCCTCTGGGTAAAAATTGCATTCAGAACAATGTAGATCCCCCCCAAAGCAATCACATACACTTGCAACGGGATAAATAAGCCTTAGTAAGTGCAGGTGAATGTCTGCGTGTTCGCAACCAAAAAATATTTATATTAATTTTAATTACATTAAATAAGTATTATAATAATAATTGCAATATATATATATATATATATATATATATATATATATATAAAGTGGATGTTGGTGTATACACTCATCGACATGAAAAATGCTGCACCACGAAGGACGAGGCGGATTGCGATCATTGTTGGCAGGCAGGTTGAGGGTACCACGCAAACAAAATGATTACACTTTCACATTTGTAGGACCAACATTTATTGCGCTACACGGCCACAGACGGTACATATTAGTATAGCATGGGGCCGCCATGTTGGCGAATACACGCGTCCAGACGTCGCGGCATGAAGGTCTTGAATGGCGTCCTGTGCTGGTCCATCCCATGCAGCTTGCACCTGAGCGCGCAGTTCATGCCGATTGGTGGATAGAGGTGGGATCCTGATCGCACACTCCACAGCACCTCAAACATTCTCGATCGAGGGGAGGTCTGGCGATGAGGCTGGCCATTGCAGAGAATCCACGGCTTCAAGTCATGCTCGGGAGATAGCTGCGGTATGCGGACGCGCGTTGTGCTGTTCAAATAGGGCATGGGCGTGGGCGTTCACGAACAGCAGAGCCACAAGTTGCACGATCTCCTGAACGTACCGTGCGGCTGTCACGGTGCCTCCGAGGAACACTGTGAACGGGCACCATGGGATATCGCGCCCAACACCATTACTAGGCTGGCGGGACATGTGATGGGATACCACAAACCGCTCTTCGTGGCGCTCCTCCACTGCGCCTCCAGACACGGACCCGGTGGTCGACGACATTAAGACAGAAGCGGGTCTCGTCGCTAAAGATGGCCCGCTGCCAATATGCATGGCCCCAGGCCAGTCGTTTCCCATACCTAGCGAGTCTGTAGCGACGTTGCTGGTGAGTGAGTGGCAGGTGTCGTAACGGTCAGCGTGCGGCAAGCCCTGCGTTGTGCAACCGCCTGCCGATGGTACTGTCACTTACAGAATGTGACAGTGCAGGCAGCTCAGACCGCTGAATAGCACATATCGTTGCCGTTGGATCTGTTCGTGCGTGGCGGACAATCCGTCGGTCCTCCCTCCTCGTGGTGCGTGGTGGACGTCCAGATCCTGCATTTGAAATGTGCGTGCCTTCCTCAATCCATTGTCGCCAAAGCGGGCGATGGTGGGGTCCATGCGACCGGTATGGCGCGCAATACGGCGACAGGACAAACCAGCCTCCCGCACACCCATATACGGCACCTCTCGAAAGCGTCTAACTCAGGCCTGGACAGCATTTTGCACTCTGACTGACCTCGAGAGCTGCGCGCGAGCAGTTTGCAATCAAACCCGGGCCGCGTCGATGGGTGGGGATAAGACTAATTCTAGAAGAGGGGGACCGCCAATGGGAATGCGCAATTCGAATCGTAGCTCTTGAATTGAAAGAGCAATTGCGAGAATATCGGGCTATTACGTACACTTCAAGTATCATTACCATTTATTTTGGAAATGTTTGGTAGTATATTTGCTTAATTTGCTTTGCTATAATGTAATCGCAAATTTAGCATGATACTAAAGTCAGAATTCTAATATTGATTTTTTTTTTGTTTGATAATGATAGTAATATATTATTTTTTCATTAGTTTAATTGATAACGACGGTTCTGTCAACGCTAAAATATCTTATTCTTAAAAAATTATAATTACTTTCTGCTCTAATTTCCGACAAGAGCACATTATATATTCCTAATTTCAAATCAAGGAACACTATTTATTCATAATCGTTCACGACATCGTATAAAAAGATTACGTTCTTTGCCTTATTTTCAAAAATACTCATAATAATGTTATGATTGCCGGAAAACATGGTAAAAAGGGTTTGCTCATTGGTGCCTCTTATTCACCTTAAAAGTGAGTGAAAATGGTCACAAATTTATTGTAATGCCATACATTATCTTTCTTGGAATTGGCTATATTCCATTTTTATATCAATCTTTGTGAGAAACAGCTCTCAATTTCCTCCGTTATGCTATCATTTGAAGATTATAACATTCTTGGTGAAAAGTCAATTATTAAATTGTAAATTTTTGTTAGTTAAAATTACATAAATAATTTTTAAGTCGACACTGCTTGAAAATATTGTTTGAGTTGCAATGAGCATGAAGTAAAAAAATAAAACAAAATTAGAATATGTCGATACACAGCGGTGCAGAGAAGTACATAAACAGTAAAATAGGGCCCTAGCTAAAAATCTAGAAATATGACATATTGCCCATTTAAATAAGCGGGTAAATCATTTCACAGCATGGATCATTGCATTAGACACCGAGACATTCAATCTACGCGCCGCGTATACTCCGCTCCGGCTCCTCCCCTGCCCGCAAAGCTACCTTCTCCCCACTACTAGCACTTTCGTAGCTGTCGCGGGCATACGGCTGGCTCCTAAGTGCAGAATGCCCGCGGGAGCAGGCGTTGTGCAGGCCTGGTCTAACTGGACATCTGGCTGTCGAACGCGTCGCATGGGCATAGTGTACGTGCAGGTGACGCTCTGTCGACGCCATCCGATGTCGCAATGGTCGGCATCGCCGTTTGAGCCCTCTTATTTAGACCGATGGGCGCGATGTCACGCACCTTCCACAGACCCCCCCCCCAGTGCGCTGCCGACCGTGAAAACTAAATCATTCGCTTAGCGAAAGTTGGCACTTCTACATTTTTTCACCGAGGTTTATATGCTGTTAAATCTGTTGTAACTACGCTACATGGCGCTGTAGAACAAAACTAAATATTTACGTTAAATGCAACCCGCAACATATTCGGTAGTATTTTGAATCAATGTCGTTAAATAACTCCTAAACGATACGTCCTGTAGCCTTAAAGACTAAAATGTTGAGGCCAAAGACCGCAAAGAAACGTTTCTCACACCGTAATCTACAGGATGAAAACTTCTTGACATTCTATTACATTTTTGCTTGTCCGGCGCTTTCCAATATTGCCTCACCAGCTCAGAGATGTGCAGAATCTGCAATTAAATGTGAATAAGGACAAAGAGCAGCAGAGAATATCAGATAGTGACAGGGTAAGGGAGGGAGTGAGAGACGATGAAAGGTGATGCGAGAGGAGAGAGGGAGATGAAGGGCAGAACAACGTCTGTCGGGTTTTCCTAGTAGTAATATTAATTGTAATAATAGTAATATTAATTGTAATAATAGTAATAATAATTGTAATAATAGTAATAATATTTGTAATAATAGTAATAATAATAATAACAATAACTAATGATGCAACAATAGCACTTACTTTCCCGTATTAGAGAAAATAGCTACATAGTACTGAAATATTGCACTTGATGCGCTACTAACATCTTAGCTTACAGCTCATGTTTCCATCGCAGTATTTTCAGAACTATGTGAATTCTACAACTACCCAAAAATAGAATACAAAAGTTTTGTAAACCTGTATTGGAAAAAGAAGCCTGATACCCTGGACAATATAGAAATGCATTCCATAGGGCCATGATTAGAGAAGAGTATTTTAAAACCATGCAACAAGTTCTCTACTCACTACAAATGGTACAGCATTTGGTGCGAACACTAAATACTTTAATGCAAATATCAACATAAATTAGACAATTATAACTCCTTTTCATACAGCTCCATCAGGTAATAACAATGACACGTAATTCACAGAAATTCGCAAGCGCAAAGTGAATTCCATTGTTGCAGACCCTGCATTGTCCCTATTCTGAGAGCTATTCATTATTTTTACTTATTTCAAATATTTCAAAATAAACAATTCCTAAAATATTAATGTGTAAGTGTATAACAAAAGTTCGAATGTAAGGAACGAAGAAAGAAATAATATTCAAAATTGCACATTTTAATTAACGACGCATCCCAGCTGTCCGAAGCGCAGTAAATTTACAGCGGGCTATTATGTTTGTCACAAAATTATAGAAAAACTACTCGTATTTTGAAAAAAATAAGCATGACCTTATTTGAAGACGTGGCTTTGATAAATACATGTAATTGAGAAAAAAATGTATTTTTACTTTCCCGTGTATGGTCGATCTGGTTCTAGTCAAAGCTTTGAGATTTTGAAAAAGATTCTGTGAAATTTGAGACAACTGGATATATCCATTTTTTCGTTATAACGGCCCGGCAACGATTTTTTTTCTGGCGAAAATTGGCCATTTTTTTGCGCAGCATTACATAACTTTCCCTATACATCACTCCGTGTATACGTACGTATACGGGAAAGTAACAAAATATATAATTTATATTTCAAATTCATGAATAGATTGTGCGAGAGATAAATCAAACATGTTTCAACGCCTTCTGTATAAGCAGAACTAAAATACGAAAGAAGTATACTTTATTTCTTGGTGGGGCTTAGACCGTAAGGTCTGTCCTCCTGTTCATTCATGTATTTCCGCACCAACATTACGTAGAAGGGGACGAGATATTAATTCTGGGGAATGCCTCCATTACATAACATTACCACTATACCATTGCCATACATTGGTACCATCCCAATGTAAGCCCGAAATGTTTGAAAATATTAAACAGACGAAACCTTTGTGTACGTAGAATAACATAAAAATGTTTATCATAGTCTGGAAATACTCTCAGTTGTTTTAAATTTTTTTCAAATTCTTGCTTCTCAAAGCAACTATAAAATGTATTTAATCTCTCTCTTGCTCTGCCGTATCCTGGTAATCAATGGATGCACAGACACACACACACATACATACACACACATACATACACACACATACACACACATACACACATACATACACACACACATATACATACACACACACATTCACACACACACACACACACACACAAATTCGATTAGTAGCCAGAAGACAACATTTCATCTTTTTTTTACTAATGATTGATTAATTAATATCCCGATTATTCAATTCTCATTTCGTTTATGACAAACAAGGTTTTGCAACGAATTTTAACGACGAACTTCACCTAAAACTAATAAGTTTATAAAAATTAAATTATCATACTTAAAAATATATTGAGAATAATTTTTAAGTTGAGTACTTTATCTGGAAGGAGCGAGAGATTTACTAAATGTCTAAAAGTAATTTGATGTGAAAAATAATACCGTTTTTTTGTAATATCAGTAGGAAAAATTCACTGTTTCGTACTACTTACAACGTCTCCATACTCAAAACTCCGTAAAAATTGGTTTGATATTGAATAACTCCCCCTCAGGGACAATCCCACAGATATACGAAGGAATTATGAAGTGTGCTAAGAAGGTAACCAGCAGGCGGCGAAAGCAATCTCCAACACGATTTCATTGTATATGACTTGGAAATGGTGCTATCTAATTTAGGGTCTTAACAATAGGTTTTCAGGCCTTCTTGCGTCCCTTACGAAGCGAAAATACAATCAGATTCGTATGCGCTGCAATAGGCGAGCAGTGAGGCGGTGGTCGTGATTTAGCAATGCAAGAGAACGTAGTCTTCTTATTGATTGATTAGTGATTCTGATCGCGACAATTGCTAAGGATATTAATTTCGTAAGTGTAGTGCATGTTTTTATCGCGGGAGGTGACGGTGATCTCCTGTTGCCTGGCGAAATAAGGCGCCGACCTATGTCGACTTGCGGGGATTTTCTCCAACCAGGCTTCTCCCACCAGCGGGTCACCGCCCCAAACGGCACAAGCTTTTTCGCTACCGACTGATCTCCCGGCATGTGTGGACGTAAAGCGCGTGTATGTGTGTAAGAAAAGGCTGAGCATGAAACGAGGAAGAGGAAGGAAAGATCGCGCGCAGTCCGTGGCCCGATTGTTAGGGTACTACTCTGCCATTCGCCTGGTGTTGATCGGAGATTCCATGGATAACTACCGATCAATGCAGCCGGCCACTAGAATTCTCCTCCAAACAGCGCCTGAATTCGATCTAACTAACAATCCAGTGTCAAAAGCCCTGCCCCCGTCGGAACTCAAAACCTAGGACCTCCCGGTCAGAGGCAATGCAGTGACATCAGTTGAAGCTCTGAGCCACTTTTGCTGGCAATCTTCTTACGATTTTTTTCTTGGAATATTTTATCGCGTTTGCGTCGACAGACTCCCTTGTTAGCAACGCGTTTGCGTGGACTCCCTTGTTAGCAACGCTGTGAAGTACCCTTTTAAATGTAAATATTCCTTGGATTGTTTTTATCCTCTGCAATGGTGTTCGCTGGATTTTAGAGAGAAAAAAAGTATGTTATGTTGGCTGACGCATTTTAATAGCACCCAGTGATTTTGGTTCCTGAAATGGAAGAATTATGTTATCAGTACGTGCAGCTGTTAGAACTTGCGTGCCAACTCTAAATATTTCAAGAACGACATTATGTGTCACCTGTCGTGGCGTCGAGTTGTTATCAAATCTCCGTATGGCTCACGTCAGCTGGCCTTCATGCTTTGCGCAAGCGCGTAGCTGTGTTCGTTCACCGAGCATAAATTACGTCGTTGGCAAAGATTGTCAATAATGCACTGAGAGTCAAATAGCAACCAATAGCTCCTGACTATTGTAGCGTCACGTTGGCCACCCTGCGTGGGAGGAAGAGGAGGCGGAAGGCTCGCATACCTGAGAGTGGGGTAGCGAGAAGGCACGGCGTCGTGGGTGCAGACATTTTTAGAATCAGATGACGCCGGCTTGACGTGTCCTGAGTTGTCACGTGGTAATGTGCAACCCCTCTCCCAGGCTCAACGGTGGTCACGTGGGGGTGAGCCGGCGGGTTTTGTTCTGAACGACCTCGCGCTTTGGCAAAATTCACGCCCAGGCTATAAAACCCCTCTGTGTATACTAATAAAAGCAAGCGATAAAACATCTGGAGATCACTTCCTTTCATGCAAAGCAAAAATCATGAAGTTTAGTTTAGTAGAAAGCTGAAACTTCTTTCTAAATAAAGTTAGAAAGTTATAACAATTTTTGAATTTTCGAAATTTCAGAAAGATTAATGAAAGTAGGACCTATTCTTACACCATTATAAAAGTACTTTCTTCTATTTCAACAAAAATATTTTTTTTAAATGTCAGCCATTTTCCAGAAAATGTTGTAGGAACTTCACGAAAACTATCCCTCAAAATTTAAATATCTTAATGATCTCCGTGACAGCACAACTAGATCTTACTCTTGTCATATTTATCACGTTTTAGCTCAAAAGCTTCTAATCTGAGTTATGCATTACATATCCATCTATCCATTCGTATATACAAATTGATTTTCGGGTACAAAATTGCATGTATATCTTCTCCTCCAGCAACAATGCTGACTTTATTAAAAAAGCACTAAGTGACCTAAATGCTGACATGTGTCAGAAGTTACAGCTAAAAAGAACCATAAACATGAAATTCACGACCGATCTTCGGGATCGTATTGCTAAGATTCCAATCCTTTTCTCGCTATTTTGTAGGAAATAAATGAAAACTAATAAAATTCTGTTGTGTCGCATGGAGAAAAAATACAATCTGCAAACAGGAGTGAGCAAAGTAAGTAAGAATAACAGATTTATAATTACATTGAAGAAGATTACAAGTTAAATAGTTTTCAATTTTTATTGAATTGTACAATATAAAATTGGAATGCATCAACCAGCAACATTCCTTATTGTAAACATTATTCAATGATGCGCGATACATCACTCCGTTAGGCTCCTTTTTCTGCGTCTATTTTAATCACACAAAACCATTTTATAGGTTTTTTTAAGACTAGGTTATAATCCGTCCACGTGAAAGAAGGTAATAATTCTCCCTTTCATCAAACCAGGTAAAAATCCCAAACTCCATGAACTGTCGGCCCGTGAATTATAAGCCTATTGCCATCCTTGGCTAAAGTGTTTGAAAAAGTACGTTTGACTCTCCCGGATATCTACGCCCCTCAGACTCAAGCCATGCCAAACCCGCAATTCGGTGTCCGCCCAAATCACGCCACTACCTATCAAGTAGTTCGACTTGTTAAATTTATTGGGTCAAGGATCGCGGCAAAACACCATGCTTGGGCTATCTTTGCGAATGTATCTCAAGCTTTTGGCCTGGCACAATGGTCTATTTTACAAATTACAATCTACCGACACTCCTATTTACCTTCAGGTTATTTTTCAAAGCTTTCTTGAAAACAGAGCCTTCGAAGTTACGCGAAAAAATGCGGATTTGGGGCAGAAAAACTCTTATTACAGGGCCCTGGTAACGAGAAGGTGAACAAATTCAGCTACTAAATTAAGACAAAAATCTACCACCCAGCCAGTGGTGCAGCCAGAATCCCTGTTTTGTGGGTCTTGATACCGAAAAACCAATTGAAAGCAAAACGTCCGTCCGTCTGTGAACAACGCTAGCGACTAAACCGTTCATCAGATTTTCTCCAAAATTGATACTCCGCGGTCGATCTGAATGATCTCGTGGTACCTTGAATTTAAAACCAAAATTTTAATTTTGAGGGGTTCTTCACCCGGACATTTTCGAAATTTTAAAAAAAGGCTCCAATTTTTTTTCTTTCAATTTCTTGTAAGAATAGAATAAATACACTTATAAAGGTGGCGTAGGTCCGATTTTAAAGGTTAACTCTGAATTTTCGAGAATTGCCAAAGTTTGCGTTTTATTCGGCGTCTTACTCCCACTACAAAATTGCAGAGATTTTCCCGTCAAATAAAATTTGTTCTTCATAGTGAGTTTTTTCTTTAAGGTCATCTACATTTTTTTGAACATTTTAGTAGTTTTCGCACAATATTCTGTTCAATATGTGCAATTTACAAAAAAAACTAGATTTTCTGAAAAACGGCCCTACATTTTTTCTTTAAACTTTTGGCAATGTACTCTATGAGATGACATAAGCGCCATATTGCTCTATTCTTTGGTTTTTTAAATTACAAAAATGAAATGTTTTTGACTTGTCTCTCACGACGTCAATATTTACATTAGCGGCGATATGTTCACATTATTACATTTATGAGTATATGTGCTTTAAATAATATCAGATAACGTCTCTCGAAAACTCAACTGTTTTCTGTGGAATTTTGAGCTAGTTTTCACATTTTTAGAAGCGCTCAAACGCCATTTTCTCGTAAATGGCTCCAATTTTTTCTTCAAACCTTTCGAACGAATAGCGCTAATTGCACTCTTTAATATGACATACGCTTATTTTGGGGTATTTTGTTTTGTTGTTTCAAAAATTACAGAAATTTATTTTCTTAAAGATCTCTCACATTTTTCACATCCTCATTACCAGCAATTTGTAACCATTAGGAAATTTATTAGTTTAAGTGATTCAAATAACTTCAAATAAAGTTTTTCGAAAACTCAAAACTTTTCTGTGAAAAAGAGCTTCAAATTTCGTATTTTTAGTAGCGCTTAAACCCATTTTCTTAAAAACAGCTACAAATTTTTCAAAGAAAATTGCCATTTAGTACGAGGTTTCGGTGTTCTTTAATAATCTAAAATTAATATTTCCGTTGTTTCATTAGGAAACCGAAAGTTCAGAAAATGTTAAAAAAAATGTTGTGTGGGCGGCAATAGATGGCAGCTGGTTTTCTCAATAAAATGTATTTATGAAAACTACATCTTCAAGTAAGGTTGTGCTTAATTTTTTGAAAATACAAGTAGTTTTCTATAATTTCAAACAATAACCTTTTACAAATCTACTGCACTTCAGACAGCAGGATGCGTCGTAAATTACAATTTGCAATTTTGTATATTATTTCTTTGTTCGTTTCTTACATTCGATCATTCGTTATTCATTTACACGTTAATCTTTTATTAATTATTTATTTTGAAATATTTGAAATAAAAATTGCTATCTCTTTAAGGGAGTATCGACAATGCAGGGAATGCAATAGAATTCCGTTTCGTGGTCGCGGATTTCTGTAAATTACGTGTCGTTGTTGTGACTTGATGTAGCTGTTTGCAAAGGGGTTGTAATTGTCTTTAAGTTATTTGCGTGAAAATGTTTAGTTTTTGCACCAAATGCTGTACCATTTGTAATGATTAAAGTATTTTTTGCATGGTTTTAGAATACTCTTCTCTAATTGTGTCCCTATGGAATCCATTTCTATATTGTCCGGAAAATCAGACTTCTTTTTCAAATAGAAGTTTACAAAACTTTTGTATTATATTTTTATGTAGTACAATTCACATAGTTTTGACAACACTGCGATGGAAACAGTGAGTTGTTCGCTGCTTGGTTGAACTGGATGTTTTCAAATGATAGCCAAGATGTTAGTAGCGCAGAAAGTGCAATATTTCAATGCTACTTAGCTGTTTCCAATAATGCGGGAAAGTATGTGCTGTTGTAGCACCACTAGTTAGCTTATGATAGGCAAAAAATAAATATTAAATATGTTGTGTTATTTCTTCGTGTTTGAGTAACCGTGTAATATAGTTTACATACAGTTTCATTGCTTGTATCTGATTTTCGCAAATAATGATCCGAAAAAGAAGCAGTCTTTCTAATGAATTAAGAACTATGCGCAGACTGGCCCAGAATTGTGTCAAGTTTGACAATGTGCATCGAAAGTACCTCTAGGTTTATCACCGCAGAGCTACACAGTCACTGTTACCGTTGCTTGGCTTTATCTTCAAAACAGAATCGTTGGAAAATTTCTGATCCCCCGAGTTTTCAAGTGTATGCCAGAACTGGGACATTCTATTCCGACGAACAATGCATTCTTTGTTAAAAGTCTGTTGACAGGGGATCGTTTTGATGAGATGACATTGATTGGAAGTTTTGTGCTCAACCAGTAAAATGAGGCCTACACCTTTCACTTCCTCCTCTAGACCCTGTCGCTATTATGTCAAAACCTATGAACAGAGGCGTATCTATGGATATGTATGGTATGGAAAGGCAGACAGCACGTGCCATGGGTGCCATTCACAAGGGGCGCTAATTGGAGTATACCCTCTAAAACAAATAACAAAAACTTTCATTTGAAGTATCTTGACTTCGGCGCAAATTTTATGCTTGTCATGGACGCCTGAATACCTAGATATGCCTCTGCCTATGAACTGATACAAGATGAAATAAATAGAAATATACAAGTACTTCTCGTAATGAATAAAAGACGGGTGTTGTCTGGTATCAAATATGACCGTCGTTTTCTCATTATTACCAAATAACCCCGTCTTTTATTCATAATTTAAAAAAAGTATCTACACCACCAGCAGTTATATTAATTAGTACTTCTCGACTATAACCTGTTTAGCCTAAGGTAATAAACTGTACGTCAGTACCTGAAACCAGTGTCCTCGATAAAACAACAAACGTTGTGGAAAAGTATATAACTTTATGGAAGTATATTTGTATGATAATCAATTGATGACTGGTTACAGTTATAAGATAAAGACAACGTCTAGTGCCGTGTTAACGCACGAGCCCGAAGGGCCCAGCCCGTGGTTCCCAATTGTTATGAAAAAAATTAATAGTAATTTTTTCAAAAATAAAATAAAAAACATATAAGAAAGTTATGAAATAGGAGCCTAACAGAGTGATGTATCGCGCATCATTGAATAATATTTATAATAAGGAATGTTACTGGTTGATGCATTCTAATTTTATATTGTACAATTCAATAAAAATTGAAAACTATTTAACTTTTAATCTTCTTCAATGTAATTATAAATCTGTTATTCTTACTTACTTCGCTCAGTCCTATTTGCAGATTGCATTTTTTCTCCACCGGACACAACAGTATTTTATTAATTTTCATTTATTTCCTACAAAATAGCGAGAAAAGGATTGGAATCTTCTCAGCAATTCGATCCGGAATATCGGCCGTGAAATTCATGTTCATGGTTCTTTTCAGCTGTAACTTCTGACGCATGTCAGCATTTAGGTATCTTAGTGCTTTTTTAATAAAGTCAACATTGGTGCTGGAGGAGGGGATATACATGCAATTTTGTACCCGAAAATCAATTTGGATAGTATACGAATGTGTAGATGGATTTGTTGTGCATAACTCTGTTAGATTAGAAGCTTTTGAACCTAAACTTGATAAATATGTCAAGAGTAAGATCTAGTTGTGCTGTCACGGAAATCATTAAGATATTTAAATTTTGAGGGATACTTTTCGTGAATTTCCTATAACATTTTCTGGAAAATGGCTGACATTTTTTAAAAATATTTTTGCTGAAATAGAAGAAAGTACTTTTATAAGTGTTATATATTAAGAGTATGCGAGGAATTGGAAGCAATGAAAATTAGTACACAATATTGAGTTGTCAAATATCATGTGTATTGCACTTCATAATATATGAATCACATAAGTAAATAAAATGCTACCTAGGGTTACAGTATCATTGTTGATCTGTAATATACAAATATTACAAAACAAACACCGCGCTTTAATCTGGACGGTGAAGCGGTTACTAGGTAACGAAGGTTGTTGACGGGCGAGAAGGGGAGGGAAGGACTAGAGAGAGTTGGTGGTTGACTGGCATCCTGGTGGTAGCGGCGCGTACGTAAGCTGAATTATCTAAGTTGGACATCGACGCGAATAGGGAGGACAAATTGTGGAACAATAGTGCAAGAAGTGAGCAGCAAGAAAGAAGCAGACGACTTCGGCGACGATCGGCGCGAAGACGGATTTTCGGCGCGGAAGTCAAGGGGCTACGAACTGCGGGGCCATCGTTTCACAACGCCAGACAATTCGGTACCGTGAACCTAATGCATGAAATCAAGCAAGAGAATTTTTATATTGTTAATCTCAAATTCCACTCTTAATAAACAAAATTATTGTTGTGCCACGTTGTATGTAATTCCTTCGGAATATAAATAATTTCAGACTTCCAGGCTTCTCTGTATAGAGAGCATGAGAACCAAAGAACTGAGCTAGTAAATTAAATTAGATAAAATAAATCATTCATTATTTTATCACAGATCACTAAGTATTTACAAAATACAACATTCGTTCCTTCAACGATGATACTTCTTCATTTAAGTAATCCTAAATTAATTTTACAGTAGTTCTGCTTATATTTTTGGAGAGGCTTTGTCATTATATCTGCAACCATTTCTTCTGTTGGAATATACTCAATCTTTATTAACTTATTTTCCAACATGTCTCGAACAAAATGATCTCGAATATCTATCTGTTTACTTCTATTGTGAAACACAGGATTTTTTGCCAGATTGATCGCCCCCTGGTTGTCACATCTTATTGTTACTGCATCGGCTTCTCCTGCAACAGACAATTCTTGTAACATTCTATTTAAATATATAGCCTCCTTCGTACCTTCGCTTAATGCTTGATATTCAGCCTCTGTTGACGACAAAGCTACTGTACGCTGCTTCTGTGCCCTCCAGCTTACTGCAGCACCTTCTAAAATAAACACATATCCTGTGTAAGATTTTCTGTCTGTTATGTCGTTTCCCCAAACTGCATCAACAAACCCTTTTAAAATGTTTTCATTTCTTTTGTATTGGAGCGTATGATCTTGAGTGCCTTTTAGATACTTCAATACCCTTTTAGCTGCTCTCCAATGCGTTAAACCATAACAAGAATTGAATTGACTCAAATAGCTCACTGCATAAGCAATATCAGGTCTTGTTCCAACTGCAAGATACATCAACGATCCTATTAATTCACGATAAGGTATTTTATCAATTTCGGCATTTCTATGATTTACTTCTTTCTTCACTTTGACACCAGTTTCAAAAGGTGTACTTACGGGTTTGCAATCAATCATTTTAAATTTCTGCAAGATATCTCTAGTATATCTTTTTTGCGACATTGAACTAGTGCCATTTTGTCTGTCTAATTTGAATTCCATGTTTAAACAGAAATGGAGCTCTCCTCCGTCTTTCATTTTAAATAAACTCATGACCTCTTGCTTTTCCTTGTTTAATATTGACAAGTTATCACTTGCCAAGATCACATCGTCAACATATTAAAATCAATGATAAATGTTTATCTTTATCTTGTATCTTATAATATAGACATGAATCATATTTTGACTGAACCCAACCTATCTCCGAAAGTTTACTGTAAAACTTACGATTCCATTGTCTACCACTTTGTTTTAAACCATATAGGGATTTTTTAAGAGGACATACTCTATTACCTTCTTTAATATTTTGAAGCATCATTTGGGCTTTTTTCTGAACTTCTAGGTCATTACTATTAATAAGTTGTTTTAATGTAACTTCGCTCATTTCTGGTAGCTCCATAAAAATGTCTTCATCCAGTTCTCCATTTAAATATGCAGTTTCAACATCAAGCTGACATGTATGCATATTTTTCTGTGTTATCAAACTCACGAGAGTCCTAAGAGTCGATACTCTTGCAACTGGTGCATAAGTTTCTTAGTAATCAACTCCATAAACTTGAGTGAAACCCTTTGCAACTACTCTAGCTTTTCTACGATCAAGAGTTCCATCTGCTTTGTATTTCTTTTTTAAAACAGTACGACAACCAATTATTTTCTGCTTTATGTCTTCAGATTCTTTTACCATTTCCCATGTATTTCCTATGTTTTTTAATAAAGAGGAAAACTCATTGCAAATAGCCTTTTGCCACTCATTTGACTCTGGTCCTTTCAGAGCTTCTTTAAGCGTAAGTTCAGATAAACACGATATATTTATTTCATCCATATATCTTTCTTCACTAATGTTATCCGATTTATTTTCGCAACAGCGTAAATTTCTTTGTGCTCTTGTTCTATGAGCTACCGGTTCATACATTGAATTAATTTCATTTGAAGTAACTTCTAGTCCCTCTGGTTCCATTTCTTGAATATTTTGCGTAGTTTGTGAATCGTTGTCTTCTGATTCATTTCTTTCAGAGTTTTCTGAAAATAAATAGTGAAAAGTAGGATTTTTACTTTCTCTTGTAGTATTTGGTTCATTCATGTGTGTGCAATGAAAATTAGTACACAATATTGAGTTGTCAAATATCATATGTATTGCACTTCATAATATCTATGAATCACATAAGTAAATAAAATATGCTACCTAGGGTTACAGTATCATTGTTGATCACTAAGTATTTACAAAATACAACAATAAGTATGGTGTAAGAATAGGTCCTACTTTCAAAAAATTACAACTATGTAATTTTTGAAACAACAAAAAAATAACTCAAAATAAACTTTACGCTATACTAAAGAGTGTAATTAGCACTATCCGTTACAAAAGTTTCAAGAAAAAAATTGCAGCCATATATGAGAAAATGGCGTTTGAGCGTTTCTGAAAACGAGAAATTTTGAGCTACTTTTCACAGAAAACGGTTATGTTTTCGATAAACTTTAATTGACATTATTTAAATCACGTGTACTCGTAAATATAATATTGTGAACAAATCGCTGCTAATGTAAATATCATCGACGTAAGGAACATGTAAATAAATTTACATTTTTGTAATTTTTGAAAAAACCAACCTATAGAGCAATATGGCTTTTATGTCATCTGATAGAGTATATATACCACTATCGCAACCAAAAGTTTAAAGAAAAAATTTGGAGCCTTTTTTGAGAAAATCTAGTTTTTGTAATTTTTTAAAATTGCACATATTGCACACAATATTGCACGAAAACTACTAAAATTTTGAAAAACATTTACATGACCTTTATGAAAGAAGTCAATATGCAGAACAACATTTATTTGAAGAAAAATTCTCTATCTTCAATTTTGTAGTTGGAGAAAGACGCCGAAAAAAATTCAAACTTTCACAATTTTCAAAAATTCAGAGTTAAACGTGAAAATCGGACCTATGCCATGTTAATAAATGTATTTTATTCTGTTGATCCAAGAAATTTAAAGAAAAAATTTGGTGCCATTTTTGAGAAAATTTTGAAAATCCCCGGGGGGTTTCATATAAAGTACCCCCAAATTTTGAAGAATCTTTTTCAAAATCTCAAAGCATTGACTAGAATCAGATCGACTAGGGAATATCCATTTTAGAAGAAATCGTAGGTATGGTTTAGGCGCTAGCAGTTTTGACGGACGGACGGACGGACGGACGGACGTTTTCCTTTCAATTGGTTTTTGGGTGTCAAGGACCTAGAAAACAGGGTTTCTGGCTACACCACGTGTTCGGGGATTTTTTTCTTAATTTAGCAACTGGTTTTATCCACTTCTTTGTTTTCACGGCCCGGCAATTAATTTTTTTTTGGCCGAAAATTGGCCATTTTTTCGCGCAGCATTTCATAACTTTCCTATACTATACGGGAAAGTAAAAACATGTAAAAGTAATTCTTCCCGGGCTTAAAAGTCCAAGAGAAAATATATCTCTACAAGCTCGAGTTCAGTACGCAACGCGTATAGAAAGTGTTCGTCAGATGCAGGCCTATTCTACGCTGATTTGTTCACAGTTAATTTCATATAGTAATTTACAATGTTTGTTTGAATCAACAGATACCTCGTGTGTTAATTTATTACAGCATTTTGTTCGGTTCTAGTATGATCAATTGCTCTATAAATTGTTAGTTGTTATAGTTGTTAATGCCTTATTTTACGTGGCGAGACTCGGGCCATCAGGCCCGCTCTTCCGCCTGACCACGCAAATTTCTACTATGCTCCTTTCACCACCTAGCGGAGAAAGAAGGTATTATCTCGAGCGACGAAACAGGCGATTTGAATTTAGCTCAGAGGCGTCATTTAGGGTTGAGGATCTTTTACATGCAAGTAAATCTACTAACATGGGACAGCCGGCTTTACTTCCCCTCCGAAGGAAGGCGTGCGATTTTTTCGCCCTTAAAAATCCACGGCTTCGATCGGGTTTGAACCCGCAAACTTGGGTATGACAGTCCGGTATTATATATTGGTATATATTATTGTGTTTTATACAGCCCTCCTACAATTTACGTTAATTAAAAATTGTGTGTGGGTGTGTTTAAGTATAGTTAATGTAAGAGTAACTATGATCAATCCTGATCTCGCTGAATCCCTGCGATTACATTGCACAAAACTGCAGAAAAGTATAACATAGACCTATGCACAATAAGGAAAACAGACCCTCTCAACTCTTGTTTCATTCAGTACTTATTCTGTAAGACTAATGAAACGAGGAAAATTTACAAAAGCTGGAACAATACAATCTCCAACTTCATGTGAACATAGAGAAATCACGGCTCTGATAATGTAATGGAAATATTTTATATTTACCAAGATCTATAAATGTATACTGCAGAGGATTAAAATAAGTCAATTCTTCTATCCTCTTCAACTTAAAATCTTACTGCACAACATAAAAACTATGACTTTTTTGGAAAGGGGTTTTCTGTGTTAAACGATTGCTGGACGTTAGATTTTTTAAAAATTTTTTAAAAAGATTTTTATACACGTTTTATACACACAATTGCTCTTATTCTTACTAAATGATTTAATAAGTGAAAGTGTTCTTCCACAACCTTTCATTCAAAGAAACTAGTTGTGCTACAACGGCAAATATTTTCTGGCATTATTTCTAAATTTGCAATTTTCAAAAATTCAGAGAGTTCAACGAATGTGAGACGTATTCCATATTTTTAAGTGTTCTTTATTCTATCCGTAGAAAAATGTGAAGATAAATATGGAACAGTGTTTGAGAAAATATTTTTTATATGAATGGCGTTATTTCAAGCCAAATTCACGAAAAGTTCTCTTTTTTTAAAAAAATGCCTGTCCTTTTTTAAATAGCGGATTTTTAGAACAGTTTTTTTATAAGGCAAAAACCCTCTATCTTTCATTTTGTAATTTTTAAAAGTTAAATTTTTGCATTTATCGAAATTACAGAGGGTTCGCCGGAAATGGCACTTACAATTTTTTACCGCCTTTTGATAGATACGAAGAGAAAAATAAATGACAAAATTTGGAGTCGTTGTTAAGAAAAAAGTTTTAAAACTAAACCTGTTATATTTCTAAACTTGTTATATTTCACAAAAAATTATGCAAAAACTACTCATATATTCGAAACATTGTACGTAACTTTTCAAGATGTCTTTAACTAGCATTAATTAAGGAAAATATAAGTATCTTCAATACTGCGTTTCAAGAAAAAATATATTAACTTCAGCAATTTTCGAAAAATCACGTATATCAAACCTGCACGTAGATGAAACCTGCGCAATTCTCTTGAGCATGCTTTACGCTCACGAGAAACGAGAGATGCTTACGAGAAAATTTTGAAAATACTGTTGAGGCTTCATGTAAAAATCAAAATATCCGTTTCAAATTCAAGAGGGCCTCGAGTTCATTTGAATCGATTATTTTTGTAAAAAAATGGCTGAACGGTTGAGGCGCTAGCATTGACTACACACGGACCAAGAGACGTTTTGTAATCATTCAATTTTTCTTTATCAAGGACCCCCAAAATATGGTTTCTGGCTTACACAGCGTGTTAGAGGAAATAATTTACTTCATGTAGTAACAAGATTTATCCACTTTTTCGTTACCAGGGCTCGCCAAGAACATCTTTTCTCCCGAAAATTCATCGTTTCCCTGGCACGATTACAGTACTTTCTTTTTTTACGACGTAATGGCAGGAAAGTAAACACACGTTAGGTTACGCCAGGACAAATAGTTTGTAGCGCCGCCGCAGGATCGCGCGCTTCTGCTCGGAGCGTCCAGGAAGGTAGATAGATTTTTTTAGCACCCGAAGGTGGTGCAGAGTTACCAATGAAGGAGCTTATTATTGGCCATTAAAAATAATCTTTAATACTGTGAGTAAAAAGTAGTTATTTATGCACCAAGGACGTTATAAGGCTTCTAATGATTGAACAGCGACAAAAAGCCCCAGGACTCGAGGGCTTTTTGTCGCCCGAGATCTTTAGAACCATATGGCCGCGGTACATGTAGGATTTTATTTTTTTATCTAATTTTAATTATTCATTTTTACTTGTTTACTAAATCACTAGCTGAATGTGACGTCGCTGACGCTGTGAACTATTTTAAAAGTATCTTCATGTGTAGAAAATTTCATTTATACTTCATTTCGTTCATGCGTAACTTTGTTCAGATATGTTCTTACAGTATCTGATATTGGTCTTACCAATGAATTGTAGTAGTCGATAATGTTATGCTCGCCTTCAAAAATTCCCTACATCCAATGGCCTTCCATGAAGGTGTAATATTGCAATTTAAAAATTGCAATTGTCGTAAAAAATACTTAAAGTATTGATGATACGAAAAGTCGTAGTCAGTCAAGAGAAAAGTTTAGCCACGCTACACTTTTTACGATTTTTGCTAATAATGCACCAGGATCACCTGTAAGTTGTTGTTCTAGGTTATTCTCTAATCCTATATTAAATCAGTCTCAATTGGTCTCGAAAGTTCTTCCGCAAAATCACCTACAACTACATTAAATGTCGTTATAAACGATTAAGTAAATCTTTCCCGGATTTGCTTAGCACTTCCATATTTTTCTCTCATAATTTTTGAAGAGATTAAAACTCCTCAAACCCAGTCAAACTTGTGTTCACTTCCACTTTTGCAATTGCTCTATTAATCGTTTTGTATGCGAATATAAATAAACATTTAAAGACCACTGTTTTGTATGTTTATGTTAATAAGGTGTTAGTTAAGTTTAATATGTATATGTTGTGGGTCACATTCATTTGAAAATTGGTATTTGTACTGGTTATCGGTATTTGTACACTTAGGAACGTAAATGTGAGAAGTCGTGCATAACAAAGTACATTCATTCTCTAACATTACTCATAGTTTTGTTTTCTCCGTATTCACTTCAAATTCTTCAATTTTAATAAGTTCCAATATTGTCCGTAGATTTTGCAAATTTATTTTTTTAATACGATATTAGGCTTACAGATATAATTTAAAATGAAATATCCCTCATGCGTCATTTGTTCAAATTAACTTCAATTATTCACGTAAATATGTCAACATCAGTGTAGCCAACGTCGTGAAAGAAAATGACGTAATGAGCGAAAAAAATGCCTTTGGATACTGGAGTTTAATCAACGACCTAGATAGATCTATTTAGGTGGCAATGGTTTAATTCCCGAAATACTCACGGATATGGCAGCGCTAAAACACACAAAAACATGTTTTTGGAAATTTCTTAGAATTTTCTGTTCGGATTTGAAAACAAATTATCAGTTCCCCATCAGGAGACCGAGACGTGTCTAATGACACCTCCTATGTCTCGATTGGTGCACGGGAAGTGGTCTAGCCGTGAGAGACGGAATCACATATTCTAACACACGCCCGCTAGAGGAGTTACTCAAATACTGGATAGAGTAGTAGTTGTTGACTTGACTATATAGGTTATTTCATATTTCCCTCCCATAATTCCCTTTCGTAATTCCCTCTCACAATTTCCTCCTTGAGAGAACATGAAGCAACGGTAATGTCTCATCAGTGGTCCAAGTAGATATAACAAAAATTACGTGTTATAAAAATGTGTGCAATGTCAACAATGGGGATAAATAGACGAGCAAAATACAGGGAGACGTTGGTTATCCGAACGTCAATCATGCGAAACGTCAAATATCCGAAGTCTTATTTTCTCTGGATATTTTTTTTCATTAGTTATCGTATACTACAAGCATTCATTTTCTTTTGTAACACTGAATATTGAACATGATGCCCGATATAGTTGACAGTGATACAATATTAACGAGATACTGTACTATAGCGAATCATCTGACTTCAGTCAACTTTGAAAAATCATATCCAAATTCATTTTATAAACACTTTCCACTTTTATGCTCAGTTATCTGAATTGTCGAATATCCGAACTACACCTGGTTCTTATTAGTTCGGATAATCGACGTCCCACTGTAGTGGAAATTGTTTTAATAAAAAACTTAATATGGACACGGGGAATTTCCGTGGGATTAATTAAAATTATAAGAATATGGGAGAATCGCAAGTGAAAGAGTAAGCAGTATTAGGCGCCGATGGATGAGTATCCAATCAGAACAGAGGGGGCGTGAGAGGTAGGAGAAAATCGGCGCAGAGGTACGAAGAAGAAATGAAATGGGGCTAGGGCTGCGAATCTGAAAGTAAACAAGTGAGCGGCGCGGTTTATGAACTGCGGATGCGGAAAAAAAGCCGCGGCGGCGATAGGATGGGAGAATACGCGTGAGGTAGAATTGCTAGAGCTATGTCGTGAGTCGGATGTGCAAATTTGTGTGGTCAGGAGAAACTGTAGAAACATGGCGTTTATGAAACGGAAAGGCAGTAACTGGATATGACCGACGAGGCTTTGGAATCTGTTGTTAACTGGGGAGTACAGTTAAAATCGACGTACAAGAGAACAGAGGACCAACAAACCAGGGAAGTGATAGACTAATATAAATATTTGTGGGGAGATCAAGTTTTGTTTAGGTATTAAGTAATTTAAATTAGTATAATAAGGGTAAAAATACACAGGGAAATCAAAAGGAGTGTGTGTGTGTGTATTGTAAATAATGGTACTAATGGGAAATGTTAATTGGTAAAAGTTTTCATGTATTATTGTTTTCCTGCTATTGTCATAGATGTGTTGTATGTATGATTTCTGTTTAAAGTCGAAGAATAAGCTAAATTATAATGTTTTGTTTGTTTCAAGAATGGATATTTTTAATTTCTTAATGGTCGATAGAATCTCTCAATCCAGGTAATCCAAGTAATGGGTAATCTCTCAATCCAGGTAATTAGTAAGTTAGGCCGTTGTGGGGCTAATAGATTGAATAAATAATTAAATATAACATATTAGATGTTATAGAAATTAAAAACCCAGTTCGTAAATAAGGGAAATCCGGCAGACAACATTCAACTGTTTGCATATATCCCTTGTAACCACGGTCTTTTCTTTCCATGTAAGTTACATAGTGAATATTGAGCTCTTTAGGCAATGGCAAGCAATAACTTATGAGTAAAAAACAAAATAAATTTTGTATTGTATGTTTTTGAACACCTTTATTTACATCAAATTACGTTGACCCGTGGTGTCACCTCGCCTCCCACCGCTGGGACATGGTTCAAAACATGACTGTCTCGATTTACGCCATTTGAGGCCGCCATGCTCTAATCCCGGTCAATCCAAACAGAGTTGTAGTGGACTAAGCGGTTCGCGGCAGGTTTTCTCGAAGTCCTCCCGTTTCCTCCGCCTCTCCTCCCACTCCAATCTTCATGCTCTTCATTCACACAACCCTCACAGTACAGGTCAGCAGAAATGTCTTACTAGAGAAACCCGACCATGCTCTTCATAATTCTATTGGGAACTACACGCCATTGGACGTCTCCTCGAAAATTCACACCATTTGATAAACTAATAAAATTCGAACTTCCTTGTCTTTGTCTGGGAGATCCTGGGTTCGAGTCCCAACTGGGGTAGGATTTTCGACACTAGCTTGCCGGCTAGGTAAAATTCTGTCACTGTCTTTTTCTTTCTCGTATCGTAGTATACAGGAACTTATGTAATACTGAGGAAAATCAATTTCGAGATTTCAACGGAAATACATGTTATAGGGTCCTCTGATGTCTAAAAAGTTATTTTTTTCAAACGTCCGTCTCATCTGTTAACAACACTGGCGTCTAAACTATCCGTAAATTTTTCGAAACTGAATAAATCCCTGTCAATCTGGCCACTCTTGACGCTCTGCGATTTTTAAAAACTTTACTTAATTTTGGTGGTACTTAGTATTTTGCCCCTAGGACATTTAAAATTTTCTCAAAAATGACTCCAATTTTTTTCTATTTTCTTCATTGCTATGCAAGAGACCACTGCAATGTTAAAATTATCATTAATAAATTATGATTGTAACGTTGATTATATTATGAATATTAATAAATTATGATTTAATTTGCACATTTTAGAAGTATTCTCGAGAAATTGTTGTATTAAAAAATTCCGAGGAGTTATTTTATCAGAAGAAATAGAACGAGTACTTTGGGAAGGTTTAATATAATCTAATATTTAATTTAATATTTTCTGCAATAATAAATGGAGAAGATAAAGAAATATTTTTCATCGAATAACAAGGCGGATGCTCTCTATTATTTTGCAATGAAACCTCACTCACGCTGGACATTCGACTGCCATCTCCTGGACCACAGCAGAACCCCATGCGGATGGCGTTCAATCACTCACGTCTTATCAGGATGATTATTTTTTTCTTCATTTCTTTACTATTATAAATTATACTATAATTATATTATGAGATTCAAGCATTTAAATGTTTCCAATAATGTAGGAAATGTGCTGAAGTGGTTACTAGCGGATGATAATTCTTAAACTTCATTCACTGCCTCTACGAATACCAACCTCGAGGTGTTCACAGAACTGATGGAGAAATCCTGTCGGCTTAGATCGTTCAAGGCAGGCAGCTGCCTTTACAGTGTTTCTGACTGGGAGGCCCTAAGAGTACTGTCGAAGAGGGATTTTCGAAACTAGCTAGATAGCGAGGTCGAATTCAGACGACAATTTTTTAGGATACTTTTCAAGAAACCTTGACAAAATCTTCTCAAAAGCCGGTGGTGTTTCGAATTCCACCAGCTTTGGACCGCGTAGCACCGTGAGGCTGTACCTCGATGCAGGGATCTTGAATGGATGATTGTGAAAGATGTATGAACAAATACAAACACACGTGCCTGAGGCAAGACAGGTCCTTCGAACCAAGTTCATAAGGTTCTTCCGCCTTGGCTACCTCCGCCATGATGACGCAATGTGAGCACAACTTCATTCAGGTTTTCTGTAGCATGAAACCAAACAGTGTGAATTGCTGATGGAACATATTATCACATTAATATTAAACATTTCATCTACTGATTTTTGTTCAGAGCTTCCTTTGGCAGACGTTACGTTACTGGACGTTGCACTTTGAGACAGCAGAGTACACTGCTAGCGCTAAATTCCCGGAATTACACATTTTCTTCGTTCTTGCAACTTGTTTCGAATTCATTTGCCCTTGCGACAAGTTTCAGTGTGAAAACTACTAATACTGCCAATTCAAGGTGAATCTATTTAAAATAACGTAACATGTATTGTACACTCTATGAGACCCAAGGAGTAAAATGAGAGTGAATATTAGGGTTGCCAACCGTCCTCCATTTGGGAGGGCTGTCCTCCATTGACGTATTGTCCCCTCGTCCTCCTTTGTATTGTAAATGTCCTCCTTTTAGTCAAGTTGTAACATTTGTTGTCATTTATTTTATCACATGACTAACATCTGTTACGCTATATCGTTTACTTAATTTAGAAAAGAATACATTAATATCCTTTTTCTGAACGCCGACATAGGCATCTATGATAATGTCTCTGTCTAGCGACGAAAATAAAAAAAAGAGGCGCTCAGACCATCGATCTGCATTTTGCGAACAAATCATTTGACCTGAATCACAAATGGAGAGAAGAAATAGAGCTGATGTTAGTGTAAATTAAATATTTATAAAAAAGTGTTGGTGCGGGTTTTTGTTTGTTTTTTCTTATCGAATGCCCTCCCGTTTCCTTATTTTTTTGCTTATCGAGTATCTTCCTTTTTACATGAACATTGTTGGCAACCCTAGTGAATATTTCTCTTGAAATGGTGGAGTTTGTGCTCAGCGTAGAGGCTCTCATGCTTCACGTTCTTTGGAATATCACCGTAATGGCTTCTGCAACGAATGTTTAACACTTCGCTTTAACATCGCGATTATACGCGAGTCGACCTACTGATTCCATTTACTTGCACTTCTCTTATCAAACACTCAGACAAAGTACGTGGTACTTCTCAAATGTTAGAACTGTGATAAATGCAAACAACGGGGAAAAAATAAAAAAAAATACACTTACGAGGATCTGACCTAGGCACAACTCAGATTCTGGTATGAATTTTTAAAAGTTTCCCCCATTGATTGCTTTTATCATAGTTCTAGTATGTGCTTTAAAACGAAGAAATAGAGCTGATGTTAGTGTAAATTAAATATTTATAAAAAAGTGTTGGTGCGGGTTTTTGTTTGTTTTTTCTTATCGAATGCCCTCCCGTTTCCTTATTTTTTGCTTATCGAGTATCTTCCTTTTTACATGAACATTGTTGGCAACCCTAGTGAATATTTCTCTTGAAATGGTGGAGTTTGTGCTCAGCGTAGAGGCTCTCATGCTTCACGTTCTTTGGAATATCACCGTAATGGCTTCTGCAACGAATGTTTAACACTTCGCTTTAACATCGCGATTATACGCGAGTCGACCTACTGATTCCATTTACTTGCACTTCTCTTATCAAACACTCAGACAAAGTACGTGGTACTTCTCAAATGTTAGAACTGTGATAAATGCAAACAACGGGGAAAAAATAAAAAAAATACACTTACGAGGATCTGACCTATGCACAACTCAGATTCTGGTATGAATTTTTAAAAGTTTCCCCCATTGATTGCTTTTATCATAGTTCTAGTATGTGCTTTAAAACGAGAAAGTCTGTGCCACTCTGTGGCACTACTAGTTATTTTATGAGAACAAAAACGTGATAAATACGGCCGATGTGTGAAATGTTTGAATCATTCACTGAAAAATCTCGTCTGGGCGAAGGTCGAAATTGACCCGCTGGATGAGATGGCCAGCGGTCCTTCCTGCTTGTCCCATCGCCGGGCGATGGGTGGGAGAGAGACGATGCCTCCCTGAGTAAAGAGACGTCCGTTAGTCTCTCGACCTGGCCATGGGCGAGATATCGTCGCCTTGGTGTTGCGGCTGGGACATTGTGGTCGATATAGTGATAAAGACAACTAAATTTAACTGTTTCAAGTGATATTAATGTGTTTATTTTTGGTTACTCTGCTTTATTCTAGTATATTAAGTCGTAAAGTTGAAATGTAAGAAATATGAATAAATAATATTGATGATAATAATAATAATAATAATAATAATAATAATAATATGCGATTAAAATGTCGTTGCCACGGAGGAAGAGAAACGTCTTAAATACAAAAGTTTGGAAATCGAGATCAGCCGAATGTAAGGCGTAAAAGCACAGGTAGTCTCGATAGTTATCGGAGCTCTGGGATTTGTTCCGCAAACTTTGTGTAAGAACTAGGCAAAACTTACAGGTCATTCAAAGAACTGGGAAGTGCAAGAAATAGCTTTATTTGGAACAGCACACATTTTGCGCAAAGTATTCTAGAGGCACCGATAGTCCCTCTTTTAATTATTTTGCCTAACAAAGTGTCCTGTCTAAAATAAATAATTGACAATAGAGAAGGGCACCTTGGCAAATATTATATAAAAATAGTTATCATCCACATTATTCAAGTTTATGATTGGCAACGTCGATCACGGTTGTCTGTGGCAATCAATCACGTTGCAAGAAGCTGAAAATTGGAGTTTGCTTTTGTATACAGACCTGAAGAGCGGATCACGAGAATGTCATAATGAGTTTCAGAATTTCCGGCATCCATCATGTTGGTTTCCGCTTAGTAATACATAACCGCGTCAATGTACGATATTCATGTTGATTCTGGGGCTACAAGGTCGTTCTATTGTTCTATTATCCTTATTCGACACAAAATCATCGCATGAACCCTCGCGCCCTGACCTCACGCAAAGTCATGACATTAATGACACTTCCTCTTACTTTTAATAATAATAATAATAATAATAATAATAATAATAATAATAATTGAGAAATTCGAATCGTGGATCGTAAAACTAGAAAACTGCTAAAAATGCATCATGTTGCCCACCCTCTAGTAGATGTACATAGACTTTGTGTCAGTTAAGGAAGGAGGAAGAAGCCTCAGACAAATTGAGGCCTCATGGAGAATGCAATAGTCGGGATGGGAAAGTACGTAGTCAGATTATGAAATCTGACCGAAGAACGGGAAACAGATGTATTGTTAGTGTAGCAAGAAGCATTGCGAAGCATTGCGAAGCTTTGCTATGAAAGACATGCAGAATAACACAGACTTTGAACTTCTGATGCTTCTTAACAAGAAATATGAGACTCAGCGCTTCGGTCTGAAAGGTCGCGCGTTCGAGTCCCGCTTTGGCCATGGTTGTGTGTATCTTTGGTGTGTTCATTGTCTCTAAAGTATGTCTTGCCGCAGAGAGCCTCACGTTCCGCTGACCCTAGATCACAGTAGCCGTCGTATGTGTTGGCCTAGTGTATGGTCGAATATGCGTCCCAACGGGATGTAAAGGATAACTGACAGTTGGCTGGAAAAAGCCCCAGGAAAAAAATACGCATAACTGAGCTTTGAAATTTCTGTTTCACGATTCACAATGGCAATGAAAGTCCTTTGAACCTTCTGCAAACGTTGCTATGCGTGTGTCTGTAATGGTAAGTCCGAGTGGGAGATTCCCATTGGCAACATCCCTGGAGTTTGACCGCGGCCGGTTGAGGCTTATCTCTCGGCCTCCTTTCGCGAAGAGCTCGCCACGACTGTTGGCGCAGCACAGCGGCAGAACGGAGAGGCATTTAGGGTTCTTAGGTTCACTTGTTTTGAAAACTGAAAGACAGTGGAAAAAAATCTTTCATTTTGGATTGCGAATTTAGATCACGAACATCCTACCAATTACATGAGAATTGACAACTTCTCTCGTGCTATCATCATATAGTTTAACCTTTTGATGCGTAGACTGGGTATGTATGTAGACAAAGTTGCGCTGTTTTGCTATTCTTTGGATTTAGAATTTAAATACTTTGCCAAAATACTTTGTAAATAAGTATTTAAATATTTACTCAAAATAAGTTATGATTTGCTAATACGTATTTAAAATACTTGAAGTATTCAAAACACAGTAAATACAATTGTATTATATATTTTTATTGCAACAATGTATTGTTAATGTCAACTACAATAAATTAGAATTTGACAGTCACACATACGGGGTGAGCCACATTATACGGGGTGAGCCACGTACCTTTACCACCTCTTGTAACTCTTGAACGGTTGACGTTATTGCAATGTAGTTTTCACCGAAGTGCATGAGGGAATGACGCTATTTGATACTATATTCGTATCTATTTTATCATCAAAATATCTTGTATTTTACGAGATATTTGAGGTAACTTTGTTTTTTCAGATGGAACTACCCATAATTTCGTAATCACGACGAGCGTAAAAAGACGAATCCAATGTTATACATAATGTCATGTGTTAAGTAAGCATGTTTTTAGTAATTTTGACTTTTTTTGCGACAAGTGTTTGACGGATATTGTGAATGTTACAGTCCACAGTTTTGTACGCACTGCAACAGTTTTGTAAATATTTGGAATATGTTTCGTATTTTCAAATACTAAGACCCCTTCCCTTCCCCGACCGCGCGTTTGCTGGTGGAGCGGTGTGTAACCTTGTGTGGCGGACTGTTACATTCACAATATCCGTTAAATACTCGTCGCAAAAAATCAAAATTACTCAAAAACGTCTTATCTAACATCATGAATATGTATATCATTTGATTCGTCTTTTTATGCTCGTCATGATAGACTGAGAAAATATGTATAGTTCCATTTGAAAAAACAAATTTACCTCAAATATCTCGTAAAATACACAAGATAAAATATAAACGAATACATGTATCAATTAGCCCTAATTCCCTCATGCACTTCGGTGAAAACTGCTTTGCAATAACTTCAACCAAGTGAGAGGACTGGGAAGGGGGGTGGGATGTGAGTATTTTAATTCAAGACACATTTATACGCGTTACCAGACACGTAAAATGGCGGCTGGATATGAACGAAAGAACTGAGGTGAATAGTGTTTCCTTTCTTCACTTCCTCTCCATCCTTCCACTTGGCTCCTACTTTGCCGCCCCTTATCCCTTCTTCATCCCTCCCCTTCGTTCTCTTGGCTCCCCCGTTCATTCCTCTCCTCCTATCTTCACCC
This sequence comes from Acheta domesticus, assembly GCA_031308135.1. Classification (NCBI taxonomy): domain Eukaryota; kingdom Metazoa; phylum Arthropoda; class Insecta; order Orthoptera; family Gryllidae; genus Acheta; species Acheta domesticus. The sequence continues at coordinate 27,121,402 of JAHLJT010003656.1, read as the reverse complement.
CTTCCCTTCGTTCCATTAGCTTCTTCTTCGTCCCTTTTCCCTTTTTCACCTCCTCCCCTTTCATTCCGTTGTATTTTCCTTCGCCTCTTTTCTGCTTTCATCACCTCCATTCAATTCTCTGGCTCCTCCTTTGTCTCCTTTTCTCTTGTCCGCCCCTTCCCTTCATTCCATTAGTTCCATGTTTGTCCACTTGTTTTCCTTTTTCACCTCCCCTTTCATTGATTCCTTGGCTTCTCCTTCGCCTCTTTTCTGCGATCGTCACCTCCCCATTCATTCCTCTGGCTCCTCGTTCAGCCCCGTCTCCCTTCTTTACCCTTTCTCTTCGTTCCTTACATTAGCTCCTTCTTTGACCCCTTTCCATTTTTCACCTTCTCCCCTTTTGTTCCCTTGGCTTCTCTTTGGCCTTTTGTCTGCAATCTTCACCCCCCCATTCATTCCTCTGGCTCCTCCTTCGTCCCCGTCTCCCTTCTTCCCTTGGTCCATCCTTGGGGCCTCTTGTGTGAGTGGAGGGCTGCACGTGCCTGCGTCAAAGGTCCTGGACACCGGCGGCGGCAGATAGCGCAGGCGGAGGTCGAGAGCTGAGATTAGATCAGGAACGCAACAACACACACGACGCTGTAATCTCCATTAATTAAAGCTTTTTGGGGAATGCCGAAGACACGTCGCGCGCCCTATCTGGCCCCACGTGATTTTGCTGACGATTAAAGGCATGAGCACAGGTTCAGTCCGGCCTGGAGATTAAAAAGTAATAGTAAAAAGATGACCAAATTTGATTTTAGTCTCGCCACGTAAAATAAGGCATCAATTCAATTCAATTTATTACAATGAGTACTGAAATTTGTTTGATGATATGGGAAGAGAACACGATATATATCACTATTGAGATTTACGTGGTTTTTTTAGAGTGAATTCTTCTCAGATGTATCATGGCTTTGAGAAATTTTTACTGTTAATCATGATTTCAATCACCTACCACACCTATTACTAACAGTTTTTAACATTCTATAAACTATTTTTCAGAAAAATGAATGGATTCGTTTGTTTGGAATAGGTTATTTCGTTGTTCACCCCTCAAAAACCCTCCGTCCGTTCACAACGATTGTGTGTGCTTTCTTCCCTCGTGGCTTTTCGATACATAAGTTATTGTAAAACATTGCCCGCGCTATTTGAAATTTAATCATTCGTAAATTTTGCAGAAACTGTGAGCGATAGGAAAAACTGAATTTGTATATCCAATCAAAATGAAAAACTGACTCATTAACACTGGTTTTATTCAAACGAAGCGTATCGTCGCAGCTCTGTATGTTACTGTGTGACAGCTCACGGTAATTTTAATGATCAAAAAGTGTAAGTTTTACTAAAACTACACGTGATAGAAAAATTAAAATTTTATGTGAAATCAATATGCAAAACTTATTCGTAATCACACATTTTTGTCAAAAGCGGTAGTCACAGCCCAGTTTTAAAAAGGCTATGTCACCACATTATAATAGCCCCTCTACTTGTACTATAATTTACTGACTGCATCTTGTATCCCAACGAACATTAATCATAAAAAAACTCAAGATCCGTAATCTAATCGGGAATCTAATCCCGAATCCCTGTTCTTCCTTCTGAAGAGGTAAATCATCAGCAGGATTTGTGTCATAGTGCAGGGGCAACCTAAGAATACAAGTACATCATGTATTCTTAGGTTCTTGTGCAGAAATATTTTCTTCTCCAACTTCATTCTCGTCTTCTTTTTCCTCCATCCAGCCTTTACTTAATTTCTTGGTACCAACATTTCCTCTTACCCTGTTCTGTTTTTTTCACTATTTATTTTCAATATATTATTCTATATTGTTTTAATGGAGAAGGAACTTACTCATTTTGCGTTCATAAATTAAAATTTCATACATCCGTCAATTTTTCCAATACTGGTAAGTTTACTTTATTCTAATTAATGTTAATTAATAGACTATTAATTTCAAATGTAAATATAATTTCTTAATGGCAATTTCTTGGCTGTTTGAGAATTATTTATTTCTCGCCTGCGGAGAATTATTTATTTCGAAATTAATTGATTAAATTTTAAACTACTCTCTTTAAGTTTAAGATTGCACAATATTATTTTTACTATATTGGAAAATAACTAAACAGTTTGGTAAACATTTTCAAGGCACTTCCCAATTGATTCCTAAGGAAGACGTTCTAACAAACATCAATAATTATTGATAAGTGGTTGCCATGTTGTGAATCTTGGCATCTTGATTCTGAAGAGGTATATAGAAATCTAATCGTCGAAAATACTGAAGATAAAACGAGTACCGTGGTTCATAATAAAACAAGTTCGAAGTACGGAATAATAGTACGTGAAGGTTATGAACAAAGTGAGGTATAACGACACAAGTTACAGAGTTTGAAAATATCGATGTTGCAGTGATTTTCGAAAATCCATTGTTCCAGTGAGGCTTACTTTAAAGACATTAGAGTCAAAAAATCGAGATAAAGAGATTCGATATAAAGAGATTTCAGTTGAAGAGATTTAAGGTAGAGAGATTCAGGGTAAAGAGATGCGAGGTAAAGAGATGCGAGGTAAAGAGGTGCGAGGTAAAGAGGTGCGAGGTAAAGAGGTGCGAGGTAAAGAGGTGCGAGGTAAAGAGGTGCGAGGTAAAGAGGTGCGACGTGAAGAGGTGCGAGGTGAAGAGATGCGAGGTGAAGAGATGCGAGGTGAAGAGATGCGAGGTGAAGAGATGCGAGGTGAAGAGATGCGAGGTGAAGAGATGCGAGGTGAAGAGATGCGAGGTGAAGAGATGCGAGGTGAAGAGATGCGAGGTGAAGAGATGCGAGGTGAAGAGATGCGAGGTGAAGAGATGCGAGGTGAAGAGATGCGAGGTGAAGAGATGCGAGGTGAAGAGATTCTAGTTAGTGAGTTGAAAAGATTCGAAAGAAGAGATTCGAGGTAAAGGGATTCGAGTGAAGGAAATTCGAGTAAGCCATCTTCGCATCAACAAAATTCAAAATCTAATTTTAAGTTACTTCACGACCGTCGAGAAACGAGGTCTTTGCGGGTGTTCTGCACGAGGACCGCGTCCCCCGTTCGTTTCGTTGTGGTCCCGCTCGGCGGCCCCGCGGCGCGGCGGGGAGGCGGCGACCGGCTAATCGTCTCCATTGCCACGCAATCCATTGTTCCGCTCGCTGTCACCTGTACGCTGGGGACGCGCGGCTGTGGCGGCGGCGGTGACGGCGATAGCGGTGGCGGCACCAGCGGCGGTGATGGCGGTGGCGGTGGCAACAGTGGCGATGGCATTGGCGTTGGCGGTGGCGGTGACAGCGGGGGCGGGGGCGGTGACAGTGCCAGCGGTGGCGGTGACAGTGGTGGTGGGGTTGGCGATATCAGAGGTGCCGGTGACAGTGGCGATGGCGTTTGCGATGACAGCGGGGACGTTGACGATGACAGCGCTGGCGGTGGCGGTGGAGTTGGCGGTAACGGTGATAGCGGTGGCAGCAGCGGCAGTGGCAACGGCGACAGTGGCAGCGGCGTCGTTGGCGTCATTGGCGGCAGCGGTGGCGGCGGTGGCGGCGGCCCCGGTTCGGCGCCCGGCGCCGCCAATTGGAGCGAAACGGCCTAGCGCCATTGGCTCCGGCTCGTCCTACTGCCTTATTTTCTCACGTGGTTCACACAAAGGCGCAGATGCGGTCTGCGTCTCAAGTCATTAGAAATCGTTGCTGAACGCAGACTTCAAGGGATTCGATTCGGAATATACTATCTTCTCCTTGGTTAGACAGAGTGAATAGGGAGAAGTAGTGTGACGACTTGAAGTGCATGAAGCGCCGCTGCAAGAGCGCTAATGAATCTCACTTAACGATAAGCTGCAAAGACCTGCATTATTTTGAACGAGGTAACGATTTAACAACGTTTGTTAATATAATGCGAACTAATATAATTATAGAAACACGCACCAATTTTTAAGGTTATTTAATACTCAGAATATACTGGACTTAATAATTGACGGATATCCTAATTTTCTACTACGTAAAATGATACGAACAATACAAAGACTCCAGCCATTTTTTCTAACGAGGTTCGACTATGGAAATAAAAATCTGTTAGAAATTAGCTAATGTACATGAAAATTACGCTCGTTAAGGTTTTATAATTTTAGAGCAATGAATTAAAAAAATAATGAATGGAATAATTTGTGGTCTACAACGACTAATTAGCATTTGGTTTTCGAGTATTGTTTGTTGCCTTCCATTGGGGCAAAATTCGATTTTTGAGTTGGTATTGCTAGCCTTATAGAAAAGATGAGGTCATTCAAATGCTGAGTACTGGCAGATAAATGCAAAATCTTGTGACTAAAGCTAGGAGCATCCACTTTTTTAATGCGAAGTGCTTAACAGCTTTTGGTACCTGAAAAAAGTATAACTGGGTCGTTATTAGTCAAACGTTCCAATAAAAACCGGTACATCAAAATGTTGGTTGATTTCACAAAATGGTCTACAATATCATTATATCAATATTTTGAAAAAATGCTAGAACTGAAATTACGAAATGACGAAGATAAAGTTAAAGCAGACAGATTGAGAGGGCAAGGAAATAAAATACTCTGATGAAACGATCTCTGTGAAACTGACGGAAAACATGCAGTGATTTTTGCAAAAGGATTTTACGAGATCTTTGCACAGACGAGATCTTTGCATACAGCGGCGCGTCCCTAGTTGCTAGACCATGTCTTGCACAAGTGACTAAAGAGTATTAGTAACAACTAGTTGCCTGCAGCTGCAAAACTGCTGCTGAACAAATCCACAAAATGGCTTTTCAAAAAGTAGCACGCAATCCCTTCAACAACAACGAGTGGTGCTAGAGAATGGCACACACTTTCCCGTATTAGGTTTATATTTCCTTTATATACTAGCCTGGGCTAGCTATTCGGAATTTCCACATACTCGGGCCAGCTGCCACCTATCCCCGCCCAAAGTTAATTTTTTTTACATTTTCTCAATATTAATATTAGAATATTATTATTATAATAATTATTATTATATTCATAATATATATAATAATTCAAATACAAAATATAATAATTACATATTAATATTAGAATATTAAGTTCACTGACACCTCGACCTAAATGGCAATGTTTAAAAAAAATTGAATCCGTTTTTAAGAAAATTGCGTTTAAGCGCTACTAAAAATGCAAAATGTGAAGCTCTTTTTTACAGAAAATTTTTCAGAGTTTTCGAAACATTTCATTTGAAGTCTTTTGAAGCACTTTAACTCACAAATACACTAGTGTTTGCAAATTGCTGGTAATGTGCATATTAACGGTGTGAGAGATCTTTTAACAACCATTATATTTGTGTAATTTTTGCAAATGCAAAAGTATACCCTAAATTGAACTTTACGTCATATTAAAGAGTGCAATTAGCACCATCTGTTTGAAAAGTTTGAAGAATAAGTTGGGAGCCATTTATGAGAAAATAGCGTTTCTGAAAATGCGTAATTTTCAGCTAGTTTTCACAGAAAGCGGTTGAGTACTCGAGAAACTTTACTTAATATTATTTAAAGCATATGTACTGTTAAATATAATAATGTTAACAAAGCGCCGCTAATGTAAATATTACCGACGTGAGAGACAAGTGAAAAAATTACATTTTTGTAATTTTTGAAAAAATAACAACAAAAGAATTGAGCAATATGACGTTAATGTCATCAAATAGAGTACAGTTAGCACTATCCCTACCAAAAGTTTAAAGAAAAAATTTGAAGCAATTTTTGAGAAAATCGTGCTTTTGTAATTTTTTAAAATTGCAAGTATTTCGTGCAATCTTGCCAGAAAACTACTAAAATTTTCAAAAAATGTACATGGCCTTACTGAAAGAACTCGCTTTGGAGAACAAATTTTATTTGAAGAAAAAATCTCAATCTTCAATTTTGTATTTGTAGTAAGACGTCGAAAAAACTTCAAAAGTTTGCAATTTTTGAAAATTCAGAGTTAACCGTTGAAATTGGATCTATGCCATCTTAATACGTGTATTCTACTCTATTCTATCAAGAAATGTAAAGAAAAAATTTGGAGCCGTTTTTGAGAAAAGTTTGAAAATGTCCGGGATGCTTAAAGTAAAACACTCCCAAATTTTGAAGAATGTTTTTCAAAGTCGCGACACCTCTAGTGGAACCAGATCGACAGGGAAATATTCATTTTGGAAGAAATCGTACTTATAGTTTAGGAGCTATGATTGTTCACAGATTGACGGACGGACAGACGGACGAACGTTTTGAAAAAAAAATACTTTTTCGATATCAGGGGACCTCAAAACGTGTTTTTCCGTTGAAATCTCGAAATCCATTTTCCGCAGCATTACATAACTTTCTGTATACTACTTACCCGTATATTATGTACTATTACTATACCCGTATATTATGTACGGGTATATAAGGAGTGTATAATTATATTATCTACTTCTTATATACGTATGTATACAGGAAACTAACAAATAAATACTCCCGGATAACATTGTTAAATATTTTAACGAAAACAATTTTCACGAATACTGCAACAACGTAGTATATTATAAATACAATACTACAGTTATTTACATACCAAGAATATCGAAATTATTTCTGTTCAGTTACACTGCACGTGAATAACAAATATTTAACGGCGAATGCTAAACGGCGAACGGCATCTTTCTTGGAGCCTTGCAGTGTCGTTTGCTGTGACGCTCTGAATATGAGAATTCGGATTGATTGGTTGTTAATAATTCCGGGCGCGTCAACGGCTAAGGTCGTTAGTCCCGTAAGTGTCCCGCATATTTTAACTCGGGAGATGGCGATGGTCTTATCCCGCTGAGTGGCGACATCCAGCGCCGACCTAGCGCCGGCTAGCGGAGTTTTCCTCAACCAGGTATCTCCCACCAGAGGGACACCGATCCAGTCAGGACAGGCTCTAAGCCCCCGACCGGTCTCCCGACATGTTAGATAGTGTAGTGCTTGTTAATGTGTGTGTAAGTAAGGAGTAGGATAGGGCAAGGAATGGGAAGGAAAGATAGCCCGCGGTCCGTGGCCCGTTTGCTAGGTTACTGCTCCGGTATTCGCCTGGTGTTGATCGGAGAAACCACGGAAAACTACCGATCAGAGGAGCCGGCCGCTAGGATTCTCTTCCAGAGAACAGCTGAATTCGACCTTCTTGAGAACCTGGGGACAAAAATCCTACCACTCACGTGACACTTAACACTCGGACCTCTGGGTCAGAGGTACGGCAGTGACATCAGTTGATGCCCAGAGCCACCTCTCCCGGAATGAGTCTTCGGTAGGCGCAGAATAAGAAGAGGTGGAATACCGCAATCAAACCCTTGTTTTCTTCAGTCAAAATCGAATCTACAGTTCGTTTACCGAAGCAAGTAAGTTTATAACTCGGAAGAGAAAATGTCTAGTTTTCAAAAGTTGCTAACTTTATTTTTTTAATAATTAAAAGAAATTCTTCATCATTCAACTATTTGTAGCTGAAATGTTAGGAAGAGATTCTGGAGCTCAATACAACTTTCGTAGATGGTACTTTTCCCCCATACGTCACATATAGTTTTTACTGTTTTTTGACTTGTCATAAATAGAAATAAATAAACTATTTAATTGATTTTTAAAATTTAAAGTTCCCGTTTTTTGACAATCTCATAGATGCCATTCAAATAGTTGTAGTCACAATAGTGTTCCGCCAATTTATGCAGCTAATCGAAATTAGTGATACAGATATGCAGGATCACGAGCGATAAAATCTCAATTGCATCTTGAAAATTTCCAATAGATCACGTTTTTCAAAGAGCACCGCCAATTGTGTTTATTCTTCGTCCTTTAGGCAATTTACGTCTTTAGCTTGAAACTGTGAGTCAGAGATCATACAACTGCACGGTATGGTTATCTTATTGATAAGGAGTATCATTATGATGGCAAAAAGATTGCTGGTGTGCTCCACATAAACATTCAATTAAAAAGCACTTGGGCGTGACTTAATTACTTCAATTTAGATGAGATTAAAATCTTCAGAATTTCTTTTAATTTTAATGTGTAAATTTTGCATTAATCTAGCGTGAATTTCACTGTTTCTGCGTTGAATTATGCTTATTATTGCAATTACGTAAAATCAGTTAAAATATTTCACAAAAATATTGTTTTTATTAAAACCCCCATCCAGTCAAATTGTACTTCTTATATTATTTTGTTAAATACTGTAAATGTATCATCAGAATTCTGTGTATTCATGTATTTTAATATTTTGTATGCGTAATGAGTTCACAGAAATATGCGTATTTTATGTTAAAAAATTCAATGAAATTAAGGGTATAGTTGAAAGATATGAAAACCTAAAATATGTGAAGTGATTGTGTTAAACAAATTTAAACTCTGAGGAAAGCATTGACGCATTAACCAATTGCCGCACAAATGCCACACAAATGCCACACGTGAATCCAATATATAATGCGAGAGGAGCAAATTTTCCCTTTCCTATTTTTCAGATTTTCCATTAACACAGGGCCGCTCAACCATTTGCTCCGAGGAGGACCGGCCGGTTGCTCTCTTCTCTTTCGCTGCGGAGAGATCAAATGACGTCATCAAATATCGATCGGCGGCATGTGGCACAGTGGGTCGCGTCGTATTTCTACGGGGTATTTTCCGTTGTTCGGAATGAAAAAATCTCACAGCTCTGGGAAAGGATATTACGGCAGAAAAAACAGTAAGATACTTTTGTAACATTAATTGGAACAGTTACTAGATATAAACGTATTAGTGTAATTTGGAAATTAAAAAAACGATAATTTGCAATGCAGATGGAAAGAAAGGTATCTTTTTGCAGATTGCGCCGGCAATGCCAATTGTTTAGTTGCAAAAAAAGTGCTCAATAACATAAATTTAATAGCGGTGACATTACACAGCTTATCATGCTGCTGAATATGAAAAGTATTATATAGGTTGCACAAAAAATGTGATTAAATAAACTAGAAATAAAAATACTAAAAGTAAAGGAAACTAAAATTAAAAAATGAAGTTGATTGCAAAATCAAATGTTCTTATTACACCTTTCAAGTGTTTTTTTCTCGCAATATACTTTCTATATTTGGAAGAGATGACACGGTGCTATTGAGCCGTAACATGCATTTCAGATTATGATCTGTAATAGTACTTCTCATTCGAGATTTACAAATTTTCAAAGAAGCAAAAAATTGCTCACAGTTGTATGTTGATCCAAACGTACTTAACAATCGAGCAGCATTACGATGCGGTTTTGGAAAACGGTTTTTTGGGAAGTTCTTTTCCTAAACGCTCACGTTGTAGTATCGGTATGCAATAAAATTAAACTCTTTTGTATTGTGTTATTTTACTGTCAAAACAACACAAGAACATAAAAATATATCCAAAACTTACTTCTAGTGAGGCATTGTTTTTCAGAACACTGAAAACTTCCTTTTGTTCTTCTTCAGCGTACTTGTCATTTTCATCAGCATGATTAAATGTATAATGTCTTTGCAAATTAAACTTCTTCACGTGATTGAACCCTTTATGTAAACTAAACATTTGGCATAGCAGCCGTAGTCGGCCGAAAAGATACTTTTCTTCCCATATTGCATTGAAAATTGTCAGTGTAGATGCTCTGGTCTGTGAAGTGCTCGCGTCGACTTCCATGTTTCCGCGACTGGAGTTACCGGGACACTGTGACAGTGGTTATCGCAAGGCGCGCAACGCTCGCGCTCCGATGTCCCACTCTCGGCAGAAACTACGGCTCCGTGCTGCCGATTTGCTCTGCTTGAGTGGCCCTGCATTGACAGGTCCTCATAACTTTCATATGTTTGGCCCATCTTGCTAGTTCTGAGATTATGGAGCAGATACTTCGAGTTGTGGAAGGATCAGTACTTCAACGCAGTCGTCTCCTGTCTCAGAAACTTCCTCAGCGGCTTTTTGAATCAAGAAAAGCACAAGAGCACTTCAAGTTGCCTCTCGACAGGAAATGAGGAAAACGATTTTTTTCTGACTTTGAATTTGTGTAGATTTTGAAAATATTGAATTGAATTGATGCTTTTTACGCTAGATTTTTCGTGGCGAGACTCAGGCCATGAGGCCTGTTCTTCCGTCTGACCACGCAAATTTTTCTAAGCTCCTTTCCCCAACTAGCGGAAAGGAGGTATTTCTTGGGCGACGAAACATGCGTATTTAATTTAGCTCAGAGGCTTCATTTATGCTTGAGTATCTTTACATGCAGAGAATCTACTAACATGGGACAGCCGGCTTTACTTCCCCTCCGAAGGAAAGCGTACGAAGGATTTTTTCGCCTTCAAAAATCCACGGCTCTCCCAGAATTTCAAATCCATAAATGAATGCTACTCGTATTAACATTAACTAAGAGTCGTGTGGCGTTGGACATTGTAAAGTAGTTTACGAAAAGCATTCGCAAACTAACTTCCACCCTCATAATATGTGTCTTCATATAGCACTCGAATTTTGCTCCAAACAGATAAAATGGAATAAAAAATACTTAAATGAGACAAGAAATTCAAGTATTCACAAACCGAACTTTAATCTCTAACTACTCAAACAACATCATTCAGTAGTTTTCTCCCATTCCCATATTCTTATTTGTGCCTTACAAAACTTATTCCAGTCAATCTTCTTATTCACTTTCTTCTTATTAATGCCTGTAAAATCGCTTTCCAGGTATTGCTGCGCAAGTTTTTTTAACACTAGACGACCTCAAAATAGACTCCACGATGTATGGGTACAGCAGACGTTTTGCTGGCCGAAGGGGCATGCAGGAAAAGTGGAGTGAATGTCGATGAGGTTTGGTGGTGGTGTTTAAAATTCAACAAATGCGTGAAGGAGTGAATAATGAGTAATTCGGAAAGAAAAGGAGAATAGAGATATTTTGCATTGTTGCTAATTTAGGATAGGCCGGATGACGTAAGTTAATATGTGAGCAGAACTAAGTGAACATTTCTAAGATAAAATCAAAGTTTAAATAGTTAATAATTACACTCGTAAATGTATTGATGATTTTTAATAGTTATTTATGCACGAAGGGTGTTATGAGGGCCAAAGGTCCTTGGGCTTATTGTTGCCGCTCGATCATTAGAATCAGTTAACGCCCGTGGTACATACAGATATTATTTTTTATTTAATTTTAATTATTCAAATTTACTAATTAACTAGATGTTATCTTGACTCCATTTTTAATAAATTTATTTTCATATTTCCTCCTCTTCCATAATTCTCTTCATTAGACAACAGGTGGCGTCTGGGTCATTCCATATTAAATCAACACAGTCATTTTACATCACCATCTCAGATTCAAATGAAATTTGACACATAGGTAGTATGAATGGGGAATAAGAAAACTACAAATTTTCAGTCAAATATTTCCACCCGTTTCTGAAATACAGCCATGTAAAATTTTGCAAAATTGGCTTCCCGAAATTTTTTAAATTGATGTAGAACCTCGCCAAATTAAGATAGAGAGCTGGAACAGGTGTCATTTTGATATACAACTTAATAGGGGTTGCGTTCAAAATGTTTTTCAAATTTGAATTTAAAATTTTGATTTTGAGTTTTTTCAAAATGCTCATCTTCAAAAAAATTGAAAATCTATAATAATCCTTGTATATATCCAAACAGATGGTGCACCAAAAAAAAGGTGCTTTATCACCAAAAATAAAACAAATATACCCTATTTTTAGTTTGCATGTGTGCAATTTTTAGTTTAAATGCGTATTTTAATGTATGCGGTATATTTTAGTGAATGTATTCCAGGTTTTTGTGGAGAAGAGGATCGAGGTCAGATCTTTTCGGGTATTTCTCTTTCAACATAGAAGTGGCTTTCTTCTGACAACGCGGCTAGGAAAATTGAACTTTCTTAGTACCATTCGCACGGTTTCGGGATTTAGTTTCTTGCCAATTCCAATTTATAACTGTGGAGTAACTTTCGGTGCATTAACACGAGGGTCCTTCTTTATTATTTTCACAACAAGATTCTCTTCTGGATCAGAAAGTGTTCGGACGTTCTCCTCCGGGTTGCAGTTCAATCGCCTATTCATTGATGGACCATGAGATTGTCACACACTGTGCTTTTTTCATTAATGGCATTTTGAAAAATTTTGGGCATCATTAACCCTTTGCATGATGGTAAATAACCAGCTGACGCTGCTCAAAGTTGGTGTTCATTCCTCAACGATTCATTTCGCTTAAATGTTTAGGTTCGCACGTATCTGGTTCATTAACTGAAAGGTGACCATGGTTTGTTTTATTTTTGGTGATAGGTAAAGTTATATACATTTCCTTTCAATATGCACAGTCAGTAAAAATATGCAATTGCATGACATTCCGCGGTATAATAATAATAATAATAATAATAATAATAATGAAGAAGAAAATTCATAACAATAAAACACAAAACACTCGCCAATAAAAACACTAAATTAATAATTTGTATATATTAGGTCTTATAATTTGAAATAAAATGCATTTTAAATCAGTAAAATCTAGAGTAAGTAAATATTGTGCATTTTAAATAAAGATTACCATATGAACCCATTGCAGTCTCATTTTTAAACTTGCACCATCTGTTTGGAAATATACAAGGATTATTATAGATTTTTTTCAATTTTTTTGAAGATGAGCATTTTGAAAAAACTCAAAATCAAAATTTTAAATTCAAATTTGAAAATCTTTGTGAACGCAACCCCTATTAAGTTGTATATCATATAAAAGGTTATAAAGAAAGCTGCAAAATGACACCTGTTCCAGCTCTCTATCTTAATTTGGTGAGGTTCTACATAAATTTAAAACTTTTCGGGAAGCCAATTTCGCAAAATTTTACATGGCTGTATTTCAGAAACGGGTGGAAATATTTTACTGAAAATTTGTAGTTTTCTTATTCTCCATTCATACTACCTATGTGTGAAATTTCATCTGAATCTAAAATGGTGAGGTAAAATTTTAATTAAAACTGTGCTGATTTAATATGGAATGACCCGTCTTTCAAATATGAAAACTTTCATATTTCCCAAGAAACCTCGATGTAGGTACGTTTTGGATAGTTGTACTAGCGATACGAGCAGGTTACACCATTAGGGGTCCTTCGCATCCAGTTTCCGTTTAAGTTAGCCACTGTAGTCTTCTGCAGTTATTATCTTCTAGCCATTGCCTTCTCCACTCCTTTCCATTTGTTTGTAGTTCTTCCTCCGTCTTCTGAGTAAAGCTGGTTGCCAAATACAAAGCTTTAGGGGCCGTAGTTCATCATCCATTCTGTTTATCCCGAAACTACAGGTACATGGTCAGGGAGACCCCAACGAATTTTCAAGGTTATATTTTAATAATTTCCCGCTGTGTGGCGATACTGTCGTTCTCGCTACCATCATTTCTCATCGCTCCTGCACAGCAACGGCTATCAGTTCCCTGTTTGGATTCAACTGGAGAGGTTCGTGACACTCTGAACTTTGCTGAGTTCTGTCTCGTAGACCACATGTGGGTCATTCCATATTAAATCAACGCAGTTTTTTACCTCACCATTTTAGATTCAGATGAAATTTCACACATAGATAGTATGAATGAAGAATAAGAAAACTACAAATTTTGAGTAAAATATCTCCACCCATTTGTGAAATACAGCCATGTAAAATTTTACAAAATTGGGTTCCCGAAAATTTTTAAATTGATGTAGTTTTGTAGTTTTCTTATTCTTCATTCATACTATCTATGTGTGAAATTTCATCTGAATCTAAAATGGTGAGGTAAAAAACTGCGTTGATTTAATACGGAATGACCCATGTGTGTTAGTGGTTTCAATTAACCCTATGTTAGACACCCACATTTTCTACAAATATATTTCTGTTTTCATCTCATTTTATTTCTCACGTTTTTTGTCTATTTAACTATATAAAAAATAGATATTTGTGTTTTAAGTCACTATCTTAGAATTGAACTAGTGATGCTACAACAGCACTTACTTTCCCGTATTAGAGGAAACAGCTAAGTAGTACTGTAATATTGCACTTTATGTGCTACTAACATCTTCGCTTGGAACTCACTATTTCCATTGCAGTGTTGTCAGAACTGTGTGAATTCTACAACTTCACAAAAATAGAATGCAAAAGTTTTGTAACCCTGTATTGGAAAAAGAAGCCTGATACCCTGGAAATATAGAAATGCCTTCCATTGGGCCATGATTAGGGAAGAGTATTTTAAAACCATGCAACAAATTCTCTACTCACTACAAATGGTACAGCATTTGGTGCAAAACTAAATATTTGCCTGCAAATATCAACATAAATTAGACAATTATAACTCCTTTTCATACAGCTCCATTAGGTCACAACAATGACACTAATTCACAGATATTCGCGAGCGCAAAGTGAATTCCATTGTTGCACACCCTGCATTGTCGCTATTCTGAGAGCTATTAATTATTTTTACTTATTTCAAATATTTCAAAATAAACAATTTCTAAAATATTAATGTGTAAGTCTATAACAAAGTTCGAATGTAAGAAACGAAGAAAGAAATAATATACAAAATTGCACATTCTAATTTACGACGCATCCAGCTGTCCGAAGCGCAGTAAATTTACAGCGGCCTATTACGTTTGTCATAAAATTAAAGAAAAACTACTCGTATTTTGAAAAAATTAAGCATGACCGTATTTATTTTATTTATTTATTTGTCAAAAAAAGAAACAGAATGGCACAGACTTTCCCGTATTAGTTTTCTATTTTCCTGGGTCTTCGCTAGCTATTCGGAATTGCCACATACTCTTTCTTGCCAGCTACCATCTATCATCGCCAAAAGTACATTTTTTTGTCATTTTCTTAATTTTTCGGTTTCCTATTGGTAGAACAGAAACATTAATTTCAGAATATTAAGGAACACAAAAACCTAGGCGTAAATGGCAATTTTCTTTTAAAAATTATGTGCCGTTTAAGAGAAAATGGCGTTTTAGCACTACTAAAAATGCGAAATTTGAAGCTCATTTTCACAGAAAATTTTTGAGTTTTCAAAATACTTTATTTGAAGTTATTTGAAGAAATTACACTCACAAATATAATACCCTTTACAAATTGCGGATAATGTGCATATTAAAGATGTGAGAGATCTTTCAAAAAATTTACATTTATATAATTTTTGAAAAAACAAAAAAAACTCAAAATAAACTTCACGCTATACTAATGAGTGTAATTAGCACTATCCGTTACAAAAGTTTTAAGAAAAAAATTGCAGCCATATACGAGAAAATGACGTTTGAGCATTTCTGATAATGCCGAAATTTGAGCTACTTTTCACAGAAAACGGTAGTGTTTTCGAGAAACTTTACTTGACATTATTTAAAGCATATATACTCGTAAATATAATAATGTAAAAAAATCGCCGATAATGTAAATATTAACGACGTGAGAGACAAGTAAAAAAATTTACATAATTACGGTAATTTTTGAAAAAAACAACAGATAGACCAAAATGGCTTTTATGTCATTGATAGAGTACATTTACCACTATCCCTACCAAAAGTTTAAAGAAAAAATTAGGAGCCGTTTTTGAGAAAATTTTGTTTTTGTAATTTTTTAAAATTGCACATATTGCACGCAATATTGCACGAAAACTACCAAAATTGTGAAAAACATTTACATGACCTTTATTAAAGAACTCAATATGCAGAACAAATTTTATTTGAAGAGAAAATCTCTATCTTCAATTTTGTAGTTGGAGAAAGACGCCGAAAAAAATTCAAACTTTCACAATTTTCGAAAATTCAGAGCTGAACGTGAAAAGCGGACCTATGTCATGTTAAAAAGTGTATTTTCCTCTATTCACACAAGAAATTTAAAGAAAAAATTTGGAGCCGTTTTTGAGAAAATGTTGAAAATCCCCGGGGGGCTTCATATAAAGTACCCCCAAATTTTAAAGAATCTTTTTCAAAATCACAAAGCTTCGACTAGAATCAGATCGACTGGGGAATATCAATTTTGAAGAAAATAGACCGAACGGTTTAGGCGCTAGCGTTGACCACAGACGGACAGACGGACAGACGGACGGAATGCCGTCAATCGATTGTTAAGTATAAAGAAGCAACAAATCATGAATTTTGACCACACCACGAGATAGAGGATTTTTTTTTCTTAATTTAGCAACTGGTTTTATCCACTTATTCGTTTTCACGGCCCGGCAATTAATTTTTTTCCGTCGAAAATTGGCCATTTTTTCGCGCAGCATTACATAACTTTCCCTATACTACGTATATCACTCCGTGTATACGTACGTATACGGGAAAGTAATAACTTTCCCTATACTACGTATATCACTCCGTGTATACGTACGTATACGGGAAAGTAAAAAAGAGTAAGATAATGTATTGCAACAAAGCTAAAAAACTGCAATTGTTTCAATTTGAGCTATTTTATCATTCAAAAAGCCGTAATAAAATGTTTTTTCTATTGCATTTAAAAAAGAAATAACTAATCTAATGGAAATAGTCCTTATTACAATTGTTAATTGTTTGGCTTTTGAAAACAATTAATGTGTAACAGAAATCCATGCCTGTAGTTACGGGTTAAGTGACCATACCATTGAGTATTTAAATTTCAATAGTGTCGATAATGTTGAGACACGCTTCTACTTTTCTTCTAATTTCATCACATTTTACTGTGTCCAACAATGTCAATCCACAGCTTTTTCGCCAACAGTCCATTGTCGTTCCTGTAGGTTTACTCTCACTATTACCGTTGGATGCTTCTCGAACTTCAGATCTGTATGTATCAATACTACAAATGATCTATACGTCTTACCACTCCAACTCCGGGTGTTGGACATAATGCAAAACTAGTGGTGCAACGACAGCACATACTTAATCGAATTATTTGTAACTGCTCGAATTATTTCCAGTATATTATCAATGCAAACAAGTGTCATTTCACATATACATTGAGAAAACCTAATGGGGCTAATTTCAATTAAGGCATACACATTTCTTGAAAGAAAGTAAATCAACACGTTGAGAATACAAATTGTAGAATACCGAAAGAATCTAATTAATATTGACATATTCAATAGTAAATTATAATTAAAATTAAATTAATTATTTTTCATTTCCTTTTGATCCATTCCTGTTCTCCGAGAATTGTTATCGTGGCTCGTAATTGGTGGAACACCTGTATATGTATTCCATTAATTTCATACAGAAATTTCGCGAAAACTGTTAGTTATTTCAAAAAATGAACGCGGCCTTTTCCAGAGAACTCTGTTTTAGAACAGATTTTAAGACAAAAATCTATATCATCAATTTTGTAGTTTTCAAAATCTATACATTTTGTAATTTTCGAAAAAACTATGAGATAATTGAAAATGCGAAAATCACAGTATTTTTACCGTCCTTTAATTCACACGAAGTTATTTTTTTTAAATGGTGCCGTTTTTTGAGAAAAAAAAATTAAAAATTAAAATTGCACGGGAAATTACGCGATAATTACTCAAATTTTCGAAAAATTGTACATGACCTTATTTTTAAATCTACATTTAAAGAACAGGTT
This sequence comes from Acheta domesticus, assembly GCA_031308135.1. Classification (NCBI taxonomy): domain Eukaryota; kingdom Metazoa; phylum Arthropoda; class Insecta; order Orthoptera; family Gryllidae; genus Acheta; species Acheta domesticus. Next base: position 27,103,861 of record JAHLJT010003656.1, on the reverse strand, counting down.
TCATTAGGGAAAAAATATTTTACTTGTAGGAAAACTCCGGAAAAAAATGATTTTTTTGGAATTTATGAAAAATCAGGAATTTTAACGGAAATGGTGTCTGTACCATTCTCTTAAGCTGTCTTTACGCTATCCGAAAACAAAATTTAGTCAACAAATTTGGACTTTTTTTTCAAAATTGTATATCCTAGGGGCTTCGTGTTAAGTATCAACAAAATTAAAATATCGGTTTCAAATTCAATGGGCCGCGACAGCCAGATAAATTGGGGATTATCAATATTAGAAAGAAAATCGCAGAACGGGTTGGGCGCAGATGAACAGACAGACACACGTTTTGCCGTCAATCAATTTTTCGTTATCAAGTACGTACAAAACGTTAATTCTGACTACACAACGTGATAGAAAAAATAATTTACTATATATAGGAACAATATTTACCAACATTTTCGTTCCTAGGGTCCGGCAATAAGAATTACTTGTCGAATATTCTCCGTTTTTTCCGCAACACTGCAATACTTTCTCTATTCTGCGTAAGCAGTTGCGAGGAATTAAAAACAGTGTTACAGTGTTTATGTTATTATCTTCAACTCGACAATAATTACCATATTGGTTCATTCAGAACCAATTAATGTATTTGGGTAGGAATAATGAATCTTCAGAGCCGAAAAGGTGACTAAAGAATAAATGAGCGGGAAATACTTTTACCCTACTTGTTGTGTAAACCGGCCGATACGAAATGCATTAGTTAGGACAGTAACGAAGCTACGTTGTTTAAGCGAGGATTTTTTTGCGTAAGAAAATGAGACTTACAAATATCCAATTAAATAGCATTCTCTACAAAGACAATTACCCAACGTTACGCAAGAAAAAAAACCTAATAAAACAAGATCATAGACAAACGTCTTGAGAGCAGTCTTGCCATAGAAAAATGACCTTAGTTTATTGCTTTCTGTTCTTCAATCGAAGGGCGACCTTGTTCCTTAGGCCAATGTCGTGCGCTCCAGTACGTGTGTGTGTTTGAGAGTGGGAGACTTAAGGGAGGCGTAACCGGTCTTGTGGTTTTCCTGCGCTGGAGCGCGCGCGGGTCCGAGCGGGAAGGGGACGGCTGGAGAGAGGACGGCGGGGTGGGGGAGTTGAAGAGGAGCGGGGCAGTAAAGTGCGTGTCAGTGGGCGCGAGGCGCGGTGCGGGCCCCGCCACAGCGGCCGCCTGACTTCCGCCACATCCCCGCCACCGTCGCTCTCGGTAGTCTTCCGCGCAGCCGCCACGTGCCCGCACTGCACGCAGTGGGACGAGGTCTCTTTGCAGTGGGTGCTTCGATCGATGCATGCGAAATGCCGGTTTTCATTGATTCATTGATCGATGAGTGATTTCTGGCGCGTCAACTGATTTTGTCACTGGTTCTGTAAGTGTAGTGCATGTTTTCATCGAGGGAGGTGGCAGTGATCTTCCCCCGCTGGGTGGCGTGAACCGGCGCTGACCCACTATTGTCTTAAGGGTTTTACCCCAGCCAGGTATCTCCCACTAGTGGGGCACCGCCACAGCCGGGACAAGCTGTGCAAAATCACGACCCGTCTCCCGGCATGTGTGGTAGTGTAGTGCTTGTTAATATGTGTGTGTGTGTGTGTGTGTGAAAGTAAGGGGGCGAGAATAGGACAAGATAAAGGAATGACAGATCGCGCGCGGTCCGTGGCCCATTTATTAGAGTACTGCTTCAGCATTCGCCTGATGTTGATGGGAGAAATCAAAGGAAACTACCGATCAGAGCAGCCGCCCACTAGTGTTCTCCTCCAGACAGCGGCTAAAGTCGACTTAGCTGACAAACTGGTGTCGAAACTCCTGTCACTGTCAGGACTCAAACCCAAGGACCCTACAGCCGCACAGCACGGAGTTGGAGGAGGTCTATTCGCAGTGGATTCTTCGATCAACGGAAGCGAATACCAAAGCGGAACACTTAAAAACGGGCCACGGACCTCGCGCGATCATTCCTTCCTCATTCTTGTCCTATCCTCACCCCTTACAGTCTTGCACTACAATGCATTGCACTATCGCTCGTGTCCTAGAGCTTATCTCGGCTTGTGCGATGACCTGCCTTGGGGGAGAAACTCGGAAGAGGAAGATCTCCAAGCCGACGTGTAGGTCACCACCGTTTCTCATGTTCCAGCGGGGGAACCACCTCCTTTGGTACAACAAAACAACACATACTTAGGAAATTATGGCCAGTTGAAGCGCCTGGAAACACCAATCGATAAATATGTTTGTAAATAAATACAGTAGAAATAATATAAGTAAATCGGATTAGGTTTTCTCATTGATTAAGCACGATGAAGCACTGCTGGCTTACGCCGGTATCGGGCGAGCGTGATGGAAAAACCTTGGGAGGACGCAGGTTTGATCCCAGTCGCCTGAGATTGCTCTGAAGTGCGGAACATCGGCAGCTGAAAATCGTGGACCGACAGCTCTGTTCAGTGGTCCGGACTGTAGGCCGACTGCTCTGATCAGAGGTCGGGAGTGTAGGCCGACTGCTCTGATCAGTGGTCCGGACTATAGGCCGACTGCTCTGATCAGTGGTTCGATCTATAGGTCGACCGCTCTGATCGATGGTTTTCTGGGGTTTCCTTGATCGCTTCCACGGGAAAGCTAGAGCAGCGCTATAAAAACGGAACGTGTGGGATCATTCGTTCTCTATCCTTTTCCTTTCTTAGGTCTGAGCAATGGGTTGATCATTTATTCTCGTAGTCCCACCCCACTGACCTAGGACACTGCAGCAAGCTTCGGAGGTGGCTATGGCCTAAAGTGAGCTGTAAAAAGAGAAAAATTAGAACCACTTTTGAAGCTGCGGGTTCTGGGTTTTAACCCATTCTTCTATTTACACATCACGCGCATCGAAATATCAATCTTTTTTATGTTTTAATGTTTTCACAACTAACATACTTAATTCTGTAGAATAGTCAGTTACTGAATGTGTTTTATAGGTCCTTAAAAGACACAATGTGTTGTAGAGGACCAAAACAAAATGTACTGGCGATATTAGGGAACTGAATATGATAATGGCTACAAGTCGTATGCTTTGTGGACAGAAAGGAAAAGATGAGCTTACATGGGAACATAACAGAAGTTCCCAGTGACGTAAATAAATTTAGTGGGAGTAATTTTGGTGGTATAAAGTTACTTACAATGCAATATAGGGAACACTGGCAAAGTAAAATGTTCAAGGCTCAAACGTCATTAAACGCCAGTACGAATGGTTTTCTTGTGTCTGACTTACGAAGTGGGGTGTAATAAAGAAACCAATTTAAATAATGTATCCTGTAATGAAACGCATAAAAGCATCCGCACGGGTAAATAAAACATAAGCGAACCGCCAGGGATACTTAGAGTAGTCAGGTGTTTTGTTACTTAATTGCATGATTATTTTCTTACTCTCTTCCTCCTTCCTCTTTTCCTCCTCCTTATTCCCCTTCTTTCTATTCATCTTTTTCCCTCTTTCTCTTCGTCTTTCTCTTTCTTTCTTCCTTCCTTTCTTTCTTTCTTTCTTCGAAGAAATGTCTATTAATACATTACTGACCAGCGAACTCTTAGGATGACGAATATTTGAATGAACCGTTTGATGTCTGATAAAAAGGTCACAGAAGAGATAGATCTTCGTGCGGCGGTTTATCTAAATTAGTAAAAGGGAGGCGGGACATTGTCCCGAAGAACAGTTGGCTCAAATAAATCACCAACCGACCAGCTGAAAGACAGCGCAAGCTCAGACTTGGACGTGTGGGTGTGTCACAATGCAGTAGAGTGGTTTTGATAACCACATTCCAAACTACTGGTATTATAGCGTAGCAGACTACGGGCGGAAAATACATAAGGATCTTTAAAAGTTTTATTGCAATTTTAAAAACTTACTTCGTAAATTGATACCTATCTACTCTACTGTCTAGTAATCAATCTGAACTCATTGAAACTGAATATTTATGAGGTAACATTTTCTTCAAAAAATCAGTTTTGAAGAAATTTAAATATTTCAGTAGTATGAAAATTGCCAAATCCTTATCCTGAAAGAATATTTTAAACTTCCAATCTGCGATCAAAAAAGTATTGTCTAAATTAAACCATAACCCTCCTGATTTTTAAAATTTTAAAAAATATGTCAGCATCCGCAACAAAATTTTACATCTTTTCTCCAATTAGAAAATTCTACATAAAATACAGAATAACATGTAAATTGCAAGGAACGCAAATTTGATTTAATCAATGTGAACTCTTTGAAATTAAACATTTACTTAGTAACTTGTTATGACTAGTGGTGCTGCATAATGGAACAGACTTTCTCACACTAGTTAGTTTTCTGTTCTATAGTCCAGGCTAGCTTTTCGGTATTTCCCCATCCTCTTCCCAGAGTAACAGGGAATATTTAGTATCGTGAAAGAAAGTGTATTATAGCCGAAAACCCAGATCTGAACCATCTTCCAGATCTACCAGCCCTGAAAAGGCATTTTTCAGATTTTCTTCTTCTTCTTCTTCTTCTTCTTGCCGTTTTCTTAACCGCTACTTCGGTCTTCCGGCGCCTAATCTTCTTCTCCAGTCTTCTCTGTTCTTCCAGGCATCAGGAGGTAATTTCCACTTCTCGATTATCTTTCTGATCTGGTCGTTCCACCCTGGTCTTGGTCTTCCTCGTTTTCTCCTTTCACTTGGTTGCCATTCTAAAGATCTTTTGGGGAGTCTTTTCTCCTCCATTCGCTGTACATGTCCAAACCAAGTGAGTTGTTTCTTTTCAATTTCCTCTATAATATCATGATTCAAATTCATTATTTCCTTAACCCTTTCATTTCTTATTTTCTCCATTCTAGATATTGCTGCACCTGAGGAAATCCATTTCCAGGGCTCTCAATTTTCTTTTCTGTTGTTCTGGAAGTTGCCATATTTCTGCTCCGTATAATGCAACACTTTCAATCATACTTTTATATATTCTAAATTTCGTTTTTCTGCTTATATTTGTATCCCAGATCACTGGATTCAGGGCTCCTAAAATTTTCCTTCCTTTAATTATTCGAGTTTCACATTCCTTTTCATAAAAACCTTGTTTCCCTATTGTTGTTCCCAAGTACTTTATGTCCTCTGCTGTTCTTATTATTTCTCCAGTTTCCATAGTCAATACATCATGTGTACTGCCTAGTGTCCAATACACTGTTTTCTCTAGATTGAGGCTTAGTCCCCATTTCTCATAATCTTGTTTTATCTTCCTAGTCATATATTCAATATCTTCCTGGTCTTGTGCCATCAGTACCTGATCATCAGCGAATTGTAGGGTATAAAGTGTTATGTTATCATCAAGTGGTATTCCCATCCCAGCGCATTTTCTTTTCCATACCTGTAATACCGCATTAACATATATTTTAAAGAGGGTAGGTGACAGACAACATCCTTGCCGTAGTCCTTTTGATATAGGAAATGCTTTGGTCATCTGTTTTCCAACTTTCACCTTTCCTTTTTGATCTATGTACAATTCCTTCACCGCATTTATTAAAATTTTATTTATATTACTTTCATTCATAACTTCCCATAACTTTATGACTGGCACACTATCATAGGCCTTTGCTAAATCAAGGAAGACCATATGGAGTTCTCTCCCTGTTTGCCATTTCTTTTGCATCACCTGGGACAAACAAAACAGGTTATCTATGCAAGAACGACCTGCTCTAAAACCACTTTGTTCTTCTTCTTCGTACTCCTTGTATCCCTCTTCTATTAATTCTCTTAACATTCTTCCATATACCTTACTGAACGTGTTTGTCACTGCTATCCCTCTATAATTTTCACATATATCTTTTCTTCCTTTCTTATATATTGGTGTTATATAAGCCATTTTCCAGTCTTCGGGTATATCGCCTTTATTGATACAGCTATTAATTAGCTTCGTCATCATCCGTACTAGCTTTGGTGTTCCATTCTTTATCAATTCGCTGGGGATTTCTCCTGGACCCGGAGCCTTACCACCTTTCATTTCTTTGATACATCTCTTGACCCTATCTTCTGTTACTGTAATTTCTCTGGCCGGAGATATCTTTTCCCTTTCTGTAGTTCCAAGAAAATCTGATCTTCCTTCATTCAATAATGTTCTAAAATAGTCTTCCCATTTACTTACAGGTATACTTTGTATGCGAACTTTTTCCATTTGGGGAGATTTGACCTGTTTTATGAACTTCCAAATCTCGCTTGTTTTTGTCCCACCTATGTACATTTCTACTTCTTGGCATTTACGCTCCCATGATTGTTGTTTTTCTTTTCTTATCATGTTTCTAACTCTATTTCGTTGGATGTTATATTCCTTCCTGTTTTCCGCTTTCTTGGTACTCAACCATTTTTCATACAGTCTCTTCTTCTCCTCTATTTCCCGCTCCAGGTCTTGAGTTATCCAATAGCTCCTCCCTCTCCTTTTCTTATTTAAAGGTATTTCTCCAAGTGCTTCTTTAGCCGCTTGATGCAGACTATCTTTGAGGTGTTCGTATATCTCCTTATTTGATCCAACTACGTTTTCATTAAGTAAATTATCCAATCTATTTTGAAATAAATATTTTATACTTGGTTGTGATAGACCCTCTATATTATATTTCCTAGCTTTACTATTTTCATTTTTGTCTCCCTTATGTTCTCTGATCTCCATTTCTTTTTGTCTTATGGGTGGAAACATAATTTTGGCCTTTACTAGATAATGGTTGGATCTACATTCCGGGCCTCTGTGTACCCTGACGTCCATTACTTTCTCAGTTAAATACTGTCTAGTGATTACGTAATCGATCACAGATCTCCTTCCTCTTACCTTATCTTCCCAAGTGAACATATGCTTATCTTTATGTTGGAAGTGACCGTTTCTAATTATAAGTTCATGTTGTTCACACAGTTGAATCAATCTTCTTCCATTTGAATTTTCCACCTCTTCTCCATGTTGTCCAACGACTTTTGAGTTCCGAGATTTTCCCACTCTTGCATTAAAATCTCCCAATAAAATTAGTTCTCTATTTACCCCACATTCACTGATTACCCCATCCAGTTTTGAATAAAATTGATCCAAAATATTAGTATCTTCATTTTCATTTGGAGCATACACTCCAAGAATCGTCATTTTGTATCTAAAACTTTCCAAATTTACTTTAATCAGCCTCTCATCTATAGCTTCCCAACTTTTAATATGGTTTCTAAATTTATTTTTTATGACTATGGAAATCCCTTTACTACCCCTCTGATCTTTTTGTACTCCACTCCAAATATGAACATAGGGTCCAATCTCTTCTATACCGGAGCCTTTTTTCTTTGTCTCACTTAAGCTTGCAATATCCATATTTAAATCTTGAAGTTCCTTAATTACCTCCTGTACCTTATTTCCCAGACCTTGAGTATTCCATGTTCCAATATTCATTATCCATTTCCTTTGCCTAGTTCGTCTCCGGTTACCGTCCGTTTTCTCATGATTAGGCCTTTTAGCATTTCATAGTTTTTACATGGACGATGAGGAGCTGGCCCATCGTCCTAACCCCCTACCAGGAGGACCAGGATTTTTGTTTAGGGTTTACTCCCCTAGGAGGTTGGCGTCACCATGCCTTTGAGCTCCTCCTGCCCAGATCTCTTTAGGAATCTCCTAGTTCCATTGGCGAGATCATACCAGTATCTTTCGTCCCTAGATCGAAATGAAGGCTAGGATTTCCGCCTAAATCTTCGAGGTAATATTCATCGTTTCGAGATCCTCTTCTGCGCGCTGTCCTCTTCTCTTCTTGCGCCCCAGTCCTCTTCTGGAGTACTTTTTCGTCTGACCCCTCCCTCTCGACCTGTCCGGCAAGGGAGGCCCTACCAGTAGCTACGCTACCGCCGGCATAGCTCTCAAGATCATGGGGGTACTCAAGCTCCACCACCAACGTCAAGGTCATGTACTCCCTAGGTGGAGTTTTTCAGATTTTCGATCCCCTAATAATAGAATTTAAAAAAAATATGACTAAGTATATTATATAAGAGTAAAACATTGTCCGGTCTTATATTCATGAACACATTTAAAGCCGTTCTTGAGAAAGTATATGTTAAAGGTTTCTGAAAATGTGCAATTTTGAGCGCTCATTTTACTCAGCGCATTTAGCACTAATATGAGTACAAAACATTTCAAGAAAACTGTGAAAGCCTATTTTGAGATAATCTTGTTTTTAAAATTGCATTGATTTCACTCAAAAAAAGTTATTTATATTTGGAAAAAAATTGTTTACGATCTAATTCAAAATATCATATTTTGAACAACAAATTTAATTTAGGAGAAAAACGTTTATTTTCAATATCGGAGTTGTAGGAAGACGCCGAAAAAATTAAACTTAAGTTATTTTCGAAAATTCAAAGATCAGATAAAATCGGATTTGCATCATTTTTAGAGGCATCCTTTGCTCTATCCTATTAGAAAAATTAATCTAAAAATTTGTAGCAATATTTGAGAACATTTTTAAAATGTAATTGGAAGTGCATGCAAAGTACCCAAAATTAAAATATCCGTTTCAAATTCGAGAGTCCCCGATATTTGCCAGACCGACAAATCTAAACAAAATGTACTGATGAAATATTATTTTGGTATTTTTGAAAATTGTCTTTTTAAGAACAATACTAATCCCTAACTTAATATTTGAAGAACTTCATTAGAAAGAGCAATGGAGAAGGCAAGGATGAACAAAATAGAAAGTGCATTTCCTTAATTGCTGAGTTTGTTATACTGATATTGTCATAGGGGTCGCAGATAAATTAAAAAAAGAATTTTAAAAAATTGAAATTTTCGAACATTTAAAAGTTTTTATAAAGGCATAACTCTTTACCATTTTACGGATATATTATTCCATGTTTACATAGAATCCGGTGAGTAATAATTAAACTAGCCCAGAGAAACATGCGAAGCAAGATCGATGGTTGCTAGAAGATTACGAGATTTAAAATAATTTCAAATCGTAGATTATAATGACATGATAATGCCGATAGGTTTTTGAAAACATAATTATTTTGCTCTTGTGAATTCTCAAATATATATTTTTACCAAAATATTGTTTTAATTTTTATAATATTATTGTATTTTCTTAATAATATTTATAACTCAAGATGTACGTAAGATATATTTCTGAAGCCATTTTCTAAAACTATTTTATTTAAAACCAGTAATAAAACCACACTATAATAATTTTTCTTCCGTCAAGTTCACTGGATCGTTGAAAATGTGGATCGATCATCTATTGACATTTTCTAGTATATGCAGAATGTTTCAATTGCACTTCCGTATTGGGCTTAATTACGGAAGAAAAATTTTACTGATGCTATTTTGCTGACGATCCAAGGGTTAAGAGATTTTGTTGACGCAAGTTAGCTTTCTTGGGTCGTTTCTGCTAAATTCCACTGATAATAAACGTAAATTGAATAAAGCAGAATCCAATAATTTAACAAAATCGAATTCATTTTCTTGGCCTTGATAGCTGAAGAAGCATGTGTCCTTGGAAGAACAATGTCTCATCAACGAAGCTGTTGAGCATCTCGAGAACCGGTTCCAGGAATGCACTTGAGTTCCGTGAGAGCGGGAGTGATCAATATGCATGCCTCATCCCTTGACCTTCCGTAGGGTCTGATGTCTTCCCCGCGGCCCATCCAGAATGATGACTGTCCTTCCAGATACAACGATTCCATCAGGGCTGTCCAATGGGGGCAGACACAAAAGTACACCTGCGGGTGGGTGGGCATTTTAATCCAAAAACAGAAATCATGTATGCAACTTTTCGTGTACAAGCATGTATAAAGAATAGAGGAAAAGTACAGTGCTTCAATAAATCAATTTCCATATTTTGACGAACACACACGTTTTTGGTGCCCTCTTTTTTAAAAAATTCTGTCGCCTGCTTATTTATTATTTTGACAAATAAATAAATAAATCTCTTTTGACTCGATTGACGGACTGTAAGGATTCCATCCGTGAATTACAGACAGACGGATGGGCACAAGTTATTAGATTACAGTACTTTTAGGATGTTAAAGAGCACATTATTAATGAAGAGAAGGATGGAAATCGTCCTGGTATATACCACAGAACTGCAAAACACTGTTATAAATATTTTACAAATTACATATGCTTTCGCTATACTACATTGTGTTTCACTTGTGTACGTTATTCATATCGCAACATAAGGTGAATCTTTACTGGATTCGAGTACCCTATCATTAAATATTTACATCCCTATATAGTATTTGAGTAAATTCCTATACCGTGCATGTGTGGAGATTTCCGTGCTTCACGGCTAGACCACTTCCCGTGCACCAATCGAGACATATGAGGTGTCATAGAACGCGTTCCCTGTTGGGGAACTGATAATGTGTTTTTCGATCCGATCATAAGATTCAAAGAAATTGTCAAAAACGTGTTTTGGATCTATGATCTTTGTATGATGGGAATTAAACCAACGCCATGTAAATAGATCTATACAAGTGGCGTTGATTAAACCCCATTATTCCGTGGTTATTTTCAGTCGGCGACACCTTAATTTTCTTCCATGAAGATGGCAACACTGACTTTTGACAATCGAGAAAAAAGTAAATGAATATCGTCCGAGGCAGAATCTGTTGTATATTCTAAAGTATTTTAGTTGTAGTGAAGTGTGAAATAGAATTTGCAACTTGCTTTGGGACATTAAATTTGAAGAACGTGAAGTGAATACGAAGGAAACAAGACTGTAAATACTAAACAATTCATACCTTAAGCGTGCAAAAATCTTATTTTCAATTTAATGTGAATTACAACGTATAAATATATACGTATAAACGTATAAACATACAAAATAGTAACCTTTTAACGCTTATATATATTTACATTCAGAACAAAAATCAGACCGAATTTGTGAAGTTTTAAAATCTTAAAATAAGGGACAAAAATATGGAAGTGTTAAGCAACTCAGGGCAATCAAATGTAGTTGTAGATTTTGCGTCAGAATTTTCCGAACAAATTGAGAATGATATTATATTAGCATCCGAGAATAACGCAGAACAACAGCTTACAGGTAATTATTTACGTTCATATTAGAAAACAAAACGTTAAAAATATAGCTCTGTTGTCGCATCATTCATATACCTGTAAGTATTTTTTTACAGCGATTATAACTTTGAAATTGCAATATGGCCAGTTCATTTCCCGATTAGAGGTAATATACAAGGCCATTGAGTGTTGGGAATTTTTGAACTATAACATTAACAGATACTACGATTCATTGGTAGGGCCAAAGCCAGATAGTCTGTGTAAGAACATATTTGAACAAAACTACGCATGAAAGAATTGAAGTATGAAAAAAATTTTCAACACATGAATATACTTTTAAAACAGTTTACAGCGTCGGCGACGCCACATTCAACTAGTCAATTAAATATTGCAATCAACATTATTGATGAAATAAATAATGTAAATAAATTAGAGCTGAATAAGTACAAACGTTAAATTCAATTAACCTGTGTACATCCGTAATTGCTTTTAAACTGACAGAGGCATTAAATTTTATATAAATTCCTCTAGAGGAAGATATTTTAACATTACAAAAAATTAAATATCAGTTTACTTACATCTTTATTAGATTTCCCTCATATATTCGACTATGGTAATACTTGAATGTTGTAATAAAATTTAACAAATGTGTTCAAAAAGTCCAGCATGTTAAAGATGTCAATTCGTCTTTGTACATGATAATCATAAACAAAATTAAATCGAAAATAAATAAATATTGTGTATTATTAAGTAAAAGAAATTTCATCTCACAAGTGTAAAGTAGTGCTCCTTTCGAAATTCCAAACTCGGTGCATTGTCAGGAAACTTCTTGTTCATGCGACGATAATCAACTTTCCGTACCGTAACATAATTCTGATTGTAGCGGAAATAACTATTCAGTCTGTACAAGTATGTATGCAGTCTCAAGGAGACGCTCTTAAATAATCAACTACAATAGTATTACACAAGTGACAGCCTGTGTTTTAAAAAATGTCATTATCTTTCAATGTTTCACGTTTTATATGAGGTTATTCTAGCACGTGTTCTTTAGACAATAAAAGATCCTATTACAATTTCCTAACTGAATCGAAAAGAACACTGTTATCTCGAGTATCAAAACAGGCCTATCTAACATACAAACACTTTATAAACAAAACCCCACAATACTTATGTGAATATTCTAACGCAAATATATGGGAAGGGATTTAAACTCATGTTATCAAGAGAAAGTCATTCAATTCTGTAGGAGTGTAAACATTTTTATCGTTACTTAACTTTATATCACAACTTAACATTTGTCCTTTAGTCACATAAACTGTAATGTATACAAAAATGGTCAATAAGTAACAAATTGTTCAAGTATTGTAATGAAATGATTAGTGTTATACACAATAATCAGTAGTTATGCTAATGTAAAAGTGCCGAATTGAAAAGTTTTTAACTATAAAATGTTAATGTGCAATGAAAACTGAACTGCATATGTAATATCTTATACTGTCAGTCACTCAGGATCATGTTAATGCGACTTAAAATTAATTTAAAAAACAAGCCCCGAGCACAATATTTCACCAAAGACGATTACATCATGTGAAACTTCTGGCGTACAAATGGAGTTCTCGACAAGTTTTCTGGAGGTTAGTCTGTTTCCCTTCTACCATTCCATCATTTCTTTTATTATCACTTTCACCCACTAATTAGATCATCTTTCATGGTCTTGAATGTTTATAGTAACTGAAGGACCACTCGACGAAAAAATAAATTTAATTTAAATTAAAAACTAGTTTGAATTTAATTAATTAATGTTTGGTGTATCTGACAAAATTTCTAATGGAAATTTTCGGCTCTTCAACACACAATGCCAAGTTCGTTAATTGCTGGGTCCAATAAAGTTTTCGTTAACAAAATATTTTCCATCTTCCTCTCAAGATCTTTTCTGATTGTGATAGGAGATACTTCGAGAAGAATTGCCTTTTGTTTTTCACTTATTGTGTTTTATCATTCATGGTTTTTGATGTCATACTTGGCTGACGAGAATGCTAATGACGTCAAAGTATTTATCTATCACTTGCATCGAGATTACTCACCGAATTTCGACCTACATTGTTATACCGATTTCTTTATCCTCTACCATCTTTTCCTTTTTCGTATACGTACGTACATGCGGAGTAATATACATAAAATAGCGCTGTGTAATACTGCGGAAAATATATTTGAAAATTTCTGTAGAAATACACGTTATGAGGTCCCCCAATAACGAAAGATTTCGTTTTCCGCAATCGCCTCTTTAATTAATGTCATGTCAATTTTTTTTTTAATATTTCTAATTTTGCGCAATTTGGCGCAATTATTTCCTTGTTAAGAAACAATTACTTTCAAAAATGGCTTCAAATGATTGTATTAAATGTTTACTTTCTCGCCTTACGAAGAAACTTCGTAAGAAAAGAAAGTTATGTTATTGTGCACCGGAAAACAGCGATTTTTTGTCGGATAGCATTAGAGAGGATCAGCCCCCACTCTCCTGCCTAAGAAACAGACTCCCATTTTTCTTCAATATCTCTCCGACATTAGATAAAGGAAGAACATTTCTTTCAATTACCTGTCCCAAGACCAAATCTCATCGTATTTTCTTTTTAATCCTGTCATTGCTCTCTAACAAAATTGCCTCGCGATAACCCTGGTTGAAGCTATAACACATGAAATCACTATCAGGGAGGTAATAAGAAGTTACCCCTTTCACACTTCGCTGATACAAAGTTGCTCGGCCAATCAACTGAAAAGCCTCAGGGCTGAACTGTGAATGTAAAATAAAATTTAATAAAAAAATCATTACAGAGACTGAAAACAATAACATAAACCCCATACATATTCTTTTGAGTTTGTAAAAAATTACCCAAATGTAGTTTTATTTAAAATATCTTTCACGTCATTAATATTTATATTACGAACATTTTATTTTCTCGCCCTACTTCGTGCTATGTAGTAAAGAGAAAGTGTAATCGTGCGGCGAAAATCGACGATTTTCTGACAGAAAAACACAGGAACACACCGGAAATAGCAAAAGGCGGCGAAGACCGTGGTGTTTGTCTAGTTTTCTTCAAAGTCTTTGTTTTAGAAAATTGCAAAAATGAATACTGTAAAAGTACATTATTGACAATAAAGATCTTTTTTTCTTAGTGAAAAAGTTCTAAAGGATTAGATCATTAAATAAGTTCATATACGTTTTGAATAAAAGAGGGGTTTTGGTGTAATTTTTGCTCCAAATTTATGCAATTGATATAACAAATTTCTTAAAACCGGCTCAATTTTTTCTGAAGTTTTTCCTCACAAAAAGTGGCGCAGGATCCATTTTTGGCAAATCCTGTATTTTCGAAAATTGCAAACAATTAAATGCAGAACTACAATATTGATGATAGAGAATTTTTACTTAATGAAATATTTTCTTTAAACCTAAATCTTGAAATAATGTACAAGAAAATCTCCGAATTTTTGAAAATTGCAAATGCAAATGATGAATTTTTTAAGCGTCGGAAAGGAATTTATCCATGTGTCAGACGGTGTAGGTATAATGTAAATGACGTGCTAAGCTAAGACCAAATCCCAGCGTGGAAAAAAATATTGCTGGATGGAAACACATTTACAGCTCACGTAGCATTATAATATTTCGATGCTGTTGCAATAATGCAAGAAAGTATGTGGTATTGTAGCGCCGCAAGTTTGATTCACGTCCATCTCTTCAGCACATTCTACACTTCAGTTTAAACATAGTGGCACTTCAAGGTCACGAGCTGGAAGAAGAAAGGGACATAGTCATCCAATCGGGAGAACCAATACCACAACTTTGCGAAGTAGTCGTAGCGTAGCTCCCGATTGGATGACAGTGTCCCGTCTCCGTCCAGCTCGTGACCTTGAAGTACACTATGTTTAATCGGAATGTACTTCAATTCACTAAGTTTCCCGTTCACGGTCCGTTGACTAAGAGGGCTCGGCAGACGCAGCTGGGGAGAGGGGGGTGGCGTTGGCGATTGCGCTATCTGTTGCGCTCGGAGGCGGAGCAAACAAGCCCTGCCCCCGCGCCATCAGATAATCAGATAAGGCGCGGGCAGCAACGCATAATTTACCGTAATGCGATTTCTAGACCAAGAACCTTTAGAAGGAAGGAACGGCGAGATAAGGATGATGAAGTGGGCTCCAGTGATTCAATCTTCTTAAATATGTCCTTTCGTTTCGCCTCCCAAATATCGTACTTGTTTTTAAACCTCTTTATTACCCCAATTTTGATCCTGTAATATACAATGGTTGAGGCACAACTTTTTTTGGTGAGAATATGAGCACTGGTGAAAAATATGAAATACACACATGAAAGGACAAAGTACAAAGTAAGTGCGTGTACATTTAACGACACTGTGTGTCATATTTATTAAGGTTTTTGAAATGACGGCACTGGTTTCATGTTACAAAACATTTTAGCATGTACGAGTTCATGACATTCCAAAAGCATTATACGCACGTTCTAAAGGCGCGGTTGGGCATATGGTCGATTACCGCACGTGCCACATTAATCCGCCCGCACACTCATTGGTCGACACGTGCATTGCTGATCACTGGTTGCTAAGCGTCCTCGCAGAAACTCTCTTGCACATCTTGCGACCCCGGGTATGGAAGGACATTATTCCCAAGAGCTTCCACCAATTCCCAGTGATTTCGTCTATGGAGAATGGCTATTTTGGATTTTGAGCACTTGAAACGGGTTACATTGATCTGACACGGCGGCAGTCAGACAACTGATTTCATATTCCTCCCTGTGCTATTAAACACAGCCATCTTATTTTGTGAACACACATTCGTTCAGCATTTCTTTCATGCGACAAATACAATTAAGTAATCCGATAATATTTATTTTAGGCAAAATAATTACCATGAATTCTACCCCAAACTTCTTATTCTATGTTTGGCACATTGTTAAAATACTCTTTCATCTAATTTAAAAAGTTTTATGCATTGCATGTGACCATTATGCACCTCCTGTGACCATTAATAATATTCATATTTGTTGTAGATGTTCCAAATTACTATAATTTTAGTAGTAATAATAGTAGTAGTATGGCGAGTTTTTGTACTACACCCTAGGGCGTCTCTCGCATCCCAGCCTCCATATCTCTCTGTCGGTGGAGTCTTCATTTCTCAGTCCTTTTCTGACCATTGCTTCTTCCACTCCTTCTCCCCAGGTAAGTTTAGGTCTTCCTCTTCTTCGATGGGTAGTTGGTTGCCATTTCCATAGTATTTTCGGGCAACGTTCCTCGTTCATTCTTTGCATGTGTCCATATCATTTTAGTCTTTTCACTTCTATGGTGACATTTATATTAAAACTTACTTCCCCTTTACGTTTCATGTCTTCATTCTTAACTTAATCCATTAGAGTGAGGCTACAACTTCGGCCTCAGAAGTCCATTTCCATTGCTGTCAATTGTTTTTTACTCTTTTTTGTTACTTCCCATACCTCAGACCCATAAAGTGCAATATTCTCTACAACGGTTTTATACAATTTTCTCTTGCATACTGCCTCCATTTGCATTTATCTCTGTACCAAGGTATGAGAGTTTTACTTCGGAACCATCATCCAGTTTCAGTTAATTCTATAATTTTAAATTATTGAATTAAATGCTCAACAATGTTGTAAATTACTTTTTTCAATATGTAATGGTCAATCGTTCCATGGAGGGACTCAGTTATTGTGATTTGTTCGGGAAACTATTTACTACTGTAACCGTTTACTACTAATTCACTTTATATTTATTTTATCTATACCATCATCTGGCCCCACGTTATGGTGCCAATGTAATCGGTTCTACTAAATTTACTTTAAACTGGCCCACGTTGTAGCGCCAATGTAACACTACTCCTTATTCTGGTCGTGGCTGCACATTATAGGCGCCACTGTAACCGATAATTCATTCGATCTGGCCCTACGTTATGGTGCTACTGTAACAACTATATTTATTTGATATTTTCCTTACCCTCTCGCCAAAAATCACTACAATTTATTTATCACGTGTTTACAGAAAATTTCGTTGGTCGTTGGTCGCAGGTCGGGTCGGGTTCCCCTACGGGAATTACCTGTAAACTACGTGTAATGCTGCAGCATACCCAGGCTTCTATTAATTCAAAATAATAACACATCTTTTTGTGAGAAAAGGGAGAACTTTGGAAATTCCGTTCTCATTAATTTATTTCTTTTCAAAACATGGAATTCTTTCGCTTTCGTAAAGCCCTTACCTGATCATTATACAACATGTAAAATACAACAATACAAAGATTCATGCATACACACTCGCTTTGCACGTCAACAATACATATGCTACAATAACACTTCAAATCCAAATAACAAAACCAAATGACTTCTATTTAACTTATGCAGGAATTCCTTTCTTTTGCAAAATATTTATCTAAAATTCTTTTCGTACGTACGTTGACCAATTTTAATAATAAAAAAACCATTTATTTTTTTGTATCACTTTGCTCAGCAACAAATCGCTTGCATTATGCTTTAAAAATACTTCTCAGCATCTCTCTCAATTGATTTGCAAAAAGTTTACATTAATTCGTCTAAACATTCTTGGTTTTGTACAGAATTTTTTCTAACTTGGAATACTACGCAAAACAAAACTGCGGGCACTTCCCTTTGTCGAATGCAGCCGGCACGGCGTCGTTGCCCAAACACGTCACCAGCTTGCGTGACCAATTGCACGCGCAGACATATCAGCCCACACCAGCACTGCGTCCGCCAACTTCCACCAGAAAACCATAGCCTCCACGATTTTTTTTAATTACTCGCGACTTCGATTTTTTTGAAGCACAAACAAAATAAACTTCTTTTTAAAGTGTTTGCCGCGTCAGTATCTAATTCTTGCGATACAAATTCTATGTCTATTATCACTGCACTGTTCGATAAAATATTGTAAGTTCGATTTGAATAAAAATCTCAAAACAGCCTAACATGAATTCGGTGTTGCCTTCACGAGCTCTGACTCAAAAATGACATGAAATCAGCGGCGATTCACCATGTAACTTCGTGTTACCTACTGTTTTTACATGCCGGCGAATTCCATTCTTGCATCCTCTATTGTTGCTTCATGGAATTTTTCTAAAATCTAAAATATTAGTTATTTTGACATGAGTCTATGTTTCTGTATTACTCAATGTCCAAGTTTTATTGCCAAAACATACTTTTCTAACGCTTAACATGCCAAAAATGATGAATTTCTATGTCGAAATTGTGCACTGCTTCGTCAATTGTTTTTGACATTATTAACATACAATATTTCTTCAAAATAAATAATCCCGACGTTCTATAAGTCTTTTAAGTATTCCATAATTTCGTTAATTTTAAATTATGATGATTTGCAACGCCTTTCGTCGCCCACATCAAGGTTTCTTCATAAAATCTTGCCATTTATGTTATTGTATTTTGACGTGTCATGTGAACTTTTCTCCATATCTACACATTCAAAATTTAAGCGAACCCGTCGTCCGATCGCGTCCAAACAAAGACCAAAATGTTTTTTCCATTTCTAATTCGCTATTTCGTCAGACTTTATTTCTGTACGCGTTTTCAAAATTATCAAATATGATTTTCCGCGGCGCGTCATTCTTTTGTTTTGCCACTATCGATTCACGTACAGGCCGGCCGCTTAGCTATAGTTCATGTATAGTTGGGCCGCTTCCTGCTATTGTCTAATAAATGTTTACATTTACTTCAAAACTGTTTATGGGGAATTTCGGGGTTTCTATGCTATAGATGAAATCATTACACTACTAAAAAAACGAATATCACTTTTTAGTAGTTACTATATGTTATATATCCCAAACTATGAACAAGAGCTTTTAACTACACTGACTTTTATGATTTTGTATTTTACATCGTGATGTTGTGTGTGTGTGTAAGAGAGAGAGACGTATGAAAAGAACAGCCTTTGTGTCATTTACCAACAATAAAAATAGCTTTAACAATTTAGTCTAAGAGAAGTATTATAGTAAATGAGAAATGTTCATCTTTTTAATTTTGAAATATGAATGAAAACTCTCCATAACAT
The DNA here is from genome assembly GCA_031308135.1 of Acheta domesticus. Classification (NCBI taxonomy): domain Eukaryota; kingdom Metazoa; phylum Arthropoda; class Insecta; order Orthoptera; family Gryllidae; genus Acheta; species Acheta domesticus. The sequence continues at coordinate 27,084,756 of JAHLJT010003656.1, read as the reverse complement.
AAGCTGAAACGCATTTTTATTTCTAAATAGAAAAAAAACAGGAGTTGCTCTCAACGTCAGGATTTGCAACAAAATATATTTCATAATGTTGAAAGTCCTTTGCTTCTAGAAAGATTACATTACATTTTTAAGATAAATATTTCATCACTATTCGATCTTTGGAAGTACGTAGGTTATTGCTTTATACGTTTTTTGTACTCCTCCAATTTCATGTGCAGAGGACATCGTTGATATCCATTCCAAAGTTTCAGTAAGTTTTAGATAGTGCCGGTCCACAATATCACGATGTGACAGTTCCGAGATTGTTGCTTTCGGTGTACAAAGTTACAGGTTATGTAAGGCAATTTCATTAGTATTTCTCTGTGATTGGTGTTTCACAAAAGTCCAAAATGTTGTCACCAATTGCACCGCATTTCCCCTTAGGTGTCAACTAAGGAGTCTGCTCATTAATGAGAGCAAAATAATTTATGTAAACATTTTTTTTCCAGAATTTACTCACTAAATAGTGGTCTGCAGCAGAAAAACTGCTTCTGAACAAAACCACACAAAAGTAGTTTTCAAAAACGTAGCACGCACACCGCTGAAGAACAAATACATTACTTAATTTCGTAAAAACCGGTTCCACTGATTTGTAAATAATCATGCATTTAACTTGAAATAAAGTTTAACGTTCATAAACATAGTTTTTTTTTAAATACTCTTGCATGTATACAACGTTTCGGAGGCCTTTTGCTTCTCTATTATCAGATGAGTAATACATAACTAAAATAAGATCAAAATGTATAACAATTAAAAATTGAATACATAAAACTTTTAACCAATAAATTACTCTTGGATAAAATATGCAACAAAATAAATACTCCAACAAAAACATTCTACACGAATACGTACAGCAATAACGTAGTACAGTATAAGTACAGTACAATAGTTAGTTACATACCACAAATATAAACCATTGGTGCTACAGAGTGGCACAGACTTTCCCGTATTAGTTTTCTATTTCCTTGGGTCTTCACTAGCTATTCCGAATTGCCACATACTCTTTCTTCCCAGCTACCATCTATCTCCGACAAAAGTACATTTTTTTTGTCATTTTCTTAATTTTTCGGTTTCCTATTGGTAGAACGAAAATATTAATTTTAGAATATTAAAGAACACAAAAAACTAGTCATAAAGGGCAATTTTCTTTTAAAAAAGATTTTCACAGAAAATGATTGAGTTTTCAAAATACTTTATTTAAAGTTATTTGAAGCACATACACACAAATATAATAATGTTTACAAATTGCTGGTAATGTGCATACTAAAGATGTGAGAGATCTTTCAAAAAAATTACAATTATGTAAATTTTGAAAAAACAAAAAAAAATCTCAAAATAAACTTTACGTCATATTAAAGAGTGTACTTATAACTATCTGTTACAAATGTTTCAAGAAAAAATTTGCAGTCATATATGAGAAAATGGCGTTTGAGCATTTCTGAAAATGCCGAAATTTGAGTTACTTTTCACAGAAAACGGTAGTGTTTTCGAGAAACTTTACTTGACATTATTTAAAGCATATATACTCGTAAATATAATAATGTGAAAAAATCGCCGATAATGTAAATATTAACAACGTGAGAGACAAGTAAAAAGCTTTACATTTTTGTAATTTTTGAAAAAACCAACCGATAGACCAATATGGCTCTAATGTCATCTGATAGAGTAAATTTACCACTATTCGTACCAAAAGTTTAAAGAAAAAATTTGGAGCCGTTTTTGAGAAAATCCTGCTTTTGTAATTTTTTAATGTTGCACATATTGCACGCAATATTGCACGAAAACTACTAAAATTTTGAGAAACATTTACATGACCTTTATTAAAGAACTCAATATGCAGAACAAATTTTATTTGAAGAAAAAATCTCTATCTTCAATTTTGGAGCTGGAGAAAGACGCCGAAAAAAAGTCAAACTTTCAAAATTTTCGAAAAAAACAGAGTTATCCGTGAAAATCGGACCTATGCCATGTTAATAAGTGTATTTTACTCTATTCATACAAGAAATTTAAATAAAATATTTGGAGCCGTTTTTGAGAAATTTTTGAAAATCCCCGGGGGGCTTCATATAAAGTACCCCCAAATTTTGAAGAATCTTTTTCAAAATCTCAAAGCTTCGACTAGAATCAGATCGACAGGTAATATCCATTTTGGAAGAAATCGTACGTATGGTTTAGGCGCCAGCAGTGTTCACAGACGGACGGACGGACAGACGGACGTTTTCCTTTCAATTGGTTTTTCGGTATCAAGAACCTAGCAAACAGGGTTTCTGGCTACACCACGTGTTAGGGGATTTTTTTTAAATTTTGCAACTGGTTTTATCCACTTTTTCCTTTTCACGACCCGGCAATTAATTTTTTTCCGGCGAAAACTGGCAATTTTTTCGCGCAGCATTATATAACATTCCCTATACTACATATATCACTCCGTGTATACGTACGTATACGGGAAAGGAAAAAGTTTCATTACGCAAAACGGGGTTTAAATGGCGGGCGTCATCTCCCTTGAAACTTTGGTCTCTCGTGACGTCAACTATGCCATAAGCAGTGACGCAGTAAGTATGATAATTCAGTCGGTACGCTCCATATGAGAATAGGAGGAATAGCAGATTCAAATATTTGTATTTTCAGTCACGAATGAAACGATTTTTTTTTCTTGAGATTCTGAGTAACTAACAAAACCACATATACGTCTCTCATAAGGCCGCATAGTTTTCTTCCAAATTCTTCTCGCATTGGAAATTAGTAATATAGATTATTACGTACGTTGTGAAGCCTGTAAATTCTTTTCGTTCTTCTAGTTTCTGCGATGAGACCAAATATAGGATAATTTCATTCATACTTCAGTTTTATAATTTATTTATTCTTATACTTCATTTGATAGTTTGTTCTCATTTATATTTTATTGACATATCTCGCCTAACAGTTCAAAAGATCTCTCAATAACATGTTGATTTATTAAGGTACTTCAGTGTTATCTATCTAGTGCATTGTTTAAAAGCACTTCATAGAATGAGGAGTAGAGTTAAGATATGCAATGATATTGAGTGATTTCATCTTTACAGAAGTCATTACACGATCGTTTTCGAAAGAAATGCTTTTGTTGTTTCCGCAGACATTGTATTTGTGGACCAATTTTACATTATTTGGCATGTTTAGACAAATTTGATTTTCGGTGTAAGAGGGACCGTACTAAACAGGGACGGCGCATACGAAAGGCTTAATAAAAAGTTCAGAATAATTAAATAACTATTTTTTCAATTATTTCTACCAACTACACGTGATTATTATTTACTGAAAAGGAAATATACAATCATATTAGTCATACGTTTACACAAATTATAATTAACAATGTCCCTAAGCAAATGTTAATAGTATAACGCAGTCTATCGTAATTTTAGAAAATCAATAAAAAATAAACATTCAATTATGACCACTTTTAGACTGCACACTTACGTACACATCACATACATTCCTTTCCCCGTTCCTTTCGTTATTTCACATCAGTACATTTTACCTCAGAATCTTTTATTTTGAAGGGAAAAATGAGAAATAGCTATAGAATTTCTCATGCCTTACCCTTTTAGAATACTCGTTCCACAAAGCCATTGGACTCTACTTTATGTACTTTTTCTTTGCTTGGTTGTTGCAGGGTAGAGTTACTATTGACTCGGCTTTCAATATATAGACACCGAGGTCCTATTTGCAAAGTTCACGACTATCATTGGTAGCTTTCCATTCTGTTTGCTTGGTGTTTGCCTGGAGAGTCCAGTTGCGCTGCCTTTCTTCACAGATGTCAATGTCCCCAATGGATGTTGCGTCTTGTCCTGTCCGGGGATCGACCCCGCACCTCCCGATTGCAAAGTCAGCGCGCTATGCACTGAGCCACTTTGCTCGGTCTATCTTTTAAAGATATGTTTTATGTATTTATAGTAAATTTAATTTATTGTTAATTTATAAAAAATGGCATGCGTTTCCTCATCTATATATCTGGTATTGATGGGATCCGTTATAATGTACGGATCCAGCACATGTACCTTATTCCATACGAGACAAAACCAAGAAAACGTAGGATTTTCTCCGTGTCTTCACCACCTTTTCCCAGTATGTGCATGAAAATAAATCCTCTTCGTGCTTTCTGAACGCGTAACAACAGTTTGAGATCGATTATAACTTCATTGGAGGACCTGAAGTTGTTAGGAATACTTAAGAATATTTGTAATCAGCCCTAAAGCAATATTCTTAAATTTCTGGGATTGATAAGATGGCAAACTCAGTAGTGTGCTTTAACCCATCTCTCAGAATATTTATAGGATAGCTGATACTCAGCGTTGAGAGGATATTTGTTTACCGCACCACTCGTTCCCCTCCCCCCCGCAATATCTTCACCAAGCTTCCTTCTTCATCCAGTCCACCCCGCCCCACTTCTCACCACTTCGCCACATCCCGCGTCCCTCCAGCCTGCCTCGCTCCGCCCCGCGTCGCTCAGCCCCCACTGCTCCACCATCACCACTTCGCCCTCACCGCATCGAACGCAACGTCCCGCCTTCACATCCCGTCTTCACAGCTCAATCCTCACCGCTTCCTTCCCACCGCTCCGCCCTCACCATTCCCTCCTCACCGTTCCCTCCTCACCGCTCCGCGCTCACTGCTATGGCCTCACCTCTCGGCCCACACATCCGATCACGCCTCTCCGCCTCATCGCTCCGCCCTCACCTCCCCGTCCTCACGTATCCACCCTCAACGCTGCGACCTCACCTCGCTGCCATCATTTCTCCGCCCTCGCTATTCTTCCCTCACATCTCCACTCTCAAATCTTCGTCCTCATCTCTCCGCCGTACCCTCTCCGACTTCACTGCTCCGCCCTCTCCACTCCGCCACATCGTCCTCACTGCTCTATCTTTACTTCCCTATTCTCACCTCTCCATCCTCATCTCACTTTTCCGCACTCTTCACTCCGTACCCAAAGCTCCGCCCTTATCCATTCTGGTTCGTCACCCTGTCCTCACATCTCCACGCTCGCCCGCCCGAACGCCCGCCCGAACGCCCGCCCGAACGCCCGCCCGAACGCCCGCCCGAACGCCCGCCCGAACGCCCGCCCGAACGCCCGCCCGAACGCCCGCCCGAACGCCCGCCCGAACGCCCGCCCGAACGCCCGCCCGAACGCCCGCCCGAACGCCCGCCCGAACGCCCGCCCGAACGCCCGCCCGAACGCCCGCCCGAACGCCCGCCCGAACGCCCGCCCGAACGCCCGCCCGAACGCCCGCCCGAACGCCCGCCCGAACGCCCGCCCGACAAGAACACTCACCAATGAGTAACCAGCCAACACGAGTGGATTAAAACAGTAAAGATAAGGGAAAAAACGTTGTAAAATTAATTGTGTCTATAAGCACTACTAAAGCATCTTGGTCACTTCCAGATCTTAAATAGTATTTCTGGAAATATAATAATTCTTTTGTTTAGAAAGGTACTTCTAAATAAGACGTAATGATGAAGCAGAAGTTATGTATCTAATAGATCAATATTGATAGAGATACCGTTGATAAAACGTATCTCAATGTTGAAGCAAAAATTGTTTTTCCTTAAGGATGAATAGGTGAATCTGTAATTAGTTGCTCTCGAGTGTCCAGTATGTCTCGTGACAAAAAGTCCCACGATCGACAAACAGAGTGTCCTTTTAGATATTTTATTACAAGAGAAAAACTCAAATTAATTGTAATCGCGACCTCAGACTTTCTAAATGAGATTTTCGATTAGCTTCACGTCTTGGGCTGTGAACATGCAAATATATTATTCCTTTAATCAAGAACTACAGCACGTTTTAGAAGGTAACCTTTCTGTTGTAAGCATTCATTATTGAACAGTTTGTCTTTATAGTTGCGTCCGCCAACTGAATTATGTAACAACTTGAACTCGCAACTTTCAATGCGCTTTGAAGTTTTTTCAGATTCCCCTATAATTCAAAGACAATTCAAGGCGTAAAACGAATTTCAAAATTTAAATATTTATTTGCCCGGCCAATTGAGGCATTTGACACCAACCATGAATCTTTAAACTAATCTTACTACACTAGTTATAGAAATATCTTGACACGAGTTTCTAAATATCTACGTGCTATTAAAAAGGAATGAAGCAAAATACCTTACAAAACACTATTTTAGTATTTTAATTTTACGTCTGTGCCTGTACTTACCTTCAACTACACGTTATTAAGAATTATAAACTTTTCATCTTCCAAGTTGTAACCTAGAGAATAGTATTTTAAATCGAGTTACTACATATCGTCTACTAAGCAATTCTTGCGACATTTTCATATATATGCCAGTCGTAAATATTTACATTACTGGGTGTGAGTACAAATGCATCAAATGGTTTCTAAAGAAGTTTCACGAAAACTCAGAACTTTTCTGTGGAAATTACCATAAAATTGCCAATTTTCAGAAACCATTAAACAAAATTTTCTCATAAAGTCCACAATGTTTTAAAATGAAAATGTTCATTTAAGGCTACGTTCCACTCTTCTATAATGTTCTTAAGGCCTGATTTCAATTCTACTATGAGGGGAACGAAAAATTGAGAAAAACTAATAAAAATGACTTGGACTGTTAGGTAGCAGTTGGGAAGAGGGTGGATACAATCGAAAAGCTAGTCTAGACTAACGAATGCGAGAAAGTCTGTGCCTTTTTATAACACCACTAATTTTCTTTCTGTTGCATCTTCGGTCAAATCACACGAGAAACGCTTCATGACGTGCGGTGTAACTCTTCACGTGAGTGTTGTGTAATTGTGCTTTTAGTCTGTTGCCACAACAGTTTTCATGAGATTGAACATTTGCCTAGGCCTTGAAGCTGTTTCGACAAACCTGACGGAAAGTGGTGAATTCCGGATTATTCCGCGTGTTCTTTGTCTCTCTGAAGCATCAAAGTGGACTCCTATTTAAAAATGACGCAATGTCTTTGTGTATAATGACACTGAAGAAGTAGTAAGCAAGTTATTTTAAAATAAAATATTGTTTTCTTTGAACCTGAAAGTATTATCTACTACCCTTGCTGGGCTCTGCGGGAGGTGTCCTGAGGCCACTGAGGGTCGCAGTAACGGACGACAGGAAATAACCCATCGGTTAAGTGTGATCTGTAAACTCGAACTTGCTTCCTGCAAAACAAACTAAAACCAATGAGCAAAATGCATAGAAAAAGAAATGCAATGAATCTTACCGTGCCTTGTTCTAGGAATGTCCCATATCTGCTCAGAAACCGAGCTAATGTCACCTTGTCGACGTCTGGCCATCCCACGGCCGTCCCAGGGACCCAGAGTCAGCAGTACTTCCAAGCCATCGTCAGAGACAAACACGGAATCAATTAAAGGAGGTGATATGGTACTTTTACTATGCAAAAGCTTTTACTATCCAAAAGCGAAAAATGGGGGCTCGGAAATAAAAGTTTTTAAGATATGGAGAGAAAGGAACCCAGATATAAGACCTACACTAGATTCAAAGAAGCTTGTCAGTCAATGACGATACATATTGATCAGTGCAAAATTCACAGCAGAACAACTTGCTGACATTCAGAGAAATGCGGAGTATGTTCTTCGATCGAACTACCCGCATGACGAACACGTAGAACTTGAAAACAATAATCCTGTTGAAAGCCCATCTCTTTCCTAATGTTTCATAATCCAATCTACTCAGAAAAATGAAATATGACACAAAATTTCTTTCTTGAGTCTTTTGTTTCTGGTTTCGTGACGAAGAAATCAAAAACAAATTTTAGTAGAGTCAATGCTTAAGAGTAAATAAACTTATTAACAATAACGAAGGACATTTAAATTATTAAATACATGAAAAGTTTAAGTTTTGTATGTTTTCCAGTGTGACAATAAAGTGTTCTAAAGGATTGCGTATGTTCGGATTAATTTGTTCGCTACCGTTACTTGTCGCCAAGCGGGATTTACCCAAACCAGGTGTCTGCCACCAGCGGTGTACTATCTCTGCTGGGATAAGCTCTTGGCTCTCGACTAGTCACCCGCCATGTGTGGTATTGTAGTGTCGGTGTAAGTAAAGGGTGAGGATAAGGCAAGGAAGAGAAAGGAAAGAATCCGTTAACCGATTGTTAGGGTACTGCTCCGGCATTCGCCTAGATTGATCGGAGAAACCACGGAAGACTATCGATCAGAACAGCAGGAGCTACAATTCTTGTCTATCGACTGAACTCTTCATGGCTGGTGTCGCAAATCCTGCCACCTTTGGAACTCTAACCCTAGGATCTCCCGACCAGAGGCACTAAAGTGACTTCAGTTATGCCCTGAGCCATCTCTCCCGGTGTGATACATCCAAGATGATTGCAAATCCTAGTGTCAATGCATGTGTGTTTTCCGACTTTCGCTGCAATTTATTTAGTTCCTCTTTCAAAGCGGATAAAGGTCCTGTTGTTTGTTAGCCACTAGTATCCGTTCGCATTGTCATCTCCTACTAGAACTTACGTAATTTACATCTCACAAGATCTCAATGTTGTGCTCTCTACAATTGATATCTCTGTAACATGGCATGAATGTAAAATAAGAAAGTTGGTTTCTTTGTGTTATCAAATTCATCATTTTTTCCTTCTTATAAAATGTAATTAGTAATATATTACTTTGAATTCAATATAATGGCAATACGTCCGAATTATTATTACTTTTATTATTTTCAATTATTTAGTTTTTAATTGCCTATAATTGTCGGACACGTCAATAGTACAGTCATTTAGATACAATTCTATGATGCAAATCTAGAGCAGTTGTTTTTGATTCTCATTAAGGTGAGTTATTTGAAACTGCCAATAAATCTATTAATTTACGTTGTAATGTGACGCAATTCTAGCCCTCGTTGTAATCCCAAATATTTTCTTTCTCGTGGGATTTTTTACCAAACATAATTTTTCGAATACTATTCCAGACCAATGTCTGTATCTTACGTAAAGAAGGTATTGTCAAACCAAGGCGGTATGTACCGGATTATCATGTGTGTAGCATTCTCTAGTCACGAGGACAGCTACCGGCCCGCTCGCGCAAATTGTTGAGTTGACATCGACATTTATCACTTATTCAGTGTAAAATAGCTTCTACAAAAGCGCGCACCAGACTGATCACGTGCCCACACAGAACTTTGGATGAAGAGGAGTGTGAAACACTTAAATACAACTTAACAAGAATGTTGTTTCTCTGGAAAGTGTTTTGATTTATTTTAAGAAAAAATGCGTAAAGATATGAAAACAAACACAAACACATACACGAGCACTTACATGTTATTATACCTATATTATATCATTGCTGAACCCTTTCTCCATAGCCCAAAAAATTCGTGGTGCTACAAAAAGCACATACCTTCTCGCGTTGTTTCTCCGCTACATTATACTTCTACATAAACATGAAAAAAGTTTTCAACCAGCAGCATTTCGCCATGTTAAGACCCGAACTCGAATCCTCAGAGTTAACTCCCCGACACCCATACCACTACGCCACAGAAGCGCCGCATGGATCCAACAAAAAAATTAATGCTCGCTTCATGTTAAGTACCCTCAAAAATGAAAATATCCGTTCAAACTCCCATAGCCTCGAGTTCATTCAGATCGATCGGGGAATATCAGTTTTGGAGAAAATTGGCTGAACGGTTTAGGCGCTATCGTTGACCACAGACGAACAATTTGCCGTTAGTAGCTTTTTCGGTATCAAGGACCCACAAAACATGGATGCTGACTACACCACGTGTCAAATTTTCTCTATATTAAAGAACTGGATTTATACACTTTTTCGTTATTAGGGGTCGGCTGTAAGAGTTTTTTCTGCCGAAAATACGTCGTTTACTGACGCACGATTCCATAACTTTCTTTTCTTATGAAGTACCTTCGTAAGGACGAGAAATTAAAAAGAACTGTAGTGTAGTTACACCAGAAAAGTACAACATATGCACTATACAAAAAATCGAGACCCTCCCAAATATTGTTTCATGTCGTTCAGTACTTATTTTCTAAGACTAACAAAACGAGGGGGGTTACAAATTCTGTAACAATGCTGCCCCTATTTGCTGTAAGCACAGAATTAAACATATTTCTGATGTATGTAATTGAAATGTTTTATATTTTACGCGATTTGGACGTGCATGTTGTAATGAAATATTGCAAGTTATCTACATGAATTTAAAAACAAAAGCGTCATATATAAATTATAATCACTGGCATTTTAGTAAACAATTTCAATCGATTGCTGTACATTCGGTTTATACACGCTAATCGTTGCATTTAAAAACCCTTAATCTTCGAATATGGAAAACATTTTAAAAGCTCCTACAACTATTGTAGTTGGTCTTAAAAATGATGAAAAGCAAATGAAGACTGATATCCCTTAATTCTATTAATTTTAAGATATTAAAATTAATGTTTTCATTACATAATCGGTCAATAAGAGCAAGTGATGAAACATCTAGAGCTCTCAATTTTCCATTTAAAGAAACTCTTTGCAATGTGCGACATAGAGAAACTTTTCCTCCTCCGAGTATTATTACTCAACAAATACTCATATTTTTAAAAGTACATGCCATATTTTAAAAATCTGAAATTGAGAGATAAATTGCATTGCGAGGGAAATGCCTGGGTTAATATTAAAGGTGTAGGACAGGCTGGAAATATATTTGATCTTTGCAATTTTGAAAAAAAGCTTTTAATAAACTCGAAACTACACTATATCAATGCAGTTTTTATGATTCGAGCAAAAAGATTTCAAGAAAAAAATGTTCACCCATTTTACAGGAAATTTTGAAAATGTCACACAGGGACTGCGTGTCAGAAAATTAAAATGATCTCCGGAACACGTGATCCTCCCCTGACGTATTTACCAAGTTTCAGCTCGAATGCTTTTAATCTAACAAAGTGATGCGTGACACACTTCCATCCATACATTCATACACACATACTGTCGGACCTCCGTATGTCGAACCTGTGTATATCGATTTTCTCTATACATCCAGTTATTTTTCTGTCCCTTGAAAATTCCGTTTTAAAACGTTTTTAGGTATCGAAAATAATTTCTATACTGCATATCCAATTCATTATGTGACTTGCCTATTTTTTAATGAAATAAAAATGTACAGTACATTCTATAAATTATGTTCAACAATCGGTAGATTTTTCGATTGAGAGGAAATGTTTCAGTGGTTTAACAAATGTAAACGGTATTTTCATTGTGCATCTTATGTGCACGTGTTTTTTCATGTTGCATCGTGTTTTTTTTAAATTTCAATTCAATGATTTGGTTAGGTACGTATGCAATACTAATTTCACATTACCATTCACAAATATGTGGTACGAATTATTAATACATTTGTTAATTATTTATTGTTTAATTTTCTAGTTTACCCAATTTTTCATTAATTGTTGAAAGGCATTTGCAAACATTTCATAACTTTTTATATACATCGAAGTTTCTGTAAATTGAGACGTGAAGGTCCGACTATATATACTATATACCGATTTTCGGGTAGAAAATTGCGTCTATTTCTTTGCTATCTGTACCAGTCTTAACAGTATTTGGAATACCACATACAGACGAATCATGACGTGTGTACGAGTCGATATCGGATTGTTGCTGAACAGCAAGAGCACAGAGGATATCACGCCTTGTATAAAGTTAAAAGAAAACAAGCATGCGAAAAGTGTTAATGATGTAGCCAAAAACGTGAACTGCTTCTTCTTTGAAAAATTCTTGGAGGTTTATGTAATGATAAAAAGCAGATTCCTCCTTGCAGAGTCAAGATACCTATCTCCCGAGCACAAGTCAAGGGCTGGGACCTTCTCCTCGCTCAGTCCAGATAACGAGGAAAGTCGGTCAGATACATTCGACAGGGCTCGTCAGTTATTCAAAGAGAAAGATTCGTAGTTGTTTTTCTTTCATTTAATCAATTTACGTGTACAAAGATGTTGATTAAAGGATGAAAATGCAATATCACAAATTAGAGGAATAACATTATCAGCTGAAATGCTACCGGCTTCATGACAACTTCATGTAGCTGGTTCAGATGCATTTGTGAGTGGAAGCGCCTTAAATGACTCCGAATGAAGTTTTTCGAAAACTCAAAAGTTTTCTGTGAAAAAGAGCTACAAATTTCGCACTTGTAGTAACGCTTAAACACTATTTTCTTAAAAAAGGCTCCAAATTTTTCAATGAAAATTGACATTTAGGACGAGGTTTTAATGTTCTTTAATATTCTTAAAATAATATTTCTGTTATACTATTAGGAAACCGAAAAATTAAGAAAATGGTAAGAAAATGTACCTTGGGCGGCAATAGACGGCAGCTGGCAAGAGTATGTGGTAAGTCCGAATAGCTTGAAAATAGTCCGAATACCTTGAAAATAGTGTGAACATCGTTCCGGAGTGCAAATACGGTTCTTTATTGCTCAGACAATGATGGCAAAGACAATGCAGTAATGCATTAAAATAATAATCATGTCTAATAACTATTTAGTTAATGTTTTAGTGACTATAAGTAGTACTTAATGACGACATACTTGTTACACCTGCACTTGTTCTCACTCCCCGACGAAATTGAATCATTAATTTAAGCATGGTGGAATTACAAAAGGGTGTCTCGCTGTTTATAATGTGCAGAATTTTCCCACGATGAAAACTTGAAATTATACTTCTTTCTCTCATAATTCGAAATAAATGCCCATAAGACAGGTAATACAAGACGAGTAATTGTAATGTTCACGAAAAGAACTTACATAGTATAGAACATTAACTTTAAACAATGGAAATGAAATTATCATTATTATTGCATAAGACAGAAAAATCATTTTTTTAAAGAATTGTAGCAAGCAATAAAGTGATAGAAATGTATAAAAGTTTCAGTGCAAAAATTAACTAAATAAATGATTAACACAGAATATATTTTGCACTGTTTTTAATCGTGTTATTCTTTATCTTGTTAGCCACAGAATGTCCTCATCAGCAAGGACATTTTTAAAAGTGATGTTTCTGAAATATAATGAAATTTGTACAAAGTCTAAGAACCTACAGTCCGGTTCCAAGGCCATTAATCTGTTCCGCGATGTGATTTACGCTAGAAGTGGTAATGTAATGTAATACAAATTTGATTTTCAAATGTTCATCATAAAGGACAAGTGATCATAGATATAGAAAATAAAAATATATTTTATTAAAGGAGTGTTATTGAAAACCTGTATCATATATTTTATTAATGAATACATTCTAAATCTAATCTACAGAAGTTTACATAAACTTTTTTATGCTCTCCTCCCTCCAAAGCAAAAAGTTAAATTCGAAGTTAAAGAAACTGTTTAAAGCGGTGGCCATAGCTGGTTTCTCTGTCCTCCTACAAATTTCGGAACACTATACGAAACCTTCAGCCATTGATTTCCTCACTTCATTGCAAACATTCGCCATGCAATTGATGTATTGTGGAATAGTTTTTCGTGAAGTTTTTCCTATAGTAGTTGATTGTTTATTATTAAAACTTCTATTAAGCAATTTATTACTTTTGTATCTATTTTGCAATTATTATCAGATTAGTGAATTATTTCTCAAAACTGTTGATAATAAATATACTCCTGTAAGTTCATCTACACTAAAATGATTCTTACTCAGGTTGCACGAAAGTTTGCTTTCTTTTTCCTTTCTTTCCATTTTCTTTCTTTCTAGTCTAATCAGAGAAATTTTGAGTTTCTGGAAATTTTAAAGTCTAAGTCCGTGTTTTTTCCCTTGCTTCATAATTTTTTATTATTCTATTTATCTTTTTATTTATTCTTCCTTAAAATTCATTCCTATTTTCTTTATTATTATCTCGGGCAGTACTGGTTTATATGAATTTCTTTCCTTTTACAGTTTATTAATAAGATTATTTTTATAAAAAATAGAGTCCTTTTTGGAAAGTAAATTTTGTTGTTAAGTATTTCAGGAATAGTTTGAGGTATTTTTGACGTTCATTTTTAAACATTGTCTTTGCAAACGTCTCAATATTCGATTTATAAATCGAATATGGAGATGGTCATCAAAAATGCATTTTCTGATTTTATGTTCCGATATTATTATTATTATTATTATTATTATTATTATTATTATATGAATCGGCTAAATATAAAATCTACTCCTGGTTGCAACCAGCTACCTAAGGAGCAGATCTAGTGACTGTCGGTGCTTCTACAATACTTTGCGCAAAATGTGGGCTGTTCCAAATAAAGCGATTTCTTGCACTTCCCAGTCATTTGAATTACCTGGAAGTTTAGACAAGTTCGTACACATATGTATCTCGTATTATTATTATTATTATTATTATTATTATTATTATTTGTGTATCGGCCATTTATGACCTGATAGCGCTACACGTTATCTTCCGAGCCCTATATTCATATTTAACCCGGAGAGATTAATGTGGGTCATTACGGGAATCAGCTTTTTTCGATTGTATCCTGGTAAGACAAGGTCGTTATGCCTTGAATTACGAATGAAATATAATGTAATTATTTTGAACTATAATGTAATTATTTTGAACTTGATAATAATAAGAAACGAGCAGCAGCCGCGGCGGGGTGGGGCGGAGGCTCGGCAAGGGAAGCGACAGCAGGTAGCAACGAGGCCATGTTGTAAGCAAAAGCTACTTTTAGAATCAGGAGGGAACTTCCAAAGCTCAAGTTCCCCATGAGGTAGGGGCGGTAAGCGCCAGAGGTGAGTCCCAAGTGTACGGACGCCAAAGGTCTGACCAGCGGACTTCAACTTTGCATAGGGGCCGCTCAGCCGGACGAGTGTCTTGGGCACAGCTTTCTAGATCGGTACCGGAGACGAGATTGAATTGCTCTTTGTCCAGAGTATCGGGCCACTGCCACAACGAAGGCAAGAGCCCAACTGGAGGCCCTCAGGTCAAAGACCGAGGGGCTCGGGGCCCACAACCCGTCTCTTCCCTACCTCCCCTTTGGGGCTATCGACGGCCGGAACCTGGGAGTTCCCGACAGGGAGATTCATGTCCACGTTAGACATGTATATGTGGGTTTGGAAAACGCCACCATGATGCACAGAGGACACATCCATGGGGTTGTGTCTTAACGTGCATGTCGTATTAGGCACCCCTTGCTGTTGAACCTTATGAGGGTGCCGACACCCCGGGATGGGCACCTAGGAGCTAGCCTCTATCCGCACCCCCCTTGGGCGTACAAGAACACACTCGGGCTATTATTCGGATTCCGCAGGAACGAAGTTAGCCCACACGGCAGCCTACCCATACTATGCCTGGGCTAGGGCGGCACTGCTAGCTCAGAGCTACTAGCTTTCCAGGCTAGTACCGGAGTCAAACAAATGCGCCACTCACATGCGCCAGAAACAAGCTCCTCCTCTATGCCCAGAGTATCGGGCCACCGCCACGGCGAAGCCAAGAGCCCAACCCATGGGGTTGAGTCTTGTGGCCACTGGCGCTTGTTGAACAAGTCCCCGGGGTGGGGGTCTTGGGCATGTAGCCTCTAATCCTCACCCCCCCCAACGTCGTACAAGGACGCCGACAGGCAGGTAAAAGGCTCCGGCCGGTACCCAGTTTGCCCTCACGACTACCTCCCCATTCAATGCCTGGGTGTGGCCACCCTGTCAGCTCAGAGCTACCAGCTATCCAGGCTAGTACCGGAGAGTATCACCTGTATGGCAACTTGCCACTCACGTGCGCCGGGACGCCGAGTCCCTCCTCTTTGCCCAGAGTATCAGGCCACTGCCACGACGAAGCCAAGTGCCCAACTGGGGGCCACCCGGACCGAAGTCCAAGCAGCTCGAGGCCCCCAACCCGTCTTCCCATGGCCTACGTAAGGCTACCGCCCTGGGCGGGGCCGTGACCAGGGCAACCTGGCGAATGGTCATTTAACTGCCAGACTTCTATTTGTGGAATCCAGAGCACCCTTGCGGGTCTCCTTCACAAAATCCTGCCTAGAGGTGGACGCACCAGGGGCCCAACTGGTGGGTTGCGGGGTTGAACCGACAATCACAAGCTTAGCATCGCCTACTCACTGCCTACACGTTAGGCCAGACCTGCACAGCATTTTGCACTTTCAATGACCTCAGGAGCTGCGTGCGGGCAACTCGGGTGCAAATGAGAAAATCGATGAAGGGTGGGGATGAGACCCAATCTAGGAGTGGGGACCACCAATCAGAATGCGCAATTCGAATGATAACGCGTAAATTTAAAGAGCAATCGGCAAGAACATGACGGTCATATACAGTTCAAGTAATATTGTCTTTTGTATTATATTGCAAATATTTGTTCTCGGTATATGACGGCAAAATATGAAACTACAACGAATTATACATATTAGATTTCGACACCAAGTATTATAATTGCTTGCACGGCTTATAATGTAATTCGCTTTGCTACGATGTAATCACAAATTTAGTGTTGTGCTAAACACAAAATTTTGATACTGAATTGTTTTTATTTGATGATGACAGCAATAAACTATTTTTATTAACTATGTTTAATTGAATAAGACGGTTCTCTCAAAGCAAAAATATTGTTCTTAAAAAAATCATGATTATTTTCTGTTCTAATTTCTGACAAGAGTGTTGAGTCGTTTACGAGATCATATACAAATATAAAGCCTTTGCTTTCTATTTAACCAATACCCATGATTATCTTATGATTGTCCGTAACATATCGTCACAGAAGTTTGCTCGTTGATCTCTTTTATTCAGTTTCATAATGGGTAAAAATGATCACAAATGTGCTATTAAACATTACTCTTCTTGGAATTACCACATATTCTATTTTTATGTCAATCTTGATGTGAGAGATTGCTCTCATGATTTTGTTCATTTTTCTATGATTTGGAGATTATACCATTCCTGGTGAACAATCAAGTAATAAATTGCAATTTTATGATAGAATTAAATAATATTTTTTCTTATATATAAACATATATTTTAAAGCTATTGCTTTAAAATAATTCTTAAGAGTCACAATGAACATGTTATTTTCTTTAAAAATATTAGAAAATGAAAATACATATAGTGGTGGATACAAAGGTGGATATACAGTAGTGCACAGAACGTAAACAGTGAATTATGACCGTAGTAACTTGAAATACTAGATATAATCCATTTAAACAAATGGGCATATAATTTTGAAGCATGGATCATTATTAGACGCTCAGGCATTCAATCTACGCGCCGCGTCGTGCTACGTCAGACTTCTCCCCTCCCCGCAAAGCTTCCTACTCCCCACTACTTGCACTTTCGGCGCTGCCGCGGGCAGACGATCGGCTCGCAAGTGCAGAATGCCCGCGGGAGCAGGCGTTGTGCAGGTCTGCGTTAGGCTAACGACCTTAGTGGGGCCACGAAACTCGACGTATTGGTGATCGTCTACGATTCTTCACCAGAGACCGTGGCCACCTAGGTGGTCACGATCCCCCCCAGCGGGGAATCCATGGGGGGTTACGCGAGCGTCGATTTCAGGGCAGGTGGAGCGGTTCCTCGCTTGTTCCCATCGCGGTCGGAGCCTTGCGGGCCGCGCATCCTTCGCCTCCGTGTAGCAGCGCCGCGTGAGCCCCGGCGGGCGCTCGCGGCGCCGCGTGAGAAGGTGATGGGCGGATACATCGCCTCCCCTGTCGCCTGACACGAGGCCGCAGGCGGGCGAAGGGCGCTCACGAAGGTTGCGGTGAGAGACTTCAACTCTCCGCGATCTCACCTACGCAACCCGGTTGTCCACTTCGTTTTATTTTTTTTAGATTTATTATTAATTTTGCAAATACATATCATAACTGGGTGGCTGAATATCTTAACTTTACATGCATTAAGCTTACATTGACTAACGATACATTGCAAGAGAGTAGTTAATTTTAAAAAAAACATAATTAAGAAGAATAGTACTTAATTTCACAGCGCAAACCTTACTCCAATTCATTTTACTTCACTTCACTTCATAACAATTAACTGTGATGCATTTCTTTCACATTTCTTTCCCATTACTACACAACACTGCACTGCACTGCACTGCACTACACGAATAGAAATAAAATATAATAATAATAATAATAATAATAATGACAATACTACTACAACTACTAATAATAATTAAACAAATTACTTAATAGTAAATACTACTAATTTAACAATAGAAACTTAACAATAATAATAATTTCAGTTTTTAGTTAGAAGCAATTAGACGCCTCTACCGGTTCTAACTAAGTAAGCTCAGGACAGCAACTGATATCATTGTTGTACCTCTGACCGGAAGGTTCTAGAGTTCGAGTCCCGACAGTAACAGGATTTTCGAACCTAGCTAGATAGCAAGGTCGAATTCAGTCACTGTCTGGAGGAGAATTCTAGTGACCCGCTGGTCTGATCGGTAGTTTTCCGTGGTTTCTCCGATCAACACCAGGCGAATGCCGGAGCGGTACTTTAACAAGCGGGCCACGAACCGCGCGCGATCTTTCCTTCCTCTTCCTTGTCTGGGGCGGTGCCCCACTGTTGGGAGATACTTGGAGAAAACGTCTCTAGCCGACGGTAGGTCGGCGCCGGAAATCATCCAGCAGAGGAAGATAACAGCTTCCTCTCTAGATAAAAACACACATTATACTTGAATAATGATATTAGAAGTTGACACGCCAGAATCACTAATCAATCTTTCAGATTTTGATATTTTTCTTTTTTATCCGACTGTGGTAAAGAAAAAATTCACTGTTTGTAATATTTTTGCTTTCATGGGTTTTGATGCACGTTCAACGTATTTTGAAGAATAAATCGGTTCTAGAGAAAACCCACCAAAATTTGGCGGTTTTATATACACGAGCTGATCTTTGCATTTAGAATCACTCGGCATTGAACATCGCTCTTAGAAAAATCGCAATCTTTGCCTTGACAACATGTCTTCACTTCACACCCAACTTTATATTGACACACTACCTCGCGACAGATACAACAGATGTAAATCGGAGCGTTATATCACATTCAGGACCCACTTCCTTTCAATAAAAGAAAAAAATCACGTAATTTGGTTGAGTGAAAAAGACTTTCTAAACGGTTTTTCTATGCAAATAGTGTAAATACACATACTTGATGGATTCAGGTATGTGGTAATTTATGTGGAAACATTTGCGAAATATAAACAAGTAAACATTTTTGCTGGAAAGGGTTTAAGTGTGGTATATAAAGATTACAACATCCGGGAGACAACTATGCGCCATAATTTGGTCTACTTGAAAAACACAGCTGATGGAAGCGTAGAAACATTTTAATATAAAAAACTATAACTTTGAGAATAATCAAATTTTACTCCCGAGCCCTTCAAATATCTACATACGTTACACTCTTTGCGCACAGACGCCATATATTTCCTTAAATTCTTTACGCTGTGTATAGTTTTAAAATCCATGTGACCCTTGTTGACAATGATGATGGGGATTCCCAGTTGCAAGGAGAGATGCTTTTTTTTCATTCATTATATTAGTTGTCTGAACTAATGTTTAAATCCCTCAAAATAAATTTTCTGTTGATAAAATCATAATCTTGTGGAATTCACTCTAAAATATTCAATTTTAGAAATAACCACTCCATAAATAGCACTTGAGCTATACGTGTTGCGTTTCCGAAAGTTTGATTCACAAATGATTGTAGCCAAGCTGCGTGGAAAACTTATATATTAGTTGGTGGTGTGACCATTTTGATGTATATATCAATATAGTGGTAGGTTTCATATATTTCTGGCCTCATTAGCTTCTATTTGGGATATAAAGAAAAAAATACGTAACGTTTCAAATTAACCATTCTTTACTCCAACCCACTTGTCCTATCTGTATATTAACATTTGGAAAAATTTTGAAAATTTTGCAAACAAAATTTTTGAATAAATGCTTCCTTTACCTCACTCTCGTCTGAAACTCTTTCCCGAAGGTTTCTCTAGTCCTGAGAGGCAGTAGACGTCAGAGGAGTAAGAACAGGTGCGTTGTCGTGAAAAAGCTTAATACCATGCGTTTTCTTGCATCGCACCCAACTCAAGTACCTCTCTCCACAATGCTGAGTGACATGTCAGCTGCAAACTTATATCAGTACAATTAAAGATAAAACTATACGCCTCAGAAGGTTTTCCCATAGATGAGCGTTATCTTCAGTGGTCAGGCCGAAAACGTACGGAACCACCAACATAATAACTCCCTATCTCGCCTGTCATACTTGTAGCTGTTCTGCAGTGCCTCTGACCGGGAGATCCTGAGGTTCGAGTCCTGCCGTTGGCAGGATTTTCGCCACCAGCTACATAGCTAGGTTGAATTAAGTCGCTGTCTGGAGGAAAATTCAAGCGACAGGCTGCTCTGATCGGTAGTTGTCCGTGAGTTCTCAGATCAACACCAGGCGAATGCCGGAGCAGTACCCTATCAAACGGGCCACGGACACCACGCGATCTTTCCTTCTCATTTCTTGTCCTATCCTACCCCTTATACACACACTTTCATGCACTACACTACCCCACATGTCGGGAGACCGGTCGGGAGCTTAGAACTTATCTCGGCTGTGCCCCGCTGATGGGAGATACCTGATTAGGGAAACCCCGTAGGTCGGCGCCGGATCTCGCCATCCAGCATCCCCTCCCATTTTTTCGCTTTACCCGCGTCTTCCGCTGCGTTACAATAAACCGTATGTGGTTAGATTTTCCTTTTTTTTTATTTGTCGCAATTCTGCTGTGTGTACCTAAAATCATTGTTAAACTAGCTTAAAGTCAGTCAAATAAATTGTGTTCATTTGAAGAGTGGTTTGTGCGTATGCAGTGTTTTGTGTACACAAGCGAGTGAAAGAAGTTTTATTAGATGCGGTAATATTCTCAATAACAATTAAATTAGTTATCTGCAGGAAGTTAATGTGCCAGAGTAGTTGGAGGAAGTTAACGAGAGTAAATATGATAAAACAGAGGAGATTGATCGGGATGTGTTCAGTTCTCAGAGCAATGGTGAGCCAGTGGAGTAAGAAGTGTAGTCAACATTTCAAGTGGTAAAATTTACTCTGCCTTCTCAATTGAATTCTAAACTATTAAAACCCTACGAACAAAGTAGTATTATTTCATTAAAATTGTATCTGTTAAATTAATACCGGTATTGTAATATTTTGTTAGGGAAGCAGTTTTGCTCGGCCTTGGTAATCTATACGCAATGTAGAAAATATCCTGGAATCTATACTCAGTATAGAATCTACCTTCTGTATTCAGTAAAGAAAATATCTTGGAATCGTACTCAATATATAATCTATCTTCTGTACTGATTATAGAATATATCTTCTGTACTCAATATAGGAAATATCTTGGTTCTGGTAAGTTTATGGATCATGACGGAAACAGCTGCTCACAAATAAACCCACATAGAAACTGTAATTCATTATGCGTGTTCTATGGGTCACGCAGCCTACTCCCTCCGTAACTGTAATTTGACTATCAGTTCACGTCTCCTAGAGTTTTGTAGGAAGTATAGTTATTCAAATTAATATGTTCTTGGCTGTCCGGGATGAGCCGCGTCTCAGTCGGTTTTGCTGACGTTTTGGCCATCTTGCTGTGGCCTTCTTCAGAGCTATACTGCTGACGAACCTATTCAAATTAATGTTCTCCGTGTTCTCACGGTTGAAAGTCGAATCCTTCACAAAGAGACGATAAGGGATAATAGCCAAAATCCAGAGCTAATTTGAAAATAGTTTTTATTATACTGGAATTTTCTGATCAATTCTTACAAAAATGCTCATTTCCATCTGTATATAGGTTTCATCTTTTATATGGGTTGAGGTAGGGATCCCATAATTTAAAGAGATGTGCATAGAACACTTTTCTCCCCATAGCAAGTCACACGTTTTTAAGCTAGGTCGAATTCATCTGTCGTCTGGAAGAGAATTCTAGCAGCTAGCTACCCTGATCGGTAGTTTTCCGAATTTTCTCCGATTAACATTAGGTGAATGCTGAAGGGCTTCCCCTAGCAAACAGGCTACGGACGCGATCTTTTCTCCCTCTTTCTTGTCGTATCCTCACCCCTGACACACGCATACGCACTGCACTACCACATATGTCGGGAGTTTAGAGCTTGTTCCGGCTGAGGCGCCGCCACACTGGTGGGAGATACCTGGATGGGGAAAACCCCACGAGGCTATAGGTAGGTTGGTGGCCGACCTCACCATCCAGCAGGGGACGATCGCTCCCACCTCCCACGTTAGAAACACACTTAAGGACACACTTACGGGACTAATGACCTTAATAGTTGGCGCACATGAAATCACTATTCAATCACTCAGTCCGTAACTGCACTTAACTGCGCCTCCCTGAGATCTTCCCCCGAAGGCTCTGTCCTTCCCCCTTCGTTATTCCCCTCCTCCACCCCTAGCACTGCCGAGTCATATTTGCCGAGTTTGGTTATCATTTGTGCAGCAGAATGTGAAACAACATGATAATTGGATACAAAATGTATATGTATGAACGGAAATAAATTAGTATAGTTAACTTATGATGCAATTTCGTTAGCGAACCAGAAAAGCGCCATTGCAACAAGGAATATTAAAGATATTGAGTGTACGTGAACATCGCGCTCCTCTTTATGTTTTCGTCTCTTTCTTTGAATACATTTAACACCAGAACAACAAAAGAGGTAGTGTCTCGCATACTTTAGTAGAACTCGCTGATGGAGAAGCCTTTGAAAATATTCAGTGGATTGTACTGATGGCATAGAGGCACTGAATGTTTGAAATCGATCGTATTTATAGATTATTGCATTTTATTATTTATTCATCGCATATAAAATTAGAAAAATGTTTTATACTAGTTTCTATTGAATAGTAATCAACATTTTATCTTACGATAAAAAATCAATTCATTGCGAGTGCTTGGTATGATGCCACAGCTTGCTCTGATATGACGCAAATTTGAAAATACAGTGACTAATAATCATGCGACTGCACTCTATGTTCCCACTGATCAACTTTGCTTTTTAAAGATATTTTAGTAGAAAAATTCCATTTGCGCACACACAGCGATCCTAAATGTTGATGACGTATTTTTCCAATAATAAAATGTGCGTCGTTGTAATCTTCCAACACGAGTTTACTCTCATTTGAAGTCCAGCACTGAAATATTTCTGAATGAGCCACGTGAATGAATCTGTTGTTCTTAATTGTGAAGGAGGAAAAAAATGCAGAATACAAGTAGCTACTTTTGATCACACACAAGCTAGTCGCGTGCTCTGTTAGCGAATCGTTTCAGGAACGGGACCACGGAAACCGGAAATAATATCTAGGTTCTTCTGCCAACTGTGATCATAAAAACTTATTTCCCGCGTCAGCATTAAAATAAAAGAATTGGCCTTCATTGTGTAATTCTTCCGGGAAAAATATACAAACCAGTGGTGCTACAACAGCAATATATTCTTGCATTATTTGTAACTTTTTCACAAATTTTCAAAAATTCAGAGTTTAACAAAATGGGACCTACCCTTTTTTTATAAGCATACTCCTCCTTAGCTCTATTCCAGAGAAAAAAATAAGAAAAAAATGTGTAGCCCGTTTTGACAAACTGTACTTTTATTCATGCTCGGCCTTTAATATGTTCAGTAACATTCAATTTAAGTATCTGATTAACTTTGACACCATTCGTTTCCATAGCAACAGGGCCAAGAAATTTACTTTTCAGCTTTAAAATCTATCACCATTTCACTGGGTAGTGAACAATTTTCTCAAAATTAACTGACTGTACGGAAAATATAGAACAAAATATTTATTGTACATTTCAGTAGACACAACGGTTTAGTAGTTTATTTCCATATAATATTTATATTGGGGAAATTGTTTTACATAACCTATGGATAAACTAAGAATTATCAGTTTTCGTACCCCAGGTAATCTCGGACCCCAATGACCCTGGGGAGCCTATGCATAATATAAGATTTGTTAATATGTAAAATGTTCATGTGTTTTGCGCAAAATATGTAAATACATATTGTTGATAAACGTTGAACAAAATTAAATTACTTTCGCGCATTGAACATACTATACCATCATTTTTATGAAGAAGATAACTAGAAAAAGTTCTTATTGTAAACAAAAACAATAACTTTTCAAGACTATAAATCTAAAACGGTTAACTTTACAACAAAATTCTTTGGGAATCTTTTTATAAGAAATTTTATTTACTTTAATTTTCGTATGTGACATACATCTTTGTAGAATTGTTAGTTATGGAGATACACGCAAAAAAAAAAAAAACGAAGAAAAATCGCCTTCCAACGGCCCCTACGCCCCCGACTCCCCCCCCCCACACACACACACTTCAGGATTTTGGGTATGTTTTTGCAGCAGGTACCACCAAACAATCATACTAAGTTTCAAAACTCCGGAATTTTTTCAGTCACCAGTTTTTGGTCTAATTTGACTGAGCTAGAAGGCAGGAAACCGTTTTGAGAAATGCGATAAGTGAATTCCTATACGTTACTTTATAGGTTGTTAGAAAAGTTTTCTAGCTAATGTTAGCGCATTTCCGAGCTACGACGAGGCTCTTGCCTCTACCTAAGCAGTTTAACATGATACAACATTCATCCTGTGCAAGGCGTCATTTCCAACTTATTTCTAGGCCAAGATACTCGTACTTTTAGGGCTGAGTCTCGCCCCGATCGTATTTTTAAAGTCTGTGGCGAGGGCTATGCACTAATGATAGTTGTAGTAGAGTAAGTAAGATAACTCTTTCAGTTACTACAATGCTAAGCGAGAGGGAAAATTTCGTAGGAATTAAACGTATCAAATTCCTAAAACATATAACTTCAAGTTGTGAAAAATATTGTAAATAATTGCAGTTAATTTAGGGTTATTTAATTGTTTGGTGTTAAAACATTAATAGTAGCAACAGCTCTGCATATGTAGCATTGATCAAGTGTATCTCTAGTTTTAAAAGATAAAACTTCGAGAAAACCACTTTATTTTATCCAAAATAGTAACAGTGTAGTGGGATCCCAAATTCAGAATAATTGTAAAGGAAAATTATTGATTTTGTATGTCAAGTTACGTCAGGTTTCTGGTTTGTAGTTTTAGGTAAAAATGTCTGCTAAAGACACATCCTTATTAGGTCAAAGTTGAGCAATACAGCGCTCAAGAAACTTAAATACCTCATAATTTTGTGATGACTGAATAAGTGGATACCGAACTGCATGTTGAAAACAATGACAGGACGTTATCGTGATACTTTTTATATTACCTTATTGGCGTCCAAGGAGTAAACAATTGATAAAGCAAAATCGCATTCCGCAAATATGTTGTGTTTGAAAATCTGGAAAGAGGAGACACCTAATCAACAACCTTCATCTTCGCCTCAACCATGTCGACTCAACCACGTGCATATTTGACTGCTCTTGGGTGACGCATTACGCTGAGAAACACCCCAACGCAGCGGTAGATCCTGAGGCAACGGGAGATGGAGGCATATTGTCCCCTCCATTCATAATACTTGCAGTTTTACTCAATTTATTCAAAACAATTACCACATACTGATGACATTATATTCCAAAGGAATGTTTTTGATATAAATACACATTTTTAAATTTTAAACTAATAATCATTTAGAACTTAAAAATAATAATTATATGAGGGCGAGGAGTGTTTGAACAAAAATTGTCCCCGAGATCCCTCTGGATCTGGCGCTACTCCCAAGACTATTCCCAATTTGGAGTTGCCTCAACAATTGATTAGATAACAACTTGTCCTAGTCTGTGCGGAGTCCAAATTTCTTGCCCATTCATGTTTGGTGGTGGATATACGCATCGTGTGAAGTGACTTTTAATATAACCGTGTGAATTGACTTTTGGTAACAGAAAAACTTTGGTCAACCCTCGATGCACTGTGTGATCTCGGAGTTTTGGAGATCGTATAATTGTCCAAGTGGTTAATGGCACCTTTCCGTCAGCCACTATTTATCAAGGACCCTAAAACGCGTGGTCGAATTCAATTAAAAGCACTTTATATTTCAATTAACTCGACGTGGGAACAAATATCAATTTCAAACGTTTCTTTGTAAATACGAGAGAAGAAAAAATATGAAAAAAATATCTTCTTGAGAGGAAATGGTGTTTATCGCATTTTTTAAATATATCTAAAATGTAAGAAATGTTCATTTACTCGCTTATTATTGAGCATTTTCTCTCCTGCATGTAAATATTTGTCCATTGCAAATCCTACAACTATTTTTGTGAAATAGTACGTTTATCTTATTCTGCGATCAAGGTATTTGGGGTGTCAGTCTGGATAATTCGCAACAATTGAAACATTTGTGTACACCCAACTCGTGACATATTCAGGAGCTTTAGAGACCCAGTATTTATGTTTGGCGTTAGAAAGTACTCATCCTTGAAACCATCTCATCATTCCTCATTCTGGCGATTCCAGGATGGAACGAATTATGTCAGTGTGAAAGAGAAAGTGCTGTGGAGTGCCACAAACAGAGATGACTGTAGAGCCATTGAGTGATTTCTATTACGAAGAGAGAAGAATAACACAATTCCGAGGATTATTTTAGAAATATGTCCCAAAACACCTTAGTCATCCATTACCTACAACTTGCCTACAACGAAGTAGACGCACGTGCAATTTCGTTCTTTTCTTTTGTGTTTCCTCAAAGTTATCTCGTTCGCTTACAAACGGAGCATTACGGAATTTCCCATCCCTTTCCCTGTGCAACGGAGAGCCTCTTGTGACGTCTTTGCTGTTCGGATTTCCGGGAAACAGAAATAAATTAACTTAAAAACCTTCTCTATGCACCACGCTTTTCAGATAATATGAAAATAATAGTAAATATACTCTTTGTTAACATTATATATGAGTACATAAGAAATTTAATGTGTCTTCACACGTTTATGGAATTCTTAAACCAGGAAGATGACTCATGGTTCGTCCTCTTTCTAATCCACACTGTATTTTCAGGTTCGTTTCAACTAGTGTGTATTGTTTACTTAATTTGAAAGTAGCTTTTAAAATCAAATATCATATGTTAATTTTATTTCTTCGTCCGATATAAAATATTTTGAGTTTATTTAGCAGATTCAATTCACTGGCAATCCGTTTATCTAATTCATTTTCATCCATGAGGGTCATTAGATAATCGTAGTGTTGAAATTACAAAGAACTCAAATTTATCAGTATATATTTCATGAATTTATTTTAAATACCTGTTTTTGATATAATTATTTGCAGTTTTTGTTTTCAAAAACATGGGCAAAATGAAAATGAGATTATATATCTGTTCTGCACATCCGCTTCTATGTAGAAAATTGTCAGCAAAACTCACAGAGACTGAGAGAGGGGTCATCCGGGAAGCCAAAACGAAGAATCCCTCACTCTGAAATACATCGTCCAAACACTCGGGGCGATATGAAAGCTGTAGGATATGAAGATCGACAGCCTACTACTAGAGCGGACGACCTCGAATAGCGAAACCACGGTGAAGATTTCAAGCTTTCAAATCGCCAATGTTTTTCAAGATTGGAGGGCTTTGAGTATCCCATTTCAAACGTCATGATGGATAAAGATAGTATACACCATGGCGCATCTCTACAGTCAGATTCACTGAATAAAATGCATTTGGTGTAATCGGAAAGCCGTCACAGATTGCTTGACATGTCTGAACCCTCAAAGAGCGGAAAATTTAAAAGTGCTTAGAGAACGTTTTGAATTATATTCACTCTAATTGTAACATTCATGTCTTATTAAAATTTTGCTCAGAATGAGACTTCCCTTTTCAAGCAATACGATTGTACGTGGCCAAATTGGACCGAGGTGAACGAGCTTTCTTCGGTCACACTGAGAAAACATACGTAACGATATTATTGGCTAAATGGAAGAATCGTTAGGTACGTCTTGTTTACAATCTTATCGTTGAGGTGGATCCAAGGATAGTTTTGACTTTCCCATATTTACATATATATGGAATAAAACGAAGGAATATATTTTTCAAAAACGGCTCCAAATTTTTCTTTATATTTTCGGTAAGGATAGTGCTAAGTGTACTCAATGAAATGGCATAAACGCTATAATGCTCTATTCTTTGTTTTTTTCAAAAATTACAAAAATGAATTTTTTTGGCTTCTCTCACGTCGGTAAGTATTTACATTAGCGGCGATTTCTTCACATTATTAGGTTTACAAGTACACGTGCTTTAAATAGTGTCAAATAAAGTTTCTGAAAAATTCAACCGTTTTCTGTGAAAACTAGCTGAAAATTCCGCATTTTCAGAAAGGCTTAATCGCCATTTCATCATAAATAGCTACAAATTTTTCTTCATTCTTTTCCAACAAATAGTGCAAATTGCACTCTTTAATATGACGTACCGTTCATTTTGGGGTATTATTTTTGTGTTTTTTTTTTAATTTAAAAAATGTAATTTTTTTGAAAGATTTCTCACACCGTTATTTTCAGCAATTTGTAAACACTACTGTAATTGCGAGTTTAAGTGCTTCAAATGGCTTCTAATAAAGATTTTCGAAATCACAAAAGATTCCTGTGAAAAAGAGCTTCAATTTTCTCATTTACAGTAACGCTTAAAACGCCATTTTCTTAAAAACGGATCAAACTTTTTCAAAGAAATTGCCATTTCGGAAAAGGTATTTTAAGGAAACCGAATAATTAAGAAAATGTAGTTTGGGCGGTGATAGATGGCAGCTCGCATGAGTATGTGGTAGGTCCGAATAGCTAGCCGAGACCAAGGGAAAAAGAAAACTAATACGGGAAAGTCTGTGCCATTCTGTCGCATCACTAGTTCTTTCTCGCGTATTACTTTCATAGTATAAAGAATGTGATGTACACGTAATGTTACGGCAAAACACGCTGATCTTTCGGCAGAAAAAACTGTATTGTGAGTCCCTGATACGGAAAAAGTTGATAATTCGTATTCCTGGATGGTATAAGTAAATAACTTCTTCTAACACATCGTGTAGTCAGATTCATTTCCACTTTTATGGGTTCTTGTTAGCAAAAATTGGTTTACGACAAAATGCCTTCCCGTCTGTCTGTCCTTCTGTGAACAACGCTAGCGGATAATAATCATAGGCAGGATTTTCGCCAACATTGCTATTCTCTGATCGATCTAGGTGATGTCGCGGCCCCTTGAATTTGATACAGACTTTTTCCTTTTTGGGGTTGCTTTACATGAATCCCCAAAGACATTTTCAAACTTTTCTCAAAAATGGTTCCAATTATTTCTTAAATTGTTTCTTTAACAAGAAAGTACACTTTGTACAAAGAAAATAATTTTAATATTTATCACAAGTACACAATTTTTTCTCAAGTTGGATTTTCTCACATGAGCAAAGTACACATATTAACTGGTGAGAGTCCTATTTTCGTTGAATTCTCTGCATTTTCGAAAAGTTATTTTTTCGACTTCTTCTTACAACTACAACATTGAACATAGAGATATTTATTCTTAATGAAATCTTTTCTCCAAAGTTAGATCTTTAAATAAGGTCGTTTAACAATTTTCTTTTCAAAATGTGACTAGCTTTCACATAATTTTGCGTGAAATAAATGGAATTTTAAAAACAAAATTTTCTCAAAAACTGTTCATTTTTTTTTCTTTTAACTGTTTGTATGAATAGAGCTGAATGAGCACTGATTAACATGATATAAATGTTATTTTGAAATAAACTTTTAATATTTAATCAATTACACAAACTACAAAAATTACAAATAATGTTGCTTCAAGTAGTAATATAATACGAATTATTCGGTAATCGCTACAAATAGTCAGAAAGTACATGCTGTTGTAGACATCTAGTTTGATTATGATTGTTTTTATATTAACTACAGTGAAAAAGTAAATATAAATAACAGCTGTCTTTGTTATAATATTTAAAATAAGTAAATATTTTAACTGGTTAGACTACCGAACAGGCTTAATGACCCGAGTCTCATCTACGAAAGACACAGTTTTATAATTAAAATATTTGTAAACTATTATATTTCAATAACAAATTGTTTGACACACGGATGCAATTCTCCGTATCTGTTTCGTTCATACCTAGCAGTCATTTTCATCATATGACTGATGAAAATGGACCCTCGGTGGTAGACTAGCGTCTAGCCTGCGCATCCTACCCCGGGCTGCGCTGGTCGTAGGTCGAACTGTGGCCGGCCGTCGGCGGTGGTGGCCAGTGTGTGGGCGTCCCCGGGAACCCCTGCCAGCCCCTGCCCCGCCCCCGCCCCCGCCCTCACCTCACACCCCCGCTCCCGCCTTTCGCCCCCGTACCCAGACGCTCGCGCCCTCGCCTGATAAGGCGCCGATGACTGCGATTGGCCCTGTCCCGTCTCACACATCCTCATGACCCCACCACTCGGTGTCATTCCTTCGTTCATTGACTGATGTTTCCGGGCGCGTCGACTGCTAAGATCATTTAGTCCCGTAAGTGTAGTGTGATTTTGTTGTCGCGGGAGATGGAGGTGATCTTTCGCACTCGATGGTGAAATCCGGTGCCGACATTCACGTCGGCTTGCGAGTTTTTTCCAGTCAGGTATCTGCCACCAGCGGAACACCGCTCCAGCCGGGACGAGCTTTATGCTCCCGTCATGCGTGATAGTTTAGTGCTTGTGTGTGTGTGTGTAAGGGTTGAGGACAGGATAAGGAAAAGAAAGGAAGGATCGCGCGGTCCGTGTCCAATTTGTTAGGGCATTGTTCCGGTATTCTCCTGGTGTTGATCGGAGAAACCATAGAAAAGAGAAATCGCTCAAGCATCTTGGGGAACTCGTGCACGTTCGCCGTACATATTTGTACTTGTCTGTTTGAACGACTCGTCTCCAACCATATTCTCCAGATGTCTAATTTCATCCGTACAAATTTACCCCGCCACTTCCCAGAATCTCTACTGCCGCCAGACTGCACCTCCTCTGCACTCATCCCAATATATCTACTGTAGTGCCTCTGACCGGGAGGTCCCAGTATCGAGTCCCGACGATGGCAGAATTTTCGACACTATCTATGCTAGCTGACTTATGACACTAGCTATGTCGAATTCAATCGCTGTCTGGAGGAGAATTCTAAACGGCAGCTGCTCTGATCGGCAGTTATCCGGGGTTGCTCCGATCAACACTGGGCGGATACCGGAGGACCCTACCAATTGGACCACGTACAGTACGCGATCCTTTCTTTCTCATCATCCCATCCTCGCCCCTTACTTACACGGACTGACTCATCTTACACTCTTACTCTTGCTGGGAGATCAGTCGGGGGCTTAGAGCATGTCTCGGCTGGAGCGGTGCTCCGCTGGAGCGAGATACCTGGCTGGAGAAAACCTCGCAAGCCGGTGTGTAGGACGGCATCGAATCTCACCAACCAAGGGGGAAGATTACCGCCACCTCTCGATGAAAGAAATACACACTACACTCACGGGGCTAATTACCTCAGCCGTTGACGCGTCTGGAATCATTAATGAATGAATCAATCAATCAAAAACTGTGTGTCGCCTCTATTCGGGCGATGCTGCGTCGGGTCCTGCTCTGTAGATTATCGCTGCTCAAATGCAAGAATTTTCCTTTCTTGCGTTTCACTGGACTAGAGCCGAATGCGCCCGATGACCACCTCTTCCATCCTCTGCCACGGGGCCAGGAACTGACTCAACAAGCCTTGGTCCACACCGGTGTCTCCGAGATAAGCGTGTGCCACAACATGCCCAAAGCCCAGCCTACTTTGTGAACCCTGACCCAGCGCTTATCTGCGGGTAAGTTTGGCCCGCTGCTTATTGAGTCAATCCGCCGGGTGAGGAGCTCGTGCGCGATCGGCTCTGTTCTAGTGAAAAGCTAGCAGCAGGCACGCCACTGCAGCGGATCAGCATGGTCAGTCTGGATCAAAATCTTGTGTTTGATCTATCCTGTTATATAGGACATTACCCGGAACACGTTTACGCATACAGGCCTGAGTACAATTAGCGTATTCCCAGCGTAGACTACTATTCTATTCGTACCTGTACCTGGGGGATTGCCCCACAGGGAGGGCTCCTGGTCATTTTGGCCTTTATCCTCACCGCCCTCGAAAGAACACCGTCGGGCAGCCATCCGGATTAACCGGAACGGAGCATCCCACCAGGGTGCCTCCCCAATTAAGCCTGGGTTGGGGCCACTCTACCAGTTCAGAGCTACTAGAATTCCGGGATAGCATCGAAGTCTAAGCGCCACTCACAATATGCCGGGACGAATCTCTATTCAAATGCTCCTGAATATGGACACTGCCCGACGAAGCCAAGTGGCCAACGGAGCTTGGGGAGCCACCTGGACCAAGGTTCAGGCGGCTCGGAGCCCCCAACCCGTCTTCTCTCTGCATCCCTCTTGACGCTGTCGTATCGCCGGTATCAGGGCAACCTGACGGGAGATTCGTATTCCCTGTCGGGCTTTTATATGTGGGTTTGTGAACAAGCCCTTCGCCCGGTCCTTCCCAAAGGTCGGCGCGTAGGGGCCTAACTGATGGGTTACCGGGAGTGCCTGGAAACACGGAGCTTAGCACCGCCTCCTCTCTGCACCCTTTTTGGCGCTAATGACGGGAGTATCACTAGGAAACTCGTGTAGGGGTAGACAGTTCCGTCTCCACCAAGAGCCTCAGATCTTTCGGCCATCTGCCCCGCCCCCTCATGTGGCAGGTACGAGGTCTACTACACCTCTCAATGACTTGTTCTGCTAGGATGTATTCACCCCGGGGGGGTACCTAAGCTTTTCGTCTTTATCCGCACCCCCGTCGGCGCACAAGTACGCCCTAGTGTTGGTATCTGTATCCCACCAGATCGCAGTTTACCTTCACGGTCACCTTTCCATTCCATGTCTGGGTCGGGCCGCACTGCCAGCTCAGAGCTCCTAGCTATTCAGGCTAGTACCGGTGTCAAGACAATGTGCTACTCGCGTGCGCCGGGATAGGTCTCTCCACTTTGCCCAGAGTGTCGGGCCACTGCCACGACGAAGCCAAGTGCTCTACTGGGGACCCCCGGGTCAACAACCAGAGAGCTCGGGGCCCCCAACTCGTCTCCTCATTGCCTCCACCTTGAAACTATCGACGTGAGTACCGCCGGAACCTAGGCAACCCTGACAGAGCGGTTCATGCTCCCCGTCTGAACATTCACAGTTGCCGGCATTCACAGGATGCCGGCTGACGAACCTCACCCCCGATCCCGCCCAAGGGTCGATGGCTACTGCTCACCTTTCACTGCGTGAACCTTGAGACTAACGACGTGAGTCCTGCCGTGAAGTTCGGGTGGTCGTTGACAAGTCTCCGCCAGACACCACGACCACCTACTCAGTCGCAATTCCCCCCTGCGGAGAAATACGGTCAATCACGTGCTCGTATCCGTAATTTGCCGTAACTCAGAAGCCAACGGATGTCGTTCTTAGTTCTAGCTTCAGGGTTGTTTTTGCCAGACGCTAGTGATTGGAGAATCAAAACTGTCACATATCATGAAAGTGGTGGGTCGTCTTAAATTGTGGTTGACAATATATTACTTCGTTGATCTATTGTTGGAACTGTAAAGAAAAAAAATAACCCTACTTTGATTATTTTATTTTGAAAACAAAAAATGAAATGTAAAAAATGAATAAAAACATCCTTGTTACATAATAACTGAAAGGAAAGGAGAAATATAAATAAGCAAAGTTTTAGAAAATTAAACAAAACATGGGAATGAAAAGAAAGTAATTATCACTATCTTCCCTTGTATTTCTCTCTATTCTGTGATGGCTAATCCATCCAATGCCGCTCATCGATAAAATTAAATCTGTGGTAAAGTCATCTACTTTAATTATTTGATAGTTGCAATTAACTTCAAAATATATAATACACTCAACTATATTTTTTCAAAAAAAGTATTTATATTTATATAATTTCTAAATGAGTTACATTGTTAAAATATGTGTAAAAGAAATGTAAATAATTTAATTATCAATAAATATCAGCTATCACACTGTACATCATTCATTGTGTTATATCATTGTAAGTGAACTCGTTAGTAAGCTGCACAAAACACTTAGATTAATTTCAGAAATTTCTTTGCCCGTTCTCAAGTCAAGATCGTCCAGTCAACGGGGATTATGTTTCAGACGTTTTCTATAAGAAGATCGACAAAAGATGTAACAAACAACACTCGGTAGAGACAATATTATGATAAGGCAGATTTAATTTAATCTCCTAGATTGAGATTAAATGATATTTATGAAGAAACAATGTAAATATGTCTTAATTCTCAGATCACAATGCAGTTTTCTGATGATAAATCACATTTAAAAGCCAATGCTCATTGATCTGCTGATGAAATATTTTTAGCATTGTATTAATAATTTATGTTGATACTTTTCCCAATGTTTTTATTATGTCAATGTATTTTCACAGTGTCACATTTCTAATCACAATATTATAATAAGTACCACGGCGTAAATAAATTTACCAAGAAGCGAATGAATTTGCTTCCAAATGCGAGTCATTGCGCCCATTTCAAAAACTGCTTTGGTTTATTACTAAATATTTTCAAAATATATAATGTACTTCATCTTTTTAACTGGCTTATGTTAGTAGATAATTAAAATATGCGTAGAAAAGTTATAACTAACTACATATTATTAGTAGGCCGAACGAACATTCGTAGCAAAATCTCTCAACATTCTAACACGTTCTTAATGAATAATATATAAATTTATGTAAACAATTCATAGCAAAATACTTCTTTTGGACTGTAATTATTAACACATCTTACAACTTCCATCCTTGTGTTGAAATTTAAAATACTGCTCTTCCTTTCTTTCTTTCTACGTTCTTTCATTCCTTTCTTTCTTTCTTACTTTCTTTCTTTATAAATGTTCTCAGAGTAAATATTTACGAACCCCACGAAGTAACTGCATGAAGTGCCAGAGGCAGTAACACAGACAAAGGTCTCCCAAAGTATCAAGGCCCGTGAGTGAGATAATAAAACCGATGTGAAAATAAGGAAAACAATCTTAGAAGAGGAAACTTTGAAGAAGCTGATATTTGTTTGACTGCAATTGCAGCTGCTGGCAAGAAGGTTGACATACATATTGACATGTACGATCGGTTCCCCTAGGGAATTCTAAAATTTTAAATGATCGTCACACAAATCATCGTCGATAAAACTGAAGATAATTGAGTAGAAATACTGAAAATGAATTCAATGATTGATTTGACACACATTACCTACACCTTAAATCAGATTTCTCTAACTCGAGATACTGAATTTGTCTGTCTTAATCTGCTTCACTCATGCGTATAACAAATACGGCAAACCTTTTATTAGAGATATCACTTGCTACTATCAGTAGAATGGTAAATCAATTACAAGACCACTGTTCCTAACAATGAAAACATTTGTTGCCTTTATCGTTTAGAGAACATTTAGTGGCGTTCATAAATCTTACACTTGCCACAGAGAAGACAAATATGCCATTTCTGCAGTCATATGATTCTACTTCCTACCCCTGCATCCTACGACAACCGTTTCATTTTGCTTGCAAGCATCATAATGAAGGAATGGATTCAAAAGTACAGGAACTAAAGCGTAAACTTCTAAAGTAAAACAAATGTCTCGTGACATTACTCTTGTTATCGTTGAGAAATTCTTCAGCGGCTAAGCAAACACATTTTATGTCATAAATTCAACTTGGAAACTACACATTAATTCACTGGAATTACGATTATCGCATATTAAGTGCACAAAAAATGTCTACGTAAATGGAATAATAAACTATGAGTACGTCAAGATCGTTTAAGTAAATCCATCGCCTGCTGGTTTCACTCATCGCGAGGAGTAATTCTCTGGAGAAAAATAATGGAAATCCATAAATTCCAGATGTATCACCTTTGTATCGTTCAGGTACCAAAGGAAATACTTTTTATGGCCTTTTAAAATGGGTTTTAGGCTTTTAAAATAAAAAATAATACAGAGAGAAAGCTCGCCCTCATGTGAACATAAATTAATTTGGAAATCACAAAGAAGGAAACGAAGAAAGAGAAAAAGAACAATCTCATATTCGTCAGATTGTGAGGAATAACTTCTCCTTAACAAACAGTATATTTTAATTTAAAATAATTCTTAATACAAATACAATTCTTAATTAGTCTTAATACAGTGATAAATATCAAGTATTTTCAGGCATTTTGAAGGCTAACAAAAGCAACTAAAATTCAAATTAGGCATTTAAATTCTGCTACTGACAATTAAAAAAATTATATTTATTAACATTGTTTATGTATATTTATGAAATATTATGATCACAAATAGAAGGATTTCATGACATTTGTAAGACTTTTTTTTTACTACGTCCCTGACGATACCTAGAACTTGTGTTGAAATAAGAAAGGCTTCCGGGTCAGTACTTCAGCTTCCGGGTCAATGACCCCCATCTCGATCAGGTTTTTGTCCAGTTTCCCTGATCCATAGAGCAAATGCTGAGATGGCCCCTTGTTTTGCTTCTGGACATAAATGTAGCTTCACTGTGCGCACGTTTTGTTGAGCACTCCTTTTGCTTGTAGTTCATTTACAGTTGAAATTGATTTTCTATAACTCGGGAAAAAACATTTTTCAAATATTTTGATTTTTCTAAAATAATTATTTTCTAAATTAATTTTTTCGTTTTCGTTTTTTTTTTAAATAAAATTCTGGCCCTCAAGAAAATGTGCGCAGATAAATTTCTTTCCCCACACGTCATATAAAAAGTTTTTTACTGTTTTTTTGACTAAATAAATAAAAAAATAAAGGAAGTAAACAGATGCTTTAGGGACAATGACCTGAAATGACAATGTGTTACAGAACCTCGTATACGTTCCTCAACACAGTCAATTTTATTACATGTGATTAGATAGCGTATAGCACATAACAGTTCTTAGCCATGACAGTTCATCAATTTCCTACGTACTCATCTATGAATTTTTGAGAACATTGCATGCTTTAAAAAAATCTAGAAATCCCTTTACACATGATATTATTTTGTATAGTATTCGAAACATTCTTGGAATTTTTCGTTTCGAAAATGTTTACGTTATTTTAAACTATACTTTTAAATTAAAATCTCAGAAGTACATTTTTAGCAAATGATAATTACGCCTATCGTCGAAAATTGTAACTTTGATCTTTTTACTTTCTCATATACCAATATCCAGAGAGAATATACACAAGAAGTATAGAAAAGGTATGTAAAGCTGCAAAGAAAATTATAGGGTGAGATTTTAACGGATATAAACGTTTTGGGGATCCCTGATACCGATTTTTTTAAACTTCTGTCTGTCCGGCAAACAATATTAGTGCCACATAATTTCCCCAAAATGGTATATTTCTCAAAATTAGATTTGGAATGATGTCACATGTAGCTTTTTAAAATGTGAATACTTCTGGAATGATTTTGAATTATATCGTGGCAATTTTCTGTATATACATAAACAACTCATCAATTAAATGGCATTTTGCAGATAATTAGAATTAGCTGAGAATCGTAAGACCATGTAGTCTACTGATAAAGGAGTTAAAATTAATGTATTGCTAGCAAGTGACTGCAATTATCAGAAACGGTAAATTCTGCTACCAACCAGCAATTCAAAAAAAAGTGATTAACATTGTTTATATATATTTGGGATATATAAGGATTAAGCACAATATATTGAATTATTTGGCCCTAACTTTTGAATTTTCTAAAATTCAAGATGTGTACTTTTGCGGATACGTCTGTGAATCTGATCTGTTGAGCGATCCTACGACACAATGGCTATCGTGCTGGATATAGTAAGCTACGTTCTCGAATTTAAATTTCATGGCGTAAATATGTGTTGGAAACACTCTTAGAGGCATGAGTTGGAAAAATGAGTATCATCGAGTGAGGTAGTCAGTCGCTGACCGTTAAAGAATATTCTGTTAATTTCAGATCTGAGATTCTTTTTTCAAGAGTTCAATTACTGTTATTATAAAAGGTAATCATTACAAATGAGAAATTGTGTGCCGTTGTAGCTCCACAACGTAGGCTAGATTTTCATTGTTGTTTGGTCCATCAAAACTATTTCAGTTTTTGAGCAAGTTTCTTCTCTTAGGAGCTTGGTGTTAATGATTGATATTTCCCTGACTTTCTCAGTACAGTGGGGTTATGTTTGTGTCATTGTCTGAAGAATATTAAGAAAAAGGTTAATTGTGTTTTTAGCAATGAGATAGCTTTCTATGTCATACGATTGTGATGTTTGGATGAATTCTTGAGGTGGTCGTCTTATCTAAAGAATGTAATAGCTTTTATCTCTTATATGTCTGTATTTTTATTGTGTTTTGGTTCCATGAATTAATAAATAACACGTTTCGAAAAGTTTAGTGTACGTGTCGGTAAGCACACTAAATATCTTGGGTTCTTTTGTAAACCAAACGACAATATAAGATTATTTTTTTTCTCAAAACTGAAAAACTTTAAAACTAAACTTTGATAATGTCATCTAGTAGCCTTTTAAAGTGTTGTATATTTCTGTCATATTACCTGGGGTGCATAAATATTCAACTCTACTACCCAGGATTTAAATGTGAAAATGTTGGAGGAAAATCAAACAGTATGGCAAAGCGTAGGGTTTAGTTAGATGCAATGGATTATTTTGCCCCACATAAATACTTAATACTTAAAAAATACTTAAAATGAAAACGAAAATGCGGTTTTCATTTTAAGTATTTTTATCTGAACAGACTTTGAGTGCTGAGAAACTGATAATCAGACCCTCATAAATCTCTAGGCAAACAAATTCCGTTATTCACTTTTCATCTCTCACTAATTCTAGCAATATTACTTTATGTTGCTATTCAGTGTATTTTTATTTGCAACTATAAAGTGATAACAACTCGGATGCCAAACCATTGGAAAATTTGTAATGAAATGTCATAAATATTTAAAACTGCTTATTCAGAAACACTCGTATGGATGTTTTCACTTTAATCGATATTTT
Source organism: Acheta domesticus (assembly GCA_031308135.1). Lineage (NCBI taxonomy): Eukaryota > Metazoa > Arthropoda > Insecta > Orthoptera > Gryllidae > Acheta > Acheta domesticus. The sequence goes on along the minus strand of JAHLJT010003656.1, from coordinate 27,045,777 downwards.
ATTTCGAACGTATTTTTCTTTCAAGCTATAAGTTGTCGGATTTTGTCGGATTTAGAAACAATGTCTAGCTTTTCATTTGTTTCACTGGCGATGAATATTATTTTTATGTTCAATTACATTGTACTTTGCCTGGGTGAGATGTTCAACAGTTTAGCAGTACTTTTCCTGGCTCCTCTATTCGTCTTGAAGGTATTGCAAGAACATACTTGGTTATAACATTTTCATGGCGAATAATAAAATCAATGAATGTGAGTGAACAAACAAAAGAACGATTGTGAAGTTAACAAACAAATAGGACGACTGAGGCAGGTGCTTCAGTCTGCAGTCAGCAGCGTAACAACTTGTGAAGTCAGATTGTGTCAGCTAACACATCTTATAAAAATACTGCTCCAACAAAAATATTGCCCCAGCGTCGGCCCCGTGGCCGAGATTGCTAAGACAGTAGTGCCGTAGTGATCTCGAACCGAGCGGTCGCGGGTTCGAGTCCCGCGTGGGGCATAGTTGTATGTGTTCGTCCTTTCACCCTCTATTATCACCATATCGTTTCATTCTCGTACCACAACGTTAAATCTAATAGTGGTCGCTAATGGCCTAGTAGTTGATGCGACCTTAAATAACAAAAAAATTATTAGCAGTGGCGCAAGAGGGGCGTTGGGGTTTAATATAGGCGCAAGAGGGGATTAGCAGTGGCGCAAGATCATAGGATGCAGTCTATCCCCTCCCCCCGCCAGTAGCCTATGACCCCCCATTAAAAAAATAGTTTCCACTAATATTCTGTAGTAACAAAAGGCGTTCAGTGTCTGAATTGAATATGTTACAAAAAGCTAAAAATCAGCAAATAAAAATAATTCCGAGAAAATGAAAAATTCTTAATAAGCAACCATCTAGTCACCTACTATTTATACGTACAGCCCTGCCCATAAAAAAGCCTACTTGAGACACAAATAGTAATCTATTTTTTTGAAAATTTAAAGTTATAAAAATAAATATTTTATGGTATGATCGTCATAAATATCACTAATAAGTTGACACAGGTGAATATGTGTATTTGTAATGTGGATGTTTATTCTTGGTTTTTATTTTCTCTGTCAGATACACGAATCCGCTGTCGTTGTGGAACCCGTTGCCGATACTCTAAGAGATGATAAGAGGTGCGGGTTTAAGTTTAGTAGTAGCTTCGACAGAACCTTCTTAAACTGCACTTTGACTCAATATCCGCTGATTCTCTTGCATTGTTTGTTAACTCAGTCACGTTATTTGCCTGCGGAGTTCTGTATGACCGTCCGTATCTCTGCACAAACGTTCCGGAATAATCAGCTTGCGCGGTTTTCATCGTCCAGGTATCTTCCCCAGCGTGTCACCACCCCCAGACGAGAAAAGCTCCTAGTTCCCGACTGATCTCCCGACAGGTGTAATAATTAGTGCCTGGGAGGGAAGTAAGGGGTTGGCATCGGACAAGGAAGAGGAAAGAAATGGCGCGGTCCATGACCCGTTTGTTAGGATACTGCTCCGGCATTCGTCTGGTGTTTATCGGAGAAACCACGGAAAACTACCGACCAGAGTAGCCAGCCACTAGAATTCTGATCCAGACAGCGACTGAACTCGACTTGTCTAATGTCGAAAATCCTGCCACCTTTGGGGCTCGAGCCCTAGGATCTCCCGATCAGAGGCACTACAGTGGTATCTGTTGACGCCCTGAGCCACCTCAGCCGGTTTGAAATCTAGAATTGTTCGCTCCGGATCGTAGGCAGCGTGAGAGGGTCCGCCTCCGGGAGCACGTGGCGGCGCCTGGAGGTGGCGAGAAGGGGAGGGGAGGATAGGGGAAGGCGTGAGTGAGCGCTGAGTGAGACGACGAGACGCGTTCACTGAGCAGAGAAGCTCTCTGCCCCGCCCCCTCTCCACCCACGCCGCCTCGTCCCGCCCCGACGCCCGCCCCCTCCGCCCCCGGGCCGCGCCGCGCCGCGCCGCGACTCCGCTCGGGCGCATTGTCCACCTGCCGCTACCGCTCCGAGGACGAAGGCAGGGGGGGGCCTCGGGTGCCCGCGTCCCCACTCCACCGCCCGCGCCACCGCCGCCGCCGCCGCCGCCGCCGCCGCCACCCGGGGCGCCCGCCGTATAAAATCCTTGATAAGCGCGCGCCCGCTCCAGTGTCGGGTTCGGGAGCCAGGGCAGGCGGTGTCAGGGAAGCTGCTCGCCCAACCCCCTCCCCGCCCCCTCGCCCGGCTCTCGCCCAAACAGTGACCGCGTCGTGAACGCTGCGAGTGAACCCATCTGTGTTTGTGACCTCCGACAACATGGTGCAGGAAAGCATGAGCAAACTGGGGAGAGGTATGTTTACTGTTCGTGATATATAAATTTTTTGTGCAGTTCCATCCCTGTTTTTAACAAATATTCGACAGTTTTTTAAAAGTTGTATTGTTAATTTTACTTGAATTTTTAAGGCAATAACAACAAGGGAGTGATTATAGTAAGTTTCTTATTTTGCACGTTTCGTTTACTTCCTTTTCAATTCAATTCATTTACTTACATTTTTCCTCAAAAGTCATTGTCGCAAAAACTCGCGAGGACAGGGGAAGATGTGCGCGTTGTTCTTTTCTGTGCAGTGTCATCTGATTTTTCAAAAACGTGTGATCGTTTCTTTATATTTTATAATTTTCTTTTAAGTTTTACGACAAAGGTAATTATGACAGAAGGTAATGATGAGTATATTTTCTCTCGTGTTTCATTTTAATTATTTATCGGATGGACATACTAAAACTCGCGGGAACTAAAGAGAAATGTGTGCTGTTCATGTTATTTTTTGGCAGTGTAATGAGGTTTTGTTAAAGGTCGAACGCACCTTTTTTTTAGTTTAGTATAACTTTTACAACGAAGTCAATTAAGTTACCTGCCGTTTCCTATTTTCTAGTTATTTTACGTCTTTTGTTTTACATAGATTGTGAAAACCGTAGCTCACTTTATCAGCCGGAACCGCTGGCAGATCCAGGGGGGTTTGCGGGCCATAGGGGCCGTGCCTCCCCCAAAAGGCCTGGAGATTGTTTACCTTCCTGTATTTGGTAAAATTGTTTTAAAAATGTATTTATGTTCTAATTATGTAATTATTTAAACAATATTGTATAGTATCATAACAACAGTACATAAATAATACACACTATAATAACAAATATGTTTATTATTTAACAAAAATCTACGATACACCCCCCTCAAATGATCGCCTGGTTCCGCCCCTGGCCGGAACCGCATTTTTAATGGGCGTTTACGCTCCTGCATCCATATGGTCGTAATTATCGAGCTTAGCTCAGTGGATGTCACTCCGGGACTTCTCTAGGAAGCTATCAATTGTTCCGAGCTGTTTTATCTCAGTTCACGTTGTGTAGCATTTAGGACAACTGGTACTTTGAACATACATATCGTGATCTCGGGTTCTTTTTGTTGAGACGAAGATAAGATTTAGTTTCAAAATAAGACGCGTTGTCTTGAAAGTAAATGAATGTCGTCTTTTGATGAGTAATTAATCTGCTCAGGATATAAATAAAAACTGCACTTGCAGGTCTACAATCCAACGCGGAAGCATAAATATTAATATTTGATATCATAATGTAATTTCATTATTAAAGTCCTGTGGTAACTCATGCGTACCATTATGACCATGGTATATGGTATTTTAAGTACCTTGAAAGAAAAATAACTCACATAAATTAGAAAGTGCAGTATGTCTCAATTTCTTTAGTGGTTTTATGTGTCATATTCTTACCTTGTTTCTTAAATAGTTTTTGCACAGTAATATTTATCTTGGTAGTGGTCTTATTTTTATCGATCCACAATCGTAAATCAAAATTAAATACAACAGACTGTTCTAGTTCTTTATTATTTCCAAACTCCGCCCAACCCGGATTTTCAAACAGCATTGGGGGACAACAAAAGCTGTCTGCTGGTGGCTTATTTGGGATGACACATCTTATCGACAACGAACGTTGAATTAGGTAGCTACTGAGCTGTTGTAAGGATCGTTGATTCGGCATTGTTCTCGTTCCAGTCGTACCCGATTCAGCAGAACCAAACTTCCCACAATAAGTCATTATACGTCATTCTCCATCCGCCACGAGTGGCACGTGTTACTCAGCTTTTAATGAGTCTATATTTTGGTGAATATATACGGATATTGCGAAGTTCTTTCAAGCAATAGCCACGAAGTGAGAGTTTTTGCGAGAGCAAAATATAGCTTAGAGAACATCCCTCAGATTGATTTTAATTTTTCTTAAACCGAAAATTTGAGGTGAATCAAAAATAGATAACTCTTGACTCAAAGCAATTGTAGTATTCTGTTTAAAATTCGACGTCAAATGTGACATTTTAAAATAAATTTAGGAATCACTATTAATTATCATAAATGTGTGAAGGTTTCGGTATATAAAAAATTTACTTTTCAAAACTACAAATTGGTTTCGTATTCCCTTATTACAGTTTGATTAAATTCTGGTTGTTGCTTGAATTGTGTGTTGGGATATTTTTAAATCACAGATTGATTTAAGGAACGTTTCAATTAAAGTTTGAAAACGATATTTTTAATGACCATCATACAGATTTTACAGTACTATGACACGATAAATCAACTAAACAGAATGATTTAAAGATCATTGAATGAGATCTTCAGTTTGTTTTATGAGATTAAATTGGAGTTCGCATTATTCTTTTCCTGGGCTCCGATCAATGAGATTGCTCTTTTTCATGCCGTTTGCAATCATAACATGCGGATTGTTTTATTGTAGTTTGCTCTGAAGTCTGGTCTTTGTAGACGAACTCGTTATACTGAAATACTGTAGTTCATTTTTTGAGCGTAAACCTGTAATTGAAAACATAAGGTATCTTACCTACCAAGAATTTGCGCACACAAATTTCTCTCAAATTCAGGCTTTTTGTTTTAATTATTCTATAATGCATATACTTCCAATCGGGTCACATTTTAAAATCTTTGCTTCTTTATTCCCATTTGTCAACACTGTAATATATTTAAAGGGCTGAAGTATGTTTTATTTTCACGTATTATATTTTATATATTAAAAACTGTTTGAAAGAGAGATGGAAGACACTACCACCAATGAAGAGCGCTGATGACTTTCAAAAGAAATCTAAATTTCATGGAACCGATACGATGCGGGGTGTGTGCTTTCTGCTGGTGCAAGGTTGACTTTGGATTTGGGTTCTGGTTTCTTACCATGTAACTTTATTGCTTCGTTGCATCGTTCCGCCCATGTGACCACTTCAATGAAAACCAAAACTTAAGTTCACTTCGAGTAGAAGAAATTTGTTCAAAGAATGTTACTCTGTGGTCATCATTGGTGTGGTAAATTCAACGAACTTTCACTATTTTTGAAAATTAAAAAAAAATATTAAAATCAAACTGATACCATTGTCCAAAGCACTCATTCCTCCACTTCATGAAGAAATTTAAAGACAATTTTCAGCCGTTTTTTAGAAAAATTTGAAATTGTTGTATGAACTTAGTATAAATTGTTCCAAGAACTAAAAGATGAATTAGAAATCCGCAGGGCTTCAAATTGTTTGATCGTTGAACGAATATCGATTTTGAGAAAAAAACTACTTATGGTTTTGGTGCCAGAGTTGTTCGCACGGTGCAGGTGTTTCATCAGAGCATTCTTTATTATATCTTCGAACTTCATCTCAGAACCTCGTTAACTTTATATTGTTTTATATATTATGTTTACAACATTATAAATAAACATTATAATTATATGTTTTACTTGATGCCCAAACTAGTTTAGAAGAGAAATTTTGGAACTCTTACTTTCCTACTTTTCATTATTTACTTGATCATTTACACGGTTGTTAGTTATATTTTTGAAAATCATGAAGTATAAATATCGAAAAAATTCTCTGGTATGTAATCTTATTTCCCATAAGTTTCCTTAATCCTGTTGCCGAGATGCAATTAAAGGTTTCTACAACAGTGATAAACTCGTTTGAAGATTTAACTTTGTCAAGCACAAGTTTGGTGTTTCGGCGACATATACGCAGAGCTTCGTGCGTCTGGCTAGGTTAGGTTGTTACTACTCCAGAATATTCATGCAGAAAGTGGGTTACGGAAACATTCGATGGAAATAACCAGCACTGAGAAATACCGGTCTGTGAGTTTCTCCATAAATCTTAAGGAATTTATGTCCAGGAACGTTGCGAACTGATTGGTACTGATTCGTCCTGGTACTTCGCATTTATGAGTTCCACATTCGTTTTAAAATCGAAGTGACTGAGATAATTTTCCTAATTATGGATAAAAGTTTCTCATTTGTCAGTTTTAATTGTGAACAGGTAATTATTCAAATTACTGGTTAAGGAATGAGAATAAATTTATACATTTATAATAATATTTATGTATAAAAATGGTGAGTCACGTAACTTTAGCACTTCCTGCAGTTTTTCAACGGTTGAAGTTATTGCAATGCAATTTCCACGGAGGTTAATGAGGCAATGGATCTAATTGGTATAAGTATTCATTTCGATTTTGTATCTCGTGCGTGACATTCAGGGTTTTTTTCTCAAATGGAAGTATACATATATATTAGTCTAACATGACGAGGGTAAAAAGACGAATCCAATGATATACATATTTCCATATGTTAGATAAGCATTTTTTTAGTAATTTTGATTTTTTTTCGTGCTCGGCTTTCCTTGCCCGAGTGCACGTTCCCCGGAGAAGCGCTGCGTGACCTTGTGTGGCGAACTGTTATTTCAAAATATCCGTTAAACACGTGCCGCAAAAAGATCAAAATTACTCAAAAAGTGCTTATCTAACATATGTCAATATCATTGATTTCTTCTTTTTGCGCTAGCCACATTAGACTAAAAAAATATGTGTCTTTCCATTTGAGAAAAACAAAGTTACCTCAATATCTCGTAAAATACAAGTGATAAAATAGAAATGGATTCATATATCATTGACCCCATTCCCTTATGCCGACTTCAGTGAAAACTGCATTGAAATAACTTCAACTTTTCAAAAACTGCAGGAGGTGCTAAAGTTACACGACTTACCCTGTATGTATATTTTTATTCCTATACCTTTTATTTAGCAGACAGTCGGTTACCCGTTACGTCCCGACGGGACGCATATTCAACCGAACACAACACAACACACTTGCGAGCTCCTCTGATCTGGGGTTAGCAGACCGCGAGGCCCTCCGTGACAACACATACATGAAAGATAAGGGACAAACAACCACACCCAAGCAGGACTCGAACCCGTGGCCTTTAGGACCGACTATAAATGCTTAATTTTATTATTGTTGTTATTATAAATTATAAATTATGTTTGACTGTTAAATAATTATCTGCCCAGCCGGGAATCGAATCCTGATCTCCCGCGATACGCCTAGTTCCTCTAATGACTTGATCTACCGAGACAGTCAACTCTTCGAACAGCCTTTAGGAGTTGAGTTCCTGAGACGGTTACATTTTACATTTCCCCACCTGGTCACAGTTGTAAGTCTTAACAACGAAGTGGGAAATCGGGATTCACGTGGGGTTTCCTCAATTAGTTCTTTGAACAATCAAACATCATTTGTAACATTACTTCTGCTCAGTAGCTGTGGAGTGGAAACGGAAGTTGGGAATTTGCCAAAAGGGAAACGTACACCCAAGTAATTGATAAAACTTTCACATGTGACCAAATGGTAAAATCTAAACAGTTCTTTTTTTTGGTCGCCAATTGGCCATCCTAGGACCACGCGAACGCGCCAGTTGTACCCACCGAAGCTCAATCATATTCTCCCGGGGGAATGTGCACGTGATCTTTTTTGTGGGGAGGGGGATCAGCAATTTTATGCCGAATTCATTTTTACAGCCCTGGTTTGCTTTGACATTTTTCCCTCCCAGAAGAGCCAGACTATGAAATCACACCTCTCGTACATTTCTTTGCTCCGTTTTGTGCAAACAACGTCGTATGAAAGTAAAAGCCATTATAACCATCGAAAGTCTATAGAGGTACGAAAGAAACTTCGATCGACTTGTAACTCCGAAGAAATGCCAGAAGTGTGCCTCCAGTAATAAAGTATGTGCAAAATAAAAGTCGAAAGATTGTATCTTCCCAGAAGTATTGTAATTAAACACTAGTCAGAGAAATAAAATTATTAGTGATGTATCAATAAAAATTGATTGACTTTGCAAGTTAGGTTTAACGTAAATTGAATTGTGAAGAATAGCAGTCTACCCCTCAGCACTAGCAGGGCATTAGTACTCATCAACCAGTTAGACCAGAGCCTGCCAGAATGCTTTAAGACGGCTCCGCACATTCGACATTGGGCAAGTAGCGGGCAGCTACTCACCAAAAGCTGAGTAGTAGAGATGAGTTGTTTAATATTTAATAATACTATGCAAAATATTCACTAGTGCGCCTCAATATCAGATTCTGTTTTGATCACACTCTGAAATACCTGGATTGCTGAAGAAAGCTCCAAGGCCGAACCGAAACGCCGACAATTTTTATTTTAACACGAGTTAACTTCCATTAAAACATTGAATATTGAAACTATGTAAACAGTTTATGGCATTTTAATTCTGGATTCCTCATGATTACGTCTTCTTCTAATAAGGGTCGTAAATCTAAATTAGTATGAATATAACTCGGACGGTAATTTTCACAAATCTATCGCCATTATATTTTCAGATTTTCTTTGTGTGTGTGAAGAGATATTTCTCGCCTTCAATAATGTTTCAGATAGCTGAGCTGACTGCCCAAATCGACGCTTCGCCAATTCTTCTGAGGCTCTTTTTAATTATTTTGACATATTTTATCTCTATAATAATGTCCATATATTTATTGTCATTCCACTAGAATAAAGCGAAGAAATATTCAGTATATTTCAGACTCTTTCACGGGGATGAAAGATTTCAACAACTTCGAAAACACTGCACGCTGCACATAGGAACTGTAATATTTTGAATAGAAAGGTGCAACTCATCTTGCATTCTCCACTCGCAGTGCCTCACTTGAAAACGCCTCCCGATATCGTTAAATGGAGCTGCGCCTTGAGAGGCTTCGCCTGCACTTGTAATGAGGCGCTTAATGGTCGCGGCCGCATTCATCGACGAGATTCATTCAACGACTGCATTCAAGTGGCGACCGCCCTCTGCACGTGTAGGCCACTACACCTCCTCCCATGCAGCCTTTGCCCATGCCGCCGCCTCCGCCCATGCCGCCTCCGCCCACACCACCTCCGTCCACACCGCCTCCGCCCGCGTCGCCTCCACCCGCGCCGCCTCCGCGCATGCTGCCTCCGCCCACACCGCCTCCGCCCGCGCCGCCTCCATCAGCGTCACCTCCGCCCACGCCACCTCCGCCCACACCACCTTCGTCCACACCGCCTACGCCCGCGTCGCCTCCGCCAGCGCCGCCTCCACCCGCGCCGCCTCCGTCAGCGTCACCTCCGCCCACGCCGCCTCCGCCCACGTCGCCTCCGTCCGCGCCATCTCCACCCGCGCCTCCTCCCCCTGTGCCGCCTCCGCCCACACCGCCTCCGCCCGCGCCACCTCCGTCAGCGTCACCTCCGCACACACCGCCTCCGTCAGCCTCACCTCCGCCCACACCGCCTCCGCCCGCGCCGCCTCCGCCCGCGTCGCCTCCGCCCGCGTCGCCACCGTCCGCGCCATCTCCACTCGCGCCGCCTCCACCTGTGCCGCCTCCGCCCATGCCGTCTCCGACCACACCGACTCCGCCCGCGCCGCCTCCGTCAGCGTCACCTCCGCCCACACCGTCTCCGCCCGCGCCGGTTTTTCATCGGGAGATGGCGGTGATCTTCCCCCGCGACTAAAGGGATTTCCTCAACCAGGTGTCTCCCACCAGCGGGACACCCCCCCCCTCAGCCGGGAAAAGCTCGAAGCCCTCGATCGGTCTCCCGGCATGTGTGTAGTTTTGTTAGTGTAAGAGTGTGCGTAAGGGATGAGGGTAGGACAAGCAAGAGGAACGAAAAATCGCGTGCGGTTCATGGCCCCTTCGTTAGGGTACTGCTCCCGCATTCGACTGGTGTTGATCGGAAAAAACACGGAAAACTACCGATCAGAGCAGCCGACCGCTAGAATTCTCCTCCAGACAGCGACTGAATTCGACCTAGCTGACAAGCTAGTGCCGAAAATCCTGCCGCCGTCGGAACTCGAAACTAGGACCTCCCGGCTGAGGTGACATCAGTTGTTGCCTGAGCTCTTCAGCTACAGTTGATGCGGTCGGACACAAAACAATTAACCGAAGCTGTCGCTGCCATTTCTCTCCGCCTCCGTCTCATCCTCTACCTCCAATGGCCCATTGTTGCTCCTTCGCCCCACCACCGCCGGTAACACCTAGGCTTCCGCCGCCCCCGCCCGCGCCGTGCTCTCCGCCTCGTCGTCTGCTCCTCCAAAACCGCTCGTAAGCGTCTCCGCCACTTAGACGTTTTTGCGAGCGGGCCGCGCGTCGCCCTTATGCAATTGTCGCCTCCGCCGCAGGTGTTAATGAAAATTGCGCTCAAGGCGGCGGCGGCGGCGGTGGGGGCGGCGGCAGTGGCCTGGGAGCGAAGCACCTGTTGCATCGGCGTGCTCGCTCCCACGCGCACTCGCGGCGGCGGGGGCGGCGGGGGCGGCGCGGGCGGCGGCGGCAGCAGACAACGGCGGACGCTTCTGTCAACCCGCACGAAACACGCAGGCGTCGCGATTTGGAACTTCAAGAACTCCGGGAAGGAATCTCACGTGAAAACACTAACATGCACTACACTGCCACACATGCCGGGAGACTGGTCGGGGGCTTAGAGCTTGTCCCGGCTGGGGCGGGGCTCCACCGGTGAGAGATAACTGATTGGGGAAAATCCCGCTAGCCGACGGTACATCGGCGCCTGATCTCAACATCCAGCGGGAGAGGACCATCGTCACCTCCCGAGCACAACATATATTACACTTACGGGACTAATGACCTTAGCAGTTGATGCATTCGGAATCACTAAGAATCAATCAATCAGCAGGAAAACATATCGTTTGATTTGGCTCAGTGCAACAAGTATTGCCATTGCAACGTTTCTGATCGGACGTCATAGGGTGCGTGTTGCGACGAAGCATCGTCGAAGCATTGCGATGGAGCATTTTCGATACCAGGTGCAAACCTACTTGAAGGTCCAACTCAGCTTCTGTATAGAGAAGAATTCTAGCTCAGATTTCAATAATTCGGGCAGAAAGTTCTCCGGAGCTTAGAGCTCGTGCCGCGTGCGTCGATGCCCTGCCGGGGGATAAGCCTGGAGGGGGAAACTGAGCCGATGTGTGGGTCGTCGTCGAATCTCACGTTCTAGCGCTGTGATATATCATTCACTACACTTACGGAACAAATAAACATACCAGACCGGAAATAAAAATCAATCAACTGTATGTAGTAAACACTTGAAGAGTTTGGCGAGTGATAATCATATGCCACACTCATGCACTTTTGAGCCTTACCTTATTCCTAATTACAGTTTTATTTTGACAATCACAATAAATGTACGCAATGAAGAGTTTTGTTCCATTAATGTCTTAATATTCTCTCATGTCCTGAGTATCACAAATATCCCATACACTTTCTCTCAAACCTAAAGCTATTCATTTAACTTCGATATACATTGTTTTATCTTTCTGTATGCATTTTTCAGAGAGAGATTCATTTGCGGACATTTCAGTGTTGTCACAACCTGTACTACCATGCGCCAAATTGCAAAAAAAATGATCACGACTGAAAATATTTTAGATTTATTGAAAGCTATTTTCGTTTTAATATTCAAAGATCACCGTAGAATTTACAAAACTCTTTCTTGTCGCCTGATGTTCCTATATTTCAACCTACAGTATTTTGTATTTGTGTTTGCCCTGCCGCAGCTTACAAATCAGTAGACATTTTCGTACAGTCACACACGTTAGGAGAGATAATAGGGCTTAACCCGGATCAAGATAAGTTTCTAACTATCTACAAATCTGATGGCTCTTTCTTTCTACAAATCTGATGGCGTGATTGACGAAACAACACGCTAGAATTTACAAATGACATTAAAGTGCGACTCAATCTTGGAAATGTTACTTCTCTGATTTTTATTTTATCTCGTAGAACTAATCAATCATTTCTGTTATTTTCTTGTTAGTTTCTTGTCAAGGTTACGCCGACGTTGAACGACTCCTAAACCATTGTTTTCATTCGCGTTGTAAGTTACGTCCCGTCCTTTTTCGCTTGGGTTGCTCCGACTTCCGACGAATTATTAGAGAGGTCGCAGAAAATGGCCAGGTGGTTGGGATGACACTCGCGCAGCGAAGAGGTCCGGGCTTATTACAGCCTGCGTTTATCTTTTTAGCGCTTTGGACATGCGAAACAACTTAACGTAACTCCAACAAAAAAACACGACTGTTCACTGGGTTGTACAGTATTTAAATACCTGTATTTGAAATACATATTTCAAATATATTTTGTATTTGAGAAACTATTTTTGAGTTTTTTGGTCATGCATTTTGGAGATGTATTTAAATACATAAAATAGGTGTATTTAAAAAAAGAAATAATTAAAATACTTTAAATACAGATGAAGAAGATAATACAGAAAAGAGGATAGTTTCTTTTTGTTTGATTCCGCTAGTGAATGTACCTCGGTGAAACAAAACAAAGAAAAACCTTTGAGCTGTCAAATTTTAATTCTTTTCATTTTTATGAAATGAATAGAATTTTTCTTAAATTATAAACCTAAATCATTAAAAATGCCGGACGACTATCCGACAATAAGAAAAGCATTCGTTATAACACCAGTTGACGTTCATCCGTCACTTGAACAACATCCGTCACTTGAACAACATCCGTCACTTGAACAATTGTTTCCCTTTGCGGGTTTTATACATTACTCAACTAGTGGTTTAATGCCTGATTTGCTTAAAAAATTAGCCGTTTTAAAAGGAAATTTTATATTTGAAAGTGTTGTGAATAACTGTAATATAGTTAGTTATTGTTCAGAAATTTATATGACTGACAATTACTGTAACAGACAAAGGAAGACTATTCTGGCGGCAGAGACGGACAGCCAATATCTGATTCAGCGCATCTGTTCTAAGAACCACATATTCGAATCCCATAAGAACTGATGTTTGTCTCTCGTGTTTCTTTTATTGAATATAAGGAGAAAGAGCTTATATCTATAATGTACGGTTCAAATACTAAAGTATTGAAAGCATTATGAGAAATCAATTTTAGCTGGAAAGACTTAATAAAACATCCAAAAGAAACAGTGGGGTCAAGCCTGTTTACTCAATAATAACAAACTCGTGGAGTTGAAGTCTAAGGAAGCTTTACGTCAAGAACTGTGAAACGAGGTTCATGACTTCCACTTTAAGTGCCCGTTATAGAATGTAAACTTCTCTTAGGAAAATGAATATCTTCCTGGTTAACAAGGAAACAACTAGCACTCTCCTACGTGCGAACGTGAAGAAATTGAACTTGAAAGTAATTTCCCTCTTCGACGTTCCGTTCAATGTCAGCCTAAAATATTACAATTGTAAATTAATGTGCGTCTTTGTAATAGTAAAACGTGCTTTATAATGTTTAAATCAGCTAATAGTGACGAGTAATAAAACATTATCGTTCTTCAGTATTCAGACCACTTCGCTTTTATCGCATAAACCCATTGTGAGTTAGTGCACGTGTATCAAAAGAAGCGTGTGTCAGTATCATCTAAAACATCCATTATAATTTCAGGTACTTCAGGTGAATACTTGGGAGACTATCGAAATATTTCACAATATTAATGAATAGCCATGGATTGATTGAGGGGCTCAATGAAAAAGTGTTATGGAAGTTAGATAATTCGGGCATACGAACATAGTGTTGTTTTTTATTTTGAAGAATTTAAGTATATGCAATTCATAAAATCAAAGTGTTTTATGTACTAGTTAACATTAATAAACTTTCAGATTTGACGATTGCAGCTGGCTTTGAGCATTTCATTATTTTTACCATTTCTATGCTTTTTTCATCATAGCATTCAGTCAACTCTTGGCAGTCTATAAGATATTGTAATAAATTGATCTACTGATTAATATTGACCACTAAATCGAACTAATTTTTGTTTTCCTTTTTCATAGAAAATACAAAAACTATTTTATTTACATTATGTAATTATTTTACTACTCGTATTGTATTTTTAAGTATGTTCAAACCAAAATGTATTGGTTTTTATTAAAATGAATGTATACTGTCTCGATACAATAATCGATATTTCTTCAGAATAAATTTGAATGAATAGTCGTGAATAATATTTGTTCTTCTGATTGAAAGAAATCCAGCAAGAAAAAGGAAATTTACCGGCGAATCTATAACCTTCGAAACTGGGAACCTCTAAAACTTTCGCTTTAAACATCATTAGGAGTTCCCGTTATTAGCTTATGTCGCAGGAGATAGTTATTGGGAAACAAATTCCCCTTTCACCCGCATTTCGCATATTGTCTTTGTTGTGATAATTCCTCCTGAGCTGACGGTGTTCTAAGGACTACAAAATTATAAGAAACTGTCGATTGGGATGAGTCTGGAAATAGTAATTTCTTTAAACCATTTCGATAAAACAACAAGGGGAATTTTCTGTTTGCCATAGTTCCATAGTTTTAGCAGAGCTTTAACAAAAGAAAAATGACATAAAAACTGATCTATCATTGTCATTTTGTGAAACATCTACATAGTAAAGTATAACTGATTTTTGCATGGACATCGCAGGTCATAATAAATTATTTTTTAAGTGAATTCCGTCTCTCACAATCCGAAATTTTCCTGTACCATTTGAACATTGGTTATTCCCTTCTTCACCGAGAACACAGCAATAAAAGATTACTTGTTGGTTTACCCTCGAGACCCTATGAGAGCTCATAGAGGTTCATAGATAGGTTCATAGATGCCCTAAGAGAGCTCCAAGAAAGAAGCAGGGATCGACGTGGGATCTACCCCTGTTCCTTGTTGTAGGACGGTAGCGGTTGAATGGTTCGCGCACATACAATTAGTCTGCTCTTTTCAGGCCTCCCGGACCAATGCTATTTCTCACCAATACGTAAAAACCTGTTACGTGGTATACAACTGTTTGAGAATACAGTCCTGTTTAAGCTATTCATTTTTCTCCGCCAGTTAGCCTTTACGTCCCGACGAGACGCATATCCGACTATACTGCGAGCAAAACTTCTGCCGACTTGACAGCTCCACGCTGAGAGGGGAGATGGGGTTCCGTTATCCAATCAGAGGCTTCAAATTGTGATGATGTCACTACAGACTTGCCGACGTTTACTAAGAAACAAATGAAATGTAATAGCGCGAAGCAACTGAAAATAGAAGAGCGCCGAGCGCCAAGAGGAGCGCCATTACTAGTTAGGTTATGCATCGTGTGTGCGGTTGTGACATCTAGTGTTAAAGGCTTACTTAAAGGCTGATATACTTATGACACGATGTATATGTACTCAGAGCTCTTGGAGTTACACGGGTACCCGCATGAATGCGAGTGGGTTCGACCCGCACTTTTCTGAGACGGGCGGGCGGGCGAGTTGACGGGTCTGCGGGTATTGAGAGCTCACATCCACCTTACTAGACATTTCTAATTTTCATCTTTACGCCAATGCATTCAATAGGACGCCTCTTTGAAAACCTTGTAAATAACAGGCAAAGTCAGTAACTTCGAAAAGTCCTGCTTTTGTGTGTGTGTGTGTGTGTGTGTGTGTGTGTGTGTGTGTGAACGTTCTGTGAAAGGTATGTATTCAAACCAAGATTTATTGATTTTAGATACTTCTCTCTTATAAATCTTTCATAATGAATACTATGCATCTTCCTTCCTTCCTTCTTAAAACGCGTATCGCTGTACTTACTTTCATCTGCTTATGCAAAAATGTTTCGTTATTCCTTGCTTTGGCAGGATTATAGTGGAAGGGACTGCGATAAAATTGTGTAACAGAATTTCATCAGATAAACTAGTGTCATTATTACAATTCTACCAAAAATACAATAAGTTGGACGTGTATGCATCAACAGCTGATCTGACGCAAGAACGAACATGTCTGCCGCCCGAGTACGTGGCAACATCGCACTCTCCCACTCCGGCTGTCAAGTCGGCGGAAGTTTTGCTTGCAGTATAGACACTAATACACTTGCAGGTTCCTCTGATCCGGGGTCAGCAGAACGCGAGGCCCTCCGCGCCAACACATACACGAGATATGAGGGACAAACAACAAAGCCCCAATCAGGACTCGAATCCGTGACTTTCCGAACCAAACCGCAGTGTCGGTACACACTCTTAGCCACCTCGGCCAACCAGATCGACTCTAATTCTGCTGTAAATAAAATTAGAAATGGTTAACAAGGGCATTAACTACTTTGTACATCCGGTCGCATTTGACTCACAAACAGCTTCTAGAGTTAAACGTCATATCTGTAACACAAAATGTTAAATCGAAAGGATAGTGAAAAATAGTAAAATAATGACAATTTTTTAATGACACCACAAGTTCATTTTAAATGTTGAATGAAAACAACTCTCGAACTGTTTTCGATATTCTATGTAAGCATTAACGATGAGTGTTCAACACATTTAAACATTTCTAAAACAAACACATCTAAAATTAAGTTAACCCATAAATTGAAAGTCGTTCATTTTCTGAGAGAATTCATAAAGAGTGCGCGGCTATACGACTGTGGAGGTTTATCTATTACCTGCTTTCAGCGATCCCAGACTAAATGACTGTATTACATGCCGCAAAGAGTAATTTTACAATATGTTTGATCAACAACCAATATACTACAAAAATAGCTTCAGCTCTTGCGATGGAAAAATCAGCTTCTTTGTGATTCCCAGTGAAGCAATAAATTTTTGTTATTGATCTTATCAGTTGCTAGGAAAAAATATTTAAGACTTTATTTTGTATCATCGTTAAATACATTATCTGAATATGGTACATTAATGCAATTAAATCACGTTTATTAATTGAAATTTGATAAAAAGTCACCCAAAGTCCGCATTATTAATTTGCCGTAAGGAGAGTTATACATAATTAGGACGAATCTTTAGATAGCTTCATTTAAAACTCATGTTTAAAAAAATCTTCCTTGTTATTCCATTGTTTCTGAAACTACCAATGTCTCCGACTTTTTCCACGCTTCCCAAACGTCATAACCGTTAACTGTTGTGACCATTCTCCTGAAAATGTTTAAAAGAAGCGATAGTTACTGTTTCGGTCACACCTGTAGCTTGCATAAACGAACGTTTTTCATTGCGATACCCCGCTGAATAACCAAGGGCGACACAACATTATGCGTGTTATTGTAAGTGCTCCAACAATAGTTTCTGTCCCAACGGAAGGACCCGTCACGGTGTCTGCTCCAAACGTAACCTGTAATCGGACATTGCTCGGCGCATGCGCCATTAGAAGAAGGAAAAAAGTGTTACCACTCGACAGAAACATGGTTTTACTTCGAATCACACGCTGTTGCTGTCACAAAACGTCACGTTAGAGCCTCATTAGACACCTCAGATACATGAGTGTTGAAAAAAGTTAAAAATTGATCGGAATACATGCAATACGGGACAAAACACCCTTGGTTCTTCTGTACAGTCAATGAGTCATATTTCCTTTTTATTAAGGAACTAATTAAGCAAAACATGAAGTTGGGTTTTAATTTTTTAAATTTATTTCCTATTCTGTAACTTGAAAACACAAAGAATTTGAGAAGTTTTGATAATATTGGAGAACTGTTCATAGGCATGCAATATCAAAAACTATAGATAACTTTCGAGTATGTTAATAGAATGCAATATTCTTCAATCATTTCAAGTTTTCATTTATCGTAAAAAAATGCAATAAGTGTGTGGCATGACAAGAACTGTGATTGGTAACCAATCGTAAGTGATCTTGTATATTCAATCGTACAGGAAATACTGTAATTTCAACGTGCAGGTGTATATAATATATAATATAATATAATAATAATAATAATAATAATAATAATAATATTGTCGTTGCAATAGAGATAATACAGTCCGTGCGTAAATTTCTCCTCAACCGCTTTAGAGTTCATGTCACGCATAGGTCTGAGACGACAGTTAGGGCAATTTAACGCTATCACTTCATCAATTTATCGCACATTATTTATTTGCTACGGTGCGTATGGTCTGCTTCCAATAAAAGAACGATCAATTGTGAATTTGCATCAAACATAATGACGTTATGTCTACAAGCTCCACATAAGAGGCATTGGCAATTCAGAGCCATCCTCGGGGCAGAAGGTAAAAATGTCAAAAAGGAACATGAGAAGTCAGTGTGAGAAGTCGTGTTACTATCCATTCAGGGAAGACGCCATCTGTCATTTTGAGTTGTTTTCAAGACATACTTTTCACAACGCGAGTTTTCATGGCCTGGTCTTGTGCCGTATTTCAGATTATTATTTCCGATCTCTTCTTTTTCAGCCTCGTAGTATACAACCCGGTCATTTAATATTTTCAGGCAACTCATGACGTGAACATGAAGATATTTGCATTTCCAAGACCGTTTCAATTGTTGTTCGGTTCCGGTTCAACTATTGTTGGCTTTCTTAACTTCGATTGTACAAGGAAAAATAATAGATCTCTTTCTCTCGCAGACTTGGTACGGTTTTCCTCCCGATTTTCATTTTCCTAACGATTGTCGGACCCGACTTGCAATATCTCGAATTCCATCTTTGTATGATTTGTGTTGTGAACGGATCTTCTCCATAGGACAACTGCATGTCCATTGGAAAAACCGAATTGTAATGGGCAGCTTCCAACCGTCTCAGATCTCGACTACCTCCCTGCATGTGACATTGAAAGAGACATTATTTCGGGTTAAACTCTTACAGAGTTTCTGACCCGTAGGAAAGATATCTTTATGAGTTCAGTGTGCCAACGTAACTGCTCAACTCTTTGTCAAATTGTATCCAAAAGAACACAGAAGCTGATTAAAAACTGCGTTTCCCTTATATAAGCGGATTCTTGTTTACCTCTAAAGGCACACATTGAAAGAATAGTATGTTCTTTAACGAGCTCAGAATGATAGCTATTATTCACGAGTTGATATTTACCACACGAGCGTCGTAGGAGCGAGTGTCGAAATTTCTACGAGTGAATAATAACCATTCTACACGAGTAGAAGACTATACTTTCTCTACTACTTTGAAATTAATATTTTAAAAACACTAAATGGGCGACTTAACCTTACAGAACGGCGTTTGTGGTTCACGTGTCATACGACAGTTGCAACCCGCCGCGACAGAGCACGCAGCGCATCTGTAGGCGACTGCGAGAACCCTCTGTCGTATATAATGAATAGAGACCGGAAAAATATGTAGTATTAAACGAGAAAATATGTACATAAATATGTAATGAAAACAGCAAGAATATGTACGAAATATGTAAAATCGGATATAATATGTAATATTAAAATTCTCTAATTAAATATTATTTACATAGTAAGAAATTACATTTAGAAAAACTGTTCGCTTTACATCATACAACTTTCTCGTCAGTAGTAAAAGGTCAATCTATTGTAATCCAGGACCGTAGTCTAGCAGCCGGACTAATCGCAATAGAAGCCATCGCACAGACTGGCGAGATCTACGACCAGGAAACATACACTGTAGCATCTTCATCGAAGTGTTACACGTCGGCGATCGCAAATTTTTCTCGGAAATTAAAGTTACAGATTACAAAACCCGGTGTCAATGATATTTTGGACACCTAGATTTCCTCAATAATGTAGGAAAAATGCTGATTTAAAAACCAACATCTTTTCATAAAAAAAATATGGAATTTAATTGAAGAAAATTGATAAAATAAGAAAATATATTATTAAAATAGCAAAATACGTAAAATATGTAATATAACACTAAATATGTAAATATATGTAACGAAAAAAATTGATATTGTGTTAGGAGGGAGATGATTCGCCAAGATTACAATTTTGAGAACGGTAAGTAGAAAGACAAAAAATATGTAATTACATAAATATCCGGTCTCTAATAATGAACTAAGACGAATGTGATTGGTCCACAGCCTTGCGAGAATAATATTCTCGCACGGCATGTGGAATCTGCATCATTACTGCAACCGAAATGTATTCATTCTGCAATAGTCGTAGAGAAAAATAATATGCAACCTAGCTACAAAAACTTTTGACTATTTTGTCTATTTGAGCTATTTAATCAGTCACTTTCTCTCTACTTGTCTGTCTGTCTGTCTCTCTCTTTCACACACACACACACACACAAACACTGAAAAGTTGCAATATGAAAGGCCACGTGATTGGGCTTGTGTTGGGCTTCATAGACTCTACCACGGCCTACTGTCGTCCGCGACTCTACTGTACTTACATTACGATTAACCTATGGGCGAAAGACATATACGAGTTTTGCATTTTCAGAACTGTTACTGCATACCTTTTTATTTATTTTAACATTATTTTATTGTTCGAAGCTAATAACAAAATAATAAAAATGTGTGGAGTGGACAGTAATTTCCACCTCCTTGTTAATAATCCGAGATCTGAGTACCTGACTTAGGAACATCTATGAGTTAGGCTAAAGTTCCATCTTTGCCATGCGTAGTCATGTAACCGTTCGCCCGAAATTCCTCCCGAGGCCAAACGAGGCTCGTGCGCCTTGGGCCCACGGAGTGCTGCGCAGGCCGCGGTACGAAACTGCTTCGTTCTTTGCCATGCGAACGCTTCGCCCCCTCCCGCTGCCCACCATCCCCCCCCACCGAACCAGCCATCACTCTCGCCCTCGCCCTCGCCTTTCCTCTCGCTCTCATCCTCGTTCTTGCTCTCGCCCTCTTTCGTGTCCTTCGTTCTAACACCCCTCACCCTCGCCTTCACCTTCTCCCTTGCTTTCGCTTTCCACCTTCGCCCTCGCCATCGTTCTCGCCCTCGCCCTCGTTCAAACCATTCGCTCTCACCCCCCTTCACCCTCGCCTTCTCCTTCTTCCTTGTTTTCGCTTTCGCACTCGACCTTCGCCCTCATTCATGCCATTCGCTCTCGCCCTTCGTTCTCGCACCCCTCACCCTTGTCTTCACCTTCTCCCTTACTTTCGCTTTAGCACTTGGTCTTCGCCCACGCCTTTGCTGTCGCTCTCGATCTCGCCCTCGCCCCTCGCCCTCGCCCTCGCCTTCGCCCTTGCCCTCGCCTTCGTCCTTGCCCTCGCCTTCGTCCTTGCCTTCGTACTCGCTCTCACCCTCGCCTTCGCCTTTGCCTTCGTCTTCGCTCTCGCCAATCTCCTCTCCTTTATTCTCACTTTTCGCCACTGCTTTCGCCTGCCCTTGCCATGAATCTCACCCCAACCCAACCAGATATCTCCCACAAGCAGGGCATCCCCCCCCGGGACAAGCTCTAAGCCTCCAGCATGTGTGCTAGTGTAGTGCATTTGAGTGTAAGTAAGCGGTGACGATAGTACAAGGAAAAGGAAGTAAAGATCGCGCGTGGCCCGTTTGTTAGGGTACTTCTCCTGTATTTGCTTGGTGTTGATAGGAGAAACTTCTGAAAACTACTGATCAGAGCAGCTGGCCGCTAGCTTTCTCCTCGAGACAGCATCTGACTGCAGCAACTCGACCTATCTATCTAATTTAGAAATTCTACCACCGACGGGACTCGAACACTAGGACCTTCCAGTCAGAAGCATTGCTGCCCTGAGCCACAGCTGGTATTGAAGACTTAATTAGGAAGTCTCCTATGTACCTTTCAAAAGCCAACGTCCGACTAATGTTGACTTTTCCAAAAGCCAACGTCCGACTTTCACTTGTCCGCACTAATGTCACTCCCATCAGCAAAGGCATCATCGCTTTTCACTGAATCATTGAATTCCCACACTGCATCTTCGTTCATTTAAAACACATATGATCTCGATTGCCATGAAACCCTTTTTCCATTTGTTTTGCTATATGTTGCATTTCTGAACATCATTTTGCTTATTCTTTATTGAGTTTCACTCCGGCCACTCCAAGTAATAAAAATATGAGTGTCTGCAGAACTTCAGAAATTTATTTTCATGCATCCAATTTTTCCCCTAGGTCTGTTGCCCAACCGACAGTCTGTTACCCTTTGTCCCCATGGGACACACATTTGACCATACACTAGACATCAACTCACTTGAGGGCTCCTCTGATCTGAGGTCAGAACGTAAAGCCCTCCGCGACAACACATACGTGACTGATAAGGGACGAACAGCAATGTTCAAGGCGGGACTCGAACCTTCAACCCTTCCGACCGAAGTGCTGAGTCAGTACACGCTCTTAGCCAACTCGGCCGTCCAGGTCGGCTTGTATCCGAAAACGGTATAAAAAACATGCAAACTCCTCGAGCAAGAAAAACTCCGGATGTTCTTTTGAAGCGAGACGCGCTCATGCGGTGCATTTGTTGGTAGCTATCAGAAGCAAAAAAGGAAAAAATGGCAGGTTTTTGTTTGCATTATCACTTACAATGGGTGCCGTAATAATTTGTCATTTCGAGTCAAGGTCTGCAACTGGAAATGGAAAGATTTTATTTATTGCAAAATCTGTGGTCACGGGGTAAACGTTCTTAAGTCAAAAATCGTAGTTTGGAGAAAACAAAGGTTAGATTATTGAGCCAACGCTTTTTCTAACGCTCAATGCTATTTTCCAGCACATTTTTGTTGACAAGGAGGCAACATTGGAGGTCGATCGTTTTATTAAAATAAAATATAGATGCTTAACTTGTAGTTCCAATGCTTGACCCAATTTCGCCCAAAACTGACTTAAGAACTTTTACCCCGTGACCATAGAAATGTGGTGATAGTACAACCATCAGTCGTATGGCTTCTGAGTTGTTAGGGGCGAGCGTTTTCAGACGAAGTTGATGCGAAGTGGTGTGGCAACGAAGTGTGTGTGTCCTTTAAAATTAGAATTAAACAAAGCAGATATTAAAGGGGGAGAATTCGTATTGTTGTATTGACGGGAGGAGCTTTTATTCATAATTTAAAGTAAGCCAGATTACGGAGAAAGATGTGCAAGGGGAATCGATTACGAAGGCGGGGTAGTATGGAATGATGCTTTTCATCATATGGAAATTGTGGATAGATTTTGGAATAATACATTAACATTTTTTTAAATTTATTATTAAAGTCGCGTCGACAACTGAGGTAATTAGCGACTACTTTAAGTACAACTTTACAATATTAACATGACAACTTTACAATAGATATTAAAATTTACAGATATTAACAATATACATGAATATATAGAGACAGACATTACATGTATTTTTGATGTTACAGAATTAGTTTCCAGTATCCATACCAATACACCAATTACAATTAAATTTCTTTAAGAATGTTGCTGTCTTTACTGAATTTTAATATTTTATTTTGGTAGTCATTTTTCTGTAAGGTATGTTAGGACAGGTTCTACGGCTAGTTCTTAGTGCAGATTTGCGTGGCTTGTGCACCAAGTGGCGTTCACTACAGTTATGACGACCTTATTTTGGAATATTTTAATTTTGTTGATTGTTATTGGGGAGGCAAATGAAAAGTTTGTAGACAAGTAGACAAAGTTTGTAGGCTTCTGGGGCGGTAGAGACTTGACACGTACGCTTTCTGTAGATATTTCCGGGATTTTTATCAATCTCTCTCTCTCTCTCTCAACTGACGAGAACTCTCACGTCCTTGAGTTTTTCTTTTTCTCGCAAAACAACGTTTCTTCGTATAATTTATCAGCACTTCCCATCCTTTGAAGATGCTGGATTAGAGCCAAGTGAGTGCTGTTGAGCCATCATGGAGCTTGTCATGTATGTAAACTCTTCCTGCATGCCTGATACTGAGGGTACTTTGTAATATTAATTTTGAAGCATATCGGCTGAATGATTTAGGTGCTAGCGTTGACCACAGATGGGTAGACAAACAGACGTTTCGCCGCCAATCGATCAATAGCTTACGATTAATCGCAGTTATTGCAGTACTCATAAAGACAGTTTTTATTAAAATATTGAACTTATTATAATCAGAGAGCATTTTATTACAGAGCATATTATTTGTTGCTCTCGAGCAGTATGTGGCCTAATTTTTGGAAAAGCATTTTGTGTGGCTTGGTTCAGCAACATATTTGGGTGGATCACTAAAAAACACAGTTTACGCTCATGTAAATACAAGGTTTTGTATATCCCAAAAAGGTTTTCAAAACCTTGTATTTGCGGGAGAAAGCTTAGAATAAGAAGGTATATTGAGTAAATAACACATAATGGTGAATTTAGATCTGGAGTAATAAACTATGAGTAGCAAAATTATAGTCACTTCACAACTCTGCGACTAGGTTTTTGAGTGGATGTCAGCGCAGCGGCAAAATCACCCAAGCACGCGGAGCTGGAATAAAACTTCAGGTTTTTTTTTTCAATTAATTGCCACCTTGCATGTTTTCTTGTCATATTTTGTTACGTCATAATAATTGTGTAAACGTCTTTCAGTCCTCGTGACTTACACTGGTTAATTGTCCGCTCGTTGACAGTTCAACAGAGCGGCAAGGAGGAGGCATAAATGGAATTAGTCTTGGCACTAGAGGACTCAAATGAGGTTTAATTTGTAATTTAATTTTGATCTTTCTAGGTGCGAGAGGGGTGTTTTCTATATAGACGATCGCAATAAGACGGCAGTGTAATCTGATTTAGCATGGTGTAGAAAGAAATGAGTGGGGGCATTTTTGCTATACTACTACAACCTTCAATACTTTTAACAGGGGTCAATGAAAATAAAATTGGTTTCTTGCTCGAAAGGATTCTGTTAATTTTTGTATAAAATTACTTGTTGTCCTTGGAAGTCATCTTAGGGAAATGCAGTAATTAAGTCGAACGAATCTTGACGGCCGATTTCTAGCTTCTGTGGCTCCCATTGGTCCATTATTTGGGAGAAATAGACGAACTAGCGTTTCCATTGGAAACGGAAAGGTTAACTCTTTAGTGTAAGGGTAAACAGGCTCTGGGAACTGTTCAAATAGTGCTCAGGATGTATGAGCCAAACCAGTTGGTAGGTTTTCATAGGATACTCCTGTTTTCCCAGCTTCTCATTACTCCTGAAAAAGTGGGGCCTTGAGATTGTGGACTGGTCCAGATCCTAAAACATCCACATCGGTGTCAGTGTTACCTGAATCATGCAGTAAAAAGTTCTTGTGACAGTCAATACCTACAACACAGTAATACTAGTGACCTGGAGATGTAAAAATGCTGTTGAACAAACCCACACAAACTGGTTTTCCAATAAGTAGCACACACGCTGCTCAAGAACAAATAATAAAAATATAATAAAATATCCAGGTATAACAAATAATAAATTAAATACAGTGTTCGCGAATACTGCAGTAATGTAGTATAGTATATACAAATAAATACTAGAACATTTCTTTACATTCTACCAAGAATAATAAAAACAATACTGTTCCATAATGCAGCTCGTGAATATCAAATTTTTAATGTTTGATGGACTTTTCCTTTGAGCCTTTCTGTTGCATGACATTTGCTGTAACATAGGCAATGACGCACTGAGTGCCAGAATTCACCAGGTACTCCAGTGTGAGAATAGACAGAACAATATAAGCAAATACATGCTTTTTTTAGGCAAAATCAAAACTTTTTTGCCCGAGTTCATGGATATCTAACAAATATACACCTCGCAATTAGACTAGGTTTCATAGTGTTTTTTCAATTTCTGCGCGCTTTCGAAATTAGTAAAATATATGATTTTTGTATTTTTCTCGAGTTCCTAGATATTTAACTAAACCAAAAGACACCTCTAAAAAGACCAGAGGCTGCACAATTTCCTCTCAATATCGGCGCACATTAGTAATATAGTTTGCGCGAAAATTAATGATTTAATTTGTTCACGATGTGTTTTAATGATGACAAAAAAGCTGTCTTTATTTAATTTTTGACTGATATGTTACTTGTTTCGTTGTTTTTAATTGTTTATGTATTAGCATATTGGAGAATAGTGAATAAATATAATTTATTTTATCTTCTAAGTCATTATTCATCTCATAACTTAGAATTCCATCTACTTCCTCATTATAACATATTACCTATTAAGAGCTGCTCAATTGCTCAAGCTGCTCAACTCCGATCAATGTGTAGCCTTTCCGTAGTTTCATTTCCGATTTATTTTTACAACTATCAGACGATCACAATTTTCAACGACCTTAATGCTTAGATCACGAAATTAAAGAAACATTAAAATCTAAGAGAAGACAGAAAAAAATTCTGACACAAAAGTCACTGTACAGTGTTGTGTGACACTTGTAAGGTCGCGAGAATCCTTCCTCCAGCCATGACTTCAACAAGCATTAACCTTCAAAACAAACAACAACTACACACAGAAACAATTCAAACACACCTGAAAACGGCGAGGCCGTGTCAGTTAAATTAACTTTCTGCCATTACATCACTAATATTCTCTTAATTTTTCCCTCGTTTGCGAAGGCGAAGTGTTAACGTTGTTTTCTAAAAAAAGGGGCCATTTAGAGAGTATACTTTTTTAATGTAATGTGAAGATGGTGTGAACTACGTTTAAAAATAACTTTTGAGCGTTCTTTTTTAAAATATCTTGGATTTGATAGATGGGGATAAAGGAAGGCGCGAGGAAATAGCCGCTGAACTGAGAATACGAAATGCGGCGAGCTTGGACGGACGCATCCAAGTGCCAGAGAGTGCCGAGATTCAGTATGACAATAAGAGACAGGTGAAATGGTCAGTTATCCCGATTGATTGATTTATTAGTGTTTCCGTCCGTGCCAACAGCCAAGGTCATTAGTCCCATTAGTGTAGTTCAATTTTTTTATCGCGTGATGTGGCGGAGATCTTCCCCCGCTGGATGGGGAGATCCGGCGCCGACCTACACGTCGGCATACGGAGTTTTCCCCAAGGTATCTCCCACCAGCAAGGCAGCGCCCCAGCCGGGACACGTTCTAAGCTCCCGACGGGTCGCCCGGCGTGTGCGGCAGTGTAATTCAATGAAAGTGTGTGATTGATTGATTGTTCGTAATTCCGGGCGCGTTAACTACTGAGGTCAATAGCCCCGTAAGTGTAAAGCGTCTTTTTTTCTCGGGCGGTGGCGGTGATCTTTTCCCCTACCGTCCTACCGTCGACTAGCGGGGTTTTCTCTCAACCAAGTATCTCCCACCAGCGGGGCACCCAACCGGGATAAGCTCTAAGCTCCCGGATAGACTCCCGGCATGTGTGGTAGTGTAGTGCATGTTAGTGTGTGTGTGTGTGTGTGTGTGTGTGTGTGTGTGTCTGTGTGTGTGTGTAATGGGTGAGGATAGGACAAGGCAGAGGAAGGAAAGATCGCGCGCGGTCAGCGGGGTACTGTTGTTAGGGTATTGCTCCGGCATTCGCCTGGTGTTGATCGGAGAAAACACGGAAAACTACCGATCAGAGCAGCCGGCCGCTAGAAGTCTCCTCCAGACAGCGACTGAATTCGACCTAGCTGACAAGCTAGTGTCAAAAATCCTGTCGACGTCAGTACTGGAACCTAGGACCTCCCGGTCAGAGGGACTGCAGTGACATCAGTTGATGCACTCAGCCACCTCTTCCGGTGTGAAAGCTTAACTCAGGGGTAAGGAAAGGCCAAGGAAAAGGAAGGAAAGATCGCACGCGATATGTGGCATGTTTGTTAGGGTACCGCTCCGGTATTCGCCTGAACTTGATCGGAGAAACCACTGAAAACTACCGATCAGATCAGTCTGACCCTAGAATTCTCCTCCAGACAGCGACAGAACTCGACCGATGCATCTGGCTCGGGTCGAAAATTCTGCCACCATCAAAACTCGAACCCTAGAGCAGTGTTGTCAAGATCGATGCCACGAGCTAGAGTCAGTGGTAGGAACGATGGGGCGAGTCAGTAGGCGGTAGGCGAGTCAGTGGTGGAGAGGCGATTTCGTGGTGGCACTCGTGCCCCGGACTCCCGCTCGTGGCATCGACCTTGACAACATTGAAGTAATGTAAAAATAATCCAAAAGAGGTGACCTCCCTTGCTGAACGAACCCGCCGTAAATCGGATTCTAATTATATAAAGGAGTGGTGTCAAGGTCTCATACTGGTGGCAGTGGCACGCCCTGTGGCACCGCAGCATGCCATGAGCTTCTCTGCGCAACTGGCGGTGGGAAAGGAAACTATTAGTAACCCCGCCCCTTTTACAATAGGGACGGCGTTGTCTCTGGTGGCGGGATGATGAACTGCGTGGAGGGGCGATTTCGTGGTGGCACTCGTGCCCCGGACTCCCGCTCGTGGCATCGACCTTGACAACACTGAAGTAAGGTAAAAATATTCCAAAAGAGGTGACCTCCCTTGCTGGAGGAACCCGCCGTAAACCGGATTTTAATTATATAAGGTCTTACGCTCCATCCCAATCAGCCCTGCCTGTCTCCGTGCCTTGTCAGTCAACGCTTAACAATAATGCCACCCGCCAAGAATGACATGCCTTGCAGTTTCCAGAATAACGAATTACAAGCGTAAACAAATTTGGGGTCCATTTTGGGATCACAAACATCCTATGACTTCTCTCGCCGTGGTGTAGTCCGAGTATTTATTTATACATACATAGTATATGATCTCTGTAAAATAAGATGGAAATAATTATTTTTGCCGAGGCCGCCTTTGACCACACGTGCATGCATCCTGCATTTACCAAGGCTCAATTTCATTATCTTCGTAGCAAGTGTATGTAATTTTTATTAAGGGATCAGTATTTAGCTGGATTCTATTTTTATCCCCCATTGTTAGCCTTATGTTCACGCTCCACGATTAACGTGTGTAATTATTGGAATCAGCTTTTTTCCGGCTGCATCCTTTGATAAAAAAGGTTGTTACGCCTTGAATTATGATCTATGAGGTAAAAGGATGACAATGAAGGGTGGAGGGATATCACAATCACCATGCCCACGCAGGACTCGAACCTGCAGCCTCCTCGGCGCAGATAAGGGATGCAGCAACCGCCTACACCACGGGTCCGGCTTCTTTTTCTTCTTCTTCTTCTTCTTCTTCTTCTTCTCATTATATTTAATAATAATAATAATAATAATAATAATAATAATAATATTATTATTATTATATTCCGCCCGCTCCACCCTGATCCACCGAGCTCGTCAAGACCTAGCAATAATGCTCCTCATTGCGAGTTTCCAGTATCACAACTATCGGTGTGTAACTAAATTTACAGTAACTTTTTGGATGAATCCCATATCTTTTTCCCGGCTGCTCAAAAGTATTTGTGCAAAATGTGAGAGCAATCTCTTCGGGTTCAAGAGGTTTTGAGTAACAAACACCCATACATGTGTGTGTGTGTGTGTGTGTGTGTGTGTGTGTGTGTGTGCGTGCGTGCGTGTGCGCGCGAGCGCGCGCTGTATAACTGCTTAGGCATGGTTATATTTGTGGTCACCCTTCATCATCATCCTATCACCTCATAATTCATAATTCAACGCTTAACAACCTTGTCTTAGTATAGGATACAGCTGAAAAGCTGATCCCCATAATTACGTATGCTCATCTCTCTCCAGGATAGAATATGAATGGGCCTCAGAAAGAGAACGTAAAGCGTGGTCAATAATGGCCGATACATAATAATAATAATAATGATAATATTTATAATAATAGTAATAATAATAATAGTAATAATAATAATGTTTGCTAAGAATGAAGCGATTCTCTCCCAAATGCTGTCTGTCGTGAATAACTTTAGCAATGACATCTGCATGAAGTTTGGTCTTGACAAATGTGCAAAAATCAATTTAAAAAGAGGAAAACTGACAACGTCAGAGAGCATTGAAATTGATATGCACATTGTGATTCAAGATCCTGAGCCAGGTAAAACTTACAAATATCTGGGCATTGAAGAATGTGAGACAATCTCGAACGACACAATGAAACAGAGAATTCGCAAGGAGTATTACAGAAAAGTGAGACTTGTCCTGCAGTCTGTCTGAACTCCAGGAATAAAATATCTGCAATTGGTAGTCTGGCGGTGCCTGTAGTCGAGTACAGTTCCGGACTAGTGGACTGGACTGAGCAAGAAATCCGCATCATGGATCGAAAAACCAGAAAACTGCTTACAATGCATCATGTTGCCCACCCCCGAGCTGATGTACATAGACTTTATGTGTCATGTAAGGAAGGAGGAAGAGGCCTCAGACAAATTGAAGCCTCCTGGCACAATGCAATAGTTGGAATGGGAAAGTATGTAGCCAGTCATCAAGATGACCCTCTAATGAGGCAGGTCATGAAATCTGACCGAAGAATGGGAAACAGAGGCATTGTTAGTGTAGCAAAAAGCATTGCAAAGAAAACTATGCAAGACACGTCAAATAACACAGACATTGAACTTCTGGTACTACTAAACATGAAATGTGAGACACAAAAAATGTTAAAGAAGTCATGGAGGGACAAACCCCTCCATGGACAATATCTAAAAAGAATGGACAAGGTGCAGATAAATAAAGATCAATCATTTATGTGGCTTAAAAGGGGAAGAATGAAGCCAGAATCGGAAGCACTTGTAATAGCTGCTCAAGATCAGGCGTTGAGAACATGACATTATGATAAAGCAGTTCTCAAAATTTCCCAAGATGACAAATGCCGAATTTGCCAGGAGCAAGTAGAAACCATTGATCATATTGTCTCAGCTTGTCCAATCCTAGCAAAGACCGAATATCTGAAAAGACATGACAGGGTGTGTAGTTACCTCCACTGGCAGATCTGTACCGCCCTCGAAGTTCCAAACACATGCCCCAAGTGGTGCAAACACTCACCAAAACCGGTGACGTCTGTTGGATTGTGTACGATATTGTACGACCAACAAATTCAAACGGATCGCACGATAGCAGCAAACAAACCCGATATCCGGGATTTAGAGAAAAAATCGTGTCTACTTGTGGATGTTGCTGTGCCTTGCGATCAAAATGTCGTAACCAAGGAGGCAGAGAAACGTCTTAAATACAAGAGTTTGGAAATTGAGATCAGCCGAATGTGGGGCGTAAAAGCACAGGTCGTCCCGATAGTTATCGGAGCTCTGGCATTTGTTCCGCAAAATTTGTGTAAGAACTTGGCTAAACTTCCAGGTCATTCGAAGGACTGGGAAGTTCAAGAAATTGCTTTATTTGGCACAGCTCACATTTTGCGCAAAGTATTGTAGAGGCACCGACAATCCCTAGATCTGCTCCTTAGGTAGCTGGTTGCAACCTGGAGTAGATTTTATACTCAGCCGACTCATAACATCCGTAGTCGTGATATGGAGCAGCAATAATAATAAAATTCAAATCCATAATGTGAATAAACAATTCGAGTTATTTTTTACCTCACTCAAACATGTGAACGACCGCTGCAAGTGATAATTTTAAGAGTGAATCTGTCAAATGCGTAAAGTTTATTGTATGATACAAAAAACACTACCAATACAAAGAATAAACGGGACACCTGGCTACATCCATGGTAGCTACTGCTCATCTTTAGACAAACAATTTACTTAAACTACTGTCTCACAAAGATTGAGGACCACTTGTCTAATCGATCTGGGTTATCAAACGCTGTAGCTGTCAGACCTTCCCCTGCTTTCACTCTGATTTCGTTGTATCTTTGTTGACAATCGCCTGCGACGGTTCGCCTCCGGAATAGTTTTTTTTTTCGGTTTATTGCACTGTCAAATGTTTTGTGTCCTGGCAGCCGCTAATGAGGGCGATGACGAGCTGTCTCGAAGGTTGAAAAGCTGCCTATTGTAGGCAGGGCAAAGGTGAAGTGTGGTGAAGGTCGCCACTTCCTGCCTTCTCTCCCGCAATTCCCACGTCTCGCCGCTGAATTGCCTTATCTCTGCACCGCATCGCTTTGAGCCCGCCTGGCGTTTGACGCAATGCCTCACACCTTCTGTAAGGGCCGGGTGATAAATGATGAGCTCACCTACGGGATTCAAATGACAATTATATATTTTTCTATTAAGTAACTCGATCATATCGATTATTTCAAATAACCTTCAAATCAGCTCGTACTGCAATTGCAAAAGGAAAACGTCCAGCCACAAACTTAAAGAACGCTTATATCTGATGTGCCAAAACATATATATTCGAATAAATAAAATAAAAGAATCTCAATTTCCTCCCAATGCGCTCTACTCGTTATACCTCCCTATTATTAACAAATACTTCTTAATATTAAAAACTTCTTCATTAAATTTTACTTCACATCGAACTCAAATATTCGAGTGATTGTTTCCCCTTCTCTTTTTTATCTACATCTAAATGGAAAAATTTGGCTTCGATTTTTGGGCTCCTTCTGCAGAAAAATATCGAAAATGTGAAAAAAATAACTTCTCATATTACTTTTTTGTATTTTATTTAATATCATTATCATTGTAATAATTATAATTTGGAGAAAATGAGCCCCATCTCTATCGAGGTTTTTGTTTTATTTTACCTTGATCCACAGAGTTTCAAATGTCCCTTTATTGTGCTTCTGGGAAACATTTTGTCTCCTCGAAAAAGTCGCCTAAATCCCATGATGATCACCGATGATCCTAATGATCATTCCTTTTTGTTCTAGGTAAAGGTTCTAAAAATGTAATTTCTCCGTGTGCAAAAACCACATATCTAAGAACGAAAAGCGTTTCTGCCCAAGAGTATTCTTCATTCTTGAAACGTTTACTATAAGTGTACAGAATGTTGCAATGTAATTTACTCCAAGATATGATATTTAAACACATTTATTTTTTTCCGTTGATTACTGGGGACAAACAGTTCCTTTGTCATTGGTATAACGTGTACGTAAACGATTAAGTGTTACGAAACTGTGTACGTGCTACAATAACATTGTCGTTATATAAAATGCCACAAGACATTTCCAGAAATATAACCATGAACATAAACCATGTGAGGAATGGAAAATTTTCAGTTTATTTTGCTCGTGGTTATTTGCATTATGTTGAAAATCAGCTTTCTCCCTTAACATAACAACATCGATTATCTCATTTCTGAATGAGACAGAGACATTCACTTATACGTTTATATTCTTATCTAACGTCAAAAACAGTGATCAATCGAGTCAATTAAGATCAGTGATCAATTTGAATTAGTGGAATAAAAAAATATACACATCTATTTTTTATTCTTCCCGGTATAAAAATCATTTGATCCTCGACATCTTAGACACTCGAACTTCGAGCTCAAAACAGTCATTTAGAAACCTATTTTTCTCTCGTTGCTAACCGAATCCAGTCAAGTATCAAAACATTTAATTTCAATTTATATCACTTAAATTATAAAAATATATGAATGATTCTGTATTTGTATCTCACTCTTTGAATAATTTTCTTTACAACTTAAGTTTCAAAAGAAGCAGCACTGTATTAATTCAGAATACACATTATGTTCTTAAATAACCTAAAAACTATCTTTAAATGATTATATTTCAAATGTGATCATTATATATTTGTAATAGATCAAGTATCATTAAACTAAAAATAATGAAAAATTGTCATTTAGAAATGTTAAGATGTAGAACCAAATACATTTTGACATTTGTAAACAATGAATATCTAATGAACTGAATAGTGATTTAACTTTTCATAATTAGGCCAATTTCTCAAATTCTATTTCTTACTCTTTTGCCTTTGTCAAAAGAAATAAAAATGTCCGATAACACACTCTAATTACTAGCGTCTAATTACTACACGCCTCCATCTATTGTACGATAAGATTTCTTCGCGTTTCGCGAATTACGCTCATGGTATTTCCAACCGTGAAGAACCGGGTAAACCAAATTTATTCCGTTGATTGCATATGTTTGCGATAATGATTATTTTTCCGTCTCTGTGTACGACCCGGTTTTGCACTCACGATCAGCTTGATAATATATTAGTGTATAGTATAAAAACCGAGCTTGTGAGAGGTCTGAAGGTGGTGAAGGAAATAGGGAAATATTACGAATATTCTTCGAAAATCATACTCATACACTTTATTAGCCAACTAGCAATACATGCTTTATGAGCTTTTTGTTTTATACATTCCTTTTCAATAAAGTTGCAATATCTGTCTGTGATTTCAAAGTAGCCATTTAAATTGCGTTTTCCCAAAGATATTTTCCACCCCCTTTAATTCAGTCACACACGCAATATCCAAATATTTTAAATCTTTTCAAATATATATATATATATATATATATATATATAATCATATTTATTCATTTCCTATTTTCACCTCTCTTCAGAACGTACATTTGTTATTAAAAATTATGTTTCCATTTTCACATTTTATATTATAATTTTCCAGTTTTCTTTCACTCCACTCTGTTTCATAATATTATTTGTAATAGATTCCATTTATTTTATTTAATTTTCATTTGTCATTTTTAAAAATTATATGTCCATTTCACATTTTATATTTTTCTTTAAAATCCAATTCTTAACAATATTATGTAAAAAGTTTTTATTTCTTTAATTTTTTATTTTTTTTGTAATTTAGATATATTATTACTATTATTATTTTTGTAGCACGGAAGATGGCAGCAATGCGGCCGAAAAAGCTTTATGCAAGAATAAATAGTTACGATGGAGAGCCAACACCTCATATTGATTTCGATGATAGAAGCATCGTAAACACCACACCATTTCCTACCAGTCTGGAATCAAATCTCAGACCCATTACCTCCGTATTTAGTTCTCTCCCCTTACCAGTTAAAGACCTTTTTAAAACGGAATAATTTAATGCTAGGTAGATTTAATGACGCAGTTGACTCAAAAGACGAAATATTGTTGAAGAACATCAAGTCAATCAGATAAATGAAAACTTGATTTTAATCAATTATACAAGGAAAGTTATCAGTCGCCCTAATGAGAGTCAGCTCTTGAGAATGGAACATGTTCCAACTATCACGCACGACATTCAACAACTCTCTGATAACTGCACTTTATCTCTTACAGATGGGAGTTAACACTTCATAGAGGTCGAATATTTAACTATTCAAATTCAAATACCCGCATCGAATTAAGAAATCAAACACATGCGTAGAACAAAGAAGTTGGAATAGAATTAAACTAGACTCGCTGAGAGAGTTGCTGTTACGCAATAATTTGAAGGCCGCCATTGTAGTGGAAATGTGCATACCTCACAGACATTGTTGCGACTAAGGGGCAAATTAGTTGTTTAGAATAAAAATACGTTTTTTTGGTGCGTGTGCTATTTAACCATATGACAATGTACGTGATACATTATGGTTAAGATTTGTCCGGTAGACATTAAGTGCACGAACAAATTCATTGTTCCACATTCAAATTCAGAGTGCAAGTTCGCACAGTTTGACTCTTCAGAACGAAATATTACGAGGGGAACATCTTTTTTGTTCCTTAATCAGTAATTAATTGTAAATGTTGAAGACCTTTAGTGTGAAAACTTGTTTATATGTATTGTTAAAGAAAAATGGCAGCTGGCATAGAAAACATGCATCTAAACATTATCTATAAAAAGCTAATGTTTTGGTTTTTCATTTTATAATTTTATTTCTGTTACACTCACTCATAAACAAAAATAATGACGAAAATGAGCGCAATTGCAGAGACAGATTTGAAACCCGCATGCAAATCATCCACTACAATGGCTCCTTTCAATTTATCCCGGGTCCTGAACAGCCCGTCCACAGAATTGCAAAAGGTGTAGAACATGTTTGATGAAACAAAGGTGTTCTCAGAAATGTTAGAATTTACATTGGGTATGAAGTTTTAGGTCCTCAATGAACAATGTAAGAATCGTCGCAATAGAATTCAATCATTAAGACCATCAAAGCACTCGTATTTGTTTCAAATTGTCCAAATTGCTATGGGTTCATGCAAAAGAAATAAATATCAATGAAAATATTATGAACAGGTAGCAAATAAAATGGAATTTGAACAGAGTAAAAGTTGAAGAATAGATACAATAAATTTTAAAATCTTATTATGTTTATGCTCCTTTATCGAGTGTTTTGTTATGGCGATCGTTATCACAACGACGTATTACGGAATTCAAATATACGTTGTTTACGGACATAATGTGGAACTCGCTGACAAGAGAGCACTCCGACAATTTATTTCGTAATTTCCCTTTAAAAAACGTAGAATCAATCAGTATTCAGTAAATTGATTACATTTTGACCAAATGGCATTCTTAACATTATCACTGAATACCATCTTCTCAGTCACTGACATTAAATTGTATTTCGTGTAGAGTTATTACAATAATCAAATTTTGGTGATACTTTGTTGCAAAGGCTGACTGATTAACTCTTAAGTGAGTGGCATTTCATTGACTGTCTATAAGTAATCACTTTTTATAAGTAAAATGCAAAATTTTTATATTGAAAGAATTTATGTTGTTGATGAAGACAGCTTATGCGTGTCTTTTAAAGAACTTGAATTCGGCATCAAAATATGCTTGAAATATAAAGACTCAAATGTATTGAAATATTTAAGAATATTATTTGAAGGCGTTTGCTTTGTCTATAATCAATGAAGAATGTGTTACATTCCTACTTGTGTTTCCTGATTCCCTTTTCCCAAATCATTTAAACGGATCCATTCCAAAAAATGTTAAAAATATGCTGAAACGAACTACAAAATCGTTATAATGTCTTTAAGACATTCTCAATACTCAAGGAATTGTTATGTATAACCACTATAGAGACTCCTTAAACTGGGTGGGCACTCTCTGAGAAATGCTTGACGATTCTAGTACTGAATTCTTTCCCTCTCGGGAAAACGTGAACTCGTCCACAAGTGTCATTATCTCGGCTTCAAGTCCCAATCGCCTCAATTCATTATGGCCAAGATGATGAGTGGGAGTTTTATTTCGGAGAGTAGGCAGGGAAGGAGGCTTATGTGTTATAAGACAAATGATCATAGTATGGATCATCATAATATTGGTCATTGATCATCTATATTCTATGATCATAGTATACGTCATAGACTCTCATAATAGCACAATCACAATACCCAAACTGCGCGGATGTTTAATGTTTCTAATGAATAGTCTGACATCCGCGTACTCGCAGCTCTGTGGAAATCTTTTTAGGTCATGGAGACGGGCAAATGGGGATCAAGCCACCGCCCAAAATATGTTTGAAATGTAAAGACTCAAATACATTTAAATATTAAAGAATAGAATGTAAAGGCGTCTGCTTTGTCTATATTCTATGAAGAATGTGTAACATTCCTACTTGTGTTTCCTCATCCCCTTTTCCCAAATCATTTAAACAAATCCATTCCAAAAATATTCAAAATATACTAAAACGATCTACAAAACAAGAATGGGGTGGGTGCAGAATGGGAAAGGAAGGACGGTGCGCGGTCAAACCCCTGCGTTAATAAGTGACGACGTGGCGACCACCAGGAAAGGGCGAACAAAATTTCAGAGCGGCCAATCAGGGCAACCATTCCACAATTTTCATCCACGCATTATACATAGCTGGTGTCGAAAACCCGCATCTGCCAAAACTCAATCTTAAAACCTCTGCTCCCCCTCTCCCCACCTCCCACACACAATGTTTACAAAGGTTTCGTCGCCGTCTTGAAACTGCATCCGCTGTCGCATAAACGATACCGCTCCGAGGGGAGAGTTGAATCTCGCTCCAGCGTCTGGCTGTGTGAGGCGGTGCACTGGAACAGCTGAGCCCCGCCCCCCTCCCGGGTGCGTCCAAGGCCGGCGGCGGAGGCGGCGGCGGCGCAGCGGCGGCGCCCGAGACCTTCGAGACACGGTCAAGGCCGCGCTGCGCTTCCGGACCTCGCCGCCCCCTCCCCGTCCCGCCACAAGATGCCACCTACGCCCCGAACCCCCACCGTCCCTGCCGCCTCCGACGCCATCGACGGTGGCAGGATTTTCGACACTAGCTAGGTAGCTAGGTCGAATTCAGACGCTGGAGAATTCTAGCGGCCGGCTGCTCTCATCGGTAGTTTTCCGTGGTTTCTCCGATCAACACCAGACGAATGCCGGAGCAGTAACCTAACAAACGGGTCACGGACCGTGTGCGATCTTTCCTTCCTCTTCCTTTTCCTACCCTCACACTTACATGTACTACGCTATCACTCATGCCAGGAAACTGGTCGGGAGCTTACACTTAGAACTTGTCCCGTCTAGGGCGGTGCCCACTAGTGGGAGATAAATGGTTGGGAAAACACGCAAACCGACGGTCGGTCACCGCTGGATCTCGCTACCCAGCGGGGCAAAATAACAGTCACTTCCCGAGTCCCCCCAAAACATGCACTGTCCCCGAGTCCCCCACCCCCTTCCCCCAAAACATGCACCACACTTACGGGACTAATGACTATAGCGATTGAAGCGCCTGGAATCACTATTACTCAGTCAATCAATCCATCCGACGCCCTCAACGCATCCTATCTCCGACACCTCAGTCAACCCTATCTCCTACTGAGAATACAATACAACTGAGAATACTATCGTCTGAGAATACCATCTGCGGGGATTTCCCTATCTAGGTGTATCCCACCGACGGGGCACCGCCCCAGCCGAGGCAAGCTCTAAGCTCCTGATATATGGGTAGTGTAGTGCATGTTAGTGCAAGTATGTGTAAGGTAAGGAAGAGGATAGGACAAGAGGAATGAAATATCGCGCGCCGTGGCCCATTTGTTCCCTACCAAACGGTCCGTGACCTGCTCTCTGAATCTGAATCAGTGAAATTGTCACTGATTCAATCAGTGAGAGCCGAAGTCACTGATATCTTCAGTCGAAATGGGTAGTTTCGCTGACAATCAGCGAATATGCGAACCTTTTCATAACGACCGCCAGCATTGCACTGGTCGTCAGTGGTTAAAGTGCCGCGCCACCATCGCTCACTGATCGTTCAGTCGTCTTTACTGATTCAAACAGTGAAGTTTCACTAATTCAAAAAGTGGACCCAATTTTCACTGATTTGTTCAGTTCAATTCACTGATTGTCAGTGGCAGGGTTATAACTGACACCATCAGTGAATAGTCACTGGCAATCAGTAGTTTTTCACTGATTCAGAAAGAGAGAGTGCTTCGGCATTCGCCTGGTGCTGAACGGAGAAACTACAGAAAACGAATTTGAGCAGCCGGCCGCTAGAATTCTCCTCCAGAGAGCGGCTAAATTCGATCTAGTTATCTAACTAGTCTCGAAAATGCTCGAATTCTAGGACCTCCCCGGTCAGAGGCACTATAGTGACATCAGTTGATGCCCTGAGCCACGTCGGCTGGCGCGTCCTCGAGCTATGAAGCGCTTGAAATAAGAATATAGTTGGGGCTGCGATAA
The DNA here is from genome assembly GCA_031308135.1 of Acheta domesticus. Lineage (NCBI taxonomy): Eukaryota > Metazoa > Arthropoda > Insecta > Orthoptera > Gryllidae > Acheta > Acheta domesticus. The sequence continues at coordinate 27,006,486 of JAHLJT010003656.1, read as the reverse complement.
TGAAATAATGATTTTGTGTTTCCAGATAAAAAAATTCACAATACTAAACCTGTTCGAGATTTAAATTTCGTAATTCGTAAAATGTATTAATCTAGGACAAATTCATCAAGCCTTCCATATCTACCTCAAGGAGCCACGGGCGAGAAGTTGTAGTTTCTGGAAAGAAAAGGAGGATCTAAGAAAAGAGAATGAAGAAGATACAAGATATTTGTCAATCTAATCAAGATTGAAGGTCTAGGCTAGAGAAGAGGAAGGCGGGATGGGTAGACAAGAAAACAGTCGACTATGCCGGAAAAGCAGAATAACAATGATGTTTATTAACCACTTAAATTTGAGAATTTAATTTGTTATGCAATTTGCCAATAATTTAGCTCAAGATAAAACATTGTTTACGAATGCGATTGCGTATAGCCACTAAATTTCTTCGATGGTCGTACGCGAAATACAGAGGACTGTAGTAAATATGAAATCAAATGTTTTTCGCCTAGATTGTTGTAGATTTAAGTTCTAATAATTTGGATGTAATACTACAATAAAAACTTTTGTATGTGCTAACTAGTCACTACAAAAGAGATAAGCTTCTTTCATTGTGACGTCCGTCCATTAGTTCTCACTTATCCCGGTCGATTGCCAATTCTGTGATGTTTGGACGCCTGCGTCAGACATACATTTGAAAGAGGTACGAAGTGCTGACGTATCTATTGGCTCAATATCGCATTCGTTTATTTCCATGTAACAGGTTCGTGAAATTGCTTATCCTTGTTCTATTTTACCCGAGAATCGAAGGAAATGAGTGGCCCAGGAAGGTGAGAGAACTTGCATAGAGGTCTTCGTCTTATACTGCGGTTTATTCAACTCTGCCTCTGACAGAAATCAGCTGTTGACGGTTTCATGCAATCGGGACTTGAAAGTCACCATAGTGACATCACTGTAGCGAAAAATATGCTCCCGACTGAATGGCAGCGAAACAGCTGATTCCTGTCAGGGCCGGATTTCTAAATAGGCTGAGTATGCTGCAGCCTAGAGTGGCAAAGTTTTAGGGGCGGCAGTTTGGAAATTTATTCAAATTTAACCCGGATCTTCAAGTACGCAAAACATACTCATTAGCATTAAAATATAAAAAAATGTTTAAAAAAGTGATCTCTGATCTCCAAGATCTAATTGGTTCATTTCGAAACCCATTTTATTTTTTCAACGAATCTTGAAAGACTAGTGAAAAACAAGTAGAAGAACTGATGTTATTTTGCAATTTACTGTGTAAACCATTAAAATTTTAATTTTATCTAACCTAAATGAAAGCTTTTGTGCTCTAATGTATATCTAAAGATGAAAACAAGAATGAACTCTGCCGTTTGTTGTATAACACAAATGTATTATTCAACTATGGACAATAAAGGGGGACGGCAAATGGACTTTAGCCTACAGGCGGCATACTCTTAAATCCAGCCCTTATTCCTGTCAGGGGAGAGTTGGGAAAATCTCAATATAATGGGTAGCGCAGGGGCGCGCGCAAACGCGAATAGGTAGCATGTGCAGCAGATTCGCCCGCGGGACAGAGAGGTGGAAACACCCAAGGCGACTGGCGGAAGTTGCCGAATCTGCATCATCTAAGTTTTCTTCTCAAACTCTTTATACCGGCAAAGATATGTGCACATAAAACGTGTCCGCCCCTGGGATAGCGGGTGTAGGGGGAGGGAGGGGCAGAGGCGGGGTTGAGGAGAGGTCGGAAAAGCAATACACTACTTAACAGAAGACTCCCTTGGAAATCAAATATCATTCACGGAATAACTCTGGACACCCGTAGAACCTATCAATTGCATCGCATACTCAAAAAGTAAACACTCTTGCAACTTCATGTTATTAAACACTTACACCAATCCATGATCTGTCCAATCCTCTTCCACACTTATCCTATCTGAGCCTCGGCCAGCAAATCAATTATCAAAAAAAAAAAAAAGAATTCCAAAAATAAATTACTCCGATCATCTCAAAAGCACCTGGTTTGTACCTGACCACCAGTTACATAATGAACTCGGCATTACCAGGATTTCAGTCCCATTTTATCTCCTTCCAATCTTCTCGCTTCTATCCACAAATCTCTCAGATTTCCTCAGCCGTACATTTCACAATCGGGAAACAGAATGCTCACCACAGTAGACTAAAGCGAGCCCTACCGCGACAATTCTTCAACCCTCCCAGACCATAATGTACCTGATGTGGCTTCACACATGTAATTCACACACAATTGTTTATGGAATATACTTAGCGTGAATGTATGTACTCAATTTATTCATAAATCTATCATGTTTCCTAAACAATGTCCATATTATGCAATGTACAGTAAATGTGTGGTACTCAGCTGCTGAGGTTCTTCGGGATTTTTATTAACACTTAGTTGTGCTGTTTCTTTATCGAAAAATATTTAAAAAATCATTTTATCATTTTTTTTCAGTATGCATCGCCCAGAGGTACATATTAGCTATTATGGGCTTCCTGGCTGTAGCTAATGCATATACCATGAGGGTGGTTCTCTCTGTTGCCATCACAGAAATGGTGGCGAAGAATACAACTTGTTTGCCTGAAGATGAAGACCCCCCGGAAGGAACGTGTAAACCCAGTTCCTGTGATGAATCTGCGGTAAGAGCAAAGCTTCTGAAACCTTCACTTAGTCTCTTGTAGATACAAGTTAGTAGTGCTTCATTTTTTCTCGTAACGTAACGGTGACGGTTTCGTAATATTATAATATTGCAATTTCTGGTCTACAGACACCGGCCATCTCTTGAAAAACTCCTAGATGAATAGGTGCGAGTGGTTCGGCAGCCAGAAACAGTTGCCTCTACTTAAGAAACATGATTAAATCACAACAGAAATGGTTTTCGCAGCACGTTATGCAAATTCGCGCAAGCCTACTTTGATTACTTCAAAAAGAGCTCTCAAATTTAAATGAATATACCATAACCAACGATCAATATTATATTTAATGTCAATAAATTAAATACCCAAAACTGAATTTCTAGAAAGCGCTGAAACTTATAAATGCACAAAAAATTAGGTTACAACAACAGGTCTTTTATCATTTCAATATTATATTTGGATCGCTATTGAAATGTTTGTACGAAACGATTACTTAAAAGCAATAACATCAACACAATCGCGCAAAAACTGCAAGGTCATCAGCGTTCAGGAGGGTGTATATTCCGTGTGTGTGTGTGTGTGTGTGTGTGTGTGTGTGTGTGTGTGTGTGTGTGTGTGTGTAGGGGGGTTGTTACTTACATGCAAAAGGTGGTGATAGGACATCGCTTTGAGGAACGCCGGTATGGATTGGGTGATTCGTAGAGGATTTGTTCAGGTGTCGGATGTGGAAGGACCTGTGGGAGAGGCAGGACTAACTTTCGAGTGAGGGGAAGAGGCGATTGGGGACGTAGAGACAGATTTTCAAGAGGATTATGTGGGATACGTTATCATCGACTTGGATAATGTCTATCAGGATTGTCGGGATTTCGGTTTTATTTTTGGCAGGCGTGTTTATGGTGAAGGGTTTGGAGAGCCGCGAAACCGTTTTCCCAGAAATGGATTTAACATAGGAGGACATTAAGGTCTAGGGTAGGGGTGAATAATAAAATTTTTCAAAAGTTTTACTGGAGATAGGAAGGAGGCTGATAGGATGGTAGTTTGTAGGATGCCGATTATCCTTGCCAGGTTTAGGGATCATGTTCACGCAGGCAGTTTGTCAGGCGACAGAAAAATAGTCTGGAAATTATTCAACAAAAACCCAAATTAAGAAACCAAAATTAATAAAACCAAAAATACCTTGTCAAAAAACTCCAGGGAGGCTTCCCCCACTCCAACGCAAGACGCAAATGAAATCGAGGGTGCAAAACAGGGTCCAATGGCACAATTGAGCCGTTGAGAGCAAAATTGGTGTAAGTCAATATTGTTTTGGAAGATTTGAGTCGGATGCACTGGTAGATGGTTTGAATCTTGTTCCATCACGGGCTTAAATGGTGCGAGTCAAACTTCAATATTTCTTAGCTAGAGGCCAGCACAATGCAGAAGTAGCCAAGTTTCTCATACCGCTGCATGCAGTTGTGGAGTAAGTCACAGGTGGGACGAAACAACAGGGCTCCCAAGAAATAGCGTCTGGTTTATCTGCACCCATCAGAGCAGAAGCATCTCGAAAAAAAAGCAAATTTTAATCGCTTTTAGTGATATATGCAGGGGTCAAAATCGCAACTTCAAAATTGCTCTCACTTGGTTGAAAATCGTGACAAAATTATTTTTCCATCACATTACTATGACGAAAAGTCAACAAAGTAGTTAATTGCGTAATTAATAAATAATTAATAATAAGCAATGTTTCAGTCTAAAATATCTGTAGTAAGTTAAAGAATATCTCCTTAACACGTTCATAACACTTTAGGTCATTTATTTCTAAGCATTATAGTTTTACAGCTTTTTTCGTTTACACATCATTTTCCAGAAAGCATGTTTTTTTTACTTACACCACTTTTGCTCTCAACGGCTCATTTCAGTGATCTGGTGAAGGTAATCTGTCTCTCGATATAGATCGGACACTGCTCTATTCAATAGTGCTAAAATGCATATTTTTAATAGAAAATAATGAATTATTCAAATATTTCTGGACAAGACATTATATGCCTTCTTTACTGTTATTTTAAGTTTAAAATATTACTTATTGCAATGACTAAGACGAAAATATACAACTTTTAAATGTGTTAGTTTTTAGGAAACATTTATTTTGCCTATACTACGGTGATGTTTCACAAATTTGATAATTTGTTTCGATTTTATTTCACAGACCGGCGGCGATTTTGAGTGGACAGAGTCTCAGCAAGGCCTTGTCCTCAGCTCCTTCTTCTGGGGATATGTCATTACTCACTTACCTGGAGGCATGCTGGCTGAAAGGTTTGGCGGGAAATACTCTCTTGGACTCGGCATCCTCAGTACAGCTATATTCACTCTACTAACGCCCGTTGTGGCTAACACTGGCAACTGGAAATATCTGATGATTCTACGCATTCTGGAAGGTCTTGGCGAGGTACATACTTTTTTCTATCAATTCGTTTTAAATTGCTAATAATGATTTCCCTGGCAGTGTAACAAGTTCAAGTATTGCAGTCCGAGGCGAATAATCGGGGAAATCTCGGGAATCGGGATGGCCAAAATGTTTTGAGTAGATGTACTATTCTTGGGTTTTTATTTCGTGGCGCGTGAGGGCCTGTCTTCACGATGAAATATCTCACGGCATTTCGCGTCTTTCTCGGTTTTGCTGCTAGATGTATGAACGCAACCGCAGTGCTGGCGATCCTGCGACTTCTAATGGCGCGACCGAGAAAGACGCGAAATGCCTTGAGATATTCCATCGTGAAGACAGGCCCTCAGGCGCCAAGAAATAAAAACCCAAGTATATTTTTTTAAACCCCAAATTTGAAATGAAGCGCACCGGTCCTCTTCAGTCTTTGGTCGCTAGGCGTGCAAGCGGGCTCTTATGCCTCAGCCAACGCCACAGATGGGTTCAAGCATTGTGGGAGGTTTCTTGGCACTGACGGTCTCTCTTCGCGGGAAATGCAACTTCAGAGACGTATCTCATGCCAGAGATGGTCTGCTCAAACGCAAGAATTCACGCCAGATTGCCCGTAGTGGCCCGCTGCAGTTGTGCGCGTGCACCCACCTTTCACTAGACTATAGCCGTCTAGCGTGAGCGTCTCCTCCTGCCAACACATTTACTTATAACAATTTGCTTTATTATATCATTAACAGAGACGCACACAAGGGGGAAGGGAGAGGGGACTCAAAGGGGTTCAGTCCCTCCCCAGAAGCCAATGATACTTTTTTTAAATGTAACTTTTACTTATTTTCTGTACTAACGAAAGTCATTTAATATATCAATTGTTACGTTATAAATATTATCTATAAGGCAGCATATAAAATTTCATTTTATAAACAGGATAAATAACAAATATTTGTAAAAACATCGAGTCGGCTGGATATTGTACCTGTACCACACCTCCCTCCCGAGAAAAATCCTTGGTGCTCCTCTAAATATTGAAGAAGCGCAATATGAGTGGTTACCTGGTGTAGAAAACTAGAATTCGCAGATTAACTGAAGGGGGAGGGAATCAAACCAAAAGTGTCACCACTTCCGAAAATCAATCTAAATGTTCGGTTCTTTTTCTTAATGGTCCCTCACATGTAGGAATTGATTCACTACCGCGCGTGTATAGAGACCGGCAACGCTAACCAGCAACCGAAACGGGATATTATACATAACGACATTTATTTTATCTTGGGTGTACAGTTTTGTGTATGGGGGCGTTAAATCAGGTATTAATTCTAATCTTATACTAAACTTACAAACCACTGTTTACATGAGACGCTACTTATTTACACTTATAATCTAAACTTACATACTAACACTTACTTACAAACTAAATTTACATTAGACGCCACTTATTTACACATACTCGTTTCGTGCTTGTTTTTCACCGCCTCACCCGATTGTTTCCCGGGGGGTGGGAGCACACGCAGTTATTCCATCACAGGCACTACGGGTGGCGTCTCTGACGGGGGCGCAGGCCCGGTACTCGTAAGGTACCAGATCCTCTCTGGCGATATGGGCGTAGTAGCACGCGGCGCTATCCGAGATGGCCTTGCTGAGCAGCAACAATGCGGGAACGTATTGCATGCTGTATTTTTACGTCAAGATACCTCAGCGAAGTTAATACTATGAACATTTGGGTCACTTTATTTGTTTAGAAAGGAATGGAATAGTAGGCCAGCTTTTGCTGAATGCGGGAACAGAGTATCATTACTCACGGTCCGCAAAAAAAGCAGTTTGCACGCAATCGCATAAGACCTGGGGAATGTTGTTCTTTTTTCATTGAATCGGATATGACTGAGAGAATTACCGAATACACCAACATCAAAATTGAAATGGATTTAGAAAGAAATAAAATTGACCTATAACACTGACCAAGAGGGAAAAAAGGAAAGATCATTTTTGGATGGTAGCCCACGAATACCCCCGGGATTTAACCGCAATCAGGCCCTCCTCCCAAGAGTCACCGTCCACGGATATGCCACCTCGACAGGTGCAGATGCATCATGGTCCGCCGATACATTCGGGGCGCCCACCCCCTTCCCCATGCGGCGATTCCTCTTTTGTGGCCCGCAATATCCTCAGATAGTGTGAGATGTCGCTGTGTGTGGGGGAGGTCGAGGCTTTAGCGACAATGGTGACCACCACGGTGGGCCCCCGCGACCCGAGTGCGGGCAGCCCGCGAAACAACTTACAATACTTTTTGGGCGACCATTTTTCCATTGAACTTGTATTATTTACATATGACACAGCTTACTAATGAATAAGATTGATAGTAAATAAGATTGAAGTAAAATTGATTTTATGTCGAACCATTTAAGTTTTCCCGGATGGTTTGGAGAGTCTCTTTCACAAACGTTTTGTATCAATCCCCAAATTTGTCAGCTTAAAAAAATGGAAAATCAAGAATATTCTTTACGAAATAAAATGATTTATTACGTAGGACTAAAATACCATTTTCGAAATTTTCAGCTCCTCCTCTGCCCTGCGCACGTCTATACCGCAAAGAATCCCAGTCGCAAAAAATAAAAACACTGTAAAAATACTACAATGTTATAAAAACATGGAAGAGACCGGTACAACTTACGGAAGCCGTTAAACCGGCAGTTCTCGCCGATCAGACGAGGGGAAGGGGAAGAGGGGAAGTTATAAGAGTAAAGAGGGAAGTTATAGAAGAGCGCCGCTTGAGCAGGGGAAGGGTCAGTGGTCAGCGGGGTCCTGGCTCAGAGCCAGTGTCATATCGGTTGGATCTACCGTGCCCTTTTAACATAACTCTTTTAACAGAAGAAACCAAATAACTAACTTCAGGGTGATGCGAACGAATCACTTGGGCAGTACGATGTTGGCCATGAACAATGCAAGTGCATTTTGGATTATAACTCTTGAAGACTACCGCTGTTTTCAGCAAGTCCGCTGCACTGTCCGTCACAAATGCCAAGATTATCTCTTTGTACTCTTTAACTGGCCGCAATATCCGTCGACTTCAGCTGGCCAGTGTATCTCTCATAATCCTTGCCATGAGATCCTGCATCTTTGAAATCCAATTTACCCACAACTACATTAGCTAAATACCTTCCACAGTTGTTTCATCAATTGAAAGCCAGATAAATGAATCTCCTGAATCATCTAAAATTTCTGAGTTCTCTTTCATATAGTGAATTCATGTAGGTTTTTCGTGAAGTGGACTCGTCGGAAATTTTTCTGTTGGAGTATTTCTTTAAAAAAAAACGCTAAAAACAGGATTATTCAGCTTTCTCCGTGGCAGTATATTAAATGCAACAAGGGCTTTGCGTAACTCCTCAATGGCTATCTTTTTCGTTTTCCTTCGGCTTTTAATCTAGAAGAAATTGAATAGTATTTTTCGATGCATTTTTTTACGTGAGATGCTGTTTGCAAATGTTGAATCACTTGAAATGTTTTAGTTCTGTTCGCCTGCTTTGAGCAAACTTGGAAAAATACATTTTATCATCCAAAGTGAGTTTTCTCACCTGCAATGCAACTTGCAGAAGGGAAGCAGACGAGTTCTTTGTCTTTTGGCATGCTATCTTGATTTAATTCACACAGTACGCGGGTTAACAAGATCGGCAAAGAAACTAAACCAACACCCCAAAACAGACAATCGGATCGAGTTAAAACAGATTTCGAACTGTCAATAGGAAGTATCGTAATTTCAGAGCCAATGAGAACTAAATTTCTCTCCACAACCCCCGCTTCTGTTGTTGCTGGCGCTACTGCTATAGTGGCCTTGTCCTTTTAATGAAGTTGTGGGACCGATGACGAAACATATCAATACAAGCAAGAAGGGGCAGGGGATGAGGCAGGCCATGGCGCGAGGCTGTTTATCCCCCCCCCCCCCCGCGAAGCTGTTTATCACCGAAAACGTCTGGATATCGACTTTCGGATGAACTGTACCGCTCTATTCATCTAGAGATGATGAAAACTCGAAAGTAATCTCAACGTTTGCATTTTACGAAGAAAAAAAACAATAATACAAATATATAAATACATAAGTAAAAAGACAAAAAATTGTAAAATATGCAAATATATGCTCTTAAAATTAAAATATGCTCAATCGTTATGAATATGCAGAAATACACTCTATAAGAATTTGTACATCAATCCTGAAAAATGAAGAAATGAATGAAATGAATTTGTGTTCTTTATACATATCATTATGTTTAAAGAAAGGAACATGCAGATATGCAAAATCTGCAACCTAATTATCGCATACTTGCTTGGTATATTAAAATGTGGAGTGCAAGATATTTAATGTTTAATTTGGTAATATCTAATAAAACTAATACACAATCATAAATGTTCCTTCTAGGGCACAACTTTCCCTGCTCTAAATGCTCTTCTGGCAGCGTGGGTACCAAAAACAGAGAGATCACGACTAGGTTCACTTGTATTTGCTGGTAAGCTAATTAACAAAACAAAATAATTATTTCTTATGTATCCTATTTGTTATGATTAATTGATTTCATATACTATAAGTGTTCTAGTGTTTCATGATTGTAAATTATTGAAAGATTAAATCACCTAACAATAATTTAAATTCCATTAAAATGTGCATTATTACTGTAGTTCTATTAATTTACATTCAAAATCCTCAGTGACTAAATTGGTTTCTCTTTAAAAATGATTGTATCTGCACTTAATTTAAATCTATTGTACCAAACTCCTTTAAAATTGTAATCTATATCTATATCAAGCTACTCCAGGAAAAAACCTATTCAGAAACATCTCCATGAAACGTAAATATGGCCTTGAATTTCATTCTAACATGGCATTATATAGAAGTGCCCTGTACATACACACCATGTACATACTACACACCCATAGTTGCATACAAAATAATTCCTGTTATATCATAGTTGCACAATTAGAAGAACAAAACTTAATAAACAAAATATGAGTAAAAGCTTTAAAATATCATTGAAGAAATAAAACACGTGATTTTTTAAAACATTCAGACATGTTTGAATCAATTATAATATTAAAAGTCAATGAGTGAAATAGGTATGTATGTTTTCAAAAAATAAAATGAAAACTATTTTTGTGCAGGTGCCCAAATAGGAACAGTAGCAGGTACCCTCCTTAGTGGTATAATCCTGGAGTATTATTCCTGGCCATGGGTGTTCTACCTCTTTGGTGGAATTGGAGTTCTGTGGTTTATTATTTGGTCATTAATATGCTACAGTGACCCAGCATCTCATCCTTACATTACTGAAGAGGAACGGAAATATCTGGAAGAAACAGTGGGTGAAGTTAAGAAAAAGGTAATGAATCATCTAATTATACAATGAATGAACAACAGTGTGAAAGACAAAATAAGATTTCTTATATTTGTTCTTTGAAACACATCTGCAACATGATTTCTTCTTTATTAAAAATCCACATCAGACGGATTCTATACCTTCTTTGCTCAACCTTATAGCAAATGACCTTACCAATAATAGGGCCAAAATGTTTCTGCAATTTTAAAATACTTTTGGTTATTTTTAAACAAAAATCTGAGTATAAAGCAAATAAATAGTGTATGAAGCACTGACGGCTTTCACAGGTGATGTCAGTGTAATTGTTGTTTGGGGCAAGGTCTAATGAAAAATGTAGTTTTAAATGTTTCTTCCCTCACTGTGGAGGACTTCTTTAGTAGTAGCATTGTCAGTGTGGATTCAAAGGAAGCCAGCAAGATCAGTGAACAGGTGTTTAGAAATTTCTTTTTCTTTTTTAACCAGGGCCTGTTATCACGAAAAATAATAACTATTTTAAGTAGGTTACCTAAAAAGTAATTTAGTGTATTAGAAGGTAATCTCAAAAAATTAATCTTCAACTGATTTTAATTTCCTCTTAATGGCACTATATACTGATAACTTAAGAAATTGTAACTGGTTGTAATTAACACTGTGAAGGAAAATCTTTTTGAGGAAAATTAATGCTGAATTATGATAACATTTCATCAAAAGTTATCAGTAGAAAACCAAAAATTTTCATAATAATGTTCAAAATGGTGACAAAATTTTACATACATTTCTAAATGAAATATTCTAATAGCTGTTAGTTAAACTGTAATGTAATTGTTCACTACTTTCTTCTAAGGAGAAAATCTAATGCTGTCTGTTCTTATGGCATCTAACTAATACTTGTGTGTTGTTGTTTTCCACAATGAAATGAATAGAATGAAAAATCGAAACTATTGAGAAACAATCAAATATATAGCAGGCAAAGTTAACTGTTCATGCATCGAAGAACAAAAATGACGTAAATATGTGACTATGTGCATTACTTAAAATAAAACTTCAATTCAACATTATTAACTTGGTTATCTTTTCCTAGGATCTTCCCCCTGTTCCTTGGAGAGCCATATTTACTTCTGTTCCTTTGTTGGGTTTGATTTGTGCTCAAATTGGTCATGACTGGGGCTTCTTCACAATGGTTACTGACTTACCAAAGTACATGAGTGATGTTATGAAATTTAAAATTTCACAGGTAAGTTTTTAAGCTTCTTTAACTATTTCAAAAACTTTAATTACTATACATGCATATTTTGAAGTAGTTCTAAGAATATAAATTTTATTTAAAAGAGATTGTTAAAATTAATACCAGGAAACAAAATTCATGACATGGTAATTTTGTTTTCACATTGTAAATAAATGTTAAATTCAAGCCTATAAAATGACCATGAAATCTAATCCTAAATACATTCTCCAGCAAATCCAGTATTTGAAGATAAAAATTTTTGTTTCTTCATGTTAGAGCAAATGTTTTTGCTCATTGATTAAACATTTTGCTTGCGTTCAAGATTCATAATCTTACAGAGAACATTCACTCTATATATGCATGTAATGTTTAACTAAATTAAACGCTATTTGCTACAAATGCTAACTTTTTCTGGCTCCTAAAATTATTTTCTTGGGAGATGTCAGTGACGTACTTCTGTGCCAGACAAATATCTCTCTCCTTTTTATTTTTTTCTAGCCACTAATGCTTTGCTATAGTTATAAAATCATAAATGCTAATCAATATTTTCACTGTTTACAGAATTTTGAATGATGTAAGATCCACAAAAGTTAAATTGAAAAAGAAATTTATACATTAGCTTGACATCATGTAGAAAGTTTGTGTACTGATAAACAAGCTTATAAGCAAACGTATAACACTAACTCACTTATTAAGAAATGTATAATTTTTTATCACAATAAATTTTAAAATAATCAATCTTCAATTTTCTTACCGTAGTACATCTACAATAATATGTTACACTGAAATATATAAACAAAATTCAAATTTTGTTTACAAAAATTATACTAAAGGAGGCAAATCCTTTTCTATTGTAGCCTTTCTCATAGCTTTTTATTGTTGTAACTTTTTAAATTTGATGTTGGTTTATTTTGCTGATGGTGTGCAAAGCTTAATTTTCTTCCTGTCAACAAGAAGCTTGATTTGCACTTTGAGGTGATTGATGATGGTTCTACTGTGATTTTTTATTTCAGAATGGTTTATGGTCATCCCTTCCATACTTGACAATGTGGCTGATGTCTACAGCAAGTAGCTGGGTAGGAGATTGGATGATCAAAAGAAATGTAATGAGCATAACTAATGTAAGAAAAATGTTCACTACAATTGGTAAGTTTCAAAGTTAAATAATCTGCATAACTGATTAAATAAATTTGAAAGTGAAAGTTTTGAAATTATTTGGGTTAATTGCAAGAATATAATTAATTTCCTATAACATTAGATTTCATGTGATTAATATTTTTCAGCTTCTGTTGGGCCTGCATGTGGAATTATTGCTGCATCATATGCAGGCTGTAACAAAACAAATGTAGTGATATTGTTTACTGTTGCAATGACTTTCATGGGTACATTTTACCCAGGAATGAAAGTCAATGCATTAGATCTAAGTCCTAATTATGCAGGAACTCTAATGGCCATTGTAAATGGAATTGGTGCATTTTCTGGCATTATAACACCATACCTGGTTGGTGTTCTCACTCCTAATGTAAGTATTTGAAATTGTAGTTTCCTACATGAAATAATTTTAAAATGGGGTATTTGTGTAAATATTGTATTATTGTTAAATTATGTATTATTGAAATAAAATAAATATTAAAATAAAAAATGAAATAAAATAATATTAAAATATTACCATTTCTTCTTCTGAATTTTTTTCTGTCAATGGATGTTTGGATATTCCTGCCTATTAGAGAAAATATTTGGGAATAAACAAGCTTTCCCATAGCCAAGGTAGCAGAACTTTTTATCAAAAACATTTTTTTAATTTCAGAGCACTCTTCAAGAGTGGCGCTTGGTTTTTTGGATAGCTTTTGGAGTGTTTTTGGGGACAAACTTAGTTTATGTGTTTACGGCATCTGGTGAAGTTCAGCCATGGAATGACCCTCTGTCTATGAGACAAAAGGAAATGGATGATGGACTAGTTGAATATCAGGTATGATTTCTTTAATTAACTGACACAAAAGATTTAACTTATTAAAATAGATGTGATTGTGAGGCCTATTGGAATTATACAGAGTGAACACACATAGAAAGTAACAAGAATACGACTTGATTACAGCTGTGAGATGTAATGTGATGCAAATAACACTCTAAGCATATGATAGATCATACATTCATTGCAACTGTTCAACACACAGTGAGCACTCTCCAGAAGAAGATAGAACCATGGGACTGTGTCAGGAATATTGATTGATACCTATCAAACAGGATTGTATCACCCTATTGATAACTCCAAAACTTCTCCTTGAGACAATCCCCTAGGATTTACATCATCTTCATTAATCCTAGTTGCTCCATGCATATCTCATGCTTTGGTTTGGTTAAGACTTTGAAAATGTCAGCTGTCATGACAACTGATGTCAAGTGTTCCAATTCAAGATATGCTGACTCCACAACTTCCCAAACTTGCGTTCATCACCAGTCTGAGCACTGAAATTCCACAGTGCCTCGATTTCAGCCTCTCCTAACTAGGCCAGGAATCTTCAAAGGTGTGTGGCCTCCTTGGCAGCCTTGCTCAAGATTCGTGTACTCAGCTTCTATAGTGGAAACTGCAACAGTCCGTTGCTTCTTCAAGTCCCATGTTACAGATCCACCCACTACGATGAACACACATCCGGTGAATGTCTGTCATCTATCAACCCATGGTAGTCAGCATCCACATATCCTGCAAAGGAAGAATTCCCTCTCTCATACCTAATTCCCAAGTCCATTGTGCTTTTTAGGTACAGCATTAACCTCTTCACTGCCTGCCAATGGGATTTTCCAAATGAGTCATTGTACTGGGCAAGCAGACTCACAGCGTGGGCGATGTCCAGGCATGTCGCCATCGACATACATGAGACCCCACAAGTTCACAGTAGGGTGGTTTGTCACCATCAGAGTCTATCTCCCCCCCCCCTATGTCAGCCTTGGTGACATTTGTGCCAGGTGCTGTAGGCGTGGATACAGGATGGCACCCATGCATTTTTAATCAGCGTAAGCAGTCCTCAATGCATGTCTTCTAATTTGTGGAGATAAGTTCTTCATTCACTCTGAATTCTATCCCCAAATAATTTTCCAGCTTCCTCAGATATTTCATCTCATTCAGTCTTACCAGATGTTACCATCAGTCTTACCAGACTTCCAAAAGTGTCCATCTTCTCAGATTTTCAACATTATATCGCAATGCCATCAACTTCACGATTATTATGATGTAAATGTAAATTATAATGAACATTGGAACATTGGTTCATTAGTTTATCTCTGAGGTACATGCATGTCTCCTGTGATAGGAACTGCTCTAAAGTTTTGCTTTCCTTGTTGAGTCACTTGTTTCATTTGGTGTAGGACTTACTTCATCTGACAAACTTTCCTCCCAGTCAACAGTTCCCTTAGTAGGGTTTTGACTTAATGAGATGTTGGCTTTTATCCTCATTGGTGTTGTACTCAAGAGTTTGACTCCTTTCAGTTGGAACCTCCTAAGCCAGTCGAATGGAATCTGGCTGAGAGACCAAGCCTTTAAGCCTTAGAGTAATCCTTTCCATATTCTTGAGAGTACCCTTTCATTCCTCTAACACTTCATTTGCTCCATACTTCTTTCTCAGGTTGCATCTGCTCCCTATCACATCTCGATCTTTCACTCTGGGTCCGACCCTAGGTTTTCTTCTCAGTTATGGACTTCATCTCAATTGCCATAGCCTTTAACCATTCCTGTGAGTCTTCATCAGAGTGGGCTTGCTCAGTTGGAACCTCAGTCAAGATAGGAACTTCAACCCGCTCCTCCACATGTTTGTTAGTAAGCTTACCATCACTGTGGTCTAAATGAGGTCTTCTTGGCTCTCTGGTAAAGATCTGGCAAGGTCTTTCAGGTCATTACCTGTCCACATTCACTGGCTCTTCTGACTTGGAGTAGGTTTCCTCCTTAACTGTAGTGTTCAGTTGCCTTGAAGTTTGCTTATGAAGAATTTTTCATTAATGTTGAAAGGAATGTAAAATTCATTTTTTATTTGTTGATTTATTGTTATTTATAATTTATTGAATTGAGATTTTAAAATATTAAATGGCTTTGGTTTTAATGGAAAATGATTAAAAATTATACGTGCAAGTATGTGTCATTTGGGAAGGGCTGAAACTCTAAGAGTTCCTCCTAGGGATGTGCCACTATAAGAATCTTATTAAACAAAGTAGTTACATTTGTAAATAACATTAGATAATTATGAATTTGAGTGTCAGTTGACTTTTGTATTAAAGGTAAGTTGGTCTAAAACAAAATGGATTAAAGCATGTTCAATTTTTTCTTATTTAAGGCTCCTAAAGACACCAGTCCATCGGCTCCTCCTGAGACTGAATCAAAGGAGAAGGATATACAAACATAAGGTACATAGAAGAAGGAAAATTTTCATTCTAATGTTTGTTTAATTTCAAAGTTATAGGAATAAGACATTAGGTGAAATGGAATAATTGGATTATTCTGTTAATTGTTTTACCGTTTCCACATTTGAGAAAACAATTTCTTTCACTGAAAATAGATGGTTAAGAGAGGAATACATTTATGAATGTAGTAATTTTACTTCATTGGGATCTGAACCCAGGACCAATCTTTGGATAGATATATGCTCTGTTGTAGAAAGTATTTGGGAAATGATTGGTTAAAAAAATTTCCTCTAAATATGAGAGCTCATATATAATGTATAAAATCATATATACCTATATGGGCAATGGAGTCAAACATTATTTCAGGGTCAGATTCTCATTCACCTTGTACACTGACCAAGATAGTATGACAAACATAGAAATTATGCAATAGATGAAAGATTTCTTCACATAAATCATAAATATCTCCTGTATTTAAATTAAGAAGTAAGATGATAAACATATAGTAATAGTGCTAAAAAGGTCTATTTTGCAAACTGTGCTAGAAACCATTTTAATTGTAGGAAGTTGATGATTTTGAGAAAGTTGATGGTAGTAGCCTAAGTATTATTATTATTATTATTATTATTATTATTATTATTATTATTATTATTATTATTATTATCATCAACATGTACAAAACATACTGCGATAAACAAACTGCGAAGTGAAGATGATGATAATCAAAAAGATCTGGAAGATTTAGTATTAAAACTAGCTTGGTAATTTTTGAGGTATAGTATTAGGTGTAGATAAGATCACCCTCTTCATATTTTTTTTTGTAAATATTAATTTTATTGTAATGTCAGAATGAAAGGGACATTACTAGCTGGAGCTTGTATTGTGTCAATACATCATTTAACTAATTCGATTAATTAATGTTTGCTTTAGCAATTTTTAAGTTAGAGGCTTTGGAGATACCATTTTCATATCTCTCAGTCAAATTCAAAATATAATTCTTTTATTTATTGAATGTCATTGCAAAATACATTATTCATTTTCTGCAATAAGATATAATATTTTCAATGGTTTGAAGTTAAATGGAGTCATTGAAAATTGCTCATACAACATTTATCTTCTTCCCACCCTCGTAACAGAACCTTGCAGAACTCATAACCATTGGAACACCTCCCCTCTCTATCTGTTAAGGTGAATGGTCCAATTTGGACACTCCTCCCCTTCCTGAGACCATGAAAAGTAATTTCATAAAAAATGGGGGCAAATTTTATACATGTTTCAATACTATTTTTATAATTAATAACAAGATTTTTATTATTTTGAATGTTCATTTACAGTTGGATATTCATTTTGTTGTAAACAAAATGCACTTTCCAAAATTTAAAAGTTGAATACATAAACAAGAGTTTCAATATCCAACGTTAAATAACACTTCATTGAAAATAACTAAAAATTATAAAATAAATAAAAAAAATTATACATAAAATATTCAGTTTTCATCAACTCCTTGAATATTTGTAGGTAGGCATAGAGAAAATCACAAGATAATAATATTTATTAACTTCTCCTAAATTTGATGGTTTAACTGTTCTTCCACTTCACCAAGAGTATTTAAAGACAAGTTTTTGGTTAAGAAATTAACGCTTTAATTGGAAACAAATTCTGAACTCAAAATTTATAGTTGTGGGAAAGTGTATATGTTGGATTAAAAGAAATGAAAAAAGAATCAAATATCTTCCAAAATAGTCAGTTGCTTGAACACAATAACAACTTTTCTGAGTTAAGTCGCAGTATAACGATGTTTTCTTAATATCCTTTGAACTATTTTGCTACATTTAAGTTACCATAAACTTTTCCCCATACCTTTCAGGTAAGAGTTAAATGCTATGAAAGTTCAGAAAATCTATCTAAATTAGTGTGTTTTTTTTTTAATTTGATATCTTTGAGTCAATGTATTCACTCTCACTGACATATACCATGATGTAAGAAAAAGGTACGGTAACTACAAAGTAAAATATATATTTCATCAAAAGAGGAAAACAAACAGTTTTTGAGTTTTTGTCATCTTTAGATGACCAACTGTTAGACATCTTTTGAATGTTGATCCATGATATTAATCTACAAGAATTATATGCAGAAGAACAACCATTATTTGAAAGTATCACTTTTTTGGATCTTTTGAAAGTTAAATTGATCACCTTAATGAATTGAAAAAAAGAATAATCGGTGTTGGGACTCTTCCAATCTTGGCATGATTTAATAAACTATTGATTTAGGATTGAAGTTTGAATTGATCACAAAAAAAAGGCAGAAATTAGAAAAGAAATGCTAATTAAAAAGCAAAAAAGAACATATCCATGAACAGTAATGAGTATTTGTCATGAGAATTTGCATTGTAAGCTAAATGTTATTTATAATGTACAATTTACATATTTCTTCTTAATTTGCCTTTTAATTGACACATTTGAACCCATAAAAAACTTATTTTGATTATCCAGAATTTTTGAAATTCCTTCCCACCATTATTCCAGATATTGGAGGTTCTACTGTGTAATTCTCACTAGAAATGAATTTGGGCTTCAAAACTGTGGAAACTGAAATTGTGGACCTACTGATCATGAATATCTTCTAACTGAGAATTGAAACAATTATATTTTAGAACATTCACGTTTTGAATTTTATTCTCAGAAATTATTGCATACTCTCATGTATTGTCTTTCATTCATGTTGTGAGACAGAGCTGGCCAATTTATCTCTATTTGCGTTGAAGTGTTAAGAGTAGGCAAATGAGAATGAAGTGAGAATACCCATTTTAATTATGCACTGGAAATACATAATTTTTGGAATGGACATGTGGCAAACATTATTATTAAAGAGGAACTAATAAATAAATAAAAGTAATAAAAATATCTCCTTTATTTCAGAAACACCAGGTACCTTTTTCAATTCTTCAAGAATTGATAACTTTCTGTGAGCAGGGATGTTTTAATAGCTCGTGCTTTCGAGATGATATCATGAGATATTCAAAACAGACAAAATAAAGAAGTGAAGAGAAGAATCATAATGCTGTCAAGAAGTGGAATATTATTTATTATCAGGCATTCATCCTTCATCATGCATTTGACATTATAAAATTGGAGTAAAATTAAATAGAAATTTTGAAAAGATTTAACTGTTTATATGGCTGTGATAATCTGAGCTTCCTCCTAGGATATTGATGGAGTTTTTTGGCCAGGCCTGTTCTGAAAGAAATATTTTTGATACTACCTTTCATCCAATTTTTTATACTTTTCATTTGCTCATATGTTTCAACCATCACATCATCACATATCATTTTATTGTGTAGGTTAAATTAACCTACAATGTCCGAATAATTTCTAATAGCTGTGGAGGTAATGCCTCGCAAATTGTGAACTTTATTTTATTGTACAATTGCATGGCAAATTTTGTAATAAAGTATTCTTAAAATATTTTGGATGCTTTTAAGTTCTTGCCTTTCTGATAGAATTCCAATAGTTTAACTGCTACCTGACGATGTGTCATTGCTAATAAAGACCAAAGCAAGCATTGAACACATTTGCTGCTGCAGGCCACTTTTTGAACTCTATTCACACAAATGATTTTTAGTATTGTTTTTGAAGAAAATTTTGAAAGTGAACATGAAAAGCACCTTTGAAAAGAAAAGATATGCATTTAAATTTCAGGGACTTAAGAAAAGTAAGATTAATGGTAGAAAACATATTTTTGAAAACATCCCAGGGATGGCTTAGAAGAACAGTACAATAGTGACTTACATGAACACATAAGACAATAGTAATTTTAGGAGTTAGGATACCAGTGATAAAAATTAAATATTTATGGTTTCAAATAAAATATATAAAATCATTGTAATTACATGTTTATTCATTATTATATTTCAGTGGCAGCAAAAAGGAATACATTGCCTCAAAAATAAAATCATATATACCAACTCCTACTTGTTTATTTCAATGCAATTTTGATGCAAATTCCCCCAAAGAAATTATTTTGATATTGTTGTAAATCTAAATTCAACTATTAAACAATTTCTTCCACGTAGTTATTAATTATTTGAAATAATATATTCCAAACAAGTGGCCTGCACCAGCAAAAATTCAGCTAAATAAAACCACACAATAGTTTTACTTTCTCACACTTAAGAAGGAACTTCTTAAGAAGAGAAAGTTATGTAATAATGCGCGAAAAACGACGATTTCTTTTGTAATGAAATATATTTATCAAAATAGTTCTTCAAATAAGGTCATGTTTAATTTTCTGAAAATCTGAGTATTTTTTGTGTCATTTGGTGACAAAAATAAATGCTCGCTGCAAAACTGCGCCTCAGATAATTGGAATCTTCGTAAGTTAAAATTTGTATATTATTTCCTTGTTTTTTGCATTCGACCTTTTGTTATATATTTACACATTAATCTTTAAGAAGTTATTTAAAACCTATTTGAAATATACGAAATAAAAAGTGTTAGCTCTCTGGGAATAACAGCGCGGGGAATGCAACAATGGAAGTCCACTTCGCGCTCGCGAATTTCTGTGAATTGTGTCGTTGTGACATGATGTAGCTGTATGAAAATGAGTTATAATTGTGAAGTTTCCTTGAAAATATTTAGTTTTCGCACTAAATGCTGTACCATTTGTAAAGAGTTAACCCTGGAACTTAATGAACTCAAATGTTTAAAAAATGCACGTAACCATGCACTTAGAATTGGCAGTAGTATATACACTATTGGCTATTTTAATAGCCGATATATGTGCTTAAAACTAAGAATATGCGTTAAACAAAAATGTAGTGAGCAACAGATAACATACATTTATATAAATCTTTATTTTACACTGTAGTACAAATGCGTATTATTTTTTTTTTCAAACATTATAATAAACAAAACAGTTATTAAGCAACGAAAATATCTGACTTCAACCCACTTCTGCGCAGAAACCTAGAATATATGCCCTTTAATATACCGCATAAATAAAATATGCAGTTAATGAAAAAGTCCCAGAAATATGCAATTATGCAAAATAAAAATGTGCTACTTTTATTTTATTTTTGGTGATAGGTAAAGTTATACACATTTCTTTTCGATAGCATGGCATTCTATACTTGATATTCTTGGCTTGATATTTTGAATGCCATCAAGGGGGTGTCTGTTCCATTATGTAACACATAGATACTAATAACAGAAGTATTTATTTGAATAGCTCTTCCGTTTACTCTTGCTGTAGCATGATGTCCGCTGTGTCGTAAGCAATGACACACTGAGTCGGAGAATTCAGTTGGTATGTGTAAAATAAGAACAGGATGAATAATACAATCGATTTTTTTTTATTTTTCAGTCAAAATCAAAACTGTTTCATTGTTTTCGGATTTTTCCTGAGTGCCTGGGTATCTAACGAAGCCATTCATACGGCCAGAGTCTGCATAGTTTTCTTTCAATTTATCTATATGTTTATTTGAAATTAGTAATGTACGTTACAGCAATTCATTGATTGATTGATGATTCCCAGCGCGTGAAATCTAAGGCCATTAGTCGCGTGAGAGTAGTGCATGATTCTTCCTCGGAATGTGGCGGTGATTTCCCCCCGCTAGATGGTGAGATCCGGCGCCGACCTACGTCGGGTAGCAGGGTTATACACAACCGGGTATCTCCCACCAGCGGGTCTCCGCTCCCTGCCGGGGTAAGCTCTGAGCTCCCGATCGGCCTCCTGGCATGTGTGCTAATGTAATACAAGTAAGTGTGTGTAAGTAAAATAAGACAAGGAAGTGGAAGGAAAGGTCGCGCGCGGTCTGTGGCCCGTTTGTTAGGGTACTGCTCCGGCATTTGCCTGGTATTGATTGGAGAAACCGTGGAAAACTACCGATCAGAGCAGTCGGTAGCTAGAATTCTCCTCCAAACAGCTATTGAATTCGACCTAACTCTCTAGCTAATGATGAAAAATCCTGTCACCGGCCCTCGGGACTCGAATCTAGGATCTGCAATGACGATAGCTGATGCTCTGAGCCACCTCTCCCGGCCAACAATTCATACTTTCTCGTACAGAAATGATTACGTAATATAATTATTATAGTGCTCTTTCAATTCTTTTAACCTTAGAGCCAGCACACAACAAATACAAACTTAATTGAAAATTACACGTTCAAATACGCTTTCTTGAAGTAAAGATCTTGTATGGAGGAATAGATTACAATATAAACGAATGGTGCAACTACAGCACGTACTTTCTCGCATTATTTGTAGCGATTTCGTAATTTTATAATACTACTTGAACCTGTAAAAATATTTCCAACAGGGAAAAAAATCCACATTTGAATTCAATTACAGGTACTAAGTCATTTACGTTATCCCTATTCCCAACATCACGTGGTAAAAGTGCATACCCCACACTTTAAAAAAAGTTGGAGATTTGTTTTTCTAATTTTCGATCATTCAAAGTTTTCCATTATTTCAAGGTTTAATTTTGAAGAAAAAATTTCATTGATAAAAAAATCTCCATCTTCAATATTACAGTTGTAGGACGCTGAACAAATTTTAAACTTTTATAATTTCAGAAATTACAGAGAGATCAGTAAAAATAGGGCCTGTGCCTTTTTCATAAGTGGACTTTCCTCGATTTGAGAAACAAACTTAAAGAAAATATTTGATAATGTTTTTGAGAAAATCTTGTTTTTAGATTAATCTTAATTATTAAAAATAGTACAGCCACATATTTTTTACGAAAGAATGGTCAGCGTATAAACTTGAGTTCTCAAGAATCTGCAATTTATAAAAATTTGATTATTGTTAACTTTTCTGGTGAAACAAATCATTCATAAAGTACCCATTTTTGTCGCAAACCGCTGTGCGTTTCTATCACATTCAGCAAGGAGTATTTCAAATTGACTGCTCTCTCTTCTTTCCCGATAGACTCGATGGGAACGGCAACTCTCCCCGATAGCAACAGCAACGAGCGGCGAGATACGACGTATGTCTGAAAAACACAGACGGAACTATCTTTTTTTATGGACGCTTTTTATCTTCTGGGTCATACAGCGAGCACTATGATTGCATTTACTGTGTTTGGTAAATGTAGAGGAAACACGTAAGGACGACACAGACACCCTTGCCCGAGGTGGGATTCGAACCCGCTACCTTTCGAACCGAGGCAGCTACGGGCCTTCAATCTGGGCTCTCTAGACTGGCGGAACTGACTTTGTTTTAACTCAGTGCGTAAAAAAGGCGCCGACTTGGATGGTCGAGGTGGCTAAGAGCATGTACTGACTCGGCGCTTTGGTTCGAAGTGTCGCGGGTTCGAGTCCCGCCTTAAACAGGCATGATTGTCCCTTGTCTCTCATGTAGGCGTTGTCGCGAAGGGCATTGAGTTCTGCTGACCCCAGATCGGAGGAGCCAGTTGGTGTCTAGTGTAAGGTCGAATATGCGTCCCATAGGGGCCTAAAGAGTAACAGGCTGTCGGCTGGAAAAATCCCTAGAAAAGAAAAAAAAGTAAAAAGGTCCTTTAGAAGAAATAAGGTCGCTCTCCCCACTCTGCAGAGGCAGTGGGCAGTGGCCAATGGCGAGGCGCGAAGGGGGATGAAGGAGAAGCGTATGCTGCAAGGAAGGGCTCACTGCGACATTTTTCTGCAGTTAGGAAGCAGTGCCGTGCGGCGTGCGGGATATCGCTTGGGTCCTCTGCGGGAGGAGTCTGGGATGGAGTGCGAAGCAGAGAGTTGTGGGGAAGCTTCGGACAGTGGCGAATGGCGAGGTGAGTGAAGGAGAATCATCTGCTGCAAGGAAGGGTTCACTGCGATTTTTGTCTGCAGAGCCAAGATGAGATCTTTGAGATCACAGAAATGTTTGGAAGCAGAGCCATGCGGTTGTCTGGTCTTGGATTGGGACCTCTGCGGGCGGAGTGGAAGCTGTGAGTTGCAGGGAAGCTCTGGGGAGGGCGCCATAATCTTTGTGGTCTCTCGTAGCCAAAGCCCCGCCCTTATGCTACGGTACGCTGAGCTCCACCTCCTTCCCGGGCTGTACATAAGGGAGTGCGTAAATGTCAAGGCAAGGGCTGGTTCGAAGATTTCATGTCTGTAAAGAATTATAGTTTTCGGTGTTCATCACTTCCCCTGTTAACTTTTGTAAGTGGAAAACCTTTAATTGTGAAGGTCGAATTTGTAAACGTTTGCTTGCATCCCGATAATATCTCTAGTTCTGAGTAAAATTAAGTAGTCAAATAAATACTTATTAAATGCTTGAAGGTAATCGATAAAGGCAGTAAAATATTCATTTCAGCTCTTTCTTCGCAAACAATTAGTGGGGTATTGGGAGGGACGTACAGCCACAGCCTTGCTCAGTTAGATGTACCAGAGCCCCCTGTGTCGTTTTAGTCTCATGCACTTTCATTTGCAGGAAAATCTCCAACATTCGCCGTTGTGTAGTTCCTGCATTCAACACAGTCTCGTAGGTTCACAAACCCTTAACTGAGCCTGTGGTAAGCGCGAATTTCTTGCTAGTTAGATCTTTCTGTTAGCCTGTGGGGGCCATTGGGGACAATCGTGTAGGAAATACTCTTGCAGTGTAGAACTGAGAGCTCTTCATTGCTAACGCCCTTCACAGGTGTTGGAGGTGTTCAGGAATGCTTTCCTTTTGAAGGTTGGTTGCTTCTAATTTTCGACGGATGCGCCTCCCCTCGGAGCTAAGCTTTCCAGAACGACCTTCCATCGCGGGAGTCCCTGGGGAGCCCTCGGAGACATTTCCAGGGGATGTTCTCGCATCGAGGGTACTGCACAAGGCAAGTGCCTAGTTATAGGTAGACATGACACAGAGGCAGGGAAGGTCATAACTTGTCCTTATATTCCTTTTGTCGAATTGTGTAGTCAGAAGTCTTCAAGAACATTCGCGAAATAAAGTGAGTATTGAATCACGAGCTACATTAAACATGTAGTAAAACGTGCTAGCATTATTCGAAAATGTAAATTGCTTCCACGTTCGTCACTACTGCAGAAAATCTGCAAACATGAGGCTTTCATCGATGTCAGAGGAATCTCAAGAATTGTTTGAGCCTCTTCGTCGCTCAAGAATCTTCCACACATCTTTCAGCGAAAAAGTCGGGACGTGTTCATGTATCCGTTTCCAGCCTACACACTAACAACCTTATACACAATATACACAATAACTTATATACCTGAACAAAATAACAAACTTACCGAGGTAAGTGTCAACACACAATTGTCCTTCGTTCTTATGTTGTATGTTCTAAATTGAAGATTTTCGCAATTGTTTTGATAATATTCTGTTTTTTCTGACACAATACCTGAAGAAGCTACCAAATATTGAACCGCGAAACGTTGATATAGTTTTCAAAGTTTTGTCAAGATTATATGTGTTATTTTATCAAGATTAAGTGTTTCCTCTGTATATTTTTAAATATCGCCCCCTCCCCAGCTATGTTCCTTATTTGGGTTTTAATCGATTGTCCCTAAAATTCCATACAATATCAAATACAAAGGAAGTGGTTGTCTTTGCAGTGTTAATTTTTAAATGGGTTCATTCTTGGCCGTCTGTAGACCTACTAAAGACGGCCATGGTTCATTACTATCTCTTGCATTATCATCGTCCTGCATGACGTCCATTTGTTTCCTGATCTGTCAAACTGGTTCCTTCATAGAAAACCTCCTCTATACTAAAGAAGGGTGCAGGTTGAGAGGTGACACATGCAATTTTGAACCTATTATTTGATTTGAATATATGCATGGATGTGTCATAACTGTTAAATTTGAAGCTTTTGTGCTGAATCTGGGTAAATATATCAGGAGTAAGATCAAAAACTTGCGTCGCCTAGCAGGCGACGCGCGTTGAAAGCTAGAAAAACACGTATTATCTTGACTTACCTTGTAGCTTGAGCGTCTTGCTTGAGCTGTGGGCAAAGCGCACGTCGCCAAGAGCGCTCGTATGCCGTTTCGCGTAAGATACGATGCGCATTAAGTTGCGACGAGCATCAACGCATCGTTCGTAAGACACAAGTCTTAGGGGAATGGTGTAAAGGTCTTCTACTGGTGGCTGTGACACGCGTCGTGGCACCGTAGCATACCACGAGTTTCTCTGCGCAACTAGCGTCGGGAAAGGGAACTATTAGTAGTAACCCCGCCTTTTTTACAATAGGGATGGCGTTTGTCTGGTAGTGGGGTGATAAACTGCGTGGAGGGGCGATTTCGTCGTGGCACTCGTGCCACGGACTCCCGCTCGTGGCATTGACCTTGACAACACTGTCTTAGGGTGTGTAAACCGCAAGTCACCGCGAGTTTAGTTCAGACTTTCTTACTTTTTCTGAAAACCCGCAAAACCGGCGACGATTCCCATATATGGGCAAGTCTTCCCTCCAGTCCTACGCAAGGCCACACTCCATTCGCAGTGGATATTCTAGGTATTTCAGTCAAAAAGCTACACTAGTGCAATCGCCCCTGGAACGTATATTCTTTATGTAACGCATTAAATAATTTCCTATCAGCTATTAAAGTATATATTTATTTCGCTGAGGAAATAATCAAGCTTGCAATTTGTCACCAACTCAATTACCCTACAAAAAGTTTTGCTGAAACCATAATTTACGAAGGAAAGTAATGATATTGTTTGAGTATTATTGCGTGTGCTGTCAAAATCAATTTTTAAGTATTCGTATTTAAGTCGTATTTCTAAATTTGCACTTGGAGTCGTATTTGTACAATTTAAAAACGAGGAAATGTATTCACAGTTTTGTACGGTAAAGACAAGCAAATACTATAACCAATAATACACAATAGGAATGCAGAGGTAATTTATAATGTAGGCTTAGCAACAAAACGTATGTGGAAGAAGACAGATTGAACTCTGGATTCAATGAAAAGAAATAGAATGTACAATTGTTTCATGTAAATGTGATTGTTAGTTTAATAGAAGTATAGGGATATTAGTTCAAGTAAAATATTTCGCTGTAACGTTCAAGTCCATCGCAGCAATTATAAAATTCTTATGAAAACGCCGCATGGGGATAGGACAAACAAATAAGATAATTCTTTATAATCCTTAAGGAGAGTACTTTAATGTTGGAGAGAAACTCCTTTTCATAAGAACTGACGCCCTTTTAATGCTTATGCCTGAGTCATACAAATACAGCAAAAACGGCATACAAATCAGTTCGTTTTATTTTCAGACTTTATTTCTCGTACCCTTCACATAATATGGGTTCATTATATTGGAACTTTAATGTGTTTTGACACTTTTCATTTACTAGATATGATATTGATATTCTACGATGCTCATGTAATTTGAAAATGCAAAAGCATTTTTACAAGCAGATTTACATGCTCAATGTTAAACTTCATTTTCGTCAAATTTGCAATAATATTTTTTTAAATAGAGTAAAACTTGACCAATGCGGAATCTGAAGAGACCAGTATTTTTTTCCGTATTAAACGAGATTCCGCATTATGCAATGTAAAACTGTAGAATTTACGTTCGGCAAGACCACGATTTATGTTCAAATTAGATTTCCGCATTGAGCAAGTTTTACTTCATTTAGAAACATCGAGGTGAAAAGTGCCGCAAAAATCAGTCCCTCAGTCATCATACAAAGAGTTCCCGAATCGTATACGAAACCTGAGAATCTCGTCCGATTCCAACGCATCGATTGATTGTTCTCCATAGCAACCGTGCAACCGCTCTGACAACCGAATCAACAACGTCGGCTCTTCTCCTAGAGTAAAGACACCGCGTGTGGTCTGTCACAGCCGGTGCGAAGGCCACTGCATAAAGAAGAAAAGAAAAGAATCGAAGAAGAAAGAAGAGGTGCGATGTCGGAAGAAGCAGCCGCGGCGGAGGAGGCGGGAGGAACTGAGGAAACTGAAGAGCCACAAGGACAGGAGGAGGAGGCGGAGGCGGACGAGGCGCCGCCGGCCGAAGGCGGAGGCGGGGGCGAAGGCGAAGGAGAGGACGCAGGCGAGGCTCCTCCGGAAGGAGACACGGCAGCGGAAGATGAGGGCGGTGAGGAGGAAGGAGGTGGAGAGGAAGGCGAAGGTAACGCTTTGCGGCTATTTGCGTAGAAGGCGAGGTCAAGTACGTAGATTGATTACAGACCCTGCGGCGTATAAGCAACTCTAACAGTTCAATACGCTGTTGCCACACATTATTACGCACATGGCAACATCTACATGATAGATAAAGAAAACCTCAAAACATTAACATGTGCTGACAGACTATGACACATCTTAATATCATGTTCATAACTCTTGCCAAAGCCGAACCTTATCGCCTCCGTGACTTTATCTGAGTCAGATGAGCGGCAACGCTGAACCCTAGCTGTGAGATAGTAAACAAATATTCGCAAGCTGATTGCTTCAGAGCAGGTCACATGACGTACCACAGCAAGTGGAAGAGAACTGTCAGAGTCTCCTATACGCCGCCGGTACTGTAGTGATTCCGAGCGCGCCAACTCCTAAGGTCATTAGTCCTATAAGTGTAACTAATGTTTTGGTTAATCGTAAGTTTATAGTGGCCACCAGGTTTACGGTTCCTTCATTGCTCGTGAATGAGTCAAGGTCTGCCGCGAATTATGGATTTGGAAATGCGTCACTAAGTTGTTTTTGTATTATCAAAAGTTAATTGACCGTGGAAACGTTTCAAGATACATTTTTCTCATTGTGTCGGCGTGAAATTGCGTTTTTTAGCACTGCATGACTTTTTAATTGGTCTATATTGTCTACTGACATGAATAGCCTGAGTCAGACCGAGAGCGGAGGCCCGAACGAGGTCGCGAGAGCTAGGGCCGGAAGGCCCTTGCGAACGCAGCACGTTGGATTTGCCAGATTGCAACGCGCGTTAGCTTTAAAAAATTGATCTGATATATATATATGTGATATTTATATATAATATTATATATATATTATAATGTCACCACCCTGCTACCTATTTTTGAGCCAATTACGCTTGTAAATATATTCCGAAATAGTAAGTTGTGAACGTGTTACTGAGTAGCAAATTTAATTATTAACTAGTGGTGCCAAAACAAGCACGACTTTCTCGCCCGTACTGTCACGCGAAATTAAGCGAAAAGTACTCAAAACTTTGAAAAATTGCACATAATTTTATTTCAAAATCTATAGTTAAGGAGGAGATTTCATTAAGGGAAAAATGTCTATCTTCATAATGGTAGTTGTAGGTAGACGCCGAAAAAATTATGAATTTTTGCTGTTTTGAAAAGTAAGGGTTTTCAACAAACATGAGACCTGCACCATTCTCTTGAATGTCCTTCACACTATTCTACAACAAAAGGTCATTAAAAACGATGGAGCCTTTTTTTTTTTTTTGAAAATTTTGAAAATGTCCCAGTGGTTTCATATAATGTACCCACCAAAATTTTAAATACGGATTTCAAATTCAAGGGGCCGCAACATCAATCCGATTGTTTGGGGAATACAAATTTTGGAGAAAATCGGCTGAACTGTTTAGCCCGCCTTCACAGATGGACGGACAGACGGATAGACGAACAGACGGGTAGACTGACAGACGGACAGACGGATAGGCGCAAAGACGGACGGACAGACAGACAGACAGTCAGAAAGACGGACAGACAGTCGTTTTGCCGTCATTCTATATTCCGGTATGTAGGACCCACGAAACTATGGATTGTGGCTACAGCATGTGTTAAATGATATTTTCTAGCAACTGGATTTATCCCCTTTTTCGTTACCAGGGCCCTATAATAATAATAATAATAATAATAATAATAATAATAACAATAATAATAATAATAAAATTGTCTTTATTAGTGGCCTGTTCTTCCACCTAACCGCTTTAAATATATACATTAGTTCATAAACTGTGAAGAAGATCTAGGGGGGCAGGATACTTTTACTTCAGGGAGAGAAAACTAGGGACCATCCCGGCATACGCCTTAAGCGATTGAGCAAACCCAGAAAACCTCAATCAGGATGGCGTCTGAAGGCCGAGGACATTGTAATAGGAGATTTTCTGATTCGCCGATCACCGCTATCTCCCGAGAAAAACACATACTACACTTACGGGACTAATGGCCTAAGTAGTTGACGCGCCCGGAAACACGAACGAATCAACCGTCCCTGAACGCGGGCGTGGGACCGGGAGAGATGGCGGAGTGAAGCAACCTGATGTCACTGCAGTCTCTCTGACAGGGAGGTCCTAGGTTCGAGTCCCGGCGGCGGCAGGATTTTCAGCTAGGTCGAGTTCAGTTGCTGTCTGGAGGAGAATTCTAGCGGCCGGCTGCTCTGATCGGTAGTTTTCGTGGTTTCTCCGATCAACACCAGGCGAATGCCGGAGCAGTACCCTCACAAACGGGCCACGGACCGCGCGCGATCTTTCCTTCCTCTTCCTTATCCTATCCTCTCCTCTTACACACACACTTACACTAACATACACTACACTACTACACATGCCGGGAGACCGGTCGGGAGCTTACAGTTTGTCCCGGCCGGGGCGGTGCCCCGCTGGTGGGAGATACCTGGTTGAGGGGAAAACCCCGATAGTCGACGGTAGGTCGGCGCCAGATCTCGCCAGCCAGCAGGGAGAAAGATCATCGCCACCTCCCGACGAACAACACGCATTACACTTAATGACCTGAGTAGTTGACGCGCCCGGAAACACGAATCAGTCAATGAAAGCGGGCGTGGGTGCGCAGGTGGCGAGGAGGGCGCCGGCGCGGGCGAGGGTGCGGCGACCCCGCGGGCGAGCGTGCCCACGGAGCGGCCCAGCGTCGTGGAGGAGCTGGACGAGATCGACGACCCGCGCAAGTCGGTGGGCGTGGAGGTGGTGAAGTCGGCGCGCGGCGCGCCCGACGAGGCCGTGCTGGAGGAGGTGCGCTCGGAGGGCTACCTCTGGGAGGGCCCCTGCGAGAGCTCCTCCTCCTCCTCCTCCTCCGCCGGCAGCGGTGCGTGCGCTCCCCGCCGTCGCCAGCTGCGGCGCTGCGAACTCGTGAAGGCGGCTCCACGCATTCGCTATCCGTGAACAGCGAGCAACCGCTCGCCGAATCCCGAGTAGTGTGGATGGGTCCCCTGCTATTTGCCGAGTGACGAACATTCGGCGCTCTCCCTACCCGCCGCGTGTCGGTCTTTTGGACCCATCAAAGGAAGCGAACTTCGTCGGACACATCAGCTGGTCGTGTTCGGGCGAGCAGTAGCTCGCTGCTCGGCGAATGCCGAATGTGTGGAGCCACCTTTAGACCTATGTTTTTGTTTCTTGGCGCATGGCATGGAGTGGATGGAATATCTCACGGTAATTTGCGTCGTTCTCCGTCGTGCCGCCAGGAGTCGCATGATCGCGACTGTATCAAGCAGTGCTGGCGCTCATGCGACTCCTAGTGACACAATCAAGAACGACACGAAATACCGTGAGATATTCCATCGTGATGACACGCCCCCACGCGCCAAGAAATGAAAATTCAAGTATACGCTTGTCCAGTCTGGAGTTAACGCCCGCCACCCCTACAACAATTACCAAAATTTAGATTTTCCAAAATAGGGTCCTCATAAATGCAGTTAACGCCCCTTGGTATATAAGCAACACAAATCTCCACAAAGACCTAGCCATAGAATATGTCCTAATATATAACACCAAACTTTCTCACACATTCTTCCAAAATCTACCCTCAGTTACCGGTACATCTCATTTCAATCTAGGTAAAGAGCATCCCGTAGAACCTCGTCTACGTAACCGACTCCCCTTTCACATCTTCCTCTGTGACCTGGCTGATATTAGGTAATGAAATAAATGCTCCTCCCATCAGCGTTGTATAATCACCTCATTCTGCAATAAAAGTTATAAAAAAATAGTAGGCCCTAGATTACAAAGGCGACATGTTCCATGTATTATTACAAAGGCGGAGTCTGACAAAAGTACTTTGTGTAAAAATAAAGAAAACACCTTTTTTTCAATGAAAACACACTTTATTTAATGGATTAAACCTATATGATATGAAGATACGAAATACATTTTAAAGGTTTTTATAGACGCACCTAAATGATTTGACTCTCTCGGTAGGCACTTGCTTGATACTGACCACGCGTGGCTTTTGAGAAGCGTCCGCACAAGTACCTCGTCATGCGACCTTTGTTATGATCGACATCGTCCCATTATGATTGCTAAATGGGGAGAACAAAACTTTAGTGAAACAAGACAAGGAGTTTGTATTTATTATTTACAATACTAGCTGATATAGCGTCCAAAATATCAATGATGTAAGTAGTCTACTGGACTACGCCTGTCAAAATGGCGTATACCGGAAATAGGCACGAGCCCAATAAGACGTGTATTTATTCACTGGCTAGTCGCACAATAAAGGTGCACGGAGTTTCAGAAACAGGGAATGAGGGAAAGGGGTTGGGGGAAGCTTTCAGCACTAGTTGTGTTGTCTGACAGACAATGCCTTTGTAATCTAAGGTTAGAGCCGTTGCGGAAGTTTAGTCATAGATAAAGACAGGATTTATATAACTATTTTGATCCCATGAAATTCAAGACAGTTATTTTTGTACAAAATATTTAATAGGTAATTCATTACCACAGACATCAGTTTTGCCCTACTGTGTACAACGTTTCGACAAAGGCTTTTTTGCCTTTCTCAAGCACTGAAAAGAAAATTATCACAATTATTCTAAGGGAATAAGCACAACATGTTACACAAGTGTAGGGGTAGTTTTGTGCTATTTGAAAGGGCTGAAGCTCACCTAGGGCAAATATAATTAATGACCCATGTGAGAGATCAATATCAAATTTACTTTGATTCTTTACTTTATTCAGAACTTTGTAAAGTTGACGATGACCTCTCACATAGGTCGTGGCTAATGGGGGCTCAGGCCCTAGAAGCCAATGAGACAATAAATACTCCCAGATTTTTCTAATTTTCTGTACTAACAAATGTAATTCAATTTATCAAATGTTTACGTTATAAATGAAACTATCAGTCAAGAAACAAAAATATATTTTAAATTCAGAATAAATGCACAATTATTCATTAGAAAACATCCACCTAGCTGGAGACTAAACCTGTAGACCCCCCCCCAATGACTACAAGTCATATTTTAGTGAGATAATATAAAATTACTTAAAACATGATTTTTGATGATTCCTGATGAAGGATCCAATCTTTGAGTCGAAACATCAATATAACACTGATGTTCTGACACAATATTCGCTAATGTTATAGTTATATGACAAGTTAATATTTTCAACGTTCTATTACTCCCGTGTAAGTCTGTTGAATTTAAAAATGCTTACCTACGTTAAAATTAAGAATTCTTAACGTCTGATACACGCAAAATCACAGTTCTAATCGTAGTCCCATCATAGGGACAAAACAAACAAAAATCGATGATTCTAAACATCGATATTCAAAATTAAAACATCGATGTTAATAAAACATCAACCCAAGCATCAACCCATTGATGTTTTAAAAACTGGAAAGTAACAATTGAAGTTCTTGCATGTGGATTTACTTTGAAAGAGGTCTAGTTTATTAATATTTTAAATGAGTTTTAACTCAGAAAACAGTAAAAATCATTAGGATAATTAACAAAACTTGGATCACAAAAGTCGATTTTATGTATTTTTCATCTTTGGTCACTTTCGCCTAAAGAATATTTAATTTATATCTGAAAATTATTACAGAATTTTGTTATGATGCACTTCTTTCATTTTAAAAATATTGACCACGTAAAAACATCGAACACATAACATCGATGTCACATCTCTCATCTTAACGCGTGTGACGAATCGATCAGTGTAGACGACTACCGCGTTGCGATTCTGGGGAGGGAACGGAGTGGGCTTCCTAAACACAAAAGCAGAATTTTCCATGCACAAATCACAAAAAATATTTTTATCACAGGCAGAAAGTTTAAAGTATGGAATAATGTTGATATGTTGTAAACTTACACGAGATATAATTTCAGTTCATTTTCTGTCGGTTTGCATTCTCTAATTACTTTAAAATTTCTTTTTCATAAATTTCCTTTTCAAGTTACAAATAACTAATCAAACCTGTAGTTTCTCTGGACTTTTGCAATGTATACCTTATAAATCAGGGTTGTCCATGTGGCGGCCCGCGGTGCCATTTATTGTGGCCCTTGTATCGCGGCCCATTTACTACAGCCCACGAAATGTTATTAGTCAAAGTGAAAGTCCCTTTCATTCGTGTCGGGTGAGAACATTGTGCGCGTGGCGCACGCCCTCTGCCGGATTCAACACAACATTAATGTAAAAATAGGTTAAATTAAGATTTAAGGATTTGTTTGTAGTAAATTGAGAAATCAAAATCATCCCAATGTGTTTCACTGCGTTGTGCATAGTGCGGTCCAATATCACGCGTGGTTCGATTCCCCCCCCCCCCCCGTTTCAGAGTAGCCGGCAAAGTGATCCCAGATCCCAAAGATCACCAATACTGGAAAGTCAGGTCTGGATCGGCAGAGTAATGAAAATATGGCCCGCCGCTATAATAAAGGTTTTAGTTGTGGTCCTTTAGGCCTTGCAAGTTGGACAGCTCTTTTATAATCAGTCAATTTAATATAGTGTTTGCAGCTTCCCATTTGAATTATAATCTATTTTTATTTATTTATTTACGTCAAAAACAGTTAAAAACTGCGTGTGACGAGCTATGGGGAGAAGTGAATTTTGTGCACGTTATCATAATTCTTTGGTCTCTATCCTAAACCATATTCTAGTCGAATTTTGAATACAGAAAAGAGAGGTTTTTTCGAGTTTTGTTGACAAAATATTCGCTCCTATATAATAAAATATATTTTCAAAGGCAAATTAGCTATAAATTCCTGCCCTGAACCCTCATGTTCTTCATGAAAGAATAATACTTTTTGCCGCGATAATATGAAAAACGATAATTTGAATAACTATATTTCCCACTGAAATTCAGAAGACGTGCACAAATAATGAAGTTACATTTTTATAATACATTTAATAATTTAATAATTTTTATAATACATAAGTTTCATTATTATAATACATTTTTACAGAGGAAGAATCCTCAGAGTGGGAAGAAGCAGAAGCATTTCCTCGAGACGAATATATTCAAATGTACAAAACTCTGTTTTATGAGAAAATCAAATTAGGAAAGAAGAATATAATCTTACAAAAACAGATGCATGAGTATTGTAAAAAACGCAAGGTATGTGTTTCAACATCTGCAAAATTTTTTGAAATATTGGTATATTTTCTGATTGTGTGATTTCAATTCTTTCCAGTTGGATGTTTATTTTGAAGAAATTGAAACGCCAGATCCAAAATTGGAAGCAAAGTATACAAGGCAACTGACTGCATTTGAGGAATTTGTAGCATTCGAAGAAAAAAAGCATGTTACATTAAAAGAAGAATTACAAAAATTAGAATTGGATAAAATGGAAGCTGAACAAGATCTAGATCGCACTATAGAAGAACTTATTGCAACAGAAAAGCACACAGGTTCAGGTTTGATTTCTGCCACCAGTGGAAAACCTTTAGGAGAAAAGGTATATCTGAAAATATCCACAAGTAAACATCAGCTTATTTTAATTGCCAATCACTTATCATTACAAAACTAAGTTTTTTAAATCCTGAAGCAGAGTTCAGAAATTTGCTTTACCTTCCTTTTATGCTTCCTCCTCATTTTCATTTTAAACAATTTTTTTGTGAAATTGAATCTGCAAAGTAAATAAATTATACTAGCTGGACCACTGCGAACATTTCCCACTTTGTAAATGTTTAAAAATTGAAAATAGTTTTATACAGTATCCCACTTCAGGCCTAAAGCTGAACCGTACATTTATGCATTGTAGACCTGTCGTAATGGTCATATTAACGCGTCAAATTAATTTTACATTGATTTCGAGTTTCTCCTCGTTTCTGACCTCCGTGGTGTGGAATCGTCAGAAAAGTTAAATCTTCACTTAGTTATTTGCCCCAAGGGACCCCGCATGTTTCCCTACATTCTCCCCAACATATTCCTCTCGCAAGTTTCCTCACACTGAAGTACATTGAACTACAGGTTCAATGCATTTCAAACTTTCCTCTCATGTTCACTGCATGTTCTCTCGCATGTTCACCGTATGTTTTTATTGTGTTCAAATGATCCCGAATGTTCACATGATCCCAGTTCACATATTCAGGTGTGTGAAGTTAGCGGGCAGAATTTTGAAAAACACAAATATTTTGAGAATTCTGAGTAGCGGACAAAGAGTTCTACAGTTCTCGAAAAGTTTCGAAAAAAGTTCTGCAAAATTTCAAAAATTGTAGGAAAAAATTAAATTCAAAACAAAAAAAGAGTTGCGGGCAAAAGTCGGAATTTTCAAAATTTTCTAACATGTCCATATCGCGGTCAAAAATTTCTACAATTCACAAAAAATTAAAACAAAAAAGTTAAATAACAAAATTATTGAAAAAGTTAAATTTCATATTCGCAAAAATTCACAAAATTATATTTCTCCAAATCTGACTACAGTTCTCGGTAGCGAACAACGAGTTCTAACGAAAGTTCAAATACACTTTTCACGTCCGACGTAAAACAAAGGAATTATTCAGTATTTTTATGTTCATTTCTTTTTTTGAAAATTTTTAAGAAATAATTTTCGAAATTCTATTTCATCAGTTCTGGCCAGAGTTCTAGTGGTCAAAGAGCTCTAAAGAAAGTTCAAATTCAGTTTTCTCGTCCGACGTCAAACACGCAAATTATTCAACATTTTCGTCTTTTTTTAAAAATAGAATATTTGGGAGAAAAACTTTCAAAATTCTAATGCATCAGTTCTGACCAGAGTATCAGGTAGCGGTCAAATAGTTCTAAAGAAAGTTGCAATTTTTCTGTCTCTGACTTCAATTTCATCATTTCCTTTTGATCTGTTTATTTGCTTCCAATTTTAAATCATTTGAATCATTCTTTAAAATACCTTCATGCAAAAATATTTTTTGTTAAAGGAATTTTTATTATAATTGCAACGCACAATATAAAATAAATTTCGCGGCCCCCGGGGAATATTGTACAACTTAATATTTAAAATCCACTTGAAGGGGTCAATGAAATGATAACCCACATTTCAAACTCCGAATATCAATATTCTATAGAAAATATATATTATGATCCAAATGTTGTTAAAATGTACAGCCTCAATTCATGTAACGAAAGGAGCTGCAGCATACGTATAGACAAATTTTGTTTTTCCTCTGGGCGATAAAATTTACAAAAAATATTTTTCGCTGCATTGGCCCATTACCTTCATAAGTTAAAATCTATTACCGATGGTTTTATTTAAGATACTTATTTTTATTTTATGTTTTTTGTGACTGATTGACAATTACATCTATTGAATTGCACAGAGGTTGGATGTTTCATTTCATTTGCTCTTAAACAAACCGACGCAAAAACGTAATAGTAAGAAATGGATACAGTGGAGAATGCCTGGGCAAGATTTAAAGAAACAATCGGGAGGAACGTATATGATAATCTTTTGTTTTATATTTATATTATTTTGTGAGCATTTGTCAGAGAGAATTAAATGACTTTAGACAAGATTTTTACAAGTTGAAAACTATAGTTTTCTGTAAACGAAAGGGAGAAATGATAAATCAGGAATTATTTAATATCATTGAAGTAACATGAATTTAACAATCTCATTAGGTATATTTTCATGTTTGGGGGTCTTCTTTTTTTTCCAATAAGTCTAATTCAAAAGACAATAGTGGTAGGTATTTATCAAAGCCAAATTTGTTCAATGAAGCCTCTCTTTTAGACAGTGGATAAGTTGTTAATAAAACAAAGGAAAACAATACAAGACCTTTATGAAACGCGACTCAGATACATTAAACTCAGAGATACCTTAGCAGGAAAGGAAGCAATACTGAAGAAGCTTGAAACATTGGGAGAAGGTTTACATTTGCTGGATTATGAACAACTCAGAATGGAGAATCAGAGTTACAGTGATAAAATTGAAGAACGTGACGAGGAATTGACGCGTCTACGAAACAGTGCAACATCTTCAATACAAATATTGGCTCATATCAGAGAAAAAGCAAACTCAACATCATTGAGTATTGATGACCTCTATGATGATCTTGAATTTGTTGAGATGGAAGCAACCAGGGTAAGTACAAAACAATTCCATTTCCTCAAATTTTACAAGGTTCAATTGACATTAAAATCATGAAAACTGCAATATATCATAAACTTTCCACTCAATGTAATTAACTACGATATTAATATTGGATCATTAGTAATAATAATTCTTACCTCAAATGTCACTCAGTAACAGTACAAGAATAATGTAAATTTGAAAATTGCAAGTGAGGAAAAAAGTGTGGATTATTTCAAATTTGATTCATTAAAAAAAAATTACGATCACGTTTTTATCAGTTTAATGTTTGATGATGTAGTATTTTAATCGTGTAATGTAAATCAAATAAGCTATACAGAGAGACTCTTTCCAACGTGTACTTCTCGTACATAATGAGGTTCTCGACAAATTAACTTGTTCCGTAATGTCCAGAAGCTTGGGTCAAAGGCAAGATCTGGTTTACATTTAGCTGGTAAAGCGCAAATTAATAAATTGATATAATACAGGGACGAATAATTACACCCCTTTATCGAACCGACACGGGCCAAAGTTATGACAATTTCTAAGGCCGGAATTTAGGAACTGCAGGTTGGGTTTCCGAATATTCAAATAACCTTTCGGGTCTATCAGCGACACTTTGTGTTTCGGAAAAGTAGGGTTTTCTGCAAGTGTTGTTCCGGTTCCATTGACAAAATTCGAAAATTACGCAATTACTTTGGGTCTTGAGTTGTGCATCCGTGCTATTGGGTAAAGGAATTAGTTGTTTTTTTTTGTTGTTATTTAAGGTGCATTAACATCCAGCTCATTAGCGACCACTATTGGTTTTAACGTTATGGGTAACTGTCAACTAGATGAAATGATATGGTGATGTTGGGGGCTGAAAGGATGAACACAAACACAACCATGCCCGAGGCGAGACTCGAACCCACGATCCTTCGGCCCGAGATCGCTACGGCACTACTGCCTCGCCTCAGCCGATCTTAGTCACGGGATCGGCAGTATTTATTAGTAGCGATAAGAGTAATGGCGGTGTTCTATCAATCAAATGGCTCAGCGTGTATATCTACACAATTTTCTAGCATTTGCGCTACTGGTGGACAACTTGTTCTCCAAGCGCTGTTGAAATCTCTCTCCGCCACCTGCTAGCAGCACTCCCGCAATTTCGACGCAGAAGCTGAACGCTTTCCCGTCACTTCATATTCACTCGGCACTTCACCCGCGTACCGCTTCCAGACACCAACGGTGGATTTGCCGTTAAACAAAATAAGCTACAGTTTGAGACCTCAAGAGTCCAAGGAGCCTCGAAAATTATTTAACCAAAATTGCAAATTTGCTGAAAATGTTTTGAAAATTTACTTATACAAATTTATAAGTACAGCCCGTAAATAAATAAAAATTAAATAAACGTGATAAAAACGCTTTTGGAGTAAAAAACATATTTATTCTAAGACCGCAATTTTCATTGCCATGTATTCGTTTTGAACTTTCTGAGTGTACTAATATTTACCAAAATATATACCAAAATATTGATCTAAGAAAAGGTTATTGTTGAGGCGTTTATGTGCAGTTTTTTTGTATTTTGATTATGTATGCTGTGTATTATATTATAGAGAAAGACGTAAGTGGTTCGATAGAACAAAAACATCTTTTAAAAGGGATCGACCGTGAGGGGCACAATGCGGTTGCCGGTGACGAAAATCTTGGCAGTGGGCCTTTACCGGTGTTTCGGACAACATGAGTGAGAAAACATCTACACCCGTTAATTTTCTTCCGTTTGGGAAGAAAGGTCTCCTTTTGTAGATACTGGAACAATGACGAAGTGTTTAGTGTTCAAAAAAATTGCTGTATGATAAAAAGTCCAACCCAAAGATGTATTACGCAGCTTTGCGATATAGAGAAGCCTGCGAGATAAAAATAAATTCTGAGAGTTGACATAGCCCGCAATCATGGGATCAGTAAAGAAATTTTCAAATGGAAGATTATGGAAAAGATACAGAAAATCACGAGGATTTAAAACATTCTCAAATAAAACTCTACAAGAAATAATCAAGCCTGAGGTCCAAATTCTCTCACGTGATCCCTATCAGGTGCCTATTTGTTTTCTATTTGTCCCATATTAATTATTGTTTCAGAACAAACTAATTCAATATAGGATATACCATTGTATAAAATATTGTTCTAAAATGTTAAAACTGTCTTTTCCAAAAACGTTGTCTAAAAGAAGAATGGCAGTGGAATTACAGTACGGGTTATGAGAAGGAGTTGGATATTACTTTGAGTTATGTAATAATGTATGTTCTATTATATAATTCTTCATATTGTTATTGAATCGTAAACATTCTAAATTATAAATACCACTTAAAAACGTAATTATCAATTTCCAAGCGAACCTTTTTCCCTTTTCTTCCGTCCCATCATTAGAACACAGTGTGCCCGCCGCCGCGTCATCGGGCACTCCTTTTGCTCCACGACTCATTTTGGAGCAGGAGAGGAGATTTCTGTGACATCACAGAGCATTAAGGTGTCAAGCACTAGTCTAATCTAATTTTTTCAAAAGCTTATGTCCTGCCGCTTGTGCCAATAAATGCCAGCAGTTTCTTCCCTGAGTCGTGGCCCTGCAATTAACCTGGAGTGGCTTGCCGAAACATCCTCTAGAAGCGTTAGCGCCGATTTTGACATAATAGTTTGCTGTGTACTGCAGACCCTGATCTCGTGTCTACATATATCCGCGCGTTAATGCAAACTCCCGTGGGGTTCCTGCGCTACCGAAGTACAACCCGACCAACGGAGTGTAGGACTGGCGACGAGGGCAGCAGTGCTCTTTGTTTTGCTTCGGTGAGAAAGAGATAGAGCTATTGGTACACTCACCACAACTGGAAACTGAAGCACTGATCTAGGCCAAGATACGAAGACGTATGTAAAGCCGTCTTGTAATGCCTTCATATGTTCAACAATATTTGTGACAGTCCATTTCAAATGGGGAAATATCGACATGTACGATAATTATATAAATATTAATAAATACTGGTAATGATTTGAAGATTGAAACAATGCTGAGTCCCTAAAAGTATCCAGATATTCCAGTCATGCTACACAACAAAATCTACAACATGAGTACATGATATTCTTCGATTTAATGAAAACATACATTTCTTCTTTAACATCAAGATTCCCTCACAATACAACATAATGAAGATATGTTTCAAATCGTTAACGAGTTATCAAATTACTAAGTGCTTTCTGTGAGATTAATGTAATGTTTCTACAGAAAATTATTTGAAGAAAAAATAATTGAGATGATTAATTAGTTTCACTTACGTTATGCAAAAGTGTTTTATTACTTGTTGTTTTCTATAATGAGCATGAACATGAGAATTTTTCTCATGTTGATACTCAAATATTTATGGCTGTTTCGTTGAGTTTTGAAAATTATAGAATCGTTTTTACAATTGAAAAAATAGAATTTTCCTTCTTAACAGCATATTAATGTGATGTCTGTCTCTTTTAAAACTACTCAAAATTTGATATTAGAGATCGTTTAAATTTCACTCTACATGAAAATTTTAAAAGGCATAATATAAATATAAATACGAATATCATACTATACTCGTAATATCACATATTGAAAAGTGGAATAATTGGAATTAAATTATGAATGTTTGTAGGCACATAATCAAATAGGCGAAACACCATTCTAACTCTACAGTGTCAAATATCAGTTTACTATTTCTATATATTTCAACCCACAATACATTTCTTGTTAACATCATGACACAAGTCAATTTACGAGTAGAAAACTGAAAAAGAGCCTTATTTCTTGGAACAGAAGTCTTATTTCCTTGAAGTACAATGGCATTGGATACTCATTAACCATGTATTCATTCTCTTAACAAGTTGAGGAGACCGTTTAGGGGTTTAGTCAAATATTGCATAATATTTTGCTTTCTTATGAATCACCCTACAGTTTGTGTATCAGGAAATACATGCTCCAGAAAATACCGTCATAGTCATAGCCATATAGTCAGAAACATAAATGCACCAGACTATATCGCCCAGGCGCTCATGCGCGACGCGATTGTCACTGTTGGTACTTCTCAGATGCGCCGTTTTCCCTTCAGTCCTACACTTTGCTTGGTGGGGTTATACTTCATTTTGCCTACACGCTCCAAATGTACAGCGATCAAGATATATTTCACGACTCGTATATTCACCTACAAGAGTGCCTCTCGATTTTCACAACCAAAAAATAGTTTTTGGCTGGGACTGAACCTAACATGGCTTAATCTTCAACGTTTGGTGTGTTTCCTAAAATAAAAGCGTTGCTGAATCTAATCTCGCCAACAAAATTCTTCACATTAATAAAAATTGCAGCGTTCATCGATTGCCAAATGTGAAATGAGTTTTACCAGAATTTTTGGCCCCAAAAGGATAAATTATTTCCATGATGGTATTTGTCAATTACTGAACGGTTCCCCAGACAGGCTTGTTTCCACTCTACCGTCAGCGACTTATGAAAGTGTTGGCCTCTACTTCGTTTTTCGTAATGCTCTGCTTTTATAAAAGTAACATAATTAAACTTAACGAAAAGCAAGTCTTAACTGTCGGTTTTCGTTAATGACTTGAACGCCCGCGTCCGATACAATTCAAATAAATCTAAACAGACGAGTTGAATTGAAAGATACAGTATACGCGTTTTTCAAAATCTTTTTTATTTGCTTTATCCTTACAAGAAAGCAATATTACGAAATCGAACGACATAACTCCGGTAACATAGATAAGGAACTTGGTAAGTAAATATCGGGTATCGCCTCTGTTTACAAACTTGAACCACGGTCGTTATTTGTTTTGTATCACCCTAACAGCGATAATCACTAGCTGGAACTGTGCAAACATTTCGCGTTTGGTGAAAAAAATTTGTTTTCAAATTGAGAATAGTTTCAGACTGGAACCCATTTTTGGACGGTAAAGTCTGGAGTTGTTCGTTACAGCATTTAGGACCAGCACTAAGCGTTGATGAACATTCTAATATTGCTAAGAATTTACTAACAAACTGGAAGGTGCTATTAAGTGCTATTAAGTGGCACAGAACATCAAAGAGTGATTGTGATTTTACGTAATTTATGTTTCCGCTCACTCGTGCTACTTGGAGGTACTTAAAAAATCCAAACCTTCAAAAACGACAACTGATTATCCAAAAAGTTCCCATTTTATAGGTATGCCCTAATGCATACTCCCAAGCGTCCTGAGAATTGAGTTTTAAAGATCTAGCCGACCCAAGGTTTCTGAATTCTGCTTGATGATGCGATGTTGCAAATTATGCGCCGGATGTATTGTTTCTATAATATTTTACGAACTGCAAATTTTTCGTCTCCTATATTATGCATCTCGAATTGGCGGTTGATTTCTATTGAACAATAGTCCATTTACAGAGATTTTTATTTCCATGGTGTAATAAATCGTACACAACCGAAATATTTTCTGAGCGCACTCGTACTACACATTGTCTCTTAACTCTATTCATATCACCAAAGATTGTATAGTCTCTATTCGTTATTTGGGGAAGTTCAGGGCAAGTAGTTTCACATAAAAAAATTGTCGAGAAAACACGACTTCTTCGCTACTTCTGAGCGCGCTATTAAAATTCTTTGCATTGCAGTGAATCACGCATTGCAACTGATAGCATCGAAAGAAAAACGAAG
The DNA here is from genome assembly GCA_031308135.1 of Acheta domesticus. NCBI lineage: Eukaryota > Metazoa > Arthropoda > Insecta > Orthoptera > Gryllidae > Acheta > Acheta domesticus. The sequence goes on along the minus strand of JAHLJT010003656.1, from coordinate 26,962,712 downwards.
GTGGCACCCATTTCCCTCATTTCTTCTTAACCAGTGCAAGTAAGCAACTGCGTGCGTTTGTCTTATAATTGCGAGCTATCATTTCTCAGAATTTATATTTTATCTCGCATACTTCTTTGCGTCGCAAAGCTGCGTAATGCATCCGCTGGTTGGACTTTTTAAAATACTGCAGTTCTTTCGAAGATACTAAACACTTCGCCATTGTTCCAGTATCTACAAAAGAAAACCTTTCTTCCCAAACGGTATTGGATGGCATTACACTGGTCAACACTCATTTTCTTGCCTAACAATTTAAAGCCATTTTAGGGTATGTTTAATGCACAGATTCCAAATATGGCATTGGTTTTGGTAGATTGGCACTAGTTTTTGAGATAATGAAAATATCCTTTTATCCTTTTATGCGGCAAATTAGGGCAATCACGTTGAGGCTCCAGTAGAAGTCTGCCATTGTGCCTATTTGCCCTGATATCTAACTTCCATTACCGTTTATTCTTGATTGTTCGATTTGTTCCTCGCACATATTGCCAAGATTTTCTGGAAATTTGTCTAGATGGTTATGGAAATAGTGTACCTTAATGCTCATAGTTGGACCCAAATTTTGAAAGTTTCAAAGCAAGTCTGGCACCAGTTTTGGATAATTTCCTGCTTTATGATTACCCAAAAAAGTTATTGACAACTATGACAAAGCCAGTACCAATAACCAGTAAAGTGTTATTTTCGCTTCCAGTGTCAGATATTTCTTTTCTTTTAGTCAGGATGCTAAAAGTTCAGCTGCTTTGTTTCGCAAACTGAGGTCACGTATTAAATGACTGAGCTTATCTTGGCAGAAGTTCTCTTTTGTAATAACACTTCCATCGTATTTACTGCCACTGCTAACTCTTGAATTGCACCCCAGAATCTGTATATCCTCACTATCAGACACAGGACTTCCAGTGAGTGTGGTGAACATCAGGTCCATGTGGCACAGGTCGCTTTGCTGATTCCAAATCAGGGTACTCCCTGTCCTTTTTCTTGTAGCGATTGAAGGCTTTTACGTTTACAGAACAGAAATAACAATAATCATGATTTTGGGGCTCACCATATCATCAGTACACCAAATTAAACTCTTCAGTTTTCCACTGACAGAGACACTCCACACAAATGTTTTATACTACATCAGTAGCCCACGACATCTTGATCACCCAATTTTATACCAAAATATGTTGCCCGCCGCGTAAATTCCCCTCAAATGTAGTCAAATACATTAAAGTCGTTCAAACAAGGTCTTCCTGAAGAACTCATTGTTTTGTAACGAAAGAAAATGTATTAATAAAACAAAGCTCAATTAGAGTATACTGAAAATAATGCGATATTCAATGTTTAAAATGAAAAAACAACAGTGTTTGTATAACGATAGATATTTGCATTAGATACTGTGAGTTTTGTGATAGTATCATTCATTACAATGGTCATAGCACAACAACTAGAGCCAATTCAGCAAAACTAATGACATATTTGGATTCAGCGCACCCGATTTACTGTAAATTCGTTGCAAAATCCTGGTCAAGTGAAAAAAGATTTGTTTGTTGAGCAGTGTTATAGTTTAACGGATGTAGATGGTCTCCCAATAATGTTGACTGAAACACCGGCAATGGCCCACTGCCAAAGTTTTTATCACCGGCGACCGCAGTCTTTGGATCCCTCCCTCCCCCCCCCCCACTTCGTTCGCACTGCTTCTCCGAATGCCTTCGCACGGAAAGGAAGGTTTCTCTGTCGTCATTTACTCTCCAGCTGGCAAATGTTGCACTATTGCCAATGATATTGTCTATTTGACAGCTAGTGGCTGAGAGGGGAAAGGAGGTTCCGTCATCCAATCAGAGGCTTCAAATTCCGATGATGTCACTGAAAAGTTGCCAATACTTATTAAGAAAAAACTGAAATGTAACAGCGGGAAGCAACTGCAAATTGAAGAGTGCCGTTACTTCTTTGGTTTTGCATCGTGTGTGCGATTTTACGTCGATCACTGTTGTGTACTCTTTTTGCTATTTTTTTCTTGCTACTGTTGCCTTTGTTGTAATCGGATTCAAGAACGGCCACACGATTTGTCTGCCTGCCCGAGTAAGTGGCAACATCACACTACCCCACCCTGAGCTGTCAAGTAGACACAAATTTTGGAAGATTTGAATTAGATGCACTGGTAGACGGTTTGAACATTGTTCCATCATGGGCTAAAATGGTATGAGTCAAACTTCAATACTTTTTAGCTAGAGGCCAGCACAATGGAGAAGTTGTCAACAATTTGCTCATACCACTGCATGTAATTGTGGTGTAAGTCACAGGTGGGATGAAACAACGGCTTCCAGGGGCTTCCAAGAAATAGCTTCTTGTTTATCTGCTCCCACTACAGACGAATCATCTCGTTAAGAAAACAATCGCTTTTAGTGATACATGCACAGGTCAAAATCGCAACTTCAAAATTGCTCTCATTTGGTTGAAAATCGTGACTAAGTTCTATTTTTTCCTATTTTTCCATCACTTTCATACACTACTATCTCAGACGAAAATTGGGCAAACCAATTATTTGAGTGTAAGTCATAGTTTTCAAAAACGATGTGTGCAAAAGTGGTGAAAGTTAACAACATAGTCAATTACTTAATAAATAAGCAAGTTTCAGTCCAAAATATCCGTAGTAAGTTAAAAGAATATCTCCTTAATATGTTCATAACACTTTAGGTCATTTATTTCTAAGCATTATAGTTTTACGGCGTTTTCCGTTTCCACGTCATTTTCCGGAAAGTACGCACAGTGTATGTTTTTTGGATTAAGCCACTTGCTCTCAACAACTCAAATGTATATTTGGACAATAATCAATTAAATTGATTATTCGGACAATAATCAATTGGATTGATTATCCGGACAATAATCAATTAGGTTGATTATTCGGTCAATAATCAATTAGATTGATTATTCGGACAATAATCAATTATTGATTGATAATTCGGACAATAATCAATTGGATTGATTATTCGGACAATAATCGATTAAATTGATTATTCGGACAGTAATCAATTAGATTGATTATTTGGACAAAATCAATTATTGATTGATTATTCGGACAATAATCACTCAAGTGCCCTGTGGAAGGGATGACAGGCGGTTTGCGGCGTGTTCGGGCAGGCGCGCGAGTTCACGGGCGACCTGAAGAAGCAGCGCGACGCCCTGCGCGCCAAGCTGGTGCAGATGCGCAAGGAGGCCGGGCTGCTGGTGCACCAGCGCCTGCTGCGCGACTTCGAGCGCCGCATCGAGGAGTCGCAGGCGCTGGCCGTGGAGATCGAGAACCTCAAGAACGACTTCTCCGACCAGAACAAGCGGCTGTCGCGCGTGCGCGACTCCATCAACTCCATGCGCAGGTGCGCGCGCGGCCCCGCTCCACCCGCCCCGCCCGCCCTCCGCGGCTGCGCCTCTGGTCCTAGGTTCCGGTCCCGACGGTGGCGGGATTTTCGACGCGAGCTAGGTCGAATTCACGCCGCTATCTGGAGGGGAATTCTAGCGGCCGGCTGCTCTGATCGGTAGTTTTCCGTGCGTTCTCCGATTAATTCCATGAGAATGCCGGAAAAGTACCCTAACAAACGGACCACGGACCGCGCGCGATCTTTCCTTCCTTTTCCTTATCCTATCCTCACCCCTTACTTTCACACTACGCTAACATGCACTACTCTACCACACATGCCGGGAGCTTAGAGCTTGTTGGGGAAAACCTCAGTAGCCAAAGGGTAGGTTGGTACCGGATCTCATTATCTAGAGCGGGAAGAACACCACCACCACCTCCTCCTCCTCCTTCCCCTCCTCCTGTGATGAAAACATGCACTATACTTACGGTACTAATGATCTTAGCCGTTGTCGTGCCTGGAATCAATGAAATCCGGGGCGAACGCACTTAAATATATCTGCGTGTATGCGCCGCACAGGCTACACGCCACCACCGTCTGCGTTTAGCACAGAGCCAACACTGCAATAACTGCCTCTGCAGCGACTCTGACTGGGAGGTGCTAGGGTTCGAGTTCCGACGGCGGCGGATTTCCGACACCAGCTACATAGCTGGGTCAAGATCAGCCACTGTCTGAAGGAGAATTCTAACTGCTCTGATCCGTAGTTAGCCGTAGTTTCTCGGATTACCAGCTGGCAAATGCCCGAGCAGTACCCTAAAATCGGGTCACGGACCGCGCGCGATCTTTTCTTTCTCTTCCTTACAGACATATTTCCACTTACATATAGTACATTACGATACATGTAGAGAGACGAGTAAGGAGCTTAGACCTTGTCCCGGATGGGGCGGTGCCCCTTGCAGGGGGGAATTCCCCGCAAGTGTAGGTCGGGTGATGTGTAGGTCGGGGCCAGATCTCTCCCTTGAATGGGAAAGGAACACCGCCATCTCCCGGCTTACGTTCACTACACCAACGGGCACACTTACCATTGACGTGGTCGATATCAACAATCAATTATTCACATTGCAGCATTCTTTTTTGTGCTTGACAGTTGGGTCTCCGCAGTGGCAACGTTCCTGCGCTTTACCGCTCTTGCTACATGCGCGCTGCATGAGCTTTCGCGAGCATTATAAAGCGAATACGTTTCAGTCCTGTAATTTTGATATTTTCAGTTCAATGCCTGTTCTGTCTGGATTCTCTTAACGAGTTGAAATTTTGATATTGGGCGTCATAAATGGGTGGCAAAAGCGCTCAACTTGAGAGACGCTCAATCCTCTTCATTTATTCATTCCGTGTTTGTGGCAACAAAGGTGTTTACGCAATTGGAAAAGCTTCTGCTATTGTGAGCCACTAGAAAACCACGTCGCCACGTCGGCGACATCACATGTTTCAAAAACATCAACCATAAACAAGTTTGGTACAACGTATAAACAAGAGCTGCCCAAATTAGTGGCAGACTATGCCCTGGTCCAGAATGTGTATGCGGGTAACCGGTATGGCCCTCTCTTGGTCGAGTCAGCCCGACAGGAGGGGAGGTGATCGGGTTGATCGGCTGTAGTCTAATGAAAGGGTGTGGGATGCGGGCTACAGTAACGAGTCGCGATGCTACAGGAACGTGATCGCGGGCAGTCTGGCTCAAATTCTTCCATTGGAATAGCTCCGGCGTAGGATATCCTCTGCAAGAATATGTTCGATTTGAACAGAGAAGGTCGCAACAACACACAAAAACAATGAAGAACGTAAACAAAGAGAGTGGAGGGGGAGGCACGCTAATCAAACAGCTCTAGTCTAGTAAAATCAAAGGGGCACGCGGGTAGTCTGTTCCGAATTCTTGCATTTGGGAAACACTGGGTTAAATCTTGGAAGCAATCTGCGCTTTGTGAAAAGTTGTTTCAAAAGTGAAAGTAGTTTTTTGCTGGAACTAAATTTCGAACAACCAGGCTGGCCTATTTCAAACTGTTAGCATACATAGAGGTAGATTACATCATATAGATACGTTACTGTGCGTGGGTGGATATTCGAATTCGGCCAAGGGTTTTTTTTATTCGACAGTATGACTTACACCTGTGATACAAAGTTGCACAGAATATCAATATCCAATTTAATGTGACCTAATTTCGAGATTCTGCTTTTTCTCACTTCCCGTTCCCAGAAACCCGGAACAGTTAAATATAAATACCCGGAACAGCTAAATCTAAAAAAAATGTAATAATTTTCAAAATGTCGTCATTTTGTAGGTTAAGAACTAAAAATCAACTTCTAACCTAACATCTTTTTTTGCTAAAGTAGTACATCTTTATTGCTGAAGGGATTAATGTGGTTCTTTCATCCCGGAAAGGATTTCTGTGGGGCTCTAATCCGGTTGGGAATTAAAATGGCATTCGATCCTGGAGGATATTAAATTGGCACTTTAATCCCAGAAGGAATTAAATTGGCACTTTAATCCCCTGGGAATTACATTGGCACTTTAATCCCGGAAGCAATTAAATTGTCACTTTAATCCCGGAGGGAATTAAATTGGCGCTTTAATCCCAGAGAAACTAAAGTAACAGCGCAGAGTAACCAAAGTCAACAATGGTCGGACTGTGCTTAGGAGCGAGATGGATTCGCTGCGCGCCTACCAACAATCCATCCACGCGCTCACGGCGGCGCAGCGCCGCGGCGCCTTCTCCAGGATGGAGAAGGGCGAGGACAGGGTCACGCTGGAGAAGATCAAGAAGGGCAGCCCCTTCTTCCCCACGGGCAAGCTCTCCAGGATAGTCAAGTACGTCAGCAAAGACGGGAGGAACAAAGTAACGAGATCGCTGGCCAAGGAAGGAAATTATTAATACAATTTTAGAAGTCATAGAAACATATATCCTTGTAAGTAATGTAACTGATTTTTGAAAATATTTATCAAATAAAATGAAAGGAAAATATTTACAGTGATTCCTATAGAAATGTATACTCTTTACACTAATGTAATTTCTATTCGTATTTGTATACTATATATACATATTTATATGCTTCATATTGCAAAAATCAATTATATCGTTATTAATAATATCTCTGGAACGAATATATTATATATGTATTTGTAGTTCTCAAAGAAATAAAATATACATGCGACATCACAGATTCGATCTATAAATGATGCTCTATTTAGAGATATTTTTTACATTATTTGTACAGCTCTAAGTTATGTTCCTGATCACATATCCGCGGCCCTTTACGGACCACCACATCGCCTCACAGATTGTTCCGTGACCTCCTCGTCCCTATTCTGGAAACGCAAGTGCCTCTACGCCCTTGACAAGAAAATTACCATGTGGGTCATTCCATGTCAAATCGGCCAAAATTTCCCGACCATCTTCCGATTCGACTGAAACTTTTTAAATCGTTTTAGAATGACAAAACAACACTGAATATTGACTTTTTGGCATTAAATTTTACTTCCTTTTGAACATTTTGTAATGTGATATTTTGCGTGAGTTTCAGAGGGTATTATCTAAAAGCTAGTAAAATGTCTTCAAATTTAATTTTACTTTGCAATTTGCTTTATATTTCTAATGAGTACATTCCACTCTAAAGGTTTGATATGATAATTTTACGGCATTAATAAGGCCGAATTAAGGCCAAAGTAAATAATTACGATTTTTTTTCAAAATTCATTTTCTCAAATACTCCATCTCGGATTTGCTTCTTTTTGTCGTGAAATTGAAGCGGAGGCGTTGAAGTTTATAGTAGTTAAAGAATCTCGATGGTATATTTGAATTTACCAAAGTTATTACCAGTTAAAGTTACATTTCATTTTAGCTTTTAATGGACTTAGGAGATCTATACATATATAACCGCTTATCATTTGTAAGCAAATTAAATAGCTCGCGTATTATACTACACACGACCATCAATATTTTTAAGTCACGCGACCATTGGAGAGTTAAGGTATGTGACCTGGAGATTTTCACACGTGGAATTGGGACCAAATCACAGATAAAAAATTCAAGTTCAAAACTCAAATTAACATCTAGAATAAGAGGAAAAAGAAGTTCAGTTACTTATAATTTTAATAAATTATTACACATTACAAATAGTGTTCAGTTATCAAACACTTTCTGATCTTATTATATATTATTTACAGCTACAATAATTACACTTATTTAAATAATATGTTTTGCAAACGCCAATAACATATTATTAATACCGACGAATGCGTTTCTTCAAAGCAATTATGCAGTCTTTTACGCGTACTTATGCCACCGAATTCTGTAGTAAGTTAATAATAATTCTTTAAAATTTGAAAAAAAAAGTTTAGAGACGTTTTTAAAATCAATTGATTGCATGTCTAGGAGGTTTTTAATAATAACAGGAGATCAGAGATGATTTATGAAATTCCAAAAGTCCTGAGTTAATACAGAGAATTCACTTCGCGAAGTATTCGTAGCGCTTTCAGGGATGGCTTTCAAGAATTTGCAGATTTTTTGGTAAAAATTATTTTTAATATTTTTGGTAAAAATTAATTTGATCACGAAAGTGTATTTCCAACTATTGCAATGTATCGCGAAAACTCAGAGTTGAATGTATTAATTTAGTTATTTAATATCCACACCAAGCCCAGAACATTACAAAGAAAGATGATAAAATTAATTGTAATTGCCAATGTCTCTCCTGATCCTTGATTCAAGCTGGACCCATCGAATGAAGCCGAACTGACGAGTTCGACTGAAGCCCGAACAGCGGGGTGACCTTGCGACGTCCGCTCATAGCTCATTTTCCTGTGCCTAATCGCCGGCTTCAAACACATCTATAAATACCACGGGCACGAATCCCTGTGCATTTTACACGTAAAAAGGATATCCTAGTCAGACATTTTAGGGGGCACTATCATAAAAAGTGAGAAGTGAGTAGTATTCTTAAAATCTGAATGGAGTTCGCGAAGAAGTGTCGGTCATTAATGAGCTCCTTCCAATTATCGTATTTATCTAGTTACCAATCATTTGAGTTGTAAAGATTATTTTTGAAAACTAAAAGACAAAAATAAGACAACTTGTCACAAATCAATAATATTACTTAAATTTTTAAGTGTGAGCAAGAAGTTTTTAGTGTTCAATTACATTTTGTTTGTGAACCATTCCAGAAGAAAATCCGGACTTTCAAAACGTCGACATATTTTCTGCCAGTTACCCTATGCGAGTTTTGGAGCTGGCTTTCTACAGCAGCTGGCTACAACATCTGGCTAGAGCAGCTGGCTAGAACGGCTCGCTAGAGAGGCTGGCTAGAGTAGCTGGTTAGAGTAGCTGGCTAGAGTGGTTGGCTCGAGCGGATGGCGCGAGCGGATGGCGCGAGCGGATGGCGCGAGCGGATGGCGCGAGCGGATGGCGCGAGCGGATGGCTCGAGCGGATGGCTCGAGCGGATGGCTTGAGGCAGCTGTCTCGAGTAGCTGGTTAGAGTTGGCCAGAAAAGCTGTCTCGAGCGGCTTGTTCGATTGGCCGGCTAGAGCAGATGACTGGAACGGCTGGCCCGAGCGGATGGCTCGCGCGAATGGCTCGAATGTCTGGCTCGAGCTGCTGGCTCGAGCAGCTGGCTCGAGCAGGTGGCTCTAGTGGCTGGCTCGAGCGGCTGGCTAGAAGAGCTGGCCGTCGAGCGCGGCGACGACGGCCGGGCAGGCGTCGCGCGCGATGTGCGCGAGCGGCTGGCGCGACGCCGGGTCGACGCGCGCGGCGCCGCTGCGGTGTTGCCACGTGTGCACGGCGGCGCTGGCCGCCACGGCGCGCAGCGTCTCCTCCGCGCCCTCCTCCGAGAAGAGGCGGAACCACTCCTCCTGCGGCACGGGCGCCACGGCGGATGGCGGCAGCACGCGGAAGCCCTGGCAGCGCGCGGCCGTCATCTCCGACACCTACGCACGCCAGCCACCCAGACATTTAACTAGGAAAACCCGGCAGACGTTCTGCCCTTCATCTCTCTCTTTCCCCTTCCATCACCCTTTCTCACTGTCTCTCCCTCCCGCCCTCACCCTGGCCCCTGTCTGTCTCTGTGTCTCTGTCCCTCTCATTCACATTTACTTGCAGATTCTGCACATCTATGAGCAGGTGGGGTAATATCGGGAAGCGCCGGACCAGCAAAAATGTAATAATTTGCGAGAAGAGCTCATTCTGTAGATTATGTGTGAGAAATGTTTCTTTGAGGCGTTCGGCCCCAAAATTTTAGTTTTTAAGGCTGTAGAACGCCTCGTTTAGGAGTTATTTAACGATATAGATTCAAAATGTTGCCGACTGCGTTGCGGGTTGCATTTGACACGAATATTTAGTTTTGTCCTACAGCGCCATGTAGTGGAGTTATAACAGACTTAACAGCACATTAACCTTCTGGGTGAAAAAAACACTTAGAAGTGCCAACTTTCATGGAGATTGGTCCAACGGTGTCGGAGTTTAGCTCTTATATGTACCAACATCCAATTTTATAAATATAGATTTGCTGCAGGTTCAGTAACGTGACGTCACTGGAACCAGCGTCGGGCGCGCTACCTTATGTCTCTATGTCTCTCCTGTCCTCTCTCCCTGATTTTTCCTTGCTTACTTCCGCCTCCCCCCCCCCGTTTTCCTTCCTTTCAGCTCCTCGCTTCTCCTTTCTCCACCTGCCCGCTCACAGCCTTACAAGCTTTCTGTCTTCCCGCTTTCCTCCTTCCTATCTCGCATACCACCCTTCCTCTCCAGTCTTCGTCTCTCGCTTTTTTGCTCCCTCTCTTTCCCACTTCCGTTTACCCGCTCCCGGCCAAGCCTGATGACAGGAGTCGCAAATGAAAACTGCAATATTTAGTGACTCTCGTGAACTGCACCTTGCACTGACATATTTGTAAACGAGTAGGAGCCGTATTCACGCTCTGTACGTGACATCTTTACCCGTAATATTTAACCGTCTCAGTAAACGCAAGGTTCTGTAAATGTAGCAGCGTATGCTGTAACGGTAGGCGTCAACAAGATTACTGTTTTGGGGGATAATAGATTGTGGTCCAACGACAAAATAATTTTCACGGAAACTAAGCCTTTCAGCCCGGAAGGCAATAAGTGAGAGCGTAGGCTTCCGCGGCAGGCGTCAGTAGGTACTTGCCTGCCCGGAAGACGCCGTGTCGTAGGCCCAGGTGCCAATGTGTTTCGCCCTGAGGAAGGTCGCAGAATGGCGGCCGAAACGATGCCACCTGGGCCTAGGGTCGCGATCGTGCGACATCTAGCGGCACGACCGAGAAAGACGCGAAATGCCATTTTCCATCGTGAAGACAGGCCTTCACGCGCCATAATATACGGAATTTTCTATCTTTGGGGGAGCGAGCTCCTGGGTATCTTGTCCATTAGAATGCGCACCCCGCGTCGTAGACAACGCTACTTCGCCTCCCTGCCCCGCAGGTGGTGGGGTCCACATCTACCACAACCCCACTCGCAAGCGGGACGACCGAGTCACGTCGGCGCGCGGCCAAAAGCCTTCCCATACAATGCTTGGGTCGAACCACGATGCTCCAGGTGACATCCCTACTGGCCAGAGGTCAGTGCGAGTTCTTTAAAGTACCTCATTTGCACCTAGGCGAACCCCACCCAAATACCCGTAGGGTTAACGGGCCACTGCCACGACGACTCCGAAAGCCCGTCAGAGGACCACCCGGACAAGTCCGGGGGACTCCCGGCCCTCTTCCCGTCTCCCCACTGCTTACTCTTTAGCCTACCGGTCAACCAGAAGTATAGGTACGATTTTGTTAAACACTAAAAGACGAAATCCGTCGGGCGTGACCCGCGCGTGCGCTCACCTTGTCGGTGCCGCAGACGCGCGCGAGGGCGTGCGTGACCACCTGGTCGGCGGCGTGCACGCGCGACGCGCCCTCGGGCCGCAGCAGCAGCGAGTCGTTGAGGCACTCGGCCGCCACGCGGCGCCCCGCCGCGCCCCACGAGAAGGCCAGCGCGCTGCCCGACACCTCGTCCGCGCCCTCCGCCACCGCCAGGTCCGCCCCGCCCGCCGCCTCCAGCGACCTGCGCACGCGCACGCCCTCAACAACTGCAGTCCGATGTTTTGGAACGGCGAAGACGCTGGTAATAGGGAAATGCAGCTCAAAGGATTTGGAACAGCTACTGGAGTGCGCATGCACTGGCAATCAGCAATCGCATCTCGAGGTCTTTGGAACGGCGCAGACGCTGGTAATCAGGAAATGCAGCTCTAAGGATTTGGAACAGCTACTGGAGTGCGCATGCACTGGCAATCAGCAATCGCATCTCGAGGTCTTTGGAACGGCGCAGACGCTGGTAATCAGGAAATGCAGCTCTAAGGATTTGGAACAGCTACTGGAGTGCGCATGCGCTGGCAATCAGCAATTGCATGCATATCAAGGTCTTTGAATCAGTTATTGGACTGCATACGCACGCCATCAACAACTGCAGTCCAAGGTCTTTGGAATGGCGCAGACGCTGGTAATCTGGAACTGCAGCTCAAAGGATTTGGAACAGCTACTGGAGTGCTCACGCGCTCGCAATCAACAACCGCAGCTCGAGGTCTTTGGAACAGGGCGGACACTGGCAATGATCATTCTCAAAGGATTTGGAACAGCTACTGGAGTGCGCACGTGCTCGCAATCAATAACCGCATATCGAGGTCTTTGAAACAGCTATTGGACTGCATGCGCACGCCAGCAACTGCAGCACGAGGTCTTTGGAACAGGGCAGACGCTGGCAATGATCATTCTCAAAGGAATTGGAATAGCTATTGGAATACGCACGCGCTGGCATTCAACAACATAATATCAAGGTCTTTGAAACAGCTATTGGAATGTTCATGCGCACGCCGTCAACAGCTGCAGCTCGGGATATCTGGAATAGGGCAGACGCTGGCAATGAGCATCCTCAAAGGAATTGGAACAGCTATTGGAGTGCGCAGGCGTTTGCAATCAACAACTCTAGCCCAAGGACTTTGAAACAGCTCCTGGATTTTGCACGCGCTTGCAATCAACAACTACAGCTCGAGTTCTTTGAACCAGCTGTTGGACTATGCACGCACTCGCAATCATCAACTGCAGCACAAAACTATAAAAAATATAACAAATTAATATATAAAAATATATAAAATATAAAAAATTAAAAAGCTAGAATGAATGAAGCAAGAATGACTGATGAATGAATAAGCAAAATTGAAGCAAAAGTGAATGATGCAAAAATGAATGAAGACAAAATCAAATATAGCCAAAATCGATTAAAGACAAAATTGAATAAATGACAAAACTGAATAAAGGCAAAATTGAATGAAGCAAAAGAATGAAGAAATCAAGAATGAATAAATCAGGAATGAAGCAAAGCAATGATTAAACAGAAAATGAATGAAGGAACGAATTATGAAGAAAACTGGAATGAGTCAAAAAATAATAAAACAAAAACTGAATGAAGGAATGAATAATGAAGAAAACAAAAATGATTACAGGCAATCCTACTTGAGCACGAAGACGTCGCTGTCGAGGTAGAGGCCGCCGTACTTCCACAGCAGGAAGTAGCGCAGCAGCAGCGAGGCGTAGGGCAGCGGCCAGGGGGCGCGCCCGTCGGCGTGGGCGCGCCGCGCCGCCAGCGCCTGCAGGGCGTCCAGGGCCGAGTGGCGCAGCAGGCGCTGCGGCGGCGCGGGCCACACGAACACGTTGGGCAGCGTGAGGGCGGCGAGCGCGTGCGCCGGCGCGGCGCCCCGCCACGTCGCCTCCACGTCCACCGGGCACGTGTGCACCAGGTACACCGAGTGCGACGGGTGCGCGCGCGCCGCCGACTCCAGCGCGCACGCGGCGCGCGCCGACAGCACCAGCCCCGACTCTGCGCACGCGCGAGCGAGGGCGCGGCTGAGCACACTGGCTACAAGCACAACAACAGCACCAGCCTCGACCCTGCTCACGCGCGAGGAAGGGTGTGGCTGAGCACACTGGCTCTAAGCACACGACTCGAAGCACACTGGCTCTAAGCACACGACAGCACCAACCTCGACCCTGCTCACGCGCGAGAAATGGTGCGGCTGAGCATACTGGCTCTAAGCACACAATAGCACCAGCCCCGACTCTCCGCACGCGCGAGCAAGGGGGCGGCTGAGCACACTGGCTACAAGCACACGACAGCACCTGCCCAGACTGCGCACGCGCGAGCAAGGGTGCGGCTGAGCACACTGGCTACAAGCACACGACAGCACCAGCCTCGACCCTGCTCACGCGCGAGGAAGGGTGTGGCTGAGCACACTGGCTCTAAGCACACGACTCGAAGCACACTGGCTCTAAGCACACGACAGCACCAGCCTCGACCCTGCTCACGCGCGAGCGAGAGTGCGGCTGAGCATACTGGCTCTAAGCACACAATAGCACCAGTCCCGACTCTCCGCACGCGCGAGCAAGGGGGCGGCTGAGCACACGACAGCACCAACCTCATGTATAATTAGTCAAAGCACAGCGACAGCACTATGTATAATTATATAGTCAAAGACTATTAAGTCAGCGATAGCCCAGGGCATGAAAACAGTATACACGCCACTGGTGCGCGTGCTCACCGGCGGTGTCCTGCGGCGGCGGTTGGTCGTCGAGCGCACACGAGGCCTCGACGAGGAAGACGTTGCGCTCGCCGGGCGCGGGCCCGCCGGTGACGGAGTCGAAGTCCAGCGGCACCACGCGCACCCAGCCGAAGAGCGGGCGGCGCGGCGCCAGCAGCCCGGCGTACGCCGCCACCAGCACGAAGCCCAGCAGCAGCAGCGCCGTGCCCGCCGTCACGCGCGCCGGCCGCGCGCGCAGCACGCGCATGGCGCCTCCGCTGCGGCGCACGCGCAATTGTACTTCGGTTTTTCTTTATGAATAACGTAATGAATATAAAATGGTATATAAAACTAACTTTGAAAATAACATTTTTTTTCTCTAACTATACTGCGATTTTTGTAGGAAGAGCTCTCAAGGCCACTCAAATCCCATCTTCGCGATGGAATATGTCACGGCATTTGGCGTCTTTTCTCGGTCTTGCCGGTAAAAGTCGCATGATCGCAAGCACTGCTTCATACGGTCGCGATCGTGCGAAATCTAGCGGAACGACTGCGAATGACACGAAATGCCGTGACATATTCCATCGCGAAGATGGGATTTGAGTGGCCTTGAGAGCTCTTCCTACAAAAATCGCAGTATATACCCGAATTTCTATTTTACAACTCCTCAAAACTGCTTAGTCGGTTCTGCTCCACTCTGTACTTCTAGTTTGGGATCTTGAAGTTTCTATGGGAATCTGCACGTCAACTGTAAAATGGCCGTCAAACAGGAGACGCAAGCCCGCGATTATGAAACTGTTACGCAACTCGAACGCATATGAGCCTCAGGATTGTGATCAGTGCACGTCCATTGCACTATACTTCGGTTTTTCTTTCTTGGCGCGTGAGGGCGTGGCTCATCAAAATGGAACATCTCACGGTATTTCGTGTCGTTCTCGGTTGTGCCGCTAGGAGTCGCGTGATCGCAACTGTATGGAGCAGTGCTGGTGATCATGCGACTCGTAGCGGCACAACCGAGAACGACGCGAAATACCGTGAGATATTCCATTTTGATGACACCCCCCCACACACACGCGCCGAAAAAGAAAAACCGAAGTATAGAATTGGATATCCACCCAGCCAACATTATACTACTAGCGGAGCCCGGCAGACTTTCTTCTGCCCTTTATATCCCTCTTTCTCCTTCCCTCTCCCTTTCTCTATCCGTCTCTCTCTCTCTCTCTCTCTCTCTCTCTCTCTCTCTCTCTCTCTCTCTCTCCGTCTTTACACGCGCACGCGCGCGGTATCACGTGAAGGGCTCGTGCTTGTTCTTTGAGGGCGGTTAGCAATCGATTGGCCCACAGGTACTATATGCGCACTTTTTTTATCACTGCGGGGAGAGGCGGATTCTTTCTAACGCAGAGACCGTTAGAAAGAGAGAGCGAAAACTGAGAAGTCCGTATTGTAAACGAAGAAGTTGGGCGTCACTGCAAACTGTGCCGTGACGTTCCGAGTGAAACTCATATTTTCTACCGGGCTGTGCTATTGCCGGTCTAAGCGATTAGGGAGCTGGAGTATCAAGAAAACGTGCGCACATAGTAAACGTCCACTACCAAAATGTCCACTTGCGGAAATGTGCATTAGTACATAGGTTGGATAAGAAGTAATGAGAATGTTGCTGTAACTTAAAGCCGGTGAGTTGCATGCTCTCATCTGCAGGGACAAAAGGAAGGGCTGTTAGACGAGTGTGTCCAGCAAGCGGAACGTTGAACTTCATCGAAAATCGTTGAACTTCATAGCAATAGTGCAAGCGCCCTAAAGTCATGTTATAGCAATAGTGCAAGCGCCCTAAAGCGCCTACAGCGTATGGTAATTAAGCGTTGCTGTACTCCACAGCTGCACGATGGGTTAAAGCGTTCAGATGAGGCAGATAAGCTGTAAAGAATAACCCCCGTACTGGAAGATCTCACGTAGAGAACAATACAGTTCAACTCCTTTCTTCATTGTTGGATGTTGATCGGCGATGGAATGCTCATGAGTTGGCACCAGAAGTCGGAGTATGCCAAAACCTGCACACTCCACATTCTGCACGACATTCTGGGTTACCGCAAAATTGCAACGTATTGGATACTCCATGAAATTTCCGAGGTGCAACAATGGCACAGCTTTCCAGTCGCTCAGGATTTGTTGGGTCGGTACGAAGGGGCAGGTAACGATTTCGACAAATCATTATAGACGAACCCTGGGGTAGCTTGTATGGACCAAATTTCAAACGCCAATCCAATGATTGCAAGCATCCTTGTTCTCCTCGACCAAAGAAAGTGCGCGCTACACAAAGTGCTGTGAAAGTGATGTTCATTGTGATATACGACATTGATGGGATGATACTGCATCACGCTGTCCCGCCAAGAGTGACGGTTGACTCTGCAGACTTCTGCAAGTTTCTGCAAAACTACTAGAGTCCCTAGATACAGAGAGAGTAGCCGTCGCCATTTAATATCCTCTCACCCGATAGCCCCATCAAGCAGAATGCAGAAGTTGAACAGAAGTGATAACAATTTGTGACGTTAAGGAGATGTTTAGGATTATTAATATTGATTTGGGATAGATGATAGATTTGCGGTTCTCAACATATATAATCCCACTCAGTTTCAATTCTCCTGACAACTGAACATAAAATGGCGGTATCGGTGCAACAATGGAATGCGCTACTTTGTATCTGGGGACTAAAAACTACCTTCGCCCAGCACTCAGGCGGAAGCGACGACATTTCAAGGAACAGCACCCCATCATTCTTCTTGACAACGCTCACCGCAGCACCGGTCCTGCTGTCACAGGTAGGATGCGACATCGTTAACAAAACATCGATGGTAGCAAACATCGATATTCAAAATAAAAACTTCGAATTTAATAATACTTCGACTAAAAACCATTGATGTTATTCAACATCGATGTTTTCAAGCTGGTTTAGTAACCTCTAACATTAAATTCGTATACATTAAAATTTTAATTTACAATATTCGCGTTTATCAATTCGTCGACTAAGGGTAAGAGAAGAAGGGGCAGATCATACACTCACAGCGCATTTGTTGACCACTTTTCAATGTGCGAAATAAATATCAAGAAAGAAGAAATCCAAGGGCATGGAGGTCATCTCGGGCGAGAGAGTTTGGTCGATGAAGGTAGTACAAACAGCGTTCCTTTGGTTCCAACACATGAACTAACAGTGTTACCATCATTTATTTTTTCATATTATAACATTTACAGTAATGTGATCATGGGAACTTTTCATTCCGAAACAAAACATTGATCACAAACACTGATGTTAAAAAACATTGCTAGTAATACATGGATGTTTTGAAAATATCGACCTCGATGTCGCATCCCTAGTCCCAGGACGTCTTGCGCAGCTGACAAGGCGATATTCTGGGACAGTCACCTTACTCACCCCTCATCAGTTATTATTTTATATTTTAACTTTTACAGTAATGTGATCATGGGAACTTTTCATTCAGAAATAAAACATCGATCACAAAACATTGATGTTAAAAAGCGTCGCCGGTCAATACATTGATATTAAAAAGCATCGCCGGTAATACATCGATGTTTTGAAAACATCGACATCAATGTTGCTTCCCTAGACCCAGGACGTCTTGCGCAGCTGACAAAGCGATATTCTGGGACAGTCACCTTACTCACCCCTCATCAGTTATTATTTTATATTTTAACTTTTACAGTAATGTGATCATGGGAACTTTTCATTCAGAAATAAAACATCGATCACAAAACATTGATGTTAAAAAGCGTCGCCGGTCAATACATTGATATTAAAAAGCATCGCCGGTAATACATCGATGTTTTGAAAACATCGACATCAATGTTGCTTCCCTAGACCCAGGACGTCTTGCGCAGCTGACAAAGCGATATTCTGGGACAGTCACCTTACTCACCCCTCATCAGTTATTATTTTATATTTTAACTTTTACAGTAATGTGATCATGGGAACTTTTCATTCAGAAATAAAACATCGATCACAAAACATTGATGTTAAAAAGCGTCGCCGGTCAATACATTGATGTTAAAAAGCGTCGCCGGTAATACATCGATGTTTTGAAAACATCGACATCAATGTTGCTTCCCTAGACCCAGGACGTCTTGCGCAGCTGACAATGCGATATTCTGGGACAGTCACCTTACTCACCCCTCATATAAGCCCTTGTGATTATGATCTCTTCAGTAAATTGAAGGAGCCACGGCGAGGAGGAACCCAGTACAACACCCAGAGAAGAAATTATTCAAGCTTTAGGACGGTCAAAATGGGACATCAACAGAAAAAGACGCGCAGATGTACGCCGCCTTACGAACATGGCAAAAGGTCATTAATAACGGAGGCGATTATATTGAAGGTATATAAATCAAAGTTCCTCTGTCAATAGTCATTTCAGGGAAAAAATTCTTATTTCTTTTTATCAAACCTTTGTATAAATGTCCTGTGTATTATAGGTCCAATACTGTTTCGTCCAAGTTATTTAAATTCCCTTTGGAGAAATTTTCAGTATTTAAATGTCCAGTAGCTTACAATGCTCACTGTGTTTATCGCTCTGATGAATGATGCGGAAAGTGACATTTTATTGACAAAAATCTATGGCAACTTTATTGGATTTTTAAAGTATTACATGTGAAAACCAGTAATTTAATTTTAATTTTCTGCTGCCACAGGATCAGCATGCACTTAGATATTGTTTTACATTCCTGTTGTCCTTGTAATCCTGGTATCTGATCATTATTTCTCCAATTTTCCTTTGATTTATGACATACTTGTTATTTATGGAATGTCGATCATTAATGTGCCCGCTTGCAAGTTGTTTCATGATTTTTCTGTTTCATTTTGTTCGTTGCTAATAGTTTCTAAAAATTTACAAATATTCACGCGGTGTCGTGAAATCATCCTTAAATTACCTTACAAATTGATTTTGATTTCTACAGCAACATTTTTCTATTATTAACAAGAATGCTACAAAGTAAATACGAATGTTATTATTGATGAAGACAATGCATTTTTATCGAACAGAACCTGACATTACTCATTCACTAGACCAGGGCTGTCCAACTGGTCCAACTGGGTAGGACACATGCGGCCCGCCGGATCTTTTCGTGCAGCCCGCGACAGCTTTGAAAAATTTTATTATACCAACCAAATACAATACAATTGCACAATTCATCTTATTTTTATTTAATGATATATTAATTTTCTCGTTGTATGTACATTAATAATTACGTACGTTGAATAAAAGTCGTATCTAATATATTTGTCTCAGTATAATCTCAGTAGTTAGGTTAAAAATCATCTTAAATTACGATGCGGCCCGCGGCTCAACTAGAAGTTGATATGTGACCCATAAGCCCTTCTAAGTTGGATAGCCCTCCTCTAGACAATATTCAGGAGACCTTCTTGTGGAAATTTTTGCTGCAGGCATTACGTTCATTGGACTTAATGCAGTGGACACTATGGTATGGTCATTTTTGCTCTGGACTATGTGCTAATTGAATATTGTCATGTGGACTGATTGACTTGGAAATTTGGGTATCAGTTTGTCATTGGGGAGGCAGGGTGGGGCACGTGGTTCTCATTGGGCACACGGGACGTGGTTTCTCATTGAACAGATAGATACGGACCCTGATTTCTCATTGTTCACACAGGGTACGGAACGTGGTTTCTCATTTAAGAGACAGGGTGGGGCACACAGTTTCTCATTGGGCAGACAGGGTGGGGAACACAGAACACTTGGTATCTCATTGGGCACACAGTGCAGGCAGGGTATACTTTTTACTTTCCCGTATACGTACGTATACACGGAGTGATATACGTAGTATAGGGAAAGTTATGTAATGCTGCGCGAAAAAATGGCCAATTTTCGGCGGAAAAAAATTAATTGCCGGGCCGTGAAAACGAATAAGTGGATAAAACCAGTTGCTAAATTAAGAAAAAAAATCCCCTAACACGTGGTGTAGCCAGAAACCCTGTTTTCTAGATCCTTGATACCGAAAACCCAATTGAAAGGAAAACGTCCGTCTGTCCGTCCGTCCGTCCATCTGTCCGTCCGCCTGTCTGTCTGTGAACACTGCTAGCGCCTAAACCATAAGTACGATTTCTTCCAAAATGGATATTCCGTAGTCGATCTGATTCTAGTCGAAGCTTTGAGATTTTGAAAAAGATTCTTCAAAATTTCGGGGTACTTTATATGAAGCCCCCCGGGGATTTTCAAAAGTTTCTCAAAAGCGGCCCCAAATTTTTTCTTTAAATTTCTTGTATGAATAGAATGAAATACACTTATTAACATGGCGTAGGTCCGATTTTCACGGATAACTCTGAATTTTCGAAAATTTTGAAAGTTTGAATTTTTTTCGGCGTCTTTCTCCAACTACAAAATTGAACATAGAGATTTTTTCTTCAAATAAGATTTGTTCTGCATATTGAGTTCTTTCAGAACGGTTATGTAAACGTTTCTCAAAGTTTTAGTAGTTTTCGTGCAATATGTGCAACATTAAAAAATTACGTAAACAAGATTTTCTCAAAAACGGCTCCAAATTTTTTCTTCAAACTTTTGGTAGGGATAGTGGTAAATGTACTCTATCAATGAAATAAAAGCCATTTTGGTCTATCGGTTGGTTTTTTTCAAAAATTACAAAAATGTAAATTTTTTTACTCGTCTCTCACGTCGTTAATATTTACATTATCGGCGATTTTTTCACATTATTATATTTACGAGTATATATGCTTTAAATAATGTCAAGTAAAGTTTCTCGAAAACACTACCGTTTTCTGTGAAAAGTAGCTCAAATTTCGGCATTTTCAGAAATGCTCAAACGCCATATTCTCATATATGGCTGCAATTTTTTTCTTGAAACTTTTGTAACAGATAGTGATAATTACACTCTTTAATATGACGTAAAGTTTATTTTGAGTTGTTTTTAGTTTTTTCAAAAATTATATAAATGTAATTTTTTGAAAGATCTCTCACATCTTTAATAGGCACATTATCCGCAATTTGTAAAGATTATTATATTTGTGAGTGTAAGTGCTTCAAATAACTTCAAATAAAGTATTTTGAAAACTCAAACATTTTCTATGAAAATGAGCTTCAAATTTCGAACTTTTAGTGGTGCTAAAACGCCATTTTCTCTTAAACGGCACATAATTTTTAAAAGAAAATTCCCATTTATGACTAGGTTTTTGTGTTCTTTAATATTCTAAAATTAATATTTCCGTTCTACCAATAGGAAACCGAAAAATTAAGAAAATGACCAAAAAATGTACTTTTGGCGGTGATAGATGACAGCTGACAAGAAAGAGTTTGTGGCAATTCCGAATAGCTAGCGAAGACCCAAGGAAATAGAAAACTAATACGGGAAAGTCTGTGCCATTCTGTAGCACCACTAGTTTTCATTGGTACACAGAGTGGGGCACACAGTTTCTCATTGGGCACAGGACAGGCAGGGTTTACAGGGCATCAGATAGCACACATGCTTGCACATAATTGGCATGTTTCTGTGTAAATAATGGAAACTGACATTTCACGTTTCGCAGGAAAATACAACACAACACCAGGGCTCTGGAAGTAAAAGACGATCAGATTTTTATGTTCGAGTGAATTATCAATGTTATTTGGTGGTTTTATTGATTGATTCATTGCTGATTGTAGGAGCATGAGCTAAGCTCAATAGTCCCTTAATTTTTGTGCATGTTTTTTATCGCGGGAGAGGGCCCGCAGGCTGGTGATATCCGGCGTCGTCCGACGTCGGCTTGCGGGGCTTTCCACAACCAGGGATCTCCCACCAACGGGGCACCGCCCCAGTTGGACATGCTCTAAGCTCCCGACTTGTCTCCCAACAAGTGGCAGTACAAATATGGGGGAGGAAAGATCGCGCGATGATTGTGGCCCGTTTGTTGGGGTTCTGTTCTGGCATTCGCCTGGTGTTGATCGGAGAAATCTCGGAAAACTGTAGATCAGAGAAGCCGGCTGCTAGGATTCTCCCCCATACAGCGGCTGAATTCGACATATCTTTCAAGCTAGTGACGAAACTCATGCCACCGTCAGGACTTGAACCCTAAGACCTCTCGGTCAGAGGCACTGCAGTGATCTCAGTTGATGCCAGTTGAGCTCTCTTTTTCGGTTTGTTGTTCGTCCCTGAAATTATTTGGAAATTAGTCACACCTACTACTCAATCTCATTTTCGACCAAAATATCTTATTATTCACACTCCAGCGCGTCAGTTCACATGGCAGAGCACCCGCTTGCTCGCATTGCACATAGAAGTATTTACGTGTAGCATAGACTTTTTCAGATACACGGGCGTCTCTGACTGACGACCCGTTCCCCCCAAAATTTCAAGTATATCCAACATTTATTTCTTTTTCATTTTAATTCTGAAGACGATTCAGAATAACATATTATAATGTTGCCATTATCCTTCGGAATGACAAACGGTTACTTAGTACACGTAATCACAAAAAACTTGTGCGTAAACGTACGGGGTTTTCCCTAACTAGGATTTTCCCATGAACGTAGCACCGCCCCAGCCGGGACTAGCTCTAAGTTATCGACCGGTGTCCCGGAATGTGTGTAGTGTAGTGTAGTGCATGTGTTTAAGGGATAGTATAGAATAAGGAATGGGAAGGAAAGATCGCGCGTTCTGTGACCTATTTGTTAAGGTACTGCTCCGGCATTCGCCTAGTGTGGAAGGGAGTAACCACGGAAAACTAGCGATCAGAGCAGCTGGCAGCTAGAATTTTCCTCTAGAGAGCGACAGAACGCGACCTACTAGCTATCTGGTTAGTATTGAAAATCCTACCAGCGTCGAGACTCGACTCCGCTCTCAATCAAAAGCACTGCAGTGACATCAGTAGGTCTCAGCCGCCTCTCCCAGTCCTACGGACGAAAATTACTCAACGCGTCCTGGTAATTTATTATTAACGCTTTATTATGAAGATCGGCGAACTCGTTCTTCGTTTGGCCTCTTATTTATTTTCTCCTAATCGCTTTCATTTCGTCCATTTCGAAATTCGTTTGTTTTCTTTCCCGCAATAAATGTTTTAAATTTATTATTTACTGATGTCATTTTCTTAATTTTGTGTTGGTCCTAAAATACGGCCAGAAAAAACATCACAACACATTATACTTGTCCATATATACTTGCTTCATATACACATTTTATTAATTATAAGTTAATAGTATTTATTAATTATAAGTTAACAGTATTTATTATTTATTAGCAATATCTATTATTCATTAACAGTATTATTTATCAAAAAATATTCTATTTACAGAATGGCAGAGCTCACACTAGAGAAATAACAACAGAGAGCAAACCGATTAGTCACCATTAGTTTGGCTCCGAGTTAATTTTCGCCGATATGTGTCACTCGCAACCACAAACCTACACAAAACTTTATCAGATGTATTAGATAATACAGATAGGATAACAAAAGGTAACTTTACCTTGACAAACTAATCAATTACTGTTTCAGATAAGGCGAAACATGAATATAATATATTCCACAGATTTCACCTCTTATAATACCGTACATGAAATTAATGCCAAGAGACGAAATAAAATATAGTAACAGGACTTTTTGGGATCAGTGCTTTAAGCCTTTAAGGGGACTCCCTAAAAATGTATGATGATGCTTCAGTCATCCACTGACATAACGCCTCGAACGTTTTTGGGCAGAATTGCAAGACGATACACTGAGGATGTGCTTTTATCGTTTTGGAATTTAAATGTAATCATTTTGAAATATGAATTTTGAATACGTTTTGAAGATCTTTGTTAGCCTCAAGGCTGTTTATTAAACTTCCTGAAACGAAAGAGGTTCCGTAATGAAAGAAGTACTGAGAGCCAGACTAAACAATCATTTCACTTTTGGAACCTTAATAGTTATTTATGTATCAAGGGCGTTAAGTAGAAGTTTTTGCCCCGAGGGCGACTTCTAAACCCGAGGGCCTCTGGCCCGAGGGGTTGGAAGTCGCCTGAGGGGCAAAAACATCTAGTAACGCCCGTGGTGCATACAAAACTTTATGGTTTACTAGTTCGTTGCTGAATAAAACAAGAATTCGAAACATTTTATAATATTTCTTGCGTCTAAAGTGAAAAGACGCATTGTAACAGTCATTTGTCAATATGACGTCAGATAAACAAAACAGAGTGTATATCTTATTTCTATTGCATAATCGTTATTGGACTGATTTGTTCGTACAAAATGAAAGAATATTGTGAAGTTCCTGTGGAAATTCTCGCAAAAGCTAACAAAACTATGGACAGTGGTTTCCATTAAAATCTTGAGAAATATATAAAACTCTTTATGGTGTATTTGAGATTTACCAGCGTGAATAACAGTGTAAATTGCGCTGATGAAACGGTACTTTTAGGTTATTAGCGCCTGTTGTCAAACGTTATTTAGAATATGTCAAAACACCAAAAATAACATTTCGAGGATGTTAGCCGATGTGCCTTATATATCTTATTACTATTACGAGTACCGCCACTAAAGAAGAATATAATTATGTCAGTAAAAAAGATGGTACGTAACAGTGAAATGCGAGTGAATGATGGCAATTATAAGTTCACGGAAACATTTCAAAATTTCAATTTTCATATCAAATAAGCAAAATAAGGTTTATAACAATTTATTTTATTTATTTAAGCATTATGCCATTTATTTATTGTATTTGCTTGCATCTTAACTTTACAAAATCGAATTCATAACTAAGTTCTGTGTGTTGTGTTGGTATAAGAGCGGGCCATAAAGTATTCAAAAGGCCCTAGGGCATAAAGAAGCGAAAAGGCCCGCAAGGGTATTAAGTATACCGTTACGTGTTTTGTTTCAGGTCTGTAAACACACAGCAATGAACTAGTAAACCATAAAATAAATTATCCAACATTTTGTAGTTAGAGCCGTCAGAGCCAGAGCTCGAGCGTGCTAGTGAAGGTGGTTGCGGTTTCGAGTCTCGCCAGGTGCCAGAAATGTCTCTCATGGACAAAACTTTGACTTTTGTAATGCTACATACTAACCATTCAATCACTTACAAAAATTTCCATTCGTTTTATAAGACGCATTTTGTTTTTGACGAATTACTGAAGGAAAAAAGTGCGTCTTATATACCGGCAAATACGGTATTTAACATCGTCCTGTTGTGGCACCTGACACCATTGAATTTGTATCCCGACTGCTCTGGCCATTCGGTTCCCTCATTGCTTCCGGGAAAATGCCGGGACCGGTAGCTCAGGCCGTCAATTGACGTCACTGCAGTACATCTGACCGGGTCCTAGGGTTCGACACCCCACGGTGGCGGGATTTTCGACACCAGCTAGGCCAAATTCAGGAGAATTGTAGCGGTCGACTGCTCTGGTCAGTAGTTATCTGTGTTTTTTTCGATTAACATAAGGTGAATGTCGGAGTAGTACCCTAACAAACGGACCGCGCGCGTCATCTTTCCTTTTTCTTTTCCATTTTCACCCCCTACTTAAACACATTTACACCCGCATGCACTACACTACATGACACACATGCCGGGAGACCAGTCGGGAGCTTTGAACCTGGGACGGTGCTGCGTTGGTGGGAGATACCCGGTAGGGAAAACCGCGCTATCCGACGTGTAGGTCGGCACTGGATCTCGCCATTCAGCGGAGGAAGATCACCGCCACTTCCCGTGATAACACTCTTACAAGACTAGCAGTTGATGCGCCCAGACACACTAATCAATCAACTGTTGTCAGCAGTGCCTCTGATCGGGAGGTCGTAGGTTCGAGTTCCGGCGGCGGCGGCAACATTTTCGAGACTAGTTAGATAACTAAATTGAATGTAGTCGCTATCTGGAGGAGAAATCTAGCGACCGGCTGCTCTAATGCATTTTCTGTAGTTTCTCCGTTCAGCACCAAGCGAATACCGAAGCAGTATCCTAACAAACGGGCCACGGACCGCGCACTATCTTTCCATCCTCTTATCTTTCCTATTATCTACTCTTACACCTACATGCACTATACTACCGAAATATCGGGAGACCAGTCGGGATCTTAGAGCTCGTCAGGCTTGGGTTGCCCCGCTGGTGGAGACACTTGGATGGAGAAAACTCCATGCCAACGTGTACATCGACGCTGGATTTCACCATTCAGGGGAAAGATCACTGTCACCTCCCATGATAAAACACTCACTACACCCTGGGACTATTGACCACGGCAGTTCAAGCAACCGAAAACACGAAATAATACATCAATCGATGGCTCTTTTGCTTGTGGTGACAGCAGACAGTTGCGTTCACGTTACCTACCTTTATGTTTTCGACTCCTTGTGAACACCTTCACTCACACCTCGCGAAATACCAATGCAAAGTGGACCACATTGTCGGAAGCTGTGCTCTACTGCACAACTGCGCGAAGCATCGGAAAGCGTCGCGCGCAGTCACCTCGGTGTCGGTGCCTCCGCCAGCGCTACGCTCGCTGCCTCCGTTGCGCAGAGCGAACTGCGCAGCTCCCTATCTGCTCTTATCGGACCATCTCCTGTCGACGTTTGTGTTTGGAATCGGCCGCTCACGGTATTCAGCGTTGGGCTATTTGCGCGCATCGGGCGACGCTGATAAAGCGGGATGGACCGACGACGAGTCGAACAGAACAGAAGTTGTCCGTGTTTTCTTTCCTGAGAGTGGTGCTTGTATTTTTAAATATTATTACTTTCCCGTATACGTACGAATATATGGAGTAATATAAGTAATAAAGGGAAAGTTATGTAATGCAGCGGAAAATCGATTTCGTGATTTTAACTGAAATACAGGTTTTGGGGTTCCCTGGTACCGAAATTTTTTTTTTTTTTTTCAAAACGTCCGTCCGTCAGTCTGTGAACAACATTAGCGCCTAAACCATACGTGCGATTTCTTCCAAAATGAATATCGCCCGGTCGATCTGGGTCCACTCGATGCGTCGCGATTTTGAAAACCCTTCTTCAAAATTTGGGGGTACTTTAAATGAAGCTTCCGGACATTTTCAAAATTTTCTCAAAAACGGCTCCAAATTTTATCTTTTAATTTCTTGTAAGAATAGAGTAAAATACACTTATAAAGGTGGCACAGGTCCCATTTTTACGGTTAACTCTGAATTTTCGAAAATTGCGAATGTTTGAATTTTTTCGGCGTCTTCCTACGAACTACGAAATTGAAGATAGAGATTTTTCCTTCAAATAAAATTTGTTGTAAAACGTGAGTTCTTTCATTACGGCCATGTACATTTTTTTTAAATTTTAGTAGTTTTTGCACAATTTTACATGTAATATTTGAAATTTTAAAAAAATTACAAAAAACAGATTTTCTCAAAAACGGCCCCAACTTTTTTCTTGAAACTTTTTGTAGGAATAGTGCTAAATGTGCTCTATGAGATGACATTAACGCCATATTCCTCTCTTCTTTTTTTCCAAAATTGCAAAAATGTATTTGTTTACTTGTTTCTCACGTTGTTAATATTTACATTAGCGTCGATTTGTTCACATTATTATATTAACGAGTACATGTGCTTTAAGTTGTGCCAAATAAAGTTTCTCGAAAATTGAATAGTTTTCTGTGAAAACTAGCTCAAAATTCCGAATTTTCAGGAACGCTCAAAACCATATCCCCAAAAATGGCTTTAAATTTTTTGTTCAAACTTTTCGAGCGGATAGTGTTAATTGCACTCTTTAATATGGCGTAAAGTTAATTTTGGCGTTTTTTTAAATTACACAAATGTAATTTTTTTTAAAGTTCTCTCATACCGTTAAATGCACATTTCCAGCAATTTATAAACACTATTAAACTTGTGAGTGGAAATGCTTAAAGTGACTTCAAATGAAGTTTTTCGAAAACTCAAAACTTTTCTGTGAAATAGAGCTTCAAATTTCGCATTTACAGTAGCGCTTAAATGCCATTTTCTTAAAAACGGCTCCAAATTTTTGAACGAAAATTGCCCTTTGGGACAAGGTTTAACTGTTGTTTTTAATATTCTTAAAATAATATTTTTTCTACTATTAGGAAACCGAAATATTAATAAAATGTCAAAAAAATGTAGTTTGGGAGGTGATAAATGGCAGCTGTCGAGAGTATTGGCAAATCCGAATAGCTAGCCGAGACCAAACGAAAAAGAAAACTAATACGGGAAAGTCTGTATCACCACTATTTTTATTTTGAAATTTATATTTTTATCGTCCAAAACACAATGACGTACTATGGGGAGAAGTGAATTCTGTGCAAGTTGTCTTAAATTCTGGGATCCCTACCCTAACCCACATACAAATTGAATTTCGAATAAATACGGATACGAGTGTTTTTGACAAGAATCGGTTAGAAAATATTCGCTTTCTTGAAATAAAAACTATTTGCCAAGGCAAATCAGCTACTTATTTTGGTTATTATCCCTCATCGTGACCTTCGTGAAAGGAATCGACTTATTGTCGCGAGAATATGGGGAACGAATAAAAAATTTCAATTCGTGAACTCTAGAAAACGTGCACAGCTAAGGAAGTTCCCTTTATGTCCTGGAGAAAGTTAACTTACAGCAGTCTTAGTCTTTATTATTCTCAGTCTTACATACATCTTTATTTTACATTACCTCGAACCTCATCTCATTTGTATGTCATTGTTTGTATCGTTACTCTCTCCCACTCTGTCACCCGACTAGAATCGATTGACAGAAGTCAGGTAGTTTTCACCGCATTGTTTACCACTGTCTCTACCTTACAATAAGCTGAAGATTTAAATATCTTCTTTTATCTAACATTGGCAAACTAATTACTGATAAGGATCTCTTGCCTTGATGCTATTGAGAAATGATCGTATTTTCCTTCACGGGTCATTAAACTTTCTGCACACAAGAACTTTGAAATACGGAACTCACTATTGAAATACGGGTCTTACATTTGAAATTTGGAGCAGTATAAAATATACATTGCAAAGATTAAAATAATACATATTTACAAGGTACCTCCTTTTTAATTCGCAAGAAGGAATTTTGAAGGATTAAAGGATATACTTATGGCAAAAGATAGTCAAATCAGGATATTTATTTATCCATTAGAATTAATTATTATTTTTTGTCTAAATATTAAATATCTGAGATGGTATAGTTTGTAGTACGAATTTTTCTTAAAGAAAATTTTCTATACATTTTTTACATTCAATAATAACTGAAAAGTAAGAATGGTTACGTAAAATTAATTAGAGATTATACAAAATAAATTTGATATCATTGATTCAAGAATTTCTGTGGGTAAAGTAGATACTGATTAAAATCCAACTTTAGGTGGTTCTCAGAGTCTGATGGAAGGAATAGATGTCAAAGAGGAAGGGTGTTTCCTGCTTCCAGAAATATTTATGCCCCACACAGAATGAAGTACCTACGTCATAAGGTAGTACCCTGTCCTTTTAGGTCTCTGTTTCCAAGACTGGTAAATATCGTCCATATCACCCATCAAGGGTTGTATGAAATCGATGTTTGCGAAGACTTCCTAATCTTATCTTCAATAAATTAACCTTTTGTCAATGATAAAGTCAAATACGCGTGTTTCCAAAATTAATTTGTAAAGAAATATTTGTTGAACGCAAAATTAATTCTATATTGACACTAGTTATGCATTTAGTATTTAAATGGAATTATTAATTCTGTTTCCAACCACTAAATTTTAAAACAATTAATAAGAAACTCGGGGGTTTTCGGACGAAATGTTACAATTCGATTCGTAGATTTAAGTAACATTAATCTAGGGTAATTTAACAGGTTTTAGAATTGATATACTTCCCCGTGTAGCTGGTGGTTAGCTTTCAATGCGCAAGGCGCAGGAGTTCGTTCCCCAGAGAGGGTAAGAGAAACATGTAATCACACTGATAGCTGAAAGGTGATGACGGATGGAGCCCATCCCCCATGGAAACACATTGTTATAAATTATATCTTTGGTCTTATTTAATATTGTTCCAGTTACAATTTTATTCAGTTATTCTTTTATTCAATTTTATCATTATTTAGTAATACAGTTCATTCTTCCTCGTGATTTCAACTACTTGTTTTATATATGTTCGGTTATATTATTAAGACGTCATGAAGAAATTATTATATTCTATTAAATGTGTCTAATTGTTCAGAAAGATTTTATAAATAATATGATATATAAATTAAAAGTCCTGAGAAATGCTTCAGCATAAGCGCAGAACAATTTGTGATTGCTAAAATAAATAAATTAAAAATGTAACAACATTCCCCTTCCAAGAGTAGACGGAGCTACAGGCGCATGTGTATGCAGGGGTAGGAATGTTCATGTCATCTCAGAGATAGCTGCAAGGAGAATATGATGACATCCCCCCTGGATGCGCACTATTCCTTTCAAAAATAGATGGCGCTAAAGGCGCAGACGCAGGGAAGCTCCCAGGAATAGCTGCTATGCTATGTAATCCTAGGATAGCTGCAAGGAGAACGAGATGTCATCCCCCATTGAATCACACTCCCCTTTCAAGAGTAGATGGTGCTGCGGACGCAGGTCTCTGCAAGGGCAGGATCTCCATGTAATCCAGAGATAACTGCAAGGAGAATAAAATACCATCCTCCATGGAATCTCATCCCCCTTTCAAGAGTAGATGGCGCTGCGGGCGCAGGTCCATGTAATCCCAGAGATAACTGCAAGGAGAATGGGTGACCATCCCCTTTGGAGTCGTCGATGGCGCCGTCGGCGAGCGGGTGGGCGTGGCCTACATGCGCGCGCCCACGGCCGCCACGACGCCCGCGCACACGCGGCGCGCCACCTGCGCGTAGGGCTGGCGCGAGGCGGTGAGCACGGGCTCGCGCGCGCTCAGCTGGTTCCACGCGTGCAGCGCCAGGCTGCCGGCCAGGCGCCGCATCACGGCGTCCGCCCACTCCTCGCGGAACAGCAGCTGCCACTGCGAGTAGAAGATCGGGTAAATGGCCTCCGTGGGCAGCAGGCGGAAGCCCCCGCACCGCTCCGCCGTCATCTGCTCCACCTGCGCATACAGGGCACGTCCTTGGAGGAGGCGTTTAGCAAGAGGACAGCGGGGAAAAGAGCAGCAGTTGGGAATCCTCGCTCCTCTACGCCGTCATCTACTCCACCTGCGCACATAGGGCACGTACTTGGAGGAACCGTTCAGTAAGAGAACAGAAGAGAAAGGGCAGCAGTTGGGAATCCTCGCTCCTCTACGCCGTCATCTGCTCCACCTGCGCACATAGGGCACTCCCTTGGAGGAACCGTTCAGTAAGAGAACAGAAGGGAAAGGGCAGCAGTTGGGAATCATCGCTCCTCTACGCCGTCATCTGCTCCACCTGCGCACATAGGGCACTCCCTTGGAGGAACCGTTCAGTAAGAGAACAGAAGGGAAAAGGGCAGCAGTTGGGAATCATCGCTCCTCTACGCCGTCATCTGCTCCACCTGCGCATAAAGGGCACGTCCTTGGAGGAACCGTTCAGTAAGAGAACAGAAGGGAAAAGAGCTGCAGGCGGGATCTTCGCTTCGCCGTCACCTCCTCTACATGCGAGTACAGACATGGCCCTTAGAGGATCAGTGCAGCAAGAGAACATCGGGGGAAATAATTGCAGGTGGGAATCCCGGCTCTCTACGGCGTCATATGCTCCACCTGCACGTACAGACAAGGCCCAGGGAGGAACCGTTCAGCAAGAGTACAGCGAGAAAAAGGATTCTAAAGTAGGAAGCGGGAATCCCAGCATCCCCTTTCTATGTCACTTGCTCCACCTGTGTATACAGGCAAGACCCTTGGAGCTACAGTTGAGAAAGAGAAAACCGAGAAAATGGATTTCATGGGCAATAGGCTGAAATATCTGCCACTCTCTGCCGTCATCAGCTATCCGTATTACGTTGAGATATTCCATCGTGAAGACACGTTCCCACGCGCCAAGAAATAAAAACCCAAGTATAGTGTGTGGGTAAGGAGTGTGGATAGGACAAAGGAAGAGGAAGGAAAGATCGCGCGCGGTCCGTGGCTCGTTTCTTAGGGTACTGCTCCGGCATTCGCCTGATATTGATTGGAGAACCTATGGAAAACTACCGATAAAAGCAGCCGACTGCTATAAATCCTTCTGCAGACAGCAACTGAACTCGACCTAGCTGTCAGGCTAGTGTCGACAATCCTGCCACCACCGTGGAACCTAGGATCTCCCGGTCAGTGGCACTGCAATGACATCAGTTGATGCTCCGAACCACCTCTGGGGAAGGCGGGCGTGCTCACCCGGTGGACGCCGCAGACGTCCTGCAGCGCGCGCGTGATGGCGCCGGGGCCGTTGAAGAACCAGACGTCGGGGCGGAAGCGCAGCGCCTCGCGCAGGCACGCGGCCGCCACGCGCCGCCCCGCCGCGCCCCACGACGCGTCCAGCGCCCCCGCCGACACGAACTGCTCCGACTCCGCGCACCCGAAGTCGCGCGCCGCCCCGAACGACCTGCGCAGCCACCAAGTCAATTGAGGTTTTCGTTGTGACCGTCTGTCTAAAGTCAATGGGTTGTAGTATAATTTAGTAGCCAACTCGTGGCACAGAGTGAAAGTCAATTCTGTAATTACACAAGCACAACAAAAAAATTTGTCAAACCCAAAGACTTCACCCATGTAGCTGTATATGTGTCGACGCGCTGAATTACGCCACCACCTTTCAGTTTCCCCAATAAAAAAAACTGGAGGATGGCGGCGTAATTCTGGCTTCAAATTCGAATTCACGCGTCGACATACAAAGAGAAAAATGTGTCAAATCTTTGGGTCTGACAATTTTTTCACGAAGGTGGTCCGGGTTTGATTCCCGAACAATCTCATGCGACATTCATTCCGACAAAATGAGCTTGATTACTTCACAAGGGCTATCAAAACTCCGGTGAAGTGTCCTAAACCCTACCACTGTCTTAATTCCTCCCAAATTAAAAAAAATAAAGCACAACAAAAAAGTTATCAGACCCAAAGACCTGACACGTGTTTCTGTACGTATGTATGTCGACACGCTGAATTTGGCCACCACCTTTCAGTTTTTCGCGATTTAAAAATCTGGAGAGTAGAGGCATAATTCTGGCTTCAGGTTCGGATTCAGCGCGTCGACATACGTAGAGAAACATGTGTCGCGTCTTTGGATCTAACAATTTTTTTAAAGTCTGTGTTATAGACAGTCAAATACGTAATATGTTTATTACATTATATGGTACAATGTTTCACAGATTGATATGTCTGCTTCTTCCGGTACATCAGCTAAAATTTTAACAATAAAAGAAGTAGTAGGTTGCGCTGAAGCGCCACAGCACCAGGTAGCGCAGCAGGTCGCTGGCCCATGCGGCGAATGAATGAATGAGTGAATGTATGAATAAATGACTGAAGAATGAAAGAAAGAATAGGTGGATGAAAAAACGATTGAATGAATGGATGAAAAATGAATAGATGAATGATTGTTTGAAAATGATCAAGTGCATGAATGAAGCACGAGTGAACGTGTGAGCGACTGACGAGCGTGAATGAAGCACGAGCACGTCGGTGTCGAGGTAGGTGTCGCCGAAGCGCCACAGTAGCAACTAGGGCAGCAGGTCGCTGGCGCATGCGGCGAATGAATGAATGAAGAATGAAAGAAAGAATAGGTTATTGAATAAATGAACGAATGAATGGATTAAAAATGAATAGATGAACGACGTCTGAGTGAAAAATGATCAAATGAATGAATGAAGCACGAGAGAGCGTGTGAGCGACTGACCTGAGCACGAGCACGTCGGTGTCGAGGTAGGTGCCGCCGAAGCGCCACAATAGCAACTAGCGCAGCAGATCGCTGGCGCATGCGGCGAATGAATTAATGAATGAAGAATGAAAGAAAGAATAGGTTATTGAATAAATGAACGAATGAATGGATTAAAAATGAATAGATGAACGACGTCTGAGTGAAAAATGATCAAATGAATGAATGAAGCACGAGAGAGCGTGTGAGCGACTGACCTGAGCACGAGCACGTCGGTGTCGAGGTAGGTGCCGCCGAAGCGCCACAATAGCAACTAGCGCAGCAGGTCGCTGGCGCATGCGGCGAATGAATTAATGAATGAAGAATGAAAGAAAGAATAGGTTATTGAATAAATGAACGAATGAATGGATTAAAAATGAATAGATGAACGACGTCTGATTGAAAAATGGTCAAATGAATGAATGAAGCACGAGAGAGCGTGTGAGTGACTGACCTGAGCACGAGCACGTCGGTGTACGTGCCGCCGAAGCGCCACAGCAGCAGGTAGCGCAGCAGGTCGCTGGCGCATGCGGCGAATGAATGAATGAATGAAGAATGAAAGAAAGAAAGAATAGGTTATTGAATAAATGAACGAATGAATGGATTGAAAATGAATAGATGAATGACGTCTGAGTGAAAAATGATCAAATGAATGAAGCACGAGAGAGCGTGTGAGCGACTGACCTGAGCACGAGCACGTCGGTGTCGAGGTAGGTGCCGCCGAAGCGCCACAGCAGCAGGTAGCGCAGCAGGTCGCTGGCGTGCGAGACGGGCCAGCGGCTGGCGCGCAGGGCGGGCGCCACGCGGCGCAGCGGCGACGCCGCCAGCAGGCGCGCCACGCGCACGGGCCACACGTGCACGTTGGGCAGCGCCAGCGCCGCGCGCGCGTGCGCCGACCACGCGGAGCGCGCGCCGCGCACGGGGCACGTGTGCACCAGGAAGACCGGCCGCTTCGGGTGCGCGCGCGCCGCCGCCTCCAGCGCGCACGCGGCGCGCGGCGACAGCACCACGCCTGCGCAGCAGATGAGGAGAGTGGAAATCACAGTCGACTCCGGTTGTAGTGAACTCGGATATAGTGGATCTTCGGATATAGTGAACTCGGATATAGTGAACCTTCGGATATAGTGAACTCGGATATAGTGAACTGTGGTGAGCCACCATTACTCCACACCGTGCCGGGGGCGCCACCGAAGGCAAGCGGCTTACATCCCGGCGGCGCAACCTCCAAAAAGTACTGCCACTTATATGTACCAGGGCCGATGTATACGGGCCCTGCGGAGCCAGGGGGAGATACGAGTCGGTGGCACACGTGAGGACCGAGAAGTGATCTGCTACAGTACATCAGAAGCCCTCATCAATGATGACTCGCTCGCAGAACGCCGCCTTCGTCTCCGCCGCACCTGGTCGACGAGGGGATGGGGTAAGAAGGCGCCATGTTTGAGCTCGATTCCCTATGCATTTCCTTCATCTAATCGATCGTTCCCCCATCCCCTTCTCTCGCTCTCTCTTCATTTAACTGTAATAAATGGTGCATTGACTGAAATAAGACTTCTTTAAGAAAACTGCCCTCCCTTTCCTCATCTCACTAAAATCCTCCAAGTCAAGCACAGTACTCCAAAGTGACGCGCCGCCGCAGGAATACGCTGAAGACAGCTCCGAGGGTGGTACGTCACAGAACTTATGTCACTTGTCCCGTTTCACTTACGTTACAAATAATGACAAGAAGTTGCGATCGTTAGTAAACCTAGAACTTGGTTATAGTGAACCACTGATATTGGGAATTCAACGATCTAGAAATTAATTCCTTGTGGAAAAAAAATATATCGCCTCAGTGACACAAATTCCAAGACTAGGCAGCTTGAAAAAAAGTCAGCCAAAGGTCACAATCCAAGAAATCTCCCCAGAGATGAAGGTAGCGAACTCGGAGTGGTGACCTTGCTGATGTCCTCATGTCAGTTTCACTGCCGAAACAAAGGCAGTGTCCTGCGTGGGCTACAACTTGCGGCCGTGACACTCGATTGCTTGCTTTAGTTTTAAGCTTGATGTTACTTGACATTCCGCGGGAAAAAGCGCGTTGTGTTCTACGTAGGCGGCAGGAAACGCGCAAATGCCACGGCCCCACAGCATGGCAATTCCCTTCTGCCACGCGGAATAACGATCAGTTTCA
Organism: Acheta domesticus; assembly: GCA_031308135.1. NCBI lineage: Eukaryota > Metazoa > Arthropoda > Insecta > Orthoptera > Gryllidae > Acheta > Acheta domesticus. Next base: position 26,926,834 of record JAHLJT010003656.1, on the reverse strand, counting down.
TTAGCCACTTGCGCCATCCCGAAAGGATCGCGTATGTTATTAGGCGAGTAAATGGGCCTTCGAAGAATGGGACTTCCAACAGTGCAAGAAGCATTGAAGCATCAAGCATCATTGAAGCATCAAGACTGCATTATGATACCTAGAGACAGAGGACAATGCAGAATAAAGTATAGGGAGAGTACGAACTCTGGAGAAGGATCTAGAGAAATTGCGAACAATTAAAAATAATTTATTTTTTAAGGAAAAATAAAGATATTGTAATTTTCACTTCGTGATGTGAATGTATTTTGCTGTATCTATATATTAATAAAATAATTCGTTATGGAAAAATTCTATTGAATTTTGACATCATTGAATGTAGTGAACCTCTGATATAGTTAACCAAAATGTCATTCCCCAGAAGTTCACTATAAGCGGAATCGACTGTTCTTTGTAATGGAACCCAACGACGAATGTTTCTGACAATCGTTGTTCGGAGGTTTATAAATTGGTTGATTAGTGATTCCGGAAACGTCAACCTCTCAGAGTGTACGTAAGGGGTGAGGATAAGACAAGGAAGAGGAAGTAACATGCGCGGTTAGTGTACTGCTCCGGCATTTGCTTGGTGGAGATCGGAGAAACCATGGCAAACTACCGATCAGAGCAGCCGGCCGCTAGAATTCTCCTCCAGATAGTGACTAGCTGTCTAGCTAGTATCATCCTAGCTATCTAGTTAGAGTCGAAAATCGCCGAGACACGAACCTAGGACCTCCTGGTCAGAGGCACTGCAGTGACATCAGATGATGCCCTGAGTCACCTCCCCGGGTTGATTGATTTGTGTTTCCAGGCGCGCCAACTTCTGCGCGTCATTTGCGAGGTCGTGGAGACTATTCGAAAGATTCTCAGATCCACGGGAATATGGATTTGTGCAAAGGTAGGCATGTTGTGCTAGGTATATTAACAATAATAACTTGGAAGTGAGAAGCCTTGAAAATAAATCGTTAGTTTTTGTTACTGAGAAAGACCTTTATTTTCTCAATGATGAAGCGATCGAAGAGAAGTCTATTAAAACACAACTGTGACCCCCTGCCGATTGAGACGTTACAATGGCCTTAGGCAACAAATGTCCCCACTCAGTGGGGAACTCATTTAAAATTTCGTTTTCAATGGAGTGTTAAATTAACCCTAAAGAGAGGTTTGACGACGTAACATGTGAGTTGAATTGACTGAGTGATTGATTAGTAATTCCGGGCACGCCAACCGCAAAGGTAATTAGTCCCGTAAGTGCGGTGCATGTTTTTTATTGTGGGAGGTGGCGATAGTCTTCCCCCGTTGGAGAGCGAGATCCTGCGCCTGACATGTGGGGACTTTCCCCAACCAGATATCTCCCGTCAGCGAAACACCGACTCAACCAGGTCAAGCTGTAAGCTCTCGACGGGTTATCCGACAAGTGTGGTAGTCTCCCCTTCATGTTATTTAAAATGTACGTGACCTTATTTGAACTATTTTGTTAGAGAGATTACAGTAAGATAACTATTATTAGTAATCATTTTTAACAATATAACTAATAATAATCTTAAAATAGAAGACTAACAATGGTAGATTACATTCATTGCACACTACGTCGGGCTACGCACGGGCTACCATCAATATACTTTCATCAATACTGTAAAAAATCTTCAATTATTATTGTTAGCAGCAGGAGTCGAAAATGCTCGTTGAGGACTGCATGTAACTTTGGTTTTGCGATTTTTCAGTTCTATCTTATAGTAAGTGAACCTGAAAATTGAGTAGACATACGATAAAATGCACGAGAAGTAGCTTTCTCCTCGTAGCTCCTAGGTGAGCAAATCTTATGATAAGAAAGCGGACTACTTGTCGCAAGCAACACGCGACGTAACGCACTATGGTATAATATTTCTGAGTCAGATTTCAGATGCAATTGTAAAATAAACTTCGAATCTGTCTTTTCTTCCTCTCTAGTTTCTAATACTTTGTCAGACAATGGGTATTGTCTCTGATATTTTCTATCTTAGCAATTCCTAAAGGATGAAACTGTGATATACATTCGGGTCTTTAATCTAACTTGCAACCCATATCTGAGAATAAAACGACTTGTTTTGGCAATTTGGCAACGTGTGAAATACCTTTGGCTTCCCTTTAACTTTTAAATACCCAACCCCCGTCACAGATTTCGGGGTGGTAGAACGGGGCTATTTTAGTTGGAAGAAAGTGCAAGCACTTATTCTGTCCTTGGGCAGTCATTCATTCACTTTTCATTCATTATCGTAGGAACTCACTTTTAGGAAAGAAGAATCTATTGGAAAATGTTGACGAAGGATCAACGTGTATTTTTGTTGGAAGTTTACTTCGGCACTAAATCTTTCTTAAAGAGTCTGGAATTGTTTCAAGAAAAACTTCTCGAAATGCCAGTTCCCAACAAGTCAACAATTTGTAGATTAATTTAGCGCTTCAGAGACACGGAGAACGTCATGGATAGGAAGCGAAGTGGCAGTGCCTCTGTTTTAAAGGAAGATAAATTATTAGAAATTTGGGAGGCTTATTTTATTAATATTTTATTAATTTTATTACGATTTTCCAAATTGTTTAATTTCCAGATTCCATAAGATGAATAGATTGGCGGTGATGTTTCACAAGATGTATTTCTGGTTTCTGATCCGGCTTTCATTAAATAATGATTATTGTTACGTTGCTGTTAATAAATCGAAAAAACAGTCATAACTTCCCTCTACATATCTTCAGTATTACATTTTTGTTTCTTAAGCATACTGGACAGAATCGCGTAGAGACGTTTTGTTTGCTGGCTCACGCCTCTGCCCACCCCACGCACCCTGCGCAGCGGGAAAGATTCTAGTGTGTGAGTCGCGTACCTGCCCGCTTAAGCTCTTGAACAGGAAAAACACAGAAAGAGGACGTTGCTGCAGATTATGACGCGCAGCTCACGTCCTTCTCTGCTGTCTCGACGTGCCAGCCACGGCAGTATTGAAAGGAGGCGAAGACACGCGGTTGACAAATTGTCAAAACAAGAACAGGCGCTAGCAGTAATGGGCTGCGAGATAAGCTAAAGACCCTGTAGGTTTTCAATATAATGGAAACGTTAGTTAATCTTGCATCTATTTTAATGCAAATCAGTGCACGAAAATCAAATGTACAAATACTTGGAACTACAGAATAAGTAGTGTAAACTCTTTTTTTGTATACCATCATTATAAACGACCCTTTTCGATACCCCGAATCGTGCATAATCCAGTATTTTATCGCACGCTACATGACGTCATCACCATTATTAAACGCGACATGACGTCATGACGAACTTCTACTATTCACAGAAAGACAGTGTATAATATAGAATTTATAATAATTTATAATACAAATGTAATTTCAATAGTGAAAATAAATATTTCTACAAAATATTATTACTCTACCTTCATTAAGAGATATTTATCATCATCTGCTTCCACTAAAAATTTTCTCACATCATCTTTCGAAAATATCATAGATTTTTCAGCTTCATAGCCGACATTAGCTTGTTTCATATATAACTGAACTTTGTTATAAGCAGAGATGTCAATTCCATCTTTAATTTTCAGCATAGTCTTCAATTTGAATGATTGCACCACAAAGATGATGCCTTACATACTGCAGACTTCAAAATAACATAAATTAGAAAATGAGAACTCGACACTAGTATTAATCACAAAAAGTATGACAAACTTACCAACTCAGATATATATGCCAGAACAACTGTCTCGCATTTAATATTTACATTATTTGTTTCCATCCACTTCCTAAATTGTATATATTCCTTCTCATACAATGCACTCGACTTTTTAGATATTATACTTTCTTCTGCCTTCGGGGCTTTTTCTAAAACTACCATTGGTAACGACGCCATCTTTCATTCGAATGCGCGCGTGAATCGGCTCTCCGCTGTCACAGTTGTGACGTCATAATACCAACGTCCATGTTGCCAACTATAAAACTTTACTTACACTTACTTCGTTTCATTTATAACTTTATAATGATGTTATACAAAAAAATAGCGTATGCAACTCGTTTATAATGTTCCTTTTTTGCACTCATAAGAAAATAGTCTATTACTAAACTCACTCCTTCGTCGTTCGTTTAGTAATAGACTATTTTCTTATTCGTGCAAAAAAGGTCAACATTATAAACTAATTGCATAAACTACTATTACTGAGCTTGTCAATTATTTTACTATAATCGTCGTAAAATGTAACATTTCGACAATAATTATATTAATCGCATTCAGCAAATCATCTCCTGTCAATGGTCGTTCCTGTATGTTTATTTTACGTTCTGTTTTCAGACAGGTGATGAAACATAATCGGTAAATGTAAGTGTTAAAATAACGCAGACAGTTCGTCGCTGATTGGCCAGGAGATATTCTTAATGGTTCACATTATTTCCTTACTAGATAATATTACTGTAGTAATAGCGCCTAAGAAGATTCTGCTTCGCTCACCATTTTCATTATGCTTTGACGCGAAAAGAATAATTATTTTTCAAGTGCATTTATCCCCTTTGCATTCGTTGGTGAATGAATACATCACAAGATTAGCATGGAGACCCCTATGAAAGTTTTCATGACGACAAATTTATCAAGTTCATAATAAAAGAAATTTTAAACATAATACAGTTGCTCGACTCGCTTGTTCTCGGGCATAGAAGGTTCAATGGAAAGGAATCGACAAAAATAACTTTATCGCACCATCGTCTGAAAAGCTGGATATCACGGATCGTTTGTATTACCTAAAGCTTCACTTTCGCAACCTAGGATCCAAATTTTTAGAACCAAGTCTGTGAAATAGATCGTGTAATGCCAACAGATTACAAAAACATTAAATGAAACTACGTACTTTATTGAAGACTTTTGTATAAAAATACCATTCAAAATGAATGAAATAACTAATGTCTACAAAATTTACTTTCAAGCATAAATATTGAAAACACAATTTGTAAATTACTAAAAAAACATTAGGAAATGAAAATGAGTTTGTCCCACTGCGACTGGTCCTCCAGCGATGTTTTACTTAACCTTTTTCATTTTGTGATGACGTTAGTGTAGTTAACACGTTGTTACATATGTAACATGTTACTTTATTATGTTATTCATATTAATTTAGTGTTACCCGAATATGAGGTTATATTAATGTTGCCTTCAAGGGAGAGGTGAGAGTATGCAAAAATAGTGTATGCACCTCTGCCATGAAGTGACTTTTTCAAGCTCGGGGGCAAGGAACCTCTCTTGAAAAAGTACAATTTTACAGCACTGATATATAAACTGGTATTTTTTTAAGAGTTTATTCACTTTGAGATTATATTTCATTATCGTCAGTCATAATAGTTCTACTAAGTCATAATGTTTCATTATATCAGAAAGCCAGCATAGTAATTCACACTGTAGGTGCTTGGAAACTCCCCCAAAAACACGTTCCTTCAATAATTCTTCCAAAATCTAGAAGGATCCACCTAAAAATAGTGCCAATCAATTCGTTATGTTGAGATAAATCGAATGAGCTATCGATCACCTCAGAAAGTACTATCTTAAAAATTCAAAACAGCGTTTTAGATGCTTCTGCATCTTCCCCTCAAGACAAGTTTATTTGGAAAATGGTCGGAAAAAATTAGTTCCCCACTAGATGACTGAGACGCACTGAATGACGCCTCACATTCCCTAATGATGTACTGCGAGAGGTCTATATTTCGATTAAAACATCAAGTCCGTTGACACTTGGTCAGGTCAGCTGTGACGCTGTTATCCAATCAGGAGCTTGAACGTCACCATAGTGACATCACTACTGTGACGTTCAAGATCCCGATTGGATAAGACGTCAGCGTGACGTCACTACGGTGATATTCAAACTCCTGATTGGATGACTGCGTCACATCTGACCAAGTGTAAACGACCTTAATGTTTTTGTCGAAGTAAAACCATGAATAACCGAGAGACGGACACGCACCAGTTACCCATTACTTCACGAAGGATTACTATGTATTGAAGGTAATAAAAATTAATGTTATGATGAAGTCGACGATGGTGACTCACCGGTTGATTCGTTGTAATTGGCAGCCGTTTCTTCCAAAGCGCAGGAAGTTTCAACGAAAAAGATGTTGCGCTCTCCAGGAACCGGAACACGCCACGCAGGGCCCGTCCCTTCCTCCGCCCCCACTCCCTTTCTTCCTGCCGCTTCCGCCCCCGTGCCCACCTCCACTTCCGTTCCAGTTCCCGTCTTCCTCCCCGCTCCCGATGCCGCCCCCGCCTCCTCCACCGCTTTCTCCACTGTCTCCGCTTTCGCCACCCCCTCGGCCCCCGGTCCTGACCTCGCTCCTATTGCCACTCTCGCCTCCGCCCCCGACTTCGCTCCTATTACCTTTCCCGCCTCCGCTCCAGCCTCCACCCCCGCCTCAGCCACCATCTCCGCCCTCGCCTCCGCCTCGGCCCCCGCTCCCGACCTCGCTCCTACTACCACTCCCGCCTCCGCCTCCACCACCGCCCCCGACTTCTCTCCTACTGCCTCTCCCGCCCCCGCCTCCACCTCCGCCCCCACCACCGCCCCCGCCTCCGCCCCCGACTTCACTCCTGCTGCAACTCCCACCTCCGCATCTTCCCCCGCCCGCGTTCTCGCCCCCGCCCCCGCCCCCGCCCCCGCTGCCACTCCCTTCGCCGCCCCCGTCTTCGTCCCCGCACTTGCCACCGCCCTTTCCTCCTCCCAGGCGGCTGCATCCGCCTGCTTCTTCCTCGCGGCCACTCCTACTCCCACGTCCGTTGTCGCCCTCGCCGCCGGCAGCTCGCACTGTCCTCCGCCGCCGCCTCCCGCCAGGGCCAGAAGAGCCACCGCCGCCGCGCCCGCCGCCGCCGCCAGCAGCGCCACTGCCCAGCGCGACCTGCGACGCCGCATCTGCCACACACACACACACACACACTCACATACCAGGGGCAGATCGAGAGATGAATCTGGGGAGGGGAGGCTATTCAAAATGTTTTGGTCGAATGTGTCGTACAAAGGTTGGATAAAAAGTAATCAGAAATGTTTCATTTATCTGCAATTACTTCATTGATAGAGGTGTTTACATTTAAACACCTTAAATATAATCGCCACCGCTATTAATGACCTTTTGCCAAATGCTAGGCAGGCGTAGTACTCTGTCTGCGCGTCTATTTCTATTGATTTCCCATATTGACCGCCCTGTAGCAAGAATAATGTAGCATGAAGCACTGCTCGATCATGCGGCATCTAGCGGCATGACCGGGAAAGACGGGAAATGCCTGGATATATTCCATCGTGAAGACGAGCCTTGAAAGGCAGTTTTAAAAAAATTGCACTACAGGGCGTTTGCACTATTGCTATGAAATTCAATGATTTACACACTGCAGTAGACTGATAGAATACTGTTCCCGCTCGCTGCACCCACTCGTCTAATAGTTCTTCCTTTTGTCTTGGCAGATGACAGCACGCCGACTCACCAATTTTAAGTTATAGCAATATTCTCATTACTTTTTATCCAACCTATTTATTACAGATTATGTAGAATGACACAAGGTAAACTCAGCCCTTGTGGCGATACGATTGTATTGGTTTTAATGATAGTCCCAAAATAGTTTTCTTGAAAGTTCCGTAAGAAATTGAAATTAATTGTTACTGAAACATTTTTGGGGTAAAAGAATTTACCTTATCTCACCCACCTCCCATGGATCAGCGCCTGCATGATATTCGGGGCGCATTCTCTGCTCCCAAATCTGTGCGCTTCTGGTTTATAAGTAAATCCTTCGCCAAAAAATTACATTTAGTACAATAAAAAAAACTAAATATTCATGTCAAATGCAACCCGCTACACTCGGCAGGATTTTTCAATCTATATCGTTAAATAACTCCAAAAAAGGGTTCTAGGGCCTTAAAAACCAAAATTATGAGACCGAAGGCATCAAAGAAAAGTTTCTCACACCGTAATCGACAGGATGAGATCTTCTTGAAATTTCTATTACATTTTTGCTGGTATGGCGCCTTTCGATATTACCCCACCTGCTCAAAGAAGTGCAAATCATTGCAACTAAATGCTAATGTGAGGGAGAGAGAGGGAGAGAAACAGAGAGACGGGCACAGAGAGACGAGGAGAGGGAGAAGAAGAGACGGGGATAGAGAGACAGAGACGGAGAGAGAGATGGAGACACAGACGGGGAGTAAGACGAAGAGAGAGGGAGGGGAAAGGGAGACGTAGAGAGGGGAGAGACGGAGAGAGAAAAGGGAAAGCGAAACGTAGAGAGGGGAGAGACGGAGAGAGAGAGACGGAGAGTGAGAGAGACAGAGAGAAAGGGAGAGGGAAGGAGAAAGAGGGAGATAAAGTGCAGAACAGCGTCTGCCGGGCTTCGCTAGTTTGTAATATTCAGTCAAAATGTTGTATGCCACATAATTTAAAAATTAGCCGTTTTCCGGCGCACGATTACATAACTTTCTATTCTTACTAAGTATTCGTAAGGCGAGAAAGTAAAAACAATTAAAATGTATTACATTACATTCATTGCGAAGATAAAGTATGAAACTAACGATATAAAATAAGTTTAAATTCCAAGTCTAACTTCAAACTCGGAAAGCTTATCCAGTTTTTTAGCTCTCATGTAAAATTTAGTTCTTGTTGGTTAGGACATTTTGCAGTTTCATGAGCGATTTCCTTCATAGTAGCTACCCTTAATTTATTAACTTCCATTTTATTTATGTCCCTTCCGTGTTATGCATTTCCAACTGCAAAGATTAAAACCAGTTTTCCTGCAACCTACTTGTAATATTTCGTCGGGATTCGACATATATTATCTAATCTAAACCTGTTAAGTGCGCAAAGGGTGAAGGTAATGAATAAACAAAAAGAAATGATAATGCACAATTCTTCACTGAAACGTTATAAGCATGAGGAAATTTTCAGAAAAATATGCACCGGGAAGAAAAGTGAAGCAAACCATAACCGATGTAGTACGAATTGACTCATCAACACAAAGCAAAGTAGGGTAATGATTTTTTATGAATCAGAATTTTCTTATTTCACTCTTTAGTCGGTATCTTTCTACAAATTTTTACATGCGAGACTTCTTTGTGTAGGTCATCTTCCGAGTACAGCTGAACATAACATGATCTGAATTAATAAACGCATAAAATTATACATCGCTGTAATACAATCGACATAAATCGCAATGAGCCAATTTAGTATTTGTCAATAGAAAATGTATCTACGAGTACATGTACTGGATGTAACCCATCTATTAGTCTGTCTTCTTGTATGTTCCTTTACTCCAACCAATCAAACATTAAAGATCAAAGAAGCCTCATTATTACGTAGACAAGTCTTCTGTTTGAAGGATTATCTTGCAAAATCACGATCAAGAAGCATAAAAGGAATCTCAGATCAGCTAAGTGTAAGCAAATACCTTAGTTCACTTACGACACTTCAATGACATTATAACACACTGGAATTTCTTATCCAACGACTTGATTTTCAATATCTCTTAGAAAGAATGCTTTTGAAGAATTCCAAATTTTCTCAATATTGAAAAAGCGTGATTTAGCATGGAGGTTTGCACAAAATTGGTTTGCACGTACTGTTATGTTGTTTTCATTTTCACATTTCATTCCTATCACATCATGTGAACCGGATCTCGTTTTCAATAATATTTTAGTGATTAATTTAACTTAAATTATTCATGCAATCAATGTAAACATTCCAGCAAATAATGCAGGCACACATATTTTTACTTCATAAACTTGGAGGGATCTCCTGGACCTTAGACAATTAGTATGTAATGACCATCTAATGTTACACCACATTATTCTATGTTACTTTCCGACTATGTCTGACAGCTATGAAACATATTCAGCTCAAAAAAATTATATTTAATCATGATTCTCAAGATGCTTCGTTTTGTTTTCTAACAAAACAGAATCGTACAAGTTTGTCATTAATAATTCAACTCTTCGCCAATTCACTGACGATGTAGTTCCCATGCGCACATTTCTGTTACTGCATGAATAAGTACGTTTGATTGGCCATTATACCACAAGCAGCAACAAAGCAGCAAATTATCGCGGCAAAAAGTATTATTCTTTCATGAAGAACATGAGGGTTCAGGGCAGGAATTTATAGCTAATTTACCTTTGAAAATATATTTTATTATATAGGAGCGAATATTTTGTCAACAAAACTCGAAAAAAACCTCTCTTTTCTGTATTCAAAATTCGACTAGAATATGGTTTAGGATAGAGACCACAGAATTATGAAAACGTGCACAAAATTCACTTCTCCCCATAGCTCGTCATACGCAGTTTTTAACTGTTTTTGACGTAAATAAATAAATAAATAAAAAGAGGTATGGAAATGCGTTCATACTTCAAGACAGTGAAGTATGGGATTTAGGGATTTGGGGACTGAGAGAAATCTGGCACATCCTCTCCTATTATTTTTGTAGTATAAATGAGTTTTGCTACTCTCAAACACAACGATTCTTTGTAAATGAAAGGTCCAAAGAAAGAAAATTTCAGGGATACTTGACAACTTGCATTTTAACTTCAAAAATATGAAAGTTTTGTTTAAAAAACGCATCTAAATATTCATGTCAAATGCAACCCACAACTCTCATACAAGAATTTTGAAATCTACATAGTTATACAATTTTAAAACTAAACGTTTTAGGCACTTAAAACCGGACTTTTGAGGTTAAATACCTCAAAAAAGCATTTCTCCCACCGTAATCTACAAATCATCATTGCAAAGAGTACTTTTACGCGATCCTTTATTTTCGCATAGACAATTTTACGTGGCTTTCTCAAGAGTAAAAAGCTTTTGTAATATTTTGTGACAACATGAAATACGAAAAGCAAACTGTCAAGGAAGATTATTAATTACTTCAAATGTTGTTTTAAAGGAAGTGTACTAAATTGCTCCAAGTACACCTTTCTATAATAATGAATAAACCTTTATTGAACATTTCATTCAAATATCAATTGCATTGTTTTATTTTCTCTCAACGGAATAGAGAGAAAAGTGGATAAATCAGTGGCTAATTTTAGAAAAAACGTCCTCTAACAAGTGGTGTAGCCAAAATCCATGTTTTGTGTGTCCTTAACACCGAAAGTGAAAAAACTAAATCACATAAGAACTAGGTCACCTAAAGAGATAAGCAGAACCACCCCTGTGTTCTCGTAGGAGGTCCCTCCCTTTTAGGGATTCAATGGACTTATATCAACATCATCAATATCGAAAAATCGAATGACGGCAAAACGTCTGTCTGTCCGTCCGTCGTTCTGTAAACAAGGATAGCAGTTACTCCATTCTATTTTCTCAAAAATTGATATTCTCCTATCTATCTGGCTAAAGTCGCGGCCCCTTGAATTTGAAACCGCTATTTTAATTTTGTGGGTTACTGTACATGAAGCCTCTGAGACATTATCAAAATTGTCAAAAAAGGCTCCATGTTTATTGATTAAATTTTGTTGCTAGATAGTGTGAAAGAAGTTTAAGAGAATGGTATGGGTCTCATTTTCGTTGACAACTAATTTTTCAAAAATTGCAAAAGTTCTAATTTTTTTCGGAGTCTTTCTACAACTAAGATATTAAAAATTGAGATTTTCCCCTTAAAGATAGAGTTTGAAATAAGATCATATACAATTTTTCGAACATGTAAGTACTTTTCGCGTAATTTTGCTTGAAAATACGGGCGAGAAAGTACGTCCTGTTTCAGCACCACTAGTCTTTTTTTTAATTCATTAAATACTTTGGAAGTTACCTTAATACGTATTATAAAAACAAATAAACACCGTTCCGTTATCAATGCCCCCCTAATACGGAAATAGGATGATTACGAAGAGGATGGGGTTGAAAATGCGAAATTTCTCTCACGGGTACGGTAATTTGTACATATTTCATGTATGTGTCGCAAGTTCGCCAGAAAAAAAGTCTCTATTCGTCGCATCAATTCTCAGGATGGCCAATCCTAAACTGATAATTTTTCCGACCTCATTGCTAATAGTCTGTATTTGAACGCACCTCAGAAGAGTTGCAAAAATTACAAGATCTTTTTATGGTTAAACTTCTAGTGCTCGTTATGAAAGCAATTCCGGGTAGCGTCCGGAAACAAGCAAGTCTCACCTGAACGGTGTTTGCAAGGCACTTCCTGTCTTCAAAACGTTGGATCCGGTTCTGACAAAAGAACGCTCGCACTCGGTCGCGTCACACGCCCAACTGCACATAGAGTGAATGTCTCCTACAACGGAGTATATCGACGTCCCTGATAATGCTAAACTAATGTAAAAACGTCAGGGAGAAAATAATGTGCTTATCTCTGTCTTAAATAGCTTTCAAATGTTGCTTCGTGAAAAGTGTGTTTAGGAGGCTAGTGCTAATTGTAGTGAGGTGTTCTTTTATGCTGGAAATAAGTTTAAAGTGATACAATTATCGAGTCTTGGGACTTTTATGAAAAAAAATTCCTTCTTCGTGATTGTTTATGGTGGAATCAATAGTTGTACCTCTTCCTAGATATTTATGTAGAGCATATTCTAAAATATTACTTTAGAATAGTTTTCAATTCTAGTTTGAACTTAATTTGCTTTCATACAGAATCTGTATGAAAATTCTATAGGATTATAAGATCATTGTTGTTATTGGTTCAATGTGGTAAGCTGTCATTGTGGGTTAGCATCCCTACCGGAGATGCTTCAAGACAAGTACAACCCTTAGGTGTATTGGCAGTTCGAACATCTGAGAGCTAACATTTGTTTTACACAAGATAACGAATTTTTATTTTTCGAATTGAGCCAGTGTTATTATTAAATTCCTCTAAATATTTTAGATTGTTCATATTCTAATGTTCATGGAAAATTACAAAAAAATTACACACATGTCTCTTAATTTTTTCTGTATTTTCTTTTAATAACTAAAATATAAAAATTCGCCATTTTCCGGCGCACAATTACATAACTTTATCTTCTTACGAAGAAATTCGTAAGGCGAGAAAGTAAAATGGTACTGACGTAAGTCCGTAAACCACACTCCGATTCATCACTTACATTTAATAGCAACCAGGTCTGCGCAATAAGTATTTCATTACAACAATAAATTATTATAACATACCAATATTCAACAAATCAATTCATTGATATAATTACATTTGAGTCAATAATAAAACTGCTTATACCAGGTTTTAGTTTTCATGATTTATCCATCACAAAATCTTAACATATTCTGCACAAACAGTAATTTCCAGCTTCACTTACCTGACTTACTGAAACCTTTCAGATTTAGGATTCTAACAAAATTATCCGCACCTGCCCTGATTATTCACCACTTTAATAACACTTTTACACTCGTGCTTTTAGACATACATATTGCTTACATTTCAATTGTCGACATTGCGATTCTTAGGACTTTTTTATAAATAATTAATAATCGTGCAGGGTTTTTCTGAAATATTTGTCCCAGCTTAAATACTTTCAGGTAGACGAAAGGAAAAAGAAATAAAAAAGGAATTCAAACGATATATCCATAGCGTACAGTGGGTGTTTGGAGATGGCCGACGATTAAATTTTTTAAAGTCCAATTACTTTCTGTGAACTACTGCATATACTATTGCACTCCTCTTAAAGTTCAGACTCAAGCTGCCTATCATTAATAGAGGGAGCAGTATTTTTCAAACGCTTAAGTCTGTCCAATTAATTTATAATGATTCACAGGGTTCCGAGTCTGACTTTGTTGATGATGATCATATGATAAAATATGAGAATGAGATGAATTTATAATAAGGTAAAATAACAACCGATAAAAAAAGACACGTCGGAAACTAATCCAGGGTCGTTGCCCACAACAAATTTTACATATAATTGGAATAGGAATAATCAATAGTAGCTTTCTTGAGGGCATAGGGGAAAATAAACATTGGTCGATAAGAAACGGGTTCTTGCCTTAAAGGCCCTTGAACTTCTTACGGTGGGGCACACTCCCACTAGGCCGCAAGTGTGTGCAAAAGATAACGGGTACTATTCGGTGAACGAAATTTGAACGATGCTAATTTCATCTGAGAGTAAGCTAGGTATGAGGCTAATGCCTTTGAGTCCTTCCCTTTCCTGACCAGCTAAATCAAGGTTGGTAGGGATATTCACAAGGGGTGAGTGAGAAAGTGATGAATGTTTAGGGCTGGGGTGATGTTCAGAGGAGACGCGTTGTGGTATGAGAAATACGTGGTGAAAACACCTATGTTTCACACGAGACTCGAGTCTCCAGCTTGCGACTCCGCCTACTTGGCTGCTGATCAAGTCGCTTTCAGCGAATAGGAAATTGAAAGTTTGTTCCAAAATGCTCTTCAGATAATTCATTGCGGTTTCGATCGGTTTGAACCAGCGAATGATTATAACAGTCTCGTCAACTGAAAAGAGTATCTACTAATTGGCGCCTCCTGCCCGTCTCGGGCGAGTCGCCTCCGAGTCAGGGGCCTGTGCTAACGGAAGCCTGTATCACTCACTCGCTGATCCTGGTGTAGAAAGTCCCGCATTGCTCCCAAAAGGTCGCCACTGCAGTCTTTGTTGGCGGTCGGCGGATGCTCTCATTCGGCGCCCTTGCCTTCATCAGCCCAGTTGGCGCGCACCGGTTGCACCAGCCTAGCTACGCCCCTGTGTGCTAGAGGAGGTCGTCGGGGCCCCGGGTCCGGCCCTGGTTGCACCAGCCTGTGATCCGATTAAAAGAAGTTGGTGATTGGCAGTTGCGGATGGGAAGAAGTGACGCTGACAGGTTGCGTACCGCTGAGCACGTGATCCCGGGACACGAAAATTCACACTCGAAACAAATACTTATAAAAGTAATCAAATCATATAGTCACGTTGTACGAACCAACATCTTCAAAAGCACAACTGTCAATCACCAACTTATTTCAATCGGACCGTAGCTACGCCCCTGTGCGCTAGAGGCTGTCTCCGGCGGCGCGGACGACGGCCGGGCAGACGGCGCGCGCCAGCTTGGCCGCGGGCTGGCTGGAAGCCGTGCGGAGGCGCTCGCGGCCGCTGCGCCCGCCCCACAGGCGCACGGCGACGCCGTCGTCCAGCGCGGGCGCCGCCGCCTCGTCGAAAAGCACGCGCCACTGCGCCTCCCCCACCGGGAAGCAGGCGGACGCCGGCAGCACCTGCACGCCCCCGCACCGCAGCGCGCCCGCGCCCGCGTCCGTCTCGTTCACCTGCGACACGCCACGCACCCATATACCCAACGCATAGATACCTCGAACCTTCATATCACGAATCTCGGTTCCTCGAACCTCGACACCTCGAATTTCGGTACCTCGAATCTCGGTACCTCGAATCTCGGTACCTCGAATGTCGGTTCCTCGAATGTCGGTTCCTGGATACCCTTCTGCTTTGATTTATATTTCACCTTACTAAATGTCTTGTTCTTATTTATTAACTGCTAAGAGCAATAACAAGATGAGACATAATTCGACTAAAATAGAGACATTAACATTTACGAGCAGCGAGAGGCTTCCTGTTGATGTGACGTACTCGTATATTGTTATTGCCCCATGCTCTTCGTATATTGAACATTTCTAATTCCTTAATGCACGAAAGCTTGTGTAAAAAACGAAAATAAAAGGAACGAAATGTGAAATGAAAGGCGGAATAACACGTTTTTGCTATTATCTCGGGGTTGTAAAGGTAAAGTAAAGAGAAATGAAAAACATTCTAGCTGTCAAGAAATTCGAACTGTTACGAAGTTCGCGTTATTAAAAATTCCAATTTGTGGAAAAATTTCAGTTTGATGGGACTGCTGTTCGAGGAGGTTCCTTTTAACGAAAAATAAGATGTTAAGGTTTGAGGAACAATGTATTAAAAGAAATTTTGAGTTTGTTGACATTCCCCTGCATCTCAACACTTTACTCTAGGTCAAAATTATTCTGCTCTTCGCATTCGTTTACTTTCCCAAAGACATTTTTCGCCCTCCCTAAATATACATATCTTTATTCACTTTAATTCAGTTGTTCTAAATTTAACATCTAACTATCCTTTCTAACTCTTATCATTACCTTTAATCATTTCAATTAGTTTTTTTTATGTATTGACTTATTTACAATACTCATTTTCAAAATTGGTAAAAACACAATTTACCAACTTTTAAAGCTCTGGCATCTTCCCAAAATGTTATTTGTAAATTCTTCTTTTCAAACTCCTGAAAAATTATATCGTAATTGAACAGGAAATAAATGATTTTTAAAAAAAAGTTTGAGTTATCGATGGATTCGAGCTATCGAGGTTCGTTTTGTGTGCTCGCGCGCGCGCCCTCACATTGTCTCCGCCGCAGAGCCGCCGGAGCGCGCGCGTGACGACGCCGGCGCCGGTGCCGCCGGCCGCCCAGTCGTCGCCCGGGGCGACGGCGTCCGCGGGCCGCAGGCTCTCGTTGAGGCACGCGGAGGCCAGCCGCCGCCCGGCCGCCTCCCACGAGAAGTCCAGCACCGCCGCCGACACGCGCCCCGCGGCCTCCGCGCACGCGAAGTCCCGCAGCTCCCCGAACGGCCTGCGCGCACACCAGCGCGCGGCACACGCGCTCAGCACACAAGCTCAACACGTGGGCTCCGTACTCGCAACGCAGCATACACGCTCAAACCAAGCTCATCACATAAACTCAGCATCCGCCCTTATCACATCCACTCAGCACATGCGCTCAGCACACAACACATGGACTCAGTATTCGCAAGACAGCATGCGCGCTCAGCACATGCTCATCACACGCAACTCAGCATCCGCCCGCTTCACATGCGCTCAGCACACGCGCTTAGTATACGCGCTCAGCACACAAACTCAACACATGGGCTCAGTATCCGCAACACAGCATACGCGCTCAACACAAGCTCATCACACAAATTGAGCATCAGCGCTTAACACACAGCACACGGTATTCACGCAAACTCAACATCCGCCATTTTCACATACGCTCAGCACACGCGCTTAGCACGCGCGCTCAGAACACAAGCTCAGCACATGGGCTCAATACCCGCAACACAGACGCACATAAATTGAATAACGTACGTATTACTTTCTTGTGTTAGCGTGTTATTTCTTTCCTATTATGCTACTCTTGTGGTTTTTCTTACTACCTTACCTCTATCAGCTGCATCTTTTACTTGTTTTGGATCTCTTTCCCTTTCCAATGACTACGTTCTGCACAAGCTCATCACACAAACTCAGCACCCGCGCTTAACACGTGCGCTCAGCACTCGCGCCCTGCACACGCGCTCAGCCTAATGGCACAGTACCCGCACTCGCGCGCGTGTGTGTGTTTATTTGTTGCGTGCGCATGAGTGTAATATGCAGATTTGAGGATGCAGAACATAGTCTGTGGAAAGGGAAAGAGATCCAAAACAAGTAAAAGATGCAGATGGTTGAGATAAGATAGTAAGAAAAACGACAAATGTAGCATAATAGGAAAAATTGCACGCTAATACAAGAAAGTAATATGCACGTTATGTGCGTCTGGGAAGAAATTATAAAATGGTCGTGGAATTGATTTACGTAGAGGAAAGAAAAGCGGAAATGTTGGTGTTGGAAAAATATAACTGGAAATAATGAATTACTCAGATATGACTGAATGAAAGAAGCTCGAATGAATGAATAAAGCATGAATAGATGAATGGATGAAGGGTGAGTGAAATGGCTGGATAAAGCATGAAAGGATGAATTAATGCATCTTGGACGAATGCATGAAGTATGGATGGATTAATGGATGAATGGAGCTTGGATTGTTGAATGAATGAACAAAACTTGGATGACTGAAACAGAGGATGAAGAATCGATGGATTATTGGATGCATGAAGCATAGATTTAGGAAGCATGAAAGGAAGGATGGATTTAACATGAATGAATAGATGAGTGAAACATAAAGGGATGGATTAGTAAAGCATGAAGGATGAAATGTAAGAGTGAAGCACAAATGAAAGTATGAGTGAACCATGTATTAATAATTGGATGAAGAGTGGGTCAATGGATGGATTAATAAAGCATGAATGATAACTGAGTGAAAATTATCAAGTATAATGAATACAAGGGAATGTGCGAGTGACTGACCTCAGCACGAGCACGTCCCCGTCGAGGAAGATGCATCCGTACCGCCAAAGCTGCAGGAAGCAAGCAAAGCAGCAAGTGGCTGGCGCGTGCGGTGATTAAATGAATAAATGGATAACTGAGTGAATAATGAAAAAAAGGTGGTTGCATATATGAATGAATGGGTGAAATAAATGAATATATGAGTGATGACTGAATGAAAAATGATCGAGTGAATGAATAAAACAAGAGTGTACTTGTGAGTGGCTGACCTGAGCAGCAGCACAGCATGTGGGTGGCGCGGACAGCGAATGAATGAATGAATGAATGAATGAATAGACGAATGAGTGAAAAATGTAATTGAATAGATGAATGATGACGAAATCGTGAAATTATAGTAGGTTAAATTCCAAGGCTTTGGACTCCCATAAATGAATGATGACTCAATGAAAAATGATCAAGTGAATGAATAAAGCAAGAGTGAACTTGAGAGTGGCTGACCTGAGCACGAGCACGTCGCCGTCGAGGAAGGTGCCGCCGTACCGCCACAGCAGCAGGAAGCGCAGCAGGTGGCTGGCGCGCGCGGCGGGCAGACGGCCGTCGGCGGCCGCGGCGGCGTCGGGGCGCACGAGCACCTGCAGCGGGGAGCCGAAGAAGAGCGCCGGGAAGCGCACGGGCCACAGGAAGACGTTGGGCAGCGCGAACACGCCGCGCGCCACCTCGCCCACCGCGCCGCCCAGCAGCGCCTCCAGGTCCAGCGGGCACGTGTGCGCGTAGAAGACGCTGCGCTCCGGGTGCGCGCGCGCCGCCGCCTCCAGCGCGCACGCCGCGCGCGCCGACAGCACCAGCCCCGACTCTGAGCACACGGAATGAATGAGCACTCGCTGACCACACTGGCGCTAAGCACACAACAGCACCAGCCCCGACTCTGTGCACTCGTAATGAATCAGCACACTGGCGCTAAGCACACAACAGCACCAGCCCCGACTCTGTGCACTCGTAATGAATCAGCACACTGGCGCTAAGCACACAACAGCCCAGCCCCGACTCTGAGCACACGGAATGAATGAGCACTCACTGACCACACTCGCGCTAAGCACACAACACCACCAGCCCCGACTCTGAGCACACGGAATGAATGAGCACTCGCTGACCACACTGGCGCTAAGCACACAACACCACCAGCCCCGACTCTGTGCACTCGTAATGAATCAGCACACTGGCGCTAAGCACACAACCTCCCAGCCCCGACTCTTAATAAATAATCACACTGGAGCTAAGAATATAACATCACCACCCATACTCTATGAACTCGTAATAAATGAGCACGCTGGCGCTAAGTACACAACAGCACCAGCCCCGACTCTGAGCACACGGAATGAATGAGCACGCACTGACCACACTGGCGCTAAGCACACAACACCACCAGCCCCGAATCTGAGCACACGGAATGAATGAGCACTCGCTGACCACACTGGCGCTAAGCACACAACAGCACCAGCCCCGACTCTGTGCACTCGTAATGATTCAGCACACTGGCGCTAAGCACACAACCTCCCAGCCCCGACTCTTAATAAATAATCACACTGGAGCTAAGAATATAACATCACCACCCATACTCTATGAACTCGTAATAAATGAGCACGCTGGCGCCAAGCACACAACAGCACCATCCCCGACTCTATGCACACGTATAAAGCGAGCACTCTGGCGCTAAGCACACAACAGCATCAGCACCAACTCTATGCACACGTAAGAAATGGGCACTGATTCTAAGCACACAATAGCACTAGCCTAGTCTCTATGCACACATAATAAATTAGCACACTGGCGCCAACACACAATAGCACAAGCCCCGACTCTATTCACACGTAATAAAAATGATCACACTGGCACTAAACGCACAACAGTATCTGCCCCGACTCTAAGCTCACATATTAAATAAGCACACCCTGAGCAATCGGGCGCTAAGCACCCAACTGCATCAGCCACGACAATGCACACCCGCAAGCAAGGGTGCGGCTGAGCCACGACTCGAAACACACTTCTCAGTACACACCAGCCCCCGCTTTTCTCACGCGCAAGCAGGGGTGTGGCTGAGAAGCTCTAAGCACGACAGCTTTAGCCCCGACTCTGCGCATGCGCAAGCGCGAGCGCGGCTGAGCCCCGACAGGAAGCACAATAGCTCTAAGAACACCACATCCGACTCCGCACAAGCGCAAGCACAGTTGTTGGATTGATTGGTGATTCCGGGCACGACAACTGCTAAGGTCATTAGACCCGTAAGTTAGCATGTATTTGTCGCGGGGGGGTAGCGACGATCTTTCCCCGATGGATGGCAAGATCCGGCGCCGCGACCTACGTCGTCTTGCAGGGATTTTCCCCAAAGTGTTTTCCTCAAAGTTTTCTCCAAAGTTTTATATTTAAAAATTTGTAACTGTGTTTCGATTATATTATAGTCGTAATTTGCGCTTACAAGCAAGTAGTAGCATAATATTAAAACGTTACTGTATAATTTTAATAATTCGTTTTTTTATTACTGTTAATTTACCTGAAGTCAAATTTGGAGTTGAAGAATCGACAAGAGCGCAAGAAGTTTCCACAAAGAAGACATTTCTCTCCCCAGGCTTCGGGTAATCCATCGACGGAGAAAAAGCTTTCCTGGAGGACAAATCGTAAAGATTCTTCTGCACGCTCCTGAATAACAGGAAGAAGATGAGCAGTGATGCCACCACCACCATCCTCGCGGCGATTCTCCTCAGTATTCGGGCCATCTCGATACCAGCGCCGTCAGTTCAGCGGTCACGACGGGTAAGTAAGATACCTGAAAACAACATTTTGTGCATTAGATTTTGCCTAGTCGGTGACTGCCATACACGTCACTCATCCACACATTCGACGAGCTCCACACGGCGAGTGCCTTATCCGGCGAGAAGCAACCAGCCGCGCGCCGAATCCCAAGTAGTGTGGTTGAGTTGCTTGCTATTTGCCGAGTGACGAATATTCAATGCTCGCACAGTCCACCACGTATCGGTCTTTAGGACACATCAAAGGAATCTTACAGTTTCCAAACAAATCAGCTGTTCTGGTTTGGGTTAGCGGTTCGCTGCTGGATGAATGCTGAATGTGTGGAGCCGCCTTTAGGCGAGAGAAAGAAAGCTTACACCTTCAAGAAAAGCCCTTTCCAGGGTGGGTGAAGAGTGAAAGTTGTCAATAAGAAAGATCCCTGAAAATGATAGACTTTTAAGAAGGAGGAAGAAAATAAATAAAATAATAAATAGGAAGAAAATAAGAAAGGGGAAGAAAATAAAGTCTATAAAAGTGATGAGCCAATGACACTCCAAAATAGATCATCTGTGCGTGAGAAGTAAAAGAAGCAAGATGACGCAGTTTTCAGCAATAATGTAGTGTGAGTTGATGTTGGTAAACATATATCATGGGTTTCGTGTGGCACGTTCATGTGTTATGCAATGGAGAAACAAAGGAGGCTTGTTGATCGTAACTAAGTTGTAATGATTTTCTGTCTGGAATAAAACGGAATATCTCCTCACAAAAGCCCTTTGTATTTATTGGAGCAACGCTACAGTAATACGTGAATTGATAAACTGAGCTTGTTCTCCAACAAACTGGTAGCAGAGCGATAAAAAAGAAACATGGCAGAAGGAGTGAATATAACCTTCGGGAAGATTGAATTGTTAACAAACGTAAATTATAATCTGTGGAGTATCAAAATGAGTGCTCTTGTAAAATCGAAACATCTATATGAAGATGTGCTACAGAAAGAAGAACCGAAGATAATCCCTGGAAACGAAGTAAGTGAAAGGAAGTGGCAAGAGTGGACGTATAAAAATGATGAGGTAATGGGGATGTTAATTCTAACTCTCTCAAATGAACAACTATTAGCGTGCAGGGGAATAAATAATGGAAAGACCTTGTGGGAAATATTAAAGAAAAGACATGAGGGAATTCACAAACGTAGGTTAATTTCGTTGAAGGCAAAATTAGCCAGAATAGAAAAACAAGAAAACGAGACAATCGACGATTTTCTAACGAGAGCAACAGGCTTGTCGTGTGAAATAAATTAATTGGGGGAAGAACAGGAGCTGGTGCATTACCAAAGATCTATAGCGAAATGACAACTGCGTTATACGCGAATGCGGACATTAACTTTGAATCAATGAGGGATAGTTTGTTAAGGTACGAAAAGAAAAGTGTTCGATCGTGTGTGAACAAGGATGCAATGGTATATAAGGCAAAAGAATTTCAGAAAATAAATTGCTTGGTATGCGGGAAACGTGGCCACACCGCGAAAAATTGTTGGCATAGAAAAAGCGGATATGAAAACAAATCCGAAGAAGAAAACAAACCTAAAAATCTGCATAAAAACTATTACAATCAAAGCAGCGAAACCTTTGCAAATCAGGAAGAAAGAAATTTAAATAATCGAAAACGCAGTTCATCCAAGTACCCAAAAAAGATGCAAGCAATGGTAGCAAAAGAAAAAGAAACCGCGTCGAGCGACGGAAGAAAATTAGGTGGCTCTTGGACTCTGGTTGCACATCGCACATCGCATATGACGTCGAGGGACGGTCTACTGAGAAATGAGAAGTCAGCGCTAATAGAAATTGTGACCGCAGAATCAGGAAGAAAAATATGTTCGGACGCTGTCGGAAACGTTGTTGGATAATGTAGCACTAAATCAAATGACCTCATCAAGGTCAATCTAGAAAAGGTGCTGCATGTACCATGTTTGAATTCTAACTTATCTGTCTCCAGTATAGTAAAGAAGGACAAAAGAATTGTACTCGATGAACAATGTGTTAGAATATTTGATGCTATTAATAACTCACTTATTGCAAATGGACTGTTTGACGGAGATAACTTTATTCTTGAAATGGATGTGGACGATAAAGAATGAGATAATAGTGAGTGTAGTGACGGAAGTGAAATTACTGAAATCTGTTTCAAGTCGAATACAAACATTGAAAACATATGGCACAGAAGAATGTGTCATGTCAATCATAAATACATCGAAAAAATGTGTAGAAATAAATTAGTCAGAGGCCTTGAAGATTTTCCGAGTGAATACAAAACATGTGACAGTTGTTTGCAGGGAAAATTTACTAGATTTCCATTCAAAGAGGTAGACGTTGAAAGTGTTTCACGTGTTTTGGAGAGACTGCACGTATATTTATGCGGTCCCATGCCGGTGACTTCACTGGGAGGGAGCAGATATTTGTTGTTGATTGTTGATCAATACAGTAGCAGATATTTTGCCGAGTTTGTGAAACACAAAGACGAATGTGCAGATACGTTAGTGGAATTTATTCAAAGAAGGGAAAATGAAACGCAGTGTAAAGTGAAATGTGTTAGGACTGATAATGGAAAGGTATTTATCATCGCGACTCTACAAATTTTTTACAAAAATAAAGGAATTAAATGCGAAAGAACGGTACCGTATACACCACAAAGCAACGGAATAGCTGAAAGGACTAATCGGACTGTTTTAAATGACACAAGGACTTTGTTAATAGATTCCGGTTTACCATTGAGATTCTGGGCGAAGGCTGCGCAAACGGCTGTATATGCCTACAACGTTACCCCCAAGAAATATGGAAATGGTAAAGTTCCTTTAGAATTATGGTCTGGAATCAAACCCACAGTGTCACATTTTAGAATATTTGGCTGCAAGGTTTTCTTTAAAAATACGAAGCCAAATACGAATAAATTGGAGAGAAGAGGAAAATGCGGTATCTTTGTTGGATATTCGAGATATCGCAGAGCTTACCGAATATATGACTAGGGAAGCGATGACATATATGAATCGAGAGATGTAGTATTTATTGAGTCAGAGATGGGATATAAATCATGGGACATTTCGAAACGGGAAAATCTAAACTATTTGGATTACGATCTTCTTGACGGCGAATCCACTGATAAAAATTGTGAAAACTGCCCAACTGAGAATAATGAAGTGTTGGTGAACTTTCAAGTAGGACAGAAAATTAATAATGATTCTGTCTCAGATATCGATGAAAATGTCTCTCAAATCAATGAAGAAACTGAAGAAGAAAACAATCAGACGAAAAATATTGTTATAAATAATTCAAACGATTCTGGTACTGAAGCAAAGATTCGCAAATCGTCTAGAACGAGACGCCCTGTTGTAAGGTATGATGCTGCTGCAAACATGGCAGTTGAGATAACCCCCAAAACATATCAAAACGCGATAAATGAACCCGACTGCAATGAATGGGAGAAAGCAATAAAACAAGAGTTGCAGTGTCTGCAAAACTATAATAGATGGGATGTAGTAGAACAGCAAGAATCAATGAACGAAAATATTCTACAGAACAAATGGATATTTAAAAGAAAGTGCGTGGGTGACAAGGTGAAATACAAAGCGAGGTTAGCAGTGGATGGATCCAGACAAGAGAGCGGAAGAGATTTTGAGTGTGCTTATAGGTCAGTGATGAGGCTGGAAACGTTTCGCATCTTACTTTCTGTGGCTGCAATGAACAATCATCATGTGAAATACATTGATGAAGAAACTGCTTATCTAAACGGAAAATTGGAACGCGACATTTATATGAAAATTCCAGACGGTGTGAACATAGAGGGGAATAAAGTTTTAAAGCTGAAGAAGAGCTTGCACGGCCTACCTGAAGCCGGAAGATGCTGGTTCAAGAAATTATGCGGTATTCTCAAGCGTTGTGGAATGGAATCATGTAAAAGTGACCCTTGCGTGTTTGTGAACGCTCAAAAATAAGGATTTTTTGATCATTGGTTTTTATGTAGACGATTGTATCATCATAGGAGAGAATACAACTCTCGTTGACAACTTGATAACGAATTTAAAGAAACATCTTACTAAAGGTAATGGATGGCGATTTGAATGAATCGTTTCTGGGTATACGAGTTGTAAGAAGGAATCGTGGTTTTTTCACTAGATCAAGGAAAATTTATAAAAGAAATATTAGAAAGGTTTAAAATGAATGAATGTCACCCCGTAAGTACACCTGGAGTAATGGGAGTAAAAATGGATGACTTTCAAAACTTCGATAAAGTCAACGTCAGTTTATACCAAGAAATGCTGGGTTCTCTGGGATACCTTGTGGCTGCCACTCGTCCAGATTTGGCCTACACTTACAGCAAGTTATCTCAATACTCGAGGGATTCAAGAACTATTCATCTGCAAGGCATTAAAAGAGCTTTAAGGTACTTGAAAGGAACCAAACACGTTAAATTGAAAATATCCGAAGAAGAAGCTGGTGCGTTATTAAAGATAGTAAATCATTTGCGGGATATACGATGATGCTAGGAAAATCATTGATTGTTTGGAAGTGTAAGAAGGAGAAAATGGTCGCATTATCAACAATGGAGTCAGAGTTGATTGGGATTTGCGAGGCGATCTGCGAGGAGAAATGGGTTGTATCACTCACCAAGGACATCGGCTTCCAGAAATTGGTTCGTCGACCAGTACAAGTTTTTACTGATAATAAATCAATTACAGACTGGACTAATGATTTCAAAGTGACTGCCAGAAATAAACATGTTATGAGGAAATCTAATTTCGGGAAAGGAGATATTGAAAATGGAGAAATAATTATAAAACATCACAGATCTTATGACATGACTGCGGACATCTTGACCAAAGACGTCGACAAAAATACGTTAAGTCGTCATATGTTATCATTGGGGATGTTGGTATAACTCGACCAAGCGAAGAATGAAGGCTGCGATTGCGGCGCGTCGTGGAACTAACAGTGAAAACACGGGTCTGTACAGTCATTTTAGCTAACAAAAGTCGCCAGGAGCGGGAAGAGAGTTCAAAGACTACTTCTATGAAATCATCATGGCCTCCTTCATAGAGATTGTGAATCCGCTAATAAAAAATATAACTTCAGAGACACATTAAACAAGATTTGAACCGACTGTTTTATTTTTCTCTTTAAGTTGCTTTTTTCACTTTTCTCCGATCTAGTAAAAGAATGTAATAAAAATTATATTTATATTGAATTTGTAATACTTATTCATTGAATTTAAACATTTTGTATTATCTTTCTTTCATCTTTTTTCCCATATGCAAACGGTTTGCTAGATACGTACGGCTATAAACGTTGCATACGGTTTGTTAGATATGCAATAAAGTACCAAAAGTTTAACTTTACTGTCATAAGTATCTACAATATTCTTCATTATGGTGGTAGTTACTCCTTACATGAAAATAAATTATTTGGTATATATTCTGAGAAACTACTTAAGTTAAAATAAACGTTTATATGAATGTTACTGTTCATCGAAAGAATTAGTTTCAAAATTTTGAATCGTTTTGCAGAGAAAAGTATACTTTTATTTATTCCCATATGAGGTGCAGGCATGTCTAAATACAGTTAAAATATTAATTGGGAAGATTCTAGATTTGCAACGAAATAAATCGCGCTTTCTTTCGCAATAGTTTGGCACGGTACCATTTTAATTTTGAATTGAGTATTATATCTCCGTCTCTGTCGTTTTGGTTGTAAACACAGACGGTGCCGCGCTCCTGTAAACATCATTCTCAAGTTGGTCGAGCTATATGAGAATTATATTTTCGTGCACACACGAAAGGCGGGGATTTGTTGGTAAACCTATATCATAGGGTGGTCGTAAGTCACGTGACTTTGGGACACCTGCAGCTCGTGCTGTACGGTGCTGTATGTAGCTTTGCGTGCTGTTTGCTGTTTGTGGTGCTACAGCGTAATTATTTTGGGACGTTGTGGACGTTTGTGGACGTTTTGGACGTCACTGCTTACGATCCAAAATTCTTTTTCTTTTCAAGAAGTGCAATAACAATTTAACTTTGCAAATTGTGTTCCACAGGATGAAACAACTGTGTTAAATGTCAGTTCACGCCAGTATGCAAGTGTGCCACAAGTGAATGATCCTGAACTGGGCAGTGAGGTACCAACTGACCATATGTACTTGCCATCAGTACACAATTTTGAAACTAGATTGTCTCCCTATGTTGTGGACATTGTAATTATATTGTAGGATTTTTAGTTACAAAGTTGCAAAAGTCTCTTGCTTGTGTGGACTGTAAGCTAGTTCTTTGCCGGACTGATAGTGATGTAGGATCATATTCCTTCATTCAGAGGAAGGATGATTATGGACTGAAATACCCTTCTGCAGATGTTATAAAAATCTGCAAAATAACAGAGGTAGAAGTAAGAATACTTCAGGGGAGAGGTGACATTTTTAAAAAGGCAGCATGTAGTACAATTGTAAATAGATGTCTGAGAGAATTTGTGAATAGTTCTGTTTTTAGTAATTTTACATTTATATTATTGGTCAAGAGGCCATAATGAATCACAGGATGTATTTAATTAAGGCAATATTGATTAAATATATTGACATAAGATTAAAACATGTAGGAAGAGAGCACACCCAAATTTACCAAAAAAAATATTAGATCAGTTAACAACAAAATGGTTTTATTCCGAGGGCATTAATCCTATGTGTATTTACTGGTGTAAGTTGTGTTTATAGTATGTTAGTGTTAGTAATTTGTATGATTGTAGTTGATTTTTATTAGTAAACCTTTGAAAAATATGTACTTCAGCTTCCAGGTAAAAGTCCCCCATTTCGATCAGGATTTTTTCCAGTTTTCCTGATCCATTGAGCAAATGCTGAGATGTCCCCTTGTTTTGCTTTTGGACATAAATGTAGCCTCACTATGCCCAAGTTTTCTTGAGCTTACTTGCTAGTAGTGGTAGGAGTAAAGCCAGTGGCACGTTACTGTTGTTAGTAATACAAAATAAAAAATTAAACATGCAGTTTGTTTATCGATGCAAATAGGTTTTATATAACTCGGGAAGGAAAATATCTAATGTTATAGTTAAAATATTGGGAAGAGCTTTTGAAGCTCAAGAAAATGAGTGCAGATGGTACTTTTCCCCCATATATCACACAGTTTTTACTGTTGTTGACTAAATAAATCAAAGGTAAGAGCCTTTTTTCCCTCTATAAATTCTTGAAATATCATTTTGATAGCTTGCTATTATAAATGTCACTGATGTGGATCTTCAATAGTAGAATGTCCAACATTGAGTAATAACAGAAATTTGGATTAATGAATCCCATGGAGTTAATTTATTTTACATTTTTTTTATTTATAGTCCTATGTAATTGTCCTTGTAAAACAGGTTTAGTGGAGTATACGGTTGAAAGTGACAAGTAGGACAAAAATCGGAATTTTCATGTACTTGAGCAAATAGAGCAAAAAAACTTAAATTCACTTTTCTGCTATAAGCAACATTTTTAGGGTTGTTTAATAAATGAGAAAATAACGCTGGAATGAAACATTTTACGTAGGTATAAAAATAAATCATTTAATGCGAGACGGGTGTTCTTGCAGATGCCTCCTAGCTGTCCCAAAGTCACGTGACACTGGCGCGAGAGATGTTGATACCCGGCCGGGCCTTCTGCGCAGCACGGTGCGCACTCTAGTATATCTCTCCTCCATGCGCCTAGCCTGCGCTGTGAATCAGATGCACCGTGACTCATTACATCCAGGTTGCCTACTGTGGTGTC
The DNA here is from genome assembly GCA_031308135.1 of Acheta domesticus. Taxonomy (NCBI): domain Eukaryota; kingdom Metazoa; phylum Arthropoda; class Insecta; order Orthoptera; family Gryllidae; genus Acheta; species Acheta domesticus. The sequence continues at coordinate 26,898,188 of JAHLJT010003656.1, read as the reverse complement.
TACGAAAAAGCGAAACTTTACGAAACTTCATTGTTCTCTTAGGTGTTTGTAAGAGAACGAGGTTAATTAATGGACATTGTCGCTTTATTTAAGTTTTATTACCTTATTTTAATGCATTTAGCAACTATGTATTCGTAGCCAATTTAGGTTAGGGATTGTGCTGGTTGAATGCACAAGGGTATGTGACTGTGCAATCCACATCTGTGCCCTGGAATGGCGAGCACCACGCGATCCAAAGCGCCTACATAATTATGGAGTAGTATTTTTGTGCCGTGGACAAATTATAGCACGTGAGAAACTGTTAAAAATATTTGAAAAAAATATGAGAGGATAGAATTTTATTTAAACAGCCAACACAGGCTATGTTGAGCAATACAAGGGTGATATAAGGAAAAATACGGAAATTCTGTCACACTTGATTCGAGTTGTACGCTTTTTTGGGAGACAAGGGCTTGTATTTTCTAGCCATAATAAAAATAAGGGATCATAAAATAGAGAAAATTTAATGGAATATATAAGTGAAATAATGAAATATCATAAAACTGACAAGGATGATATGAAAATTCCAGTGTTTCGTGCAATCTCACCAAGAAATTCAGATTCATTGGATTTCAGGTGTAAGCACGGTAATGTCCCATGAAATTAAAAATAAAATTTCTAAAGCCTCGTTTGTCTCCGCCATACTGGATGAAACCCATGATGTTATCAGCAAAAAGGGCAATTGTCGATTGTTTTTCATTACGTGTCTGTAAATTGATTGATTTTCTCTTTCCTATTATATTTTTATTATAGATCATTGTTTTCCATTTTATAAATTATGCCAATTCTATTGGGTTCGAAATGATATGAATTGGACAATTTTGAAAATCATTGGGTTTAATAGTGCTCTTATTATTGAAGTATGAGGACACACATTTATATTTTGCTAGGTCGTGAACACAAGTCAACTTTTTCTAACTTTCAACCAGTAAATTACATGATGTACGTGAGCCACTATTACGTTTACTGGATCAGTTTTTATTTTAAATATACAAATTATTTGTGTGCTCTAATTGATCAAAGTGACAGAAATAGTATTGGTGAATGAGAAATATTGAAATTATAATTAAAGTTTTAAATTATTTTCTCATTTCTCGAGTTACATACCCTAAGCCAAAACTCAGGCTCCGCCACTGTTGTTGATCGTAACTAAGTTGTAATGATTTTCTGTCTGGAATATCTCGGAATATAAAATGGAATATCTCCTCACAAAAACCCTTTGTATTTATTGGGGCGAAGCCACAGTAATACGTAAATTGATAAACTGAGCTTGTTCTCCAACAGTTGGGAATAAGGAGAGCGAGAAAGAGAAAATTGCAGAAATAATCTAGGAAGTACGCAGATTTAAAATGGAACTATTTTTATATGACTCTTCCACTCGTGAAATTAACACCAATAGCGTTGAACTATACATCTGGTGGGTACCAATCAAGACGGCTTAATCCCCTCCCCACCAAAAAATATCGCTTTTTCTTACCACCTCCTCTCTGCTGACTGATTAGTGATTTCGGCGCGTCAACGGTTAAGGTCATTAGCCCCGTAAGTGAAGTGCAGGTTTCCATCGTGTGAAGTGAACATGATCTGCGCCCGTTGACTGGAAATATCCGGCGCCGATCTACGTCGGTTTGCGGAGATTTCCCCTACCAGGTATCTTAGTTTTGTTTGTTAGGGTACTGCCCCGGCATTCGCTGGGTGTTGATCGGAGAAACTACTGAAAACTACCAATCAGAGCAGTGGACCGCTAGAATTCTCCTCCAAATAGCGGCTGAATCCGACCCAGCTATATAGCTAGTGCCGAAAATCCTGCCGCAGTTGAGGCTCGAACTCTAGGACCTCCCGGTGAGTGGCACTGCAGTGACATCAGTTGATGCCCTGAACCTCCTCTCCCGGTTCCTTGCTGATCAAGTTTACGAAACATCAATCACAGGAAGCGCTGTCGTGTGCACTTGGAGCGCGAACACGACATAGTTAATATTTGGCGCATTCTTAAAACCTTTTTGGAGGTAATTTCATTCGTGGATTAGTCTTATTAAATACCACTGCTCTGGAAATTTCCAGATAAATTCCTCCATCACTATGCGGCTCGCGAATTTATCAGGCATTCCCACGTATACGTGGGAAGCCAAGGACGTCTCTCCGCACTGAGCAAAATCAGGGCCTCCTATTAAAAATTGCATTCATGTTGGTAGCAACCAGATCTCTGAGAAACAAGTGAACAACTATATTTGATACCATTAATATGAGAAGTCTTAGTTTTAAGGTCATTTTTAAACAAAAAACAGAATGCTATATTGTAAGTTACTTAGGAATTTTTCGCTAAATACAAAGAAAAATTTGAGAGCAGCAAAAAACTGACGAGATGGAACATCTTTGCAATTTTTTTCATTTTTACCGAGTTAAAATCTATAAGAAAATGTATAAAAATCTTACGTAGTTTTTACTTGCAGACCTGTGTTATCAATTTAATGGTTGGCAAAAGTAGGATTGTCTAAATTTAATTTCAAACATCTGATGTGATCTTTTAATCTGAAAGGAGATTTTCTAACCGTTTCAATACCAAATACTACATTTCTTCAACATTTATGCAAATTTGTAAGTATCTACGTACCTTTTCCGTTTTCTCCTTGAAGTCACCTACAACACATACATCTTTGAGCTTCCGAAATGTTCATTTTGAGGCAAATATTGACTCGGAATTGATAAAGAAAATCCAGAAAGAGCAGTTCCAAGATCTATGTTTTATTTCTATGATCTATGTTTCAGTTTAAATTTTATTTATATTTAGTAAACAAAACATCGGATAGTTTTAGTACTGTCACCTATGAAAAAGCGGTTAGTTAGTCTCTATATTCACAGTAGTATGTCAATTTATCAAAAAAATCGAAACACATTTTTCTTTCGAGAAAACCGAAACAAGTAAAACTTGTAATATCTGAACTTGTGAAAAACTTAAAATACGCTTACGCACATTTTCCAGAGGGAGTATTCTAACGAAACGTGAAAAAACGCGACACTGGGAATAAACATTTGCACACAATTCCCTCTCTCCGCATCGAGAACGCATTAGGAAAACACAAGTACCAAAGAACGTGCTCTGCCCGAGACGAGAGGCTTCGCCGGGAGTAACGTGCTCTGAGAAGCAAAGTTCACGTGCTCAGCGGCGCGTTGCGTTTGTTATCTCAGTCAACGCGATAGCGTATCGGCCTGAAGATTAGGGAGATAGGCCGCCGCGGAAGCAGTGACAGGCGGAAGGTATAACCGCCGCCGCAGAAACGAGTAAAGACCCACCATTTTTGCCGGTTCCGTTTCACCCCACCGCACCCTGGAGCGTCTGTGGCCACAACCTCGCAGGTAAACTTGTCCCGAAGGAAATACGACGACTAAAGGCTCACTTACACGTTGCCAGTAAACGTGCAGGTTGAGGTTACCAGCGACTGGCAATGTGTTGGCCTTGTTGCAAGTGACTGGCAAGACCTTCCCCCCAGTCACTGGCGATGCCAGTTGTGCTGCTAGGAGTCGCATGATCGCGACTGTATCGAGCAGTGCAGGTGATCATGCGACTCCTAGCTGCACAATCGAGAACGACGCGAAATACCGTGAGATATTCCATTTTGATGACACACCCAACGCGCCAAGAAAGGAAACCCGAAGTGTAGCGGTTTACTTTCTCGCGCTTATGAAGGAACTTCTTAAGAAGAGAAAGTAATTTAATGCTGCGCGAAAAAACGCGAATTTCTGGCAGAAATTCTTTCAGTGGCCTAGTAATGACAAAGTTGATAAATCCAGTTGCTAAATTTATAAAACAATTCTCTTGCGGTCTCGGTCGTGGTGTAGAGGTCTCGTCGTGGTTCTAACTGCTAGCGATTGGTCAACGCGCTCCTACCCCGTATCAAAGGGTGTCCTAGTTTGTCTGCACGGTTGCGAAGATACAATTTCAAACAAAATTTTTCTTTGGGGGAGGTTACCTACCTACCTATAATCTCTCGTGCCGCCCAAAATACGAACATTGTAGTCTCGACTCTGCCCTTCTGGTACAACAGACCAACACTATGCAGCGAGATTGAGCACGCAAACAAACAACTAAAACGGCAACTGAGAGAAACAAATGTAACACTTTTTTAAATGAATTTCCTCTCAGCCCGGCACGGTCTCCACATGAACCTTGCTGGAAAACATGCAGTCGGTGAAAAGCTTACACAATATATCATCAACTCCGGTCCTACGCAGTCTCCTGCCAAATATCCATCCCTTTCACCTTCCTTACGTTCTCCACCCCCACCCTTATTGCGAACCCTCTTAGCCCCTCCTGTGAACCTACTCCCGTTTCTTCCATTCCCACTACCAATTCATCTGTACCGGACACTCCAATTTCCTCACAACCTGTCACTGCTGGGACACATTACAACCTTCGACCTCGTACTCGAGATAAAAATGGAGTAAATATATAGTAGCAACTACAGTCAGATGCAGCAGAAAAACATTCGTGTAGGTACTTGCAAGATATTGCACCATGGATGGATGTTCTTTGCTTTACAGAACATTGGTTATCTCCTAATGAACCTAGCATTTTCCAAATTCCAAACTTTTACATCGCAGGCTATTATTGTAGAAAAAGAGAATCTCATAAAAGTCCTGCATATGGAGGTTCTTGTATTTACGTTAGAAATAATATCGATTCCATCTCCTTGACGGAATTAAATGAATATTACGTTGGAAATGTTTTTGAAATTGCTGTTGTACAACTTCCTATGCTAAAAATGATATTGGTTTGCATCTACAAACCTCCAACAAAGAGAGCTGCAGATTACATTTTGTTCTTAGAAAAACTGGAGATAACACTAATCAAAGTCATCAATCGCTCTTTTGAATCCATTGTTGTATGCGGAGATTTTAACATCAATTTCCTGGACTAATCTTGCGAGAAAGAGCAGTTTCTTAATTTAATTAATTCCTTTAGTTTAGTAATTACAATAAAAGTACCTACATGGATCACAGTAAATTCAAAGAAGGCAATCGATCAAATTATAATTAACAAAACCACTACTCGACATGAAATTCAAACAAAAGATTTAGGATACAGTGACCACGATGCACAAATTCTTATCATCATAAGAAATGCGAACAATGGCACAATAAATAATACACGTATGAGTAGAGTGTTTACTAAAAGTAAAATCAAATTATTCATTGATTACTTGCTGCAGGAGTCATGGGACGCGGTTTATAATACTATTGATACAAACGATAATTATTATTCTTTTTTTCAACGCTTTCATTTCATTTTAACACTTGCTTTCCTCTTCAAAAAAGAAAATTAAATATTTCCCGGAAAAGCAATTCTTGGATAACACAAGGGATTAGAATATCATGCAAAAACAAACGAGTTCTTTCTTTCATTTCTAAGCATCATAATGTATCTCAAGATTTCCTCCTCTACTTCAAAAATATACATATCATTGTAACGAAAAGTCATAGGGCAGGCTAAACTCATGAAACACAATCACGATATTTCAAACTCAAATAAAAAACAAAATCAATATGGAATATAGTAAAAAATACGACCAAATCAACTAGAAACCTTGTAGAGAATATTGTTTTAAAAGATAACAATAGAGATGTGAACGATCTGGCAACAGTGGCCAGTCTCTTTAACCAATACTTTTCGGGAATTGCTGCCGATCTCACTAAGGCCCGCAACAGACTACATCGGGGAATACGTTGCGAGAAATGTGCGACGAGAAATTAGGGATGGGCAAAATCGTTCATTTTTGGGAACAGTTCTTTATAAGATCGTTCTTTTTAGTGAACTAGTTCGTCGAACTAGTTCAAAAGAACGAAATACTGTAGTTCATTTATTTTCGCCACGTAAACAGGGATGCCATATTGGGCGGAATACCGCCAATTGGGCGAAAAGCAAGCGTCGACTTGCGGTAAGAAAATGCATTTTGGGGGATTCCGTCCATAGGGCGTAATTCTTTGTATCCTGGGAGGGCTGTGGGCGGTATGCTTTTTTTTTTTGCTTACTAAATCGTCAATATTGCATTTTCCCACAAATTGTACAAGTATTTATGGCTTCTGACAGAAATGGCGTATGTAAAAATGTTTGAGTTTTGAACACCATGCAGCTATTATGAAAATGTCAGAGCCCATTTTTTTTACATACATTTTACCCCTTTTTCTAGCAATTCAACAAGTATTTAAGTCATAAGGCTAGGCTTAGTAGGTAGGCTTTATACACAAGAGTATTTATTTTTAAACTTCTTGTGAACGTGCAGCTATTTTGAAATTATCAGCCCGTGTCAGAGTCAAGCTTTATTCACCGGTTACCTTTCTTCCCCACGACATTTGGGGGATTTTCCCAGAAGGGATCTGGCAAGCCTGGACGTAGGTGTTTTTTCAGCGTTGAAGTTGACCTTTTTGCCGACACCGTAGGTCGAGGCCAAAAAATCAACACAGAACATGAAAAATCACATTTAGCTCACGAAATAAGAACATTTTTCTACATGTGTATAAAAATTATAATATAAAAATATGTGGAAACGTTCGTAATTTTATTTTGCAATAAAGTGTTTGATATCTCGAGAAAGAGCAATAGGTTAGAGAGCATTACTAAGGGATACTTCGTTAAATTCCCATAAATGAAGTACTTTTTTCACGGTAACAAGGCAGTTGTCTTAGAAACCGTCTTCTTTAATGGATATAAAAATAACCTATGTTATACCCTGTTAACAATGCGCAGAATCTGCCTGTATTGTAGACAGAGGTATAGAATTAGATTTTTATGATACGAGTGGTAAATGCTTCATTTTATTTTGCGTGAAATGTTGCAACATGAGGCCGATAAGCCGAGTGACGTAATCGTACGAACTAAATAAAATCACTTTTGCTGCGTGTGTCATACACTATTTGTAGACAGCCTTTCTGAGTTTCATTATATTTTAATTCAAACATATAAATTAAATCTACGTTGTATTAAGTAGCTCATGCGATCAGACGAAAGTATTTTGTTTTCATTGTTATATTCACAGTTTTATATGATATGAATATGTCACTATGTTATGAAATGAACGTCACTTTTAGCGCTAGTGCTAAAAATTTAATTCTCAGAACGCTTTGCTTTCCCCAAAAGTAACATCTTTTTATAGGTTCTCTCGTGCCAGTGTCACGTGACTTTGGGACAGTTAGGTGGCATCTACAAGAATACCCGTCTCGTATTAAATGATTTCTTTTCATAAGTATCTAACACGCTTCATTCTAGTTCAATTTTCTCATATAGTAAACAACCCTAAAAATGTTGCTTACAGCAGAAAAGTGAATTCTACTCTATTTGTCAGTACATGAAAATTCATATTTTAATTTTCATGTACTTGCAAATACATGCAGTGCAATGAATGTGACAGAATGTGCAGTACATTGAATGTGACATATAGAATATCTTGTCACATTCAACTGCGCACTTCACTACACCCATTTTACAAGTAGGATTACAAATAAAGAATATTCTTACTTGTAAAAGAAATAACTCCATGGAAATCATTAATCAAAGTAGCTGTTATTACTATGCTAGGCATTGTGTCCTTGATAATCCAGATTAATGACATTTATATTCAGCAAGTTATCAAAATGCAATTCCAGCAATACAAACAGCACGCAAAGGTACATTACACACAATACAAGCAGCCAGTATCCCCAAAGTCACGTGAATTTCGACCACTGTATGTTGAAACCTGCGCAGAGAGCTCATGCGCACTGTGACCGCTGAACTACAGGAGAGAACTAATTGAACTACTGAACTAATGAACGATGACCGGCGAACTAAGAGAACTAAATGAACTACTGAACTAAATGAACTAACTGAACTAAACGAACTAGGAATGGTGACCGGCGAACTACGAACGATGACGCGTGACAGATGAACTATAGTTCACTAAATGGTCGTTCCGTATCGTACCGTTCCTTTTCAAGAATAGTTCAATTGAACTAGTTCGTTCGCGATCGACACATCCCTACGAGAAATGAGGAAAGAGGCTGGCGAGACTGCGTCCACACACTACAAAGAGGTTATTCGATGTCTCGAAATGCCTTTATGTGCCACAAGTCGAGAGTGGTGGCAACAATTTTAGCTATGAGATCATCTACGAGTCCCATTTCTTGATTTATTAAATGCTCTGATGTAATTTTAACTCGTGAAATCCTTGTTTTGTTACAATAATCGTAAACCACCAAATCTCTACCCCGCTCTGGTTTACTATATTTGTTGGTTGAATAATGAATGATCAAATAATTCATAATAATATTCACAATTAACAAATTCATTCATAAATACCAATTAAGAAAAGTAATAAATTAATTCAATTCTTTCAAAATACCTTTTTAAATTTCTTGCTTCAAATTTTTATTTTTATATTACTATTTATGAGTGAGTTACATACAAACAATATCTTCCATACAGGATTTTTTTTTGTTTATTTCCGTTTTAAGAGAAAATTGAAGAAAACAGTTAAGAAACTGGTAGTTTATCGCATCTTTTACTGCTAAATGTTATAACCTCACTCAGTTCTATGCAGTGTTTGGTGTTTTCCTGCGGCAGCGAACGCCTAAATGTCGTATAACAAGTGATGGAGTAGAAATGTGTCCGAGAAAACTCGCTCGCCGACCGACTCGATTGAGGAACTCTTTCGCCTCCGCAGAGGCGAACGAGAAAAAACTTTCTAGTATGTGGAGGTCCATAAGTGTCCCTTGTTTCCATTTTCCACATTTCTCGTCGCACATTTCTGGAAACACATTCCTCGGTGTAGTCTGTTGCGGGCCTAAGGGTTTTCAGCCACAAAATTCAACATCTGACGTTTTCCTAAAAATCTTAGACACAATGTTCGTTTCCGAAACCTCTTCCTATGAAATTCTCAAAATAATCGGTAAATTAAAAATTAAATATTCGGCCGGTTTAGATGAATTTCCGGATTGTTTGTTAAAGACGTGCGCGCCAGCCATTATACACCCGTTAACTCAAATATTTAAAGCTTCCTTATGCACAGGAATTTTTCCAGATATTTTTAAAACAGCTAAGATTAAGCCGCTCTTCAAAAATGGCAACAAATATGAAATTCAAAATTATCGGATTATTTCTCTTTGATCAGTTTTTTCAAAAATATTAGAGAGACTTTTTTATGTGCGAATAGAAACTTTTCTCAATAATCAAGACGCGTTTTCAGATTGCCAACATGGATTCCGAAAATCAAAATCTACGGAAACAGACATTTTTTTTCTTTTCCTAAAGATGTTGCCACATCATTGAATCAAAACGAAGCCATTATTGGAATATTTTTAGATCTTTCAAAAGCTTTTGACGTCATTAATCATAACATTTTACTTTCAAAATTATCTTGATATGGAATCCGCGGTATTGCTCTAGATTGGCTATGTTCGTACCTTAAACAACGATCTCAGAGACTAGAAATACCTTACTGGAATGATAGTACGTTATGTACACATCTTTCCTGTTCTACACCAATTGCACGTGGAGTCCCGCAAGGATCGATTTTAGGCCTTATTCTCTTCCTATTATTCGTAAATGACATGCCCTTACCGATTCGAAACGGAAGAACAGTTCTCTTTGCGGATGATACAAATATTCTTTGCAAAAAAGAAACCATAAATAGTACAATATCAGATGTTTCAAATTGGTTTCGTAATAACAAATTAATAGTAAATGAAAAGAAAACTGTTTCAATGCAGTTTTACATTTCAAATAAACAATTCTGTACTCCATTGAAAATTAACGGTGTGCCCTTAACTGATGTTCAAGAAACACAGTTTTCAACAGTCAAACCTCAAATGGAATGCCCACTTACATGAATTAACCACAAAATTAAGTTCATTATGCTACGCGTTCAGAATTTTTTCAAATTCCGTCAGCCTTCATACTGCTCACTGTGTATACTTTGCGAATGTTCATTCCCGCCTGAGATATGGCATAATATTCTGGGGAAACACATCTTATAGCTTCCAGACTTTCAGATTACAGAAAAAAAGGTACGAATAATAAGAAAATCTCACCCACGTGATTCTTGAAAGTCTCTCTTTATTAATCAAAAACTGTTACCATTACCGTGTCTCCTGATTTACGAATCAGTAGTTTTTGTCAAAAATGACTTACTTAAGGGCGGGAATATATTTTCAGCAAACGCCAATGTCTATAAGTATAACACACATATACTGCGATTTTTGTAGGAAGAGCTCTGAAGATAACTCAAATCCCATCTTCGCGATGGAATATGTCACGGCATTTCATATCATTCACAGTCGTTCCGCTAGATTTCGCACGATCGCGACCGTACGAAGCAGTGCTTGCGATCATGCGACTTCTACCGGCAAGACCGAGAAAAGACGCGAAATGCCGTGACATATTCCATCGCGAAGATGGGATTTGAGTTATCTTCAGAGCTCTTCCTACAAAAATCACAGTATATATCTGAAATATTAAAGGTAGGCCTACACTATTAGCTACGTATATATTCATTACATATTTACATAACCATTATACATTATACAAGAAAGTCCACTAGTTATTTACTTATAGCTATTTCAGATTAAATTATCAATAAACTTAATACCTTAATTATTTCAATTGTCATTAACCTTACATAAGTACGTGTTGTTATGGCAATACTCATATGACAAATTTTGAAACTGGCGCCATGCTCCCAAAGGACCCCCATTGGACCTCCGCCCAATTGCCACCGCATTTTCCCGCGTTTTCAATCGACGATTGGTACAGTTGTACCGATTCAACCGAGTAAATTGGTTTCTCATCCATGTAGTTCTTCGATTGTACGTCTGCTTTGTGGTTGCGCTAGTGAATAGTGAATCGACTTCGTGACTCACGAATCGTGAAAGCGTACCACAGGCTTCTACGAAGAATCATTCTTATAACTTCCTAATCTGTTGTTTATTGAAAAATTAATCTATAAACCATGGTTCCATTACTTAATGTACATTGAAAAGTTATAAATCACAAATAACTGCAGTTGCGTCAAAGTAACAATTCACTTCATTAATATTCCATGAGTAATTATACTTCTTCCATGCATTTATATTTATACTTCGGTTTTTCTTCCTTGGCGCACGGGGGTGTGTCAATAAAATGAAATATCTCATATTTTACGTCGTTCTTAATTGTGCCGCTAGAAGCATGATCGCGACGGTATCAAACAGTGCTGGCGATCATGCGACCCCTGGCGGCATAACGCGGAACGACGCAAAATACGTGAGATATTCCATTTTATTAGCACACCCCCGTGCGCCAAGAAAGAAAAACCGAAGTATAATTGGGCTCTTTGACGTAAAAGATAATTATATTGATTTAAACGATTCATAAAGGCATATTATGTTCGTTTATTTCGAAGTGCACTGAAAGTTCTGTGATTTATGAAATGTTAATTACAGTATTCATGAATATCCGTTTTCTGGAGATTTTGAAAGAGCCGCCTCGAGAGCTCCGATCCTCCAATCACAGCGAAGATTCCGCGACAGTAGGTGAACGATTTCAACGATTCATTTGGATTGAACGGCTCGTTAGGAAAAGTAATCGGACTACCGATTCAATCAACAGTTGGAGAATCTCCGGATAACATCACTATTGTACAGCAATCGTTCTCGAGTTAACATGTGAGGTGCACGCGACAACTCCACGTCACTCAAATGCGTGTTTCTTTATATTGTGAGGCAATCATGCCTATTGTGCTAGTGGATACGTTTTAGTGTACTGGCTTTCTCATCTACAATCACACTGCCCACGCACGTGTATTTTTTTATCTTGTGAGGTAACTTTGTGCCTTGGCGAGCTGCAACTTATGCTCGCATTCATAACAGCCATGCTGCATGTGTGTTATCACTTTAACATTTTGCAACCTGTATTCGTGTTAGTGCGAATAGCAACAACTGAACTTGTGCCTTGACGAGCTGCAACTTGTGCTCGCATTCTTAACACCCATGCTGCATATGTGTTATCACTTTAACATTTTGCAAACTGTATTCGTGTTAGTGCGAATAGCAACAACTGAACTTGTGCCTTGACGAGCTGTAAATCATGCTCGCATTCTTAACAGCCACGCTGCATATGTGTTGCTACTTCCACATCGTACAACTGTATTAGTATCAGTGCGAACAGTATTACTAATTTGTGTTCTGGTCGACCATAAGCCACGCTCATTTTGATAGCAGCTACACTGCATAAGTGCTCTGTTAATTTTACCTACCTATAGTTCCAGTGATGCTGTGTTCTACATAATCAGATACTAGTGACGTTTTCCAACGACCACCAGTCCTCTAGCTACTGGTGCCTTCTTTCAAGATGATATGATTTGTATTTGTTTTCTTTTCTTTTCAGTGCATACATTAATGTGTTCTGTGCAAATGCAGCCAATGCATACTTCTCCATGCTTTCATGTAGCATTCTTGTAAGGCATTCAGGTTAATTATATACTTGTTAAATTCATGTCTTGTGTTTTACTAAAGCATTTGGTGACATCTCACAAACCCAGGCAACCTTCCTGCCTTGACAATTCTAAATTGGAAGGTGGTCCTTCACGAGCTGTTGCAGGTTTTGTTTGAAGAGAGGAAATTCCAATACGGTCCACTTGCTCACCCTCCCTTCTTACAGCACCATAATACACAAAATGTCCACACGCCATTCTGCAGTCATTTGTTGTATTCGATATAGTCTGCTATCGCACAAAAATGTTCGCCTCTTAAAGTCAACTTCATCTGCGATGATTATTCTTATGTAAGGATACGAAATCATTATAATACAAATTCTAACTTACGATGCATCCAAGTGCTTAGCTGCACTATTCATTTTACGTTCAAGAAACGTAGTAAATAGGATGCAACCAACTATTTTTGTCACCAAATTACTAAAAAAATACCCATATTTTCGTAAAATTCAAAATGACCTTATTTGAAGGTCTCTTTTAATGAACACATTTCACTTAGAAAAAATTGTATCTTCACAATTGTAGTTGTAGGGAGACGTAGAAAACGTTTTGAATTTTCGAAAAATCAGAGCCTTCAACCTTCATGAGACTTACACCATTCTCTTAAACGTCCTTCAAACTATCCAACAACAAAATTTAATCAAAATTGTTGACGCCGGCTTTTTTTTAATTTTGAAAACCACCCCAGGGGCTTCATGTAAAATGCCCCCAGAATTAAAATATCGGTTTCAAATTCCAGGGGCCTTGACGTCAGCCAGATGGATTGGGTAATATCAATTTTGGAGAAAATTGCTTTTTTTGCCAAATAATTGTGCAGCATTTTTAATGTTTTAGATTTATCATTTAAGAATTAAGAGAATCCACATTCAACAGCTGAAAGGAGCTTTTATGATTGTTTCAATGAGCTAAAGGAATTCAGCCAAGAAAATGTTACAATACCAACATCATTGGGATTTTTTGTCGAGTCATTCTTATCTTATATTCACTGAAAGCTGGCATTTTTTATTATTTCGTATATCACAATTATTGCAATGAAAATTTAACAAACTTTATTATGAATTACTATTTTTGTTTAATATATTAATCACGTCGATTCCTATTCGCTTTATTGTCATCCTAAATATAAAGAATAACATTCTTTATATTTAAGCAGAGACATCCCGTTATTTTACAATTTATAAAATTTATGTATTTAAAATAATGGATTTTCGTAATTTGTTCTCTATATTTCAGCATCCTAAAATAGGTTACTGTTCCGTACACACCACAAAGCCCTCGCAGGCGTCTCTTTTCCTCCTGCTGACACCCGCCGCCCGGAGCCGGCGCGCCCACGGCCGCCGGCCTCCCCCTTCCCCGGCAGCCACCCTCAGGTCACCGAAGGGCCTGCAACCCCCTCCAAAATGCCCTTCCCCTCTTGTCTCCGAAATAGCCTCAAACGGTACATTCCCCGCGAGACTGGACTTGTAGACACTCCGCCAGCCGGGAACCACGGTTGTGTGCGCTCTCAGCGCAAGATCGAGAGCCATTGCGTTTCGCGCAGGCATCACGACGCTGCCCTCGGCAGCTCAGCACGGGGTGAACCATCAGCTTGAGAAGTAGTCTCATTGCGCTACGCACAACGCTGCCCTCGGTAGTTCAACACCTCTTACACCAGTAATACAGGTGCTATTTCACGTCGGCGTGAACTACGCCAAACCGTACCTCCCACACCTGAGGGTACCTTGGGTGGCGCACGACCGTGTGGGACTCCATGGTCGTATCCACCGCAGTTGGGCCACGTGCTCCGCAGGGAGGCTACTTCAGAGCCCGATAAGTGGGACACTGTGCGGGACCTGCGTTCCTGCAGCATCCCGGAGCGGCAACGCAGATCACGCCTGCAAGGTACCACTCAGCCGGAACGTGAACCAGGTACCACTCAGCTAGCGTGCAAGTAAAGGTGCACTGGGACAAGTTATGCCAGGAGAAGGAACCTCACACCAATGTAATTTAGTTGAATTAAACATGTGCAATGTCAATATCATTATTGCTTCACCCTAAGTCAACTCAGATTCCAAACTTCCATTCTACCAGCGCAATCCCTCTCCCCCCGTCCCGGGCAGCACGGCCCGGCGCGGCGTTATTTTACTTTGGATAGAGAAGGCCCATTCACAGTCCTCCGCATCACCACCCCCACTTCGCTCTCCTCCCCCTTCTCTAACCAGTTACCAAACAATTTTTCAGCACTGTTTCAAAATTCTCTTCGGTTTAAAATTATCTTAGGTTAAAGTTCTCTTAGGGTAGTGAGCGACCAATTTTGACGCCCACAAATGCGCATATTTTAGAAAAATTCAACATTACCTTATTTGAAGATCTGTTTTTGATTAGCACATTTCATTTAGAAAACCCATTAAATCTTCACAATTTTTGTTAGAAGCGGACGAAAATTTTTAATTTTTAAAAATTTTTGAAAAATTAGAAATTTACAGGAACATGAAACCTGAACCTTTTTCTGAAGCATTCTTCACGCTAATTAAGGTCCCAATTTAATAAAAAAAATTCAGTTTTTGAGAAAAATGGTTTAAAGAAAATAAAAATTACCTCAGTTGAACACAAAATTTCGCAAAAAATACTCAGAATTTTGAAAAATTGAACATGACCTTATTTGAAGATCTGTTTTTTATAAACGCATTTCATTAAGAAAAAAATGTATCTTCATAACTTTACTTTAGCCGAAAAAGTTTCGAATTTTTTCAGTTTTCGAAAAATCAGAGTTTTCAGCCAACATGATACCTGCACCATTCTCTTAAACGACCTTCACATTATCCAACAACAAAATCTTTTAAAAATTTTTGGCGCCATTTTTTCGAAAATTTTGAAAATGTCCTACGGGCTTCATGTAAAGTTAGTTAATGCCTTATTTTACATGGCGAGACTCGGGCCATCAGGCCCGCTCTTCAGTCTAAACGCGCAAATTTCACTGCGCTCCTTTCACCACCTAGCTAAGAAAGAAATATTATCTCGGGCGACGAAACACGCGATTTGAATTTAGCTCAGAGGCTTCATTTAGACTTGATCTTTTACATGCAGTAAATCTACTACATGGGACAGCCGCCTTTACTTCCCATCCGAAGTAAGGCGTACAAAGGATTTTTTCGCCCTTAAAAAATACACGATTCCGATCGGGTTTGAACCCGCAATCTTATGTACAACAATCCGATACGCTGACCGTTATACCATCCGGAGTTCCCCAGAATTAAAATATTGGTTTCAAATTCCAGTGGCATCGACATCAGCCAAATTGATCGGGGAATATGAATTTTGGAGATAATTGACTGAACGGTTTAGCCGCTAGCGTTGTTCACAGACAAACTCGGACAGACGTTTTGCCGTCAGTAAATTTTTCGTTATCAAGGAGCCATAAAACGTGGATTCTGGCTGCATCACGTGTTAGAGGAGATTTTTTCTAAATTTAGCAACTGGATTTATCCACTTTTTCATTACCAGGCCCTGTAATAAAAGTTTTTATGCCGAAAATACCCCGTTTTTTCGCGCAGCATTTCATAACTTTCCCTGTACTATATAGTCCGTATATACGTACGTATACGGAAAAGAAAAAAATATATTTTTTTGAAAATCCGCACGAAATATTTTCGTTTAAGTTTTCCCTCGTATGTAAACGCGTTTGATAAATAAATGAGTGGTGCTACAGAATAGCTCAGACTTGCTCGGAGTACTTAGTTCTCTGATTTCTTTAGTCTGAACTAGTTTTTCAGTTATGGACGATTCTCTTTTCAGATACCTTCTTTGGCCGCCCAATGGACACTTTTTCACATTTTCTCGATTTTCGGCTTCGTAATGCTAGAACTGAAATCACCATACACTTAATACTAATATATAAGTGTAAATGCCATGTGCTTCCAGGGTGGGCGAGGTGGCTAATAGGTGAGAACGGACTCAGCTCTTCGGAGGGAAACGTCGCTGATTTCAGTCTTGGACGGGGAGTATTAATTGTCACAGTTCTCTGTTGTCGCAGAAAATAATTGAAAATTCTAAACTTTATTGAAAACTATTAGAAGCAATTCTAATCACGAACAGTATTAATTACTATAAGGAATTACTACTAATAAACTGGAAGTGTTTGCACGTGAATTTCGATTTTCAAATTTTTAACAATTTTTACTTTCCCGTATACGTACGTATACTTGGAGTGACATACGTAGTATAGGGAAAGTTATGTAATGCTGCGCAAAAAAATGGCCAATTTGCGGCAGAAAAAAATTAATTGCCGGGCCGTGAAAACGAATAAGTGGATAAAACCAGTTGCTAAATTAAGAAAAAAATCCCCTAACACGTGGTGTAGCCAGAAACCCTGTTTGCTAGGTCCTTGATACCGAAAACCTAATTGAAAGGAAAACATCCGTCTGTCTGTCCGTCCGTCTGTCCGTCTGTCTGTCTGTCTGTCCGTCCGTCTGTCCGTCCGTCTGTCTGTCCGTCCGTCTGTCCGTCCGTCTGTGAACACTACTAGCGCCTAAACCATACGTACGATTTCTTCCAAAATTGATATTCTCTGGTCGATCTGATTCTAGTCGAAGCTTTGAGATTTTGAAAAAGATTCTTCAAAATTTGGGGGTACTTTATTTGAAGCCCCCCGGGGATTCTCAAAATTTTCTCAAAAACGGCTTCAAATTTTTTCTTTAAATTTCTTATATGAATAGAGTAAAATACACTTTTTAACATTGCATAGGTTCGATTTTCACGTACAGCTCTGAATTTTCGAAAATTGTGAAAGTTTGACTTTTTTTCGGCGTCTTTCTCCAACTACAAAATTGGAGATACAAATTTTTTCTTCAAATAAAATTTGTTCTGCATATTGCGTTATTTAATAAAGATCATGTAAATGTTTTTCAAAATATTGGTAGTTTTCGTGCAATATTGCGTGCAATATGTGCAATTTTAAACTAGTGGTGCTACAGAATGGCACAGACTTTCCCGTATTCGTTTTCTATTTTCTTGGGTCTTCGCTAGCTATTCGGAATTGCCACATACTCTTTCTTGCCAGCTACCATCTATCATCGCCAAAAGTACATTTTTTTGGCCATTTTCTTAATTTTTCGGTTTCCTATTGGTAGAACGGAAACATTAATTTTAGAATATTAAAGGACACAAAAACCTAGCCGTAAATGGCAATTTTCTTTTAAAAATTATGTGCCGTTTAAGAGAAAATGGCGTTTTAACACTTCTAAAAATGGGAAATTTGAAGCTCATTTTCACAGAAAATTTTTGAGTTTTCAAAATACTTTATTTGAAGTTATTTCAAGCACTTACACTCACAAATATAATAATCTTTACAAATTGCGAATAATGTGCATATTAAAGATGTGAGAGATCTTTCAAAAAATTTACATTTATATAATTTTTGAAAAAACAAAAAAATAACTCAAAATAAACTTTACGCTATACTAAAGAGTGTAATTAGCACTATCCGTTACAAAAGTTTCAAGAAACAAATTGCAACCATATATGAGAAAATGGCGTTTGAGCGTTTCTGAAAAGGCGAAATTTTGAGCTACTTTTCACAGAAAACGGTGGTGTTTTCGAGAAACTTTACTTGACATTATTTCAAGCACATGTACTTCTAAATATAATAATGTGAAAAAATCGCCGATAATGTAAATATTAACGACGTGAAAGACAAGTAAAAAAATTTACATTTTTGTAATTTTTGAAAAAACCAACCGATAGACCAAAATGGCTTTTATGTCATTGATAGAGTACATTTACCACTATCCCTACCAAAATTTTAAAGAAAAAAATTGGAGCCGTTTTTGAGAAAATCTTGTTTTTGTAATTTTTTTAAATTGCACATATTGCACGCAATATTGCACGAAAACTACCAACATTTTGAAAAACATTTACATGACCTTTATTAAAGAACTCAATATGCAGAACAAATTTTATTTGAAGAAAAAATCTCTATCTTCAATTTTGTAGTTGGAGAAAGACGCCGAAAAAAAGTCAAACTTTCACAATTTTCGAAAATTCAGAGCTGTACGTGAAAATCGGATCTATGCCATGTTAAAAAGTGTATTTTACTCTATTCATACAAGAAATTTAAAGAAAAAATTTGGAGCCGTTTTTAAGAAAATTTTGAAAATCTCGGAGGGGCTTCATATAAAGTACCCCCAAATTTTGAAGAATCTTTTTCAAAATCTCAAAGCTTCGACTAGAATTAGATCGACCGGGGAATATCCATTTTGGAAGGAATCGTACGTATGGTTTAGGCGCTAGCAGTGTTCACAGACGGACAGACAAACGGACGGACAGACGGACGTTTTCCTTTCAATTGGGTTTTCGGTATCAGGGACCTAGAAAACAGGGTTTCTGGCTACACCACGTTTTAGGGGATTTTTTTCTTAATTTAGCAACTGGTTTTATCCACTTATTCGTTTTCACGGGCCGGCAATTAATTTTTTTCCGCCGAAAATTGGCCATTTTGTCGCGCAGCATTACATAATATTCCCTATACTACGTATATCACTCCGTATATACGTACGTATACGGGAAAGTAAAAATTACAAAAACAAGATTTTCTCAAAAACGGCTCCAAATTTTTTCTTTAAACTTTTGGAAGGGATAGTGGTAAATGTACTCTACTAGATGACATAAAAGCCATTTTGGTCTATCGGTTGGTTATTTCAAAAATTACAAAAATTTAAATTTTTTACTTGTCTCTCACGTCGTTGATATTTACATTATCGGCGATTTATTCACATTATTATATTTATGAGTATATATGCTTTAAATAATGACAAGTAAAGTTTCTCGAAAACACTACCGTTTTCTGTGAAAAGTAGCTCAAATATCGGTATTTTCAGAAATGCTCAAACGCCATTTTCTCATATCTGGCTGCAAATTTTTTCTTGAAACTTTTGTAACAGATAGTGATAATTACACTCTTTAATATGACGTAAAGTTTATTTTGTTTTTTTTTTTGTTTTTTCAATAATGATATAAATGTAATTTTTTTGAAAGATCTCTCACATCTTTAATATGCACATTACCAGCAATTTGTAAACATTATTATATTTGTGAGTGTATGTGCTTCAAATAACTTCAAATAAAGTATTTTGAAAACTCAAACTTTTCTGTGAAAATGAGCTTCAAATTTCGCGTTTTTAGAGGTGCTAAAACGTCATTTTCTCTTAAACGGCACCTTTTTTTAAAAAGAAAATTGCCATTTACGGCTGTTTTTGTGTTCTTTAATATTCTTAAATTAATATTTTCGTTCTACTAATAGGAAACCGAAAAATTAAGAAAATGACAAAAAAAATGTACCTTTGGCGTTGATAGATGGTAGCTGGCAGGAAAGAGTATGTGGCAATTCCGAATAGCTTGCGAAGACCCAAGAAAATCGAAAACTAATACGAGAAAGTCTGTGCCATTCTGCAGCCCCACTAGTTCAACATCTCTTCTCGGATTAGTAAAACGTATGTACCCATCACATCAATTGTTTTGCTTTCAAGCATTTACTTTTTATGACATTGTTGAATTTGAATTTTTGAATTTCAATGAGAAAGCAAAAAAATATATCTATGTTGGAATTTTTCTTACCTTGTCCCAATTATTTGTTTTTTTACATGAATTGGTTCTTTTACCTTTTTATGCCTCTGGTCGAGTTTGATTCCTACGGCGCTTGTGTGTCAGTGGTATGAGTGTCGGCACATTAACTGTGATGGTATGAGTTCTGCTCGCGGAGCGGGAAGAAATTGCTGGTTGAAAATAGTGCAAAATATAGTGTGCCTTGTACATCGTCGTGCTGTCGTCGTGCATAGTCTTACCGCCAACTCTATGATGGCAGCATTGCGGCAGGACATAACCCTGATTGCGAGACTGAACACGTAGTTTATCACCCCTTCCGTAAACTCATTGGAATGCACTGAACACCCACATGGTCGGCAACATCAAGAGTTTATCACGAGTTCATCTTAGCACGTGGGCTTAGTGCTTCCATCCAGAAAGTATTTTATTAATTGGTGTTTCTATCACTGTCCTGCTTGGTCCCTCATGGTAAAATAACTCCATCTGAATCGTGTGTGGTGTGTCGTGTTGGAGTGCGTCTCTTCCTCGTCATCTGATAAACTGGAGTCAAAAGCAGGAAATACGACGTATTTACAGGTAACACATCATATGGCAAAGTGTAATGCCAACGCAGCTAGTTTATGTGGTAATTTATAGGTCCTGGTTTAAGACGTTCTTTTTTTAAAATTTATTTCTACCTGTTCGACATGTTTGGCTTTCAGGGGTTTGGACATTACAAATACCTACAGAACTGTGGAATTGATACTCACAGGAACTTGTAGTAGGAATTATCAATTATATTTTGAAAGGAGGTTATGCTAGTAAAAAAAATGAAGTTTATATATAACATGTTGAATAGAAAGATAATGTATTGTAAATGTAGAATTTACGGTGGATGAAATACATCTTTAAGAAATTTTGGTGGTATGCATCGAGGAAAATTATATGTTTATCTAAATTAAAAACGCGGGTCTGGTGTAAGTCATCCAATGAGTTGAAAAATTTAAGGCCTTGTGAACAAATTAGGGAGTGGATCTAGAGTTGATAGTGTCAGTTTTCAGTTAATTATGGAGTTGAGAGTTGGGAGTATACGAGGGCAAGTGAAAAATTTTTCGGATGAATTTATTTTGAAGAATTTGTACTTTGTTAATATGGGTTTAGGCAGCATTGGACCAGATGGGGCAAGCATAAGTAAGGGAAGGACAAGTAACTGTGGTAATATTAATTTTGCTGAGTGAATGTGTATAGGTGATGTATAATTAATGAGGGACTGTAATTTATAAATTTTAGTGGTAGCTTTATGTTTTTAATATGGGCATTCCATTTAAGTTTAGTGTCCAAGAGGAGTCCAACATATTTGATATGTGTTGGATGATATCCAGGTTATAGCTTGTTTAAGAATTAATATTTCTGAAGGGGTGATTTGTTTGCAGAGTGTGAAGATTCAAGCATGACATTTATTCACTATAATTTTACTTTGCCTTTTAGAGATCCAATTTGTATAAAGCAGGAGGTCAGTTTGTAGTCTATTTTTGGCTGTTGATACATTTTTATGACTAATGAAGAATGCAATATCATCAGCAAAGAGGGCTAATTCTGAGTATGTAAAATTGGGAATATCAGAGAGATAGATGTTAAAAAGTTGAGGCGGACAGGACTGGGGCACGCCCGCGCCAATTGAAAAGAGTCGAGAAAATGTATAATTAATTTTGGCACAAAGTGAAAGGAGTTTTTAATTTGTCGTGTTAGTCTTAAAAGTTGATGAGTAGTTGCATGCTGATGAGTGAAGCCAAATTGAGTGGGAGGAATAATTTTGTTAATTGTAGTGAAGTGTAATAATCTGTGATGTATAAGGGTTTCAAATATCTTGGAAAGAGAGGAAAGTAAACTAATAGGTTGGTAGTTCGATGGGTCCCTAGGATCTTTTTGTAGTTTACAAAAGGGAAGTATAATGACTGTTTTCCAGGTAGTTGGGAAGTAATTAAATCTCAATGCGGAATTTAGAATAGAAGTAAAAGCAGTAATTGATCTTTTACCGAATGACTTTGAGTGTTTGATTATTGTTCATATCCAGTTCGCATTTAGTTTGATTATTGTTAGCATCCAACCCCGGAGATTTGCGAGTTTTTAGTTTTTTAATAATTGAATCAATTTCAGAAGGGGAAATATAATCAATATTTTGAGGAATATTTATATTTGGAAGAGAGAAAATTGCTAACAAGATTGTGAAAGTGAATATCAGTAGTTGAATTAGGAGTGAATGTATTATGGAAATAAAGACCTAGTAATTGAGTTATGTCCTTGTAATTTATTGCTGTAGGGGAATGTTGTTTAAGGATTGGAATAGATGTTTTTACTTTACAGATTCTTTTGAGAGTTGACCAGAGATTTTTTGATTGGGGATGAATTTGTTTGATAAAGTTTTTGTATTCATTAAATTTATGTGGTTCCAATTTAGATTTTGTAATTGTAAATATTTTATTTAGTTTAGTTTTACTATCTCTATGCCTATTTTGTTGCCAGAATCATCTTAGGGAGTGCTTAGTTTTAATAAGATTAATAATAGGTAAAGATAGAGGTTATAATTTATGAAATTAGTTTTTGGTATATATTTAGAACTGATGTGTAAGTTATGATTTAAGTGATGCATTCATGAAATTAGTAATATATGGGTCTGTCATGAGTTGATTATATATTTGTGTGGAATTAAATGTTGTTTTCAATATATACCGTGAATTTATTCCAATTTACTTTTTGGAATAAAGGAGAAGAGTTGAATAGTTGATATGAGAGTTGAAATAAATGTTTATAATGACCGGATAATGATCTGTAGCAAGTGCAGGTAAAATGTTTTGAGTATTTGGAAGGTTTTTTTTGTGTGTGATTAATATATGTAAAATATTGATGATAATTTCATTATATGAATAATACGTGGGATCAGTAGGGGCATGAATTTGAAGATTTTGATTAGCAATAAATTTGTGTAATTTTATACCATTTGGATTATTATTAAGACCTTCCCAGATTTTTACAATTTAGATTGCCGAGTAGTATGAAATAGTCTAATTGTTAAATATTACCTTACATGTTATAATATTACCTAATAAATATTACCTAATATGTTAAATAGTTGCCTTAAGACTAAAGATCAGTAGAGGATATATGACAATCATCGGAATATATGCTCCAGAAGAAGGAAAACGTGAAGAAACAGAAATATTTTATGATCAGCTGCAAAAACAATTGGGAAAAACCAACAAAAATGATTATATTATTTTATGTGGGGATTTTAATGCAAGAGTTAGAAATACACCAATTCCGGAAATAATGGGAGATAATGGAGAACATCATTTGAATGCCAATGGGAAAGAACTGAGACAATTTGCCACAATGAACCATCTAAAAATTTCCAACACATTTTTTAGAAAACGTGACATCCACAAATACACATGGAGTGCAAGAGGGCTGCGATCAATCATAGATTATTTTTTAATAAATGAAAAAATGAGACCGCAGATAACAGATGTCAACGTATATAGAGGAAGTGACATTGCCTCAGACCACTACTTGGTAGTAGCAAAATTAAGAATATGGATGAAGTGGAAGTCTCAAAAATCAAGACAAAGAATACAGGAAGAGGTTTACAAAACCTACTTGCTGCAAGAAGAAAGCATTATCTTCTGGAAACACTGACAGTAGAATGCATAGAAAATGAATGGGATAATGTAAAATTTTGCATAGAAAAAGCAGCATCAGAAGCCATTGGTAAAAAGATAAAAATAAGACTTAGAAAAGGGTTAAGAGTCTGGAATGATGAAATTCAGAATGCTATAAAAAATAAACAAGAAGCATATTGCCGATGGTTACAGCAAAAAAATGAAGAAACAAGAGAAAACTACACAAAGAAGAGAAATACAGTAACTAAAATTGTAAGAGAGGCACATAGAATCTCTTGGGATAACTTCATTAGCCAAATAGAGCAAGATGTACATGGGAGGCAAAATTTTGCATATAAAATTTTAAAGAACTTCAATAGGTCTGAAAAAGATGATGCCAGAATAGAAGTAATAGAAGACACCGAATGGATAAATCATTACAAGAAGTTATGGTATCAAGAGAACACCGTGCAAACGAACTGGGATAACACAAATCTAACAACTACAGACCTAATTACTATTGAAGAATTACAAGAAGCCTTGAAACAGTTAAAGAATAGGAAAGCTTCTGGAATAGATAAAATTAATTCTGAATTACTGAAGTATGGTGGGATGCTTTTACAATGGAGGTTGCTACATATAATAAACACTTGCTGGCAGAAACTCAAGATTCCAAATACCTGGAAAGTAGCAGATGTAATATCCATCTCTAAAAAGGAGATAAGAAAAATTATGAAAATTATAGAGGAATAAGTTTACTCTGCACAATGTATAAAGTCTATGCCAGAATAGTGAATGCAAGAATAAAAGCAATATCTGAAGCCTTATTGGGAGAAGAACAAAATGGGTTTCGGAAAGGTGGATCAACCTCTGACAATGTATTCATCCTACAGCAAATTTTAGAGAAAAGGAGAGAATTCAATCTGCCAACACATCTTGGTTTTATAGACTTTGAAAAAGCATTTGATAATGTTAATAGGACAAAATTATGGGACATAATGGAAAAACAAGGCTACCCAGCACACATTGTAAATGTAAAGAAAACCATGTATGAAGGTTCAAAAATTATAATAAACACAGGAAGAAAGAAGACGGAGGAAATACCTATTAATAAAGGAGTCCGACAAGGGTGCCCAATATCGCCCACGCTTTTTAACATATATATAAATGACATAATCCAAAAATGGAAGCTTATTATAAAAATAGGAATATGTATTACAGAAAATGACTATTTAAATATTTTATTATACGCTGACGCCGTAATACTACAAGAATGAGAGGATGACTTACAGAGATCAGTACACCACTTAAACAATATATGCAAGGGATATGACATAAAAATCTCAAAAGAGAAAACAAAAGTTATGGCCTTTTGTGGAAAATCACCTGTTAGAACAAAGATTGTAGTAGACAACAAAATCATTGAACAAGTTTCTTCTTTCAACTATTTAGGGTGTGAAATAGGACATGATGAAGATACCAGTAAGAAACTGTCAAAATTTCAATCAGTATGTGGTATAATTCATAGGACAATGAAAAACAAAACAAGGAAAGAGACGAGAATTAAGTTCTATAACACAATGGCTATCCCTGCCCTCCTCTATGGAAGTGAGAGTTGGGTCCCTAAAAAGAGCACTTACACACAATTACAAAGTGCAGAAATGAAATTTCTTAGAAGAACAAAAGGTTGCACAAGAGAAGATAGATTTAAAAATGATGAAATAAGAGAAGAACTGAATGTGAAGAGTCTCAATGAAAGAATGATGGAGTACAGGAACAAGTGGCTACAACATGTACAAAGGATGGATAATTACCTCGTTGGCCTTCCAATATAAACCAAGAGGAACAAGAGATATAGGGAAACCAAAAAAGAGATGGAGAGAAGTTCTGTGAGGCCGGAACAGGCAGACGCCTAATCCTGGAAGTGAAGAAGAAGAAGATTGTTAAATATGCTTTTAAAATATGTCAGTGGGAAATTATACTTTGGAGGGTTATATGCAACTGTAAGGTGGTAATGAATTTGATTGATATTGATTATTATTGTAATGAATTCGAGGGAGGGAGTATTAGGTGTGTTGAGTGTTGCATTTGCAAATTAATATAAATTTCAGTATTTGAAATACTGAAAAAATAAAATGAATTAGGCTTACTTGTACATTATTAATAAACATTATCAGAATTAGGCCACGATGTATGAGGTATGTTAAGTTACTTCACTGAATTAGTTTAAACTCGTCTCCAACAGATGATTCCACTAACTTACATTTCCTGTTGATGCAATTGTGGAGCCTTATGGATTTACTTATTTCTGTTACTTATTTTATGTCCTCCAGGATCATTAAAGTATGTCCATTGAGAATTCTGACATTTATAAATTGAACGGCATCTTTTTTTTTTTTGTTTTACAGTTTACTTGCTGAAGAAAACTAACCAATTTTTATACGTATTTTCTTTTATTTTGTTCTTATTAATTTAGATGTATGTTAAGTTGAGACTGCTGTCATAAACTGTTCTAATCACTGTCATTGTTGTAATTGTGTTGATGTTGAATATGTGACTTGACTTTGTATGGAAACTGCTTGAGCCCGGAGCCTGGCAGATTCCAATATTTGCAACATTTCTAAAGATGTGAGCATGATAGTGTGCATTACTGTTGCTACTCAGCTGGTACATCAACTGAATTTATATCTTGAATTTATTATTTTCAGGAGTGGTGATGGAGTCTGGTCAGAGTAACAAGAGGCCCCATGCTGGGGGTGAAAATGATGTTGGTGGCAAGAGAGGAAAGTTCTCTGGTAGGGGAGGAGGAGATGGTGGCAGTTTCAGAGGATTTGCTGGGGGTCGGGGTGAGGGACAGAGAGGGCGAGGGTTCAGGGGGTCCCGTGGTGGGTTCAGAGATGGTAAGGGATTTGGTGGGGGTAGGGGTTTCAAGGGAGGGCGTGGTGGATTCAGGGGAGGCCGGGATGGAGACAGTGGTGGGTTCAGGGGAGGCCGAGATGGAGACAGTGGTGGGTTCAGGGGAGGCCGGGATGGAGACAGTGGTGGGTTCAGGGGAGGCCGGGATGGAGACAGTGGTGGGTTCAGGGGAGGCCGGGATGGAGACAGTGGTGGGTTCAGGGGAGGCCGAGATGGAGACAGTGGTGGGTTCAGGGGAGGCCGGGATGGAGACAGTGGTGGGTTCAGGGGAGGCCGGGATGGAGACAGTGGTGGGTTCAGGAGAGGCCGGGGTGGATTTAGGGGCGGAGAAGGTGGTAGATTCAGGGGAGGTCGGGGTGGGTTCAGGGGTGGAGAAGGTGGTGGGTTCAGGGGAGGCCGGGGTGGATTCAGGGGAGGACAAGGTGGTGCGTTCAGAGGAGGGCGGGGTGGATTCAAAGGAGGATTCCGAGGTCGGGGAAAAGGATTCCGAGGAGGTAGCAGTGGTAGGGAGAGAGGAGGCGGTGCTGTAATGAACCAGGGGAGTGGTTTTGGGCAGAAAGGTAGGTGTACCATGCAAAGGCTCTCTGTAATATATCCTATCTTATGATAGTTTTTGGTGTATTGATACCAACTTGCCTAATTGTGATTGAATTTAAAGTAATTTTAAGTGGAATAAATTCCTTGTGACTGCCCTTACTTATGCTCAAGGAGCTTAACTATTGAAATAAATTGTAAGCTGATTTCGAACACAAGAAAGGCAATGTCTCTATCATCAAGAGACAAATCAAATTTGTTTATGTTTTTCTGAAGGAAATGATTTATTGACACCAAAATATGACTAAGAAACATAAGCCAAACTTCTCACATCAGATCAAGATCTACCAAAATGTTAAAGGACTACCTACGAAACTACACTTCCTGGAGAATGCTACTGCCGTCTGACAATGATGTTATTAAACAAGACAAGGCTAAATGAGACTTCTTGGTTGCAGAACTAAGTTGGACTAATTTTAATGTCTTCATGAAAGATGCATCATCATTAGGTTTTCTAGAAACATTTATTTATTTCAGGGTTACTAAAAATCTTCCCTCTTTTTAATTTAAAAATTGATTTATTTTATTTAAATAACTTTTTAAAATTTAAATTCAATCTAAAATTAAATTTTCAAATGAAGTATTCTTTTTTTTAGATATTTGAAGAGAGACCAAAAATTGAAAGTTCAGTAGAAAACTGGCCTGCCACATTGATCTCCTTCTGAGATATTGAGGGTTGTACTAGAACTTTTATAAAATAACTCAGAAAAATTGAAAGTGACAGAAAAAAGTTAGTCTCAAATGTGATTTAAAGAAGTGCAGAAGAATTGATAGCTATTTTGAAACCAATTTCAATTGCTCAAGAAAAAGTGCCTTATACTGGAACACTCTGATCCAAGAGTTATGAAAGAACTGAATGTAAAAAATATAATAATTATATATAATAAATACTGTTTACTTTCCACCAAAATCGTCATTAGATTTTTGTATCGATTATACTGAAAATCTTGAATGTACCATGCATTTGAAAATGACCCTTCTACTACTTTTTTGTTAACTGGGAAATTCACTTTACCATGTATAAATTGGTCTGTTAAAAACAGTATCATGAACAGCACATTCCTTGAAACCTCGTATTAAAATTACCGGATTGGGAATTTTCTTCTAATTACCTTTAATTATTTAAATATTAATTGAAGTAATGATATTGTTAATTGCAACAAAATATTATTGGATTTGATTTATTTACAGATATAGATTCAAAATCTTGCCGAATGCATTGCGGGTTCCATTTGACGTAAATATTTAGTTTTGTTCTACACCGCCATGTAGTGGAGTTACAACAGATTTAACAGCACATAAACATTCTCGGTGAAAAAACATGTAGAAGTGCTAACTTTCACGGAAATATGCAATTGCTAAGAGATACTGCAGGTTTGCCTGACTTGAGGTTTCTTGGAAATAAATCTGCAGAATCCCCTCCACAAATTGTAGACCTTTTTTTTTCAAAAATTTTTTGAATCAGTTTTCACAACTGAAGAGACCACGTAACAGATACATTAAATCCCTTTGTCCAATTGGTTGACAACGATCTTGTAGAAATCACTCAACTGAAAATTTTTAATGCCATCAAACATTAGAGAAACAATTGTTCTCCTGGCCCAGATGGGTTACTATTGAAATACAATATACTTGAAAAATTGTGTTGTTAACATTACAGCAATCTTGCATTTTCTATTCAAGAAATCTTTAGCAATGTTTCGAGTATATGGAAAACAAGTTTCATTACACCAATCCACAAAAAAGGTAGTCATTGTAACATTGAGAATTATAGGCATATATCAAAGCTTTGTATTATCCCTGAATTAATGGAATCCATTATTACAACAAAATTTACTAAAATTCTCAACATCTTGATAGAAGAGCCACAATCTTTTAGGAAAAACAGGTCCCCTGTTACAAATCTAATGATATTTCACCATCACATCTTAGAAAATGTTCAAAAACAGGTAATGTCGATGTACACAGACTTCTCTAAAGCATTTGATACTGTAAATCACACCTTCTGCGAGCTTTGGAACAAATTGGAATTCAAGGTCCTCTTTTGAATTGGCTATTCAATTACTGAACGTAGAACGCATAAAGTTAAATGAAAATCTTTTTTTGTCGGCAAATATAGAAGTTACATCTGGTTTTCAAGGTTCCCATAATAGGACTACTGCTTTTAATTTTCCTGTATACATATGTGTATATGGAGTAATATACATAGTATAGGGAAAGCTACATAATGCTGCAGAAAATCGATTTTGAGATTTCAATGAAAATACACGTTTTGGGATACACTGATATCGCAAAAGTGGTTCTTTTTGAAATGTCTGTCTGTCTGTGAACACCACTAGCGCCTAAACCATGCGTAGGATTTTTTAGAAAGATTAAAGAAACCCATGTCGATCTGGTTCAAGTCAAAGCTTTGAGATTTTGAAAAACATTCTTTAAAATTTGGGGGCATTGTTCGAAGTCTCCAGACATTTTCAAAATTTTCTTAAAAACGGTAACAAAATTTTTCTTTAAATTTCTTGTAAGAATAGGGTAAAGTGCACTTATAAAGGTGGTGTAGGTCTTATTTTCATGGTTAACTCTGAATTTTCAAGACATGAAAGTTTGAATTTTTTTCAGCGCTTTCCTCCAACTAAGAAATTAAGACAGAGATTGTTCCTTCAAATGAAATTTGTTCTTCATTATCAGTTCCTTAATTAAGATCATGTACATTTTTTTGAAAATTTTAGTAATTTTCATGCAATTTTAAAAAATAACAAAAACAAAATTTACTCAAAACATGCTCCAAATTTTTTCTTTAAACTTTTTCAGGGAATATACTCTATAAGATGCCGTAAACACCTATAGTTGCTCCATTTTGTGTTTTCAAAAATGTAATTTTTTTGACTAGCCTCTCACGTCCTTACTATTTACATTAGCGGCGATTTGTTCACATTATTGCATTTAAGACTACATGTGCTTTGACTAATCCATATAAAATTTCTCAAAAAGATTCAAATTTTCGGTGAATGATAACAAAATTCCGCATTTTGAAAAACAAGCTCAAACCCCGTTTTCTCAAAAACGGCTCGAAATTTGTTCTTCAAACTTTTGGTACGAGTAATACTAATTGCACTGTTTAAGATCTAAAATTAATTTTGGTGTTTTTTGTTGGTTTTTTTTTTTTTTTTTGTTTTTTCCCAAAATTATACGAATGTAATTGTTTTGGAAAATTTGAGGGAATAATGAAACAGACGGAGATGCTTACAGAAGAAAGTAAATTTCTTTACTGAAAAGATTTTAAAATTATGAAAAACTAGGGGATGTATCTCATCACTCGCTTACATTGAGCCTATGCCACTGATTAGTGCTCATCTTAACCTTTCAATGGGCGTTCCTATTTTACTTATGAAAGAATAGTAGGAGCACTCTATGCTGCCTCAAGAAAACAGTCTTTTGCACCCTCAAAACTTATTTTATGTAATTGAAGAAGGAAGAATAAAACTTACTATTCGTTAAATTTTGAATGTGAATACATTTTATAAATCCCAGAAATATGGCTAGTTTTAGGGATAGAATAATAAATAACACATTGTCTCAGAAAACTTTATAAAACAATATACGACAAAGAAAAAAGTTAATTAGAAAATTGTTATTAGATAATTTAATTATAAGAAACAGTTACTGCCCTTAAATTTTAGAAAAGCATCAATATTGCTATTCATCAAACAGTTTTCAGTAACTCAAGAAGATGCCTGATTTCCTCATCTGTTTCAGTTCTTCAGCAAAGAAAATCATAAATAAGACTGCACTACACACAGGCAGCACTACAAGTAATGGGAAAAAATCGACAAAAAACAATTTTCAACATCTTTGATTTTGCATACAGTGATCGAAAATACATGTGAACGAACAATCTAAATAAGTAAAATGTTCGTTTGGAAAACTAAAAATGCTTACATGAGTGGGTGCGCTAGAGTAGAGTGCTGCATTCAGAATGTTTTGTTTTCAAATCTTCTTTACAACTGATAGGGAGATGGCAACGGAATGGAGATTCCTGTGTTTCGTTTAGAATGTTGCTAAGTGAGAATACTGAAGCTCTCTGACATGTCAAATAGGCATACTCCATTTTAGAACAATGAAAGCACAAAGGCAGCACGAAGTGCAATAAATCTTTCTGCGCGCCTGCCAGAAGGTTAATGATTAAAATTAAATATCAGTTAAATGCAAAAGTTTCTTTCTTTAAGTCTAGAAGTAAAATAACTATAAAATTGGTGATGACTTCTTGCAATCTGTCTTACAATTCAAAGATCTTGGCGTAATTTTTTATCATCAAATGCGATTCAATTTACTTATTGATCATATTGTGCATGAGTCAAATCAAATGTTGGGTTTCATTAAAAGGATCATTTTCGATTTCTCTATTACTTCCACCTTAAAGATACCCTTTACTTAACTTTGGTAAAACCGATCTTGAAGTATGGTTCTTTGATATGATCTCCTTTCAGGGTCATGTCTCAAGATAAGAAACGTTTCAGCACAAATTTGTTATTTCTGCTGCACACAAACTAAGCATTCCATATTTCAGACTTGCTTATTATTGTCAATTAGCAACCATTTTGATTAAGAGCTCTCTGAAATCTTACAGAGAACACATCATTATTCTTTTTCTGTTTCACGTAATAAAACCATAATATCGATTCCACAGAATTGTTTTCCAAAATTACATGGGTGACACTTGCTCATATATATATTCCTTTTACCAGATATAATACTTTTTTATTATGCCCCACTATGAAAATGTGTAGGAAAGTTGAAAGGTGTGCGATAAATCTTGATTGTCTGAAGACTCAATTCAAAAATATTATAAAAACCCTGGGTCTAAACGATTATTGTTAATTGTGATGTATAATGTCTTATACTTTATAATTGGGTGATTGCCTGTACTCAAAAATGAATGAATAAATAAATAATTTTTTATAGGCTATATAACTGTTTTGGGTTTGAAATCAGCACTATTACATTTAACATTTAATTTGCAAACTTTTATTTGTAATATAATGAAGGTGGTGTTTTAAAAAAATATTTACTGAGTTAGCTTAGAGCCAGCTTCATGAGCAGCATTCAACCAACATGAGACCTATGCCATTCTCTTAAATGACCTTATTATTCAGATTATTATCCAACAACAAAATTTAGTCAAAATTGTTAGTGCCATATTTTGAAAATGTCCCAGGGGCTTTATGTAAAGTACCCTCAAAAATTAAAATATCGATTTCAAATTCAAGGGGCCGCGAGATCATTTGGATCGATCAGGGAGTATCATTTTTGGAGAAAATCGGCTGAAAGGTTTAGTCGCGTTGTTGACACACAGACAGGCGTTTTGCGCTCAATTGCTTCTTCTTCTTCTTCTTCTTCTTTTTTTTTTATCAAGGACCCACAAAATAGGGATTTTGGCCGCACCATGTGTTAGGAGTTTCTTCTTCTTCTTCGTCTTCTTGTTCTTCTTCCACTTTTTTGTTACCAGGGCCCTGTAATAAGAGTTTTCTGCCGAAAATCCGCCGTTTTTTCGCGCAGCATTAAATACCTTTCCCTATAGTATATGGGAAAGTAAAAATAGTGGACCAAGGTGGGAACCTTAGGCGCACCAGACGTAACATAAATTTTATTGGAGAAAAATGTTTATATTTAACCAATTATGCTTGAACATGCTTGAGAGTTGACTACAAAATCATTCGGAAATTTTATTTTTTAATCCAATTCTTTAAGTTTATCTATTGAAGGGTACAGGTGTAAAAACAAGATAACCCATGTGGAAACATTTTCAAGTAATAAGAAAGTGAACATTTTTGCAGGAAGAGGTTTAAATGGAATACAAAAAGATGATAACTATGCACAATAATTTTCACTATTTGAGAATCACAGCAGATGGAAGCATACAAAAATTTTAATATCACAGAAATTAACTTCGATGTTACCACCTTCTACTTCTGAGCCCTTTAATTAACAAGGGAACAGGTACATTATCCAAAGCTTTGGCAATGTCAGTGAAAATTGTATAAAATTGGAAGAACTTTTCCATGGCTGTTAACATATTGCTAAAAGGAAATACTTGTAACTCGATATGACATTCATAACTCCAAGCTGCTCATCAATGATTACAGATTGATAATATTTAGTGATTTTTCTAGTCACAATTTATTTGAATAATTTAAGAATCACAATAAAAATAGATGTTTTAAGGAATATATTGTAGTCTTATCTTGTTGTTTAATTATGGCCTTTTTTTTAACTTCATTAAAAATCATGATGTTTTGAAACCGTATTTGTGCTACAGGGGATCTGAAATTGTGAATGTTAAGAGTCCTTACTTGTTGATAATGTGTAATATATTTTTTTATTGGCATAGTGTACAAGAAAGACATCTACAAATATCATCAAAGGTTCCTGTGCAAATGAAATTAGTTATCATACACGCTGAAAACAGCTAAACAATTTCAATAATATTTTACATTTTTGATTGCATTGATTTTGTTTATTTAACTAACAAACGTTCTTGCACGTAACATCACAATTTAAGTGTTCTTTAGTGTCGAAATCCAAAGGCAACAATTGTGCATTGCGTTTCTTTGCTTAAGTCCAAGTAGGTTTGTAACAATGTTTAAATCACTACATATTTGCCAATTATATGAATTGTACTGATTGTCATATTTGTTTACAAAAGCCTTGTATCAGATCATGACAATATTTATTGTTACCTCTTTTTTTTTTTTAGTATATGCTGACTTCCCTGACTGGAATGCGGATCTAATTCACAGGGTGTTGAATTTTGTTTACCATGATCGCGAACATACTCCAAATTGGTTTACGGTAATTAACTATTATTTTGTAGTACATTTTAATTACTGCTATTGTCTGTAGAATCATAAGTAACTTTTAGTATTAACTGTAGCAATTGGTTATATATCAGTTGCAATATTACAGTTTCATTAATTATAGCGTCTCGGTTAGAATTCTTGTATATAACTATCTGTATCTAAAAGTTGTATTGTATTGTATCCAAAAGAGATATTCCTCTAATTGTTTGGATCTGGTCTCTCCATTTGTACATTGTGACTATTTTATTAGTGTGTCATGATCGTAGAAAATTCTGCTCGGCTGATGCGCCCTCACTCGTCAGGGAACGGTGCACTCAACTCCCTAGCGAATGCTGCAGACAGGAGGTTTTCGTGGTCTTGCCGTGTGAGAGGTATTTTTTCCAGGACAAGACTTTGAAAACCTCCCGTCCACACCATTCCCTGGTGAGTGAGGGCCCGTCGGCCGAGCAGAATTTTCTAGGATCGTCTCCTGTATTATTTCAGTAGTATACCTTTCCGTTGCGGCTCTCACACGCAACCACACTTTATAAATGAGGTTTCTAAAGAAAGAGAATTTCACGGAGACTTGACGAATTGCACTTTGACTTTAAAAATATGAAAAATTTGTTTTAAAAAAATGCATCTAAATATCAACCCATTTCTGCCTGGAAGATTTTTTTTTCGAAAATAGTTTTTTATTAATATTTTATGACTCTCTTGATATAAGAGAACTAAAAAATGAGTTACATTTATTTTTTGCAATTTTAGTTTTTGAGATATGAGGTGTGACATATATGTTATGCTAGGCGGATCATGCAAAAAATGTCTGAAACAAAAAATAATTTTTTTTGACAACACACATGTACAGTGAGCTAAAGAACGTTAACCTTAACCTGTATTTGGTGAAAAATAATACTAATAGATTTGTAGATGCCAGTAAAATGTCAAAACATTTGTGGCCAGTACTTATGGTAAATTCAGTGAACATTATTATGACGATATCTAATTAGTATGATAAGGTGCAAAGCAATCAATGCACAGTCCCACATCACATTTCATGCACATTGTGCGAGGTGCGCCACTGCATGTTTCATAAGCATGTTTCATATATTTTCTTTATCATTTGATGAAATTTTCAAGTCAGCGGGTTCAGACACGTAGCTTTCTCAAAAGTGAAAAAGATAATATTTTTTGTGACTATCACGCAAAGCTAAAAGCTAACTGTCAAAGATTATTGAATAATTACTTCAAATATCTTTAAGGAAGTATTGTGAATTGTCCCAAGAAATAAGGAAGTGTTGTGAATTGTCCCCCTCTCCATGATACTGGATAAATCTTTATTGAAAATTTCTTTAAACATCAATTGCATTGGTTTTTATTTTTATTTGATATTGTGTTAGTACATTACAAGTTACCTTTATAGATTTTTAAGCAAATAAACACGTTTCGTTAACAACTTTCCTTCTTAGAATAGAAATAGAAGTATAGGGATGAGTGTGGGGTATAAAATGCGAGAGTTCTCGCATGGTTACGCGGAGGTAGGGGAAAACGTGTGCTATGGCACAACAGAAAGAACAAACTTTTTAAATTAGCTAAAGTAAAATAGCGTGAAATAAATGAAAAACAAAAATCAAAACGCGCTAGCCTACAATACCTGAATAAATTTAACATTATGGAGAGAATAGCGCAGGTCACTCGACAACTACAAACGATCTCAGCCCAAACGCATGATTTAAATGTTGGCGGTATCTGGAAGTATGTACATCAACGCCCAGCTTCAAAACTCATATTGTAAATAATGTACCATTTGATGTTTAACTCAAGGTGTCGGTTCGTTAAGATAATGGAAACACCGTTTGAGCAACATTACCATGTACCGAAGTGAAGTCTAAGCCCAATTATTTCTAATGGTAACAAATATTATTTAGTACTCAAAGGTGAAAATATTAGTTTGATTGTTTTTTGGCTCGGAATAGCTTTTCGTGAGATACGTAACGACGCAGAAAATAATCCAATGCTTTTTACTTTCCCGTATACGTACGTATACACGGAGTAATATACGTAGTATAGGGAAAGTTATGTAATGCTGCGCGAAAAAATGGCCGGCGCGAAAAAATTTTCGGCGGAAAAAAATTCATTGCCGGGCCGTGAAAAGGAAAAAGTGGATAAAACCAGTTGCTAAATTAAGAAAAAAAAATCCCCTAACACGTGCTGTAGCCAGAAACCTTGTTTTGTGGGTCCTTGATACCGAGAAACCAATTGAAAGGAAAACGTCCGTCTTTCCGTCTGTGAACACTGCTAGCGCCCAAACCATACGTACGATTTCTTCCAAAATGGATATTCCCCGGTCGATCTGGCTCTAGTCGAAGCTTTGAGATTTTGAAAAAGATTCTTCAAAATTTGGGGGTTCTTTATATGAAGCCCCCCGGGGATTCTCAAAAATGGCTCCAAATTTTTTCTGTAAATTTCTTGTATGAATAGAGTAAAATACACTTATTAACATGGCATAGGTCCGATTTTCACGGATAACTCTGAATTTTCGAAAATTGTGAAAGTTTGAATTTTTTTCAGCGTCTTTCTCCAACTTCAAAATTGAAGATAGATATTGTTTCTTCGAATAAAATTTGTTGTACATATTAAGTGCTTTCATAAAGGTCATGTAAATGTTTTTCAAAATTTTAATAGATTTCGTGCAATATGTGCAATTTTAAAAAAATACAAAAACAAGATTTTCTCAAAAACTGCTCCAAATTTTTTCTTTCAACTTTTGACAGGGATAGTGGTAAATGTACTCTATCAGATGACATAAAATCCATATTGCTCTATAGGGTGTTTTTTTCAAAAATTACAAAAATGTAAATTTTTTCACGTTTCTTACGTCGATAATATTTACATTAGCGGCGATGTTTTCATATTGTTATATTTATGAGTACATGTGCTTTAAATAATGTCAAGTATAGTTTCTCGAAAACAATCGTTTTCTGTGAAAACTAGCTCAAAATGTCGCATGTTCAGAAACGCTCAAACGCCATTTTCTCATATACGGCTGCAACTTTTTTCTTCAAACTTTTGTAACGGATAGTGCTAATTACACTCTTTAGTATAGCGTAAAGTTTATTTGGAGTTATTTTTTTGTTTTTTCAAAAATTACATAATAGTAGTTTTTTGGAAGATCTCTCACATCTTTAATATGCACATTACCAGCAATTTGTAAACATTATTATATTTGTGAGTGTAAGTGCTTCAAATAACTTCAAATAAAGTATTTTGAAAACTCAAACATTTTCTATGAAAATGGGCTTCAAATTTCGCATTTTTAGTAGCGCTAAAATGCCATTTTCTCTTAAACGGCACATAATTTTTAAAAGAAAATTGCCATTTATGACTAGATTTTTGTGTTCTTTAATATTCTAAAATTAATGTTTCCGTTCT
The DNA here is from genome assembly GCA_031308135.1 of Acheta domesticus. NCBI lineage: Eukaryota > Metazoa > Arthropoda > Insecta > Orthoptera > Gryllidae > Acheta > Acheta domesticus. The sequence continues at coordinate 26,860,667 of JAHLJT010003656.1, read as the reverse complement.
ACCAATAGGAACCAAAAAATTAAGAAAATGACAAGAAAATGAACTTTTGGCGGTAATAGATGACAGTTGGCAAGAAAGTTTGTGGCAATTCCAAATAGCTAGCGAAGACCCAAGTAAATAGAAAACTAATACGGGAAAGTCTGTGCCATTCTGTAGCCCCACTAGTTAGTATACAAATAATTTTTCAATTTCCGCCCTAGCAAGCTGGCACCCTGACTCTCCAAAGCCCCCTCTGTTCCTCTTAAGGAAAAAGGATAGACAAAGTTCCTCCAAAGTCTCCTTAATGAAAAGGATAGACAAGTGGATAGGGAAAGGATAAGGTTTACCATGCGAGAGTTCTCGCACGGGTACGCTAGTAATGGCATACTAATAAAATAGTTGCACTGTATAATGAAGTAACTTTTGTTTGGTGCCATTCTTTAGGGGTCTATGAATTGTTGCAGCACTGACTGAAGAAGTGTAACATAATTTTGGAAGAGAATGCATATTTATTTATTTATTTATTATTACTGTAGACCAGACCTGCACAACACCTGCTCCTGCGGGCATTCTGCACTTGCGAGCCGATCGTCTGCCCGCAGCAGTGCCGAAAGTGCAAGTAGTGGGGAGTAGGAAGCTTTGCGGGGAGGGGAGAAGTCTGACGTAGCACGACGCGGCACATAGATTGAATGACTGGGCGTCTAATACAATGATCCATGCTTCAAAATTATATGCCCATTTGTTTAAATGGATTATGTCTAGTATTTCAAGTTACCAGGGTCTGAATTCATTGTTTACGTTCTATGCACTGCTGTTTATCCACCTTTGTATCCACCACTGTATGAATTTTCATTTTCTAATTTTTTTTAAAGAAAATAACATGCTCCTTGTGACTCTTCAGCATTATTTTAAAGCAATAGCTTTAAAATATATGCTTATATATAAGAAAAAATTTTATTTAATTCTATCTAACAAAAAATTCCAATTTAATAATTGATTATTCACCAGGAATGTTATAATCTCCAAATCATAGAAAAATGAGCAAAATTGTGAGAGCAATCTCTCACATCAAGATTGAGATAAAAATCGAGTATGTGGCAATTCCAAGAAGGGTAATGCTTAATAGCACATTTGTGACCATTTTCCCCATTATGAAACTGATTAAAAGAGATCAATGAGCAAACTTCTGTGACAATATGTTACGGACAATCATAAGATAATCGTGGGTATTGTTAAATAGAATGCAAAGGCCGTTGTATTTTATACGTTTTCCATATGTCTGTGTGTCTGTATCTATCTATCTGTCTGTCAACAACGCCAGCGACTAAACCGCTCAACCGATTTTCTCCAACATTGATACTTGCCGGCTGATCTTGTGGCCCTTGAATTTGAAACCGATATTTTAATTTTGGGGGTACTTTACATGGACCCCCTCCCCCCGGACATTTTCAAACTTTTATCTAAAAGGCTCCAAATTTTTTCTTTAAACTTCTTTTAAGAATAGAGTAAAATACACTTAAGGTGGCATATGTCCGATTTTCACGAATAACTCCGAATTTTTGAAAATTGTGAAAGTTTGAATTTTATTCGGCATCTTCCTCCAACTACAAAATTTCAGGTGGAGATTAATGGCATTAGATACAAAGTTTTTATATTTTATAAATTGTTTTCTGTTTTGGAGATAATTTTCAACCCATTTTAGTAGTAATCTTGATATTCCAAAGGCTTTTAATTTATATATGAGGAAGTCATAGTTCATTGATTCAAAAGTTTTACCGAAGTCTGTGTAAATGCAATCAACTTGCTTTCTTTTTACTTACGAATTTAATATACATTGGTTGTAAGATGTCAGGTTACTTTCAATACTATGATCATAAATAATACCATGTTTTTCAGTAGATAAAAAAGGATAGATTTTATGCTTTAACTGTCAGTGATTGTGGACTCAAATAATTTCAGAATAACACTAGTTGAGATCCGTCTGTAATTGGAAACCTCATTTTTGGATTTATATTTATGGATTGGTGTAACAAAAGATGATTTCCATTCTTAAGGAAAGAAGTCTTAAGACAAAGATTTGTCAAAAAGAATTTCTAGTACAAATAGAAAAATAAAACGCCATTTCTTTAATACAAGTAATACAGGAGGTATCCCATCTGGGCCAGCATTTTTTGTAACATCAAGTTTGTTAATTTTGCAAAAAATATCATTAACTGTAATATGAAGAGTTGAACTATTATAAGGAGTCCAGTCATCAATGGCTGTGTCAGGAATATTGGAAGGCCTGTAAAAGGTTTTGAAGTAATCAGCAAATCCATTGACTACTGCTAATCCATTGTCAAATGAGAATTTAAATTCATTATTTTGGGTAATACTTTTTCAGATATCTTTGAGTTAATGTATTTCCAAACATTTTTTGCATTTATGGTCAAGGAGTCACCAAGTTCAACACAGTAGTTTTTAAAATCCTTTTTTAACCAAATTTTTAAATTTTCTTCTCAAGTCAGAAAACTAAGAGTAAGATACGGCAGAATTATTTTGCTCTTATTCTTTGTGAGTCTTTAGATTAATAATGATTGATGTTTTATGTTCATTGCTATATCAAATAGGAAATTTGGATTTGGCTAGTCTCTTTTTGGGTACAAAAGATTCAATGCAGGAGTATAAAAAGAAAAAGTAAAACCGACTTATACATTCATCAAATGGAATGTCATTCACTATTATATAAGATAAGAATGTACTGAGAGATGCTTGTAAGTTGTTTGTAATCTCCTGATTCAAATTCATTAACGCACTCATTATAGTCATACGTATTTGCATCACTAGTATATGAAATATTAATAGAAAGCGCAGGATGATAGCTATCATCCATTGTACTCGAGTCATGTGCATATGAACAATCTGTATTTACAATATTTGAGAAAATTAAATCTAAGTGTATGTCAAACTGGTTTGGAGAATTATTACATTGAAAAAGATTGAGTAAGTTAATAGTTTCAGAAAGGATTTTGGCTATATTTGTAGCACGCAGAATCGTTGAATTATTAAAAGATTGATTACTGCAATAATCACCAAGGTTCCAGGAAACATCTGGAAAATTTAGTCTCCAAACATAATTCAGTTAACATCAGGATAATTCATATCTAAGGTTTGTAGCATAAGACAACGAGAAGCCATTTCTCCTTTAGACACAGTAGGAGAAAAATAAAGAGCAATGTCTATTACATTAATTTTTCTTCTTCTTCTTAGCCGTTTGGTTGACCCTTATGTGGGTCTTACGGCGCCTAACTTCTTCCACCCTTCTCTGTTGTTCCAAGTCCCAGGAGGTATCTGCCAAACAGCCAATGTCTTCTCTACGTTGTCTCTCCAACCAGGTCGCGGACGGCCTCTTTTCCTTCTTTCTTGCGGTTGCCAATCCAAAAGCTTCTTTGGAAGTCTATTACTCCGCATCCTCTGCACGTGTCCAAATCATAGCAGTTGTTTCCATTCAATTTCGTGCAGTATATCCTGCTTCAAACCCATGATCTCTTTAATTCTTTCATTTCGTATTTTCTCTCTTCTTGAAATGCCAGCTGATCTTCTACTATACTGCGATTTTGTAGGAAGAGCTCTCAAGATAACTCAAATCCCATCTTCGCGATGGAATATGTCACGGCATTTCGTATCATTCACAGTCGTTCCGCTAGATTTCGCACGATCGCGACCGTATGAAGCAGTGCTTGCGATCATGCGACTTCTACCGGCAAGACCGAGAAAAGACGCGAAATGCCGTGACATATTCCATCGCGAAGATGGGATTTGAGTTATCTTCAGAGCTCTTCCTACAAAAATCGCAGTATATACGCGCACTTTTTCTTGATACTCCACAGCGGGGGGTGCGAGGGGAGGTAGGTTCTGTTTACGTCACGGCAGTGCAGTGCTGTCAACATCCACAGAAAACTCAGCGTAAAAGCGCGTCTTGGATTAGATAGCAATGAGAAACAACTCAAGGTTTTATTTAAATTCTGAAGAAATAATTAATAATTGTAGAAATTGTTGAGTAACGAGAAGGTGCACGGGACACAGAGGTCGTTAGAAAAAGATAGCGAAAACTGAGAAGTTAGAATTGTAAAGGAAGAAGGTGAGCAGCACTTCAAACTGAGCCGGGACGTTCCGAGTGGGGCTCAGGTTTTCTGCCGAGCCGTGCTGTGCCGGGCTGAGCGAGAACTAGGGGGCTGGAGGATCAAGAAAAAGTGCGAGCATAGTAAGAAAGTCCATTTCCATTACCCTCAACTTTGTTCTCATTTGTTCCGAGAGTTGCCATATCTCAGCACCATACAGTACAACACTTTGGATTATTACTCTATATATCATTAGTTTTGTTTTTTTACTTATGTTCTTGTCCCATAGGATAGAATTCAGGGAACCGATGAGTTTTCTGCCTTGTTTAATCCGTTCCAAAACTTCTGTCTCATAAAGTCCCTGCTTCCCAATTTTTACCCCTAAATATTTAATTTCTTCAGTTTTCTTAATTTTGTTTCCTGAGCCCATAGTTATGTATTCATTATTAGTATTTAATGCCCAGTACATTGTTTTTCCTAAGTTGAGTGTCAGTCCCCACTTTGCGTATTCATCTCTGATCCTTATCAGCATAAATTCTATATCATCTTGGTCGTGCGCCACGATTACCTGGTCATCAGCGAACTGTAAAGTGTAAAGAGTAGAGTACATATCCAACGGTATTCCCATTCCCGCACAACTCCTTTTCCATTTCTGCAGAACCCCATTCACATAGATTTTAAATAGTGTCGGTGAAATGCAGCATCCTTGCCTTAAGCCTTTCGTGATTGGAAATGATTCTGTCAAGTGCTTTCCTACTTTCACTATTCCTGCTTGCTCTGAATATAATTCTTTCACTGCAGCAATAAGACTACTTTTCAGATTTAGACGTCGCAGGACCTCCCATAATTTATTTACTGACACATTGTCATACGCTTGTGCGATATCGAGGAAGACGATGTGTAATTCTCTCTCCCGTTTGCCACTTCTTTTGCATTACTTGTGATAAACAGAATAAGTTATCAATGCAAGAGCGCCCTGCTCGAAAGCCACTTTGTTCTTCTTCTTCGTGCATCACATACTCCCTTTCTAGGCGAATTCTCAATATCCTCCCATATATCTTACTAAATGTATTAGTTACTGCTATCCCCCTGTAATTTCTGCAGATGTCCTTCCTTCCTTTCTTGTGGATAGGTGTGATGTGTACTATTTTCCACTCATTTGGTACATCTCCGGTATTCATGCTTTTGTCCATTAATGATTGCATCATTCGCATTAGTTTTGGTGTTCCATTTTTCAGTAGCTCGCCTGGAATATTTCCCGGTCCTGGGGCTTTTCCACTTTTTAGTTCTTTTACACTCTTCTCTACTTCTTCAACTGTTATGTTTATGGAACATTCTCTTAGATATATGATCTCGGTATTAAGCATGAATTCCGGCCTGTCTTCCTTCAGCAATTTACTGAAATACTCTTCCCATTGTTTACCTGTAATACCGTGGATTTGTACATTCTCTCTGCACGGTGATTTTATATTCCTAATGTATTTCCAAACTTCAGTTGTTTTTTTCACACCTATATACATTTCTATTTCCTTACATTTCCTTTCCCACGACTGTTGTTTTTCCTTCCTTATCAGATTTCTTACTCTTCTCCGCTGGATTATGTAATTGTATTTGTCTTTGTCTTCATAGGTACTTAACCATTTTGTAAATAGCTGTTTCTTTGTCCTAATCTCATTCATCAATTCTTCATTAATCCAGTACTTAGTCTTTTTGTCTCTTCTCACGACCACTTCCCCTAAGGCTTCTTTTGCAGCCTGGTGTAGACATTTTTTTAAGTGTTCATACATGTCAGTATTTGTTTGTTCTGTGTTTTCATTTAATAAGTTATCTAACCTATTTTGATAAAGATAACGGGTACTACTATGTGCCAGTCCTTCCAAGTTGTACTTTATTTCTCGTTCGCTTTCTTTCTTCCCTAAGTCCTTAGGATTCTCTTTACGATACTTCCTAGGAGGGAATATTATTTTTGATTTCACCAAGTAGTGATTAGAACCACATTCTGGTCCACGGTGTGCCCGAACATCCAACACTCTTCCTTGGAAGTTCTGGGAAGTAATCACATAGTCTATCACTGACTTTCTACCTCTCTGTTGGTCCGTCCAGGTATACTTATGCTCATCTCTGTGTTGGAAGAAGCCATTTCTGATTATCATGTTATGTTGTTCACACAGAAATACTAATCTTTTCCCATTTGAGTTACATACATCCTCGCCAAATTGTCCAATTACTTTTGAACCACTTGCTTTTCCCACCCTGGCATTAAAATCTCCGAGAAGAAGTATATCTCTTTTGTCTCCACAGTCGCTGATGATCTCGTCTAGTTTTGAATAAAATTCTTCCAAGATACTAGTTTTTTCGTTTTCGTTTGGTGCGTAGATTCCAAGAATTGTCAATTTAAATCTAAAGTTTTCAAGATTTACCTTAATAATTCTCTCGTCAATCGCTTCCCAATTTCTTAGGTCTTTTTTATATTTTTTCTTAATAACTATGGACACACCTTTACTTCCTCTTTGATCTTTTGGGACACCACTCCAAATGTGTATGTATGGGCCGATTTCCTCTGTTCCTGAGGCTTTATTCTTAGTTTCGCTCATGACTGTGATATCCATATCAATCTCTTGTAGTTCGTGTATTACCTCCTGGGCCTTTTTCCCAAACCCTTGCGTATTCCAAGTCCCTACATTCATAGTCCATTTCTTTTGCCAAGTTCGTTTCCATTATCCAACCGGCTTATCCTTGTTAGGCTTTTTAGCATTTTGAATTTTTTCTAAGGCAATGGGGAGCTGGCCCATCGCCTCAACCCCCTGCTCGGAGGACCTGGGTTTTACTTCAGAGTTTTCCTTCTCTTAGACGAGCTGTCTTCCAGGACTAACGAGTCTCATCTACTCGAATTTAGGAGAAATGAAAACGACATTATAGAAAATTGAGGTGTAGAGAAGTACGAAAAGAAGAAACGTTCTAGAACAGCGAAGAAAATAATATGAATGACACCCTAGCCCTCGAGACCTAATAGCTTCGGGGTCGAAAATACAAGAGACCAAGAGAGGTCTAATAGAATAGATAAATAAGTACGACACAAAGTACAGTTGAGCAGTGTCACACTAGAAATGAGTACCACCTGGCAACAAGGGTCGCAGGTGGGGGGTGGGGAGCGGTATTGGATATAGGTATAGGGAGGAATGTGGGAGTATCAGGACATGGAAAGGAACCGAAAGGTCGTTGTGAGACATCCCTTCGTCTGACTCCTCCGCTGAGGTCTGTACAGCTTGGGTGACCCTACCAGTAGTAATGTTAATTGATTCTTCAACCAATCCACACTTCTACCCCTGTCATAGCCCTCAGCATCATAGGAGCACACAAACCTCCTCTCCCGCACGGTCAGTGCTACTTTAAGGCGGCGTCTCCTGGAGGAGGAGACATTAATTTTTTTATCATAAAAACGCATGAATAGATTTTCAACGTTATTTGTAGCTTCAAGCTGAACAGTTTGATACTTCTTGTTTACATATATCAAGACTCCACCGCCTCTTTTAATAGATTTCTATCATGCCTATAAATATCAAAATTTGTCATCATCTAAGATACTTGGATCACGCCAGGTCTCGGTAAAAAGTATTTCATTGTTTGCTTAATACATGAACAAACTTTTGTATATTATTGAATTTGATTTTCAATTCTCGTAACATTTTGATAATAATAGTTAATCCAATTGAAATATTTTTTGGAACGCTTTTTCTGATGTCGACTAATTATGGTTTACCTCTGACATATTTAAGTTGTAACAACTGACTCTTTGTTAATATTAGCTAATTCTCTATTGATCTCCTTCAGATAGTTTTGTTACAAAATTGTCAAGTCGTTAGTGATAGCAAAAGGCTTTATACATATCGTTTTATGTTTTTAAAGGTTTAGCAGAATATCATGGTCTTCAAATGTGATCTTAACGGCTTGATTTATCATCCCCAGATTTGCCTAACTGAAAAATATTAAGAATTGAACTTGGTTCAATAGGATAAACATTTTTAAGAGTTTTAGGTACAAGACTTAAATCAAATTTCTTTCTTTCAGAGGCAATCGCCGAATCTGACTTGGCTAAATTATACAAAATAATATCATTTCTATGATTATTTCTCTCCGAGAGTTCTTGTATAATACTTGACAGAGTCATTCACAGATTGACTCATTTGCAGCATTGCTCGATAGCATTTCATATGAGACAGCCGATGGTGCTGAATTCGTTACAATGCCTTGTATGTTACTTCTCAATTCTTTAACTTCCTGAGTCAACATAGTCTGATTTGCTGTAAATTTCAGTAGATTTTTAAGACCATCATGACATTCAGAGCAAAGAAATTGTAAAATACTATTTTTTGGCTCAAGACTTCTTACTTCATTAGCATTAATGGTGGTTTCTTTGGGTATGAAATTGACCAACAAAAAAACATTCCGGTCCCGAAAGACGGATGCCATGATTTTTCTCTGTGAATGTTGAATATTTTTTGTGATGGCAAATAGGTATGGCGCCACTGCACCAATGTTACCCATTGGTAACATTCTGACAATTCATAACCTTGAATCAGTAGGTTTCCATAAGCTGGCGATGGATACTTCCCGCCAATTCGTTGCGCAATGTGAGGAAACAAACGACAGATGTCACATCAACAGTACGTGGAACAAACGGGCGACGAATTGGATGACGTGATAAGCTGCTACAACGACATTTTGCAAAGAACTGAGGCGCTTGATGTCTTATGACCGTTAAGAAACCGTCTATACGATATGGATGCCAATTTTGGAAAAAATATTCCCCAGTGTCCTACACAGCCCTTGTATTCTTACTTTCTGGACATCCCTCGTACTTGTCGTTTGTGTCGTTGCATAGCTTGTCACAGACAAGGCAATGTTCAGAACAGATGTCTTCTTCTGACAACTCAGGAACCGATCTTGGCATTTCAGGTACTTTGCAATGAAAATTCCAACGATGTAAGTCCTTGACCACATGACACTGCACGAAAACTTCATTATGTTTTACTTAAAATCATTTAAAACCCATTAAACCATGCTGCAATAACACAACTAGATGCCACCCACAAATAACATACTAAAATCAGTGTTCCTTAAGATCAATCAGGGAATATCAATTTTGGCAAAAATTGGCTGAACAGTTAAGGTACTAAGGTTGACCGCAGATGGATATCCTCAGAGATACAGCTGTGGATAGATATCTTCTGTTATATTTTAATTTCATAGGGTAAATTTCAAGGACAGGGTTCGGCTCCTATTGACGCGCACGATTCGGTTCCGAACGAGTCACTCGCGGCGTCGCCACAGTGTGCCCGGCCATGTGGCCAACGCACTTTCGTGTGGAATCGTGACGCTTCGCTACCCGTGTCCAAGTTGAGGACGAGGCTCGGGCCTTCGGCCCTCGCGTTAACATAAAACATCCTTGAGTCTGTCCAACGCATAATTACCAATGCATTTTATGCAAATACTCACCTTAAATGTCGTTGGGCGTTCTTATAATTCCAAGGAAATTCTTGATTTTTTCGCTTCCACTTTTCCCCTTGATCCTTCTCCCTTTACTTAGTTTACGTAAATCCGCGAAAAATAAACCATTGTAATTCTCCATTACACATTCGCACCACACCGCACAATGCACAATGCAAGCACAAAGGCATTTTCCCGCTCCCTGAGTGATCCGTTCTCGTGGTACGCGTGAGTGAACCATGCGCAAGTGAACCGTGCGCCGTTGTTTTAGTGAGCCGAACCCTGTCCTTAAAATCATCCTTTCATAGTAATAATTCTTTTATTTACATTCTGACATTCTTTTATTTTTGATTCCCACTTTCTGTCCACAAAAATAGCAACTTCCGTAGCCGCACTTTAATTTTGAGGTACTTCACTATAAAACATGGCATAGTTACCCATATCTTTTGATCTTGTTAATTTCTTTTTGGTTTCTGTAATTATAGCTACATTTATTTTCGTATTTTACAAGATTTTAACTATTTTTAACTCTCTGAGTAATTCCCCTCACATTGCAAGTGGCAACTTTTAAATTGTCATCTATTTGAATTTTCCAGGTTTTTGCATAGTGTTCATCAACATTGTGGTAATATTTTGGGCACTACAAATAACTGAAGTTACTATGTGGGTGGGATACTACTAGCCCTCTCTGCACATTCTCCTTCCAGAGGAGAGGGTTGTGATTTTGGACTTCCCTTGTCCTAGGAGGATTGCCTTCTCACTAGCTTCAAGGATCTTTCTCACCGTTTGTCATTAAAGCTTTTTAGGCTCTCAAGGAAAGAGATCTAACCTTCCATTGCCTGCTCATTTGCCCTCCAAATGGGCCCATTGGCAGGCAGGGAGAACACTTATCCCAGCAGTCATTCAGCCTCCAGAGCCCACATTAATCGCCACCGGGCGTCCATCCCCTATCGCATGGAAGTGTGGTTGGAATTTTCCTTTCATTATGAAAGAGATCTACAAGGTATTTCTCTTTCCATCCAGGTCTTCTATGGGACCCTCTGAAATTTCAAGAGAGCGATAGTTCAACGCTTTTTTTATGGGCCATTAGCATCGGTGTACTTAACCAGTGGCAGTATTGTAATGGATAAATTACCTTTAATAGCAGAGGAGGAGCCTGGTAAAATATTTTTTGCTGTTGTAAACACTTTGGCAGGTCCATCTAATATTAGTGTTGTATCCAGGAAAACACAGAAGTTTCGTAAACAGAGTTTTTATTCAACAAAAGCAGCAAGGCAAACTTTAACAATCCGGTAACCTAAGAATTAAACCAAATAACATTGTCAGGTTACCGTTTACCAATAGATGTCCACAATACAAAGCCGTTTCACCAATTAACAAGAAGAGAGTCCAAAAACACAATTGCCGGGTCTTAAAATATCGCCTTGTCAATAACTACACCACTTTGCACTCCGAACTTCACAATAACACTGTCTATCTGCTCGGCGGCGGGGCCCGCTTTTATTCCCCCAGGCGGCATAGCCTCGCATCCATTCCGGGGCCTCGCTAGCTGGCCGCCTCTTCTCCTTTCGCCCGGTCTTGTTATGGTCCGTTGCTCCCCGAGTTGTCGCCGAGTGCTGGCGGTGCGGCGCGCGATTCAATTCACCGCGCACCACCATAACACCCTCCCCTCTCGAAAACGTCGTGTATGGTGCGAACCGCACACGACGTCTTGTCGACCTCATCGGCGCCGGTTGTTGCTCCACCGGGTGCTCGGCTGGTTGCTCCGTTGTTCGCTGTGTTGGCCATTCCTGTAATCGGTCCATATCAATTAATTCTCTCATCGACTTTTCTCTCTCTGCTCTTTTCCCCATTGCATCTACTGGTTCCAATGTGTATCTCGGGCGCACCTGGCCCTGATGTCTAACTACTACTTTATCCAAAACTTGTATCTGGTACATCTTACTTCCCATGGTGCTTATAACAATGCCCGGCCACCAAGCAGGATCTCTCTTAAAACTGGTACAATATATTTTATCTCCTACCTTGTATTTCTGCTCCATCGCCTCTTCTTTGGGATGGTTACCTGGTTTTAACAGGGACAACAGGGTTCTGTGCTGCCGGCCGTGTAGCACCTCCGCTGGGCTCCTCCCCTCTGGTCCTGGCAGCGTCCTGTATGTTGCCAAAACGCGCAATAAAGCGCGGCTCCTCGGTGTTCCTGCGTCCCTCGCCTTCCTCATGGCCGTCTTGAAGGAGCGCACGCACCTTTCCACTTCTCCATTGGACTGGGGATGGAAAGGAGGTGCGCAAACATGCTTAATGCCGTTTGCCTTACAGAATCGAAAAAATTCTTCAAATATAAAATGGGGCCCGATATCTGACCCGTCGAGGTGGGTTGGTCCACGTCCTGACGGGGGGATGCAGAGAAGGCTCTCAAGTGTTCCTTTCTCCATTTTTTCATCTTCTTGCTTCTCATTTCATGTCATGTACGTTCTTTTCACTCCTTTTTCTTCCTCACTGGCCTTCTCTGTATGCTGAACGCCCACCCATGTGTTTGCCGTGCATGGCGACCCGTGTCGGAGGGAATGTGTGTCCTGGCAGTTGAGGGACCTGTTTGTTTCCCTATCTAGTCCTAGTGCTACTGTTCGCCTTGCACTAAGGGGTACGTTGGTTACGTATTTTGGGAAACATTCCCTGTAGGTTCCAACACACTCGCTTTGGCCCCGGACTCTTCTAGACGGGCGGTCGGGAGCTAACCCACTCCCGATCAATCGGCTCGGACTAGGTCTTGTACTGAACTCCAGGGTGAGCGGGGGAATCCACGGCGGTGCAGCGCCGTGTTATTCCCCCACTATATCCTCGTGGCAACCCTGGCACTCCGATGGAGTGTCCCCTTGTTGGGCTCCGTGGTGGGTGGGGACCACGAGGATGAACCTATTCCATCTATATGGATATTTCACCTTTCCCCCCGCCCTCTTCCGCAAGGAAGAGATGTGCCGAAAGAACCATTGACTTAAATAGTTTCTTTTCTAGAGAAGAAGATCGACCCAAGATGCCTCGTTTCCTCCTCATGTCATGCGCTGAGGAAGGTAAAACTTTTAAAACTGTAAGTGCTGTCCGTCTGGCGCGAGCCATAGAAGAGGCTTACGGGAAGCTCCAAGCGGTCGTGCGTCAGAGGAACGGAACGATTCTTTTTGAAGCACGTACCGACGAGCAAATAGGAAAAATTAAAAATACAAAGCAGATTGCCGGCCTCCAGGTAGTAGTCACGGTCCATCCCACCTTGAACCTGTGCAAGGGCGTGGTAAATCACGAGGACTTTGCTTCAGAAACGGAGGAAGATCTTCTAAACTTTTTTAAGACCTATGGCGTGACTCAGGTGTACAGGATCGGAAGGAAGGAGCAGGGGAAAGTGATCCCTACTTCTACCCTGATCCTTACTTTTGACCGACCATCTCTCCCGGAAAGGATCGTTACCGCTTTCTACAACCTCCGTGTGCGGCAGTATGTGCCGAACCCTTTGCGCTGCTTCAAGTGCCAAAGGTTTGGGCATACTCAGCAGCGATGTATGTCAGTAAACGCGGTTTGCGGGAAGTGCGGATCGTCAGTTCACGACCAACAACCCTGCGACAAACAACCGCACTGTGTGAATTGTGAAGGCGATCACCCAGCCAACGACAACAAGTGCCCCACGTTTCTCCGGGAAAGGGAAATCCAAAAAATAAGAGTAACCGAAAAGGTTTCCTTCCCTGAGGCGAAGCGTAGGTTCCAAACCAGGAATCCAGTGGACCTATCACGATCCTTTTCCAGTGCTGTGAAACCTAAGTCCCCGGGGGTAACAGCGAGTTGTCAAACTCACTGTACCCCAGCGGTAGTCTCACATTTCAGTTGTCAGGTGTCGCCGGTCGACTTCCCCGAAGATTCGGCGTGCATCCAAGGTGGGAAAATTATAATTCCCACAAAGTACAAAAAACCTGTCCAGAAACTCCACCAGACATCGACCACCTCAACTGAAACTTCTACTGAAATCGATCTTAAGCAGACACCGCCTCCCAGGAAAAATACGTCATCCAAATCCCGTCCTCCTCTTTCTGTTTCCGAGAATCACATCGGACGATCCTCCAGCTCTTGTAGATCTCGGTCACCCGTGGCCAAAAGTCGGGAAATCCCCCCGACACAGACGACCTTATCCAGCAGCAGTCAGGATGACTCTGCTGGTGATGAGGAACCCCACGAGAGTTCCTCTAAAACCTTTCAGAAGGTGAGAAAGAAAAAAAAGCAACCAAAGAAATAATTTCTCATAATGGCTCTCTCATGGAACTTAAATGGTCTTCGTGGTCACTCAGAAGAATTAAGATTAATAATTTCTCGCCACAAACCATTTATAGTCTGTCTTCAGGAAACTCATCTTCTCCCTCTTCATCCCCTGTCTCTTCGCGGATTTAACATCTATCGGTTTGATCAAGACGACGGACTTCGTGCTCACGGCGGCGTTGCGGTACTCATCCGCGACTCCCTGTTCTCGGAGGAACACAACGTTCGAACCGACCTCCAAACAGTGTGCGTACGGGTACATCTACCATCCTTCTCTTTTACGGTGTGTAGTATATACATTCCCCCTGGCCAAGTCGTGTCACAAGAGGAACTCGAAGATGTTTTTTCTCAGTTGCCCGCCCCTTTTTTTATTGCGGGGGATTTTAATGCCCACAATCCCCTCTGGGGTGGCACGAGGACCTGCCCGAGAGGTTCTATCCTCGAAAATATTATTGACCAGCAAAACTTAATTCTTCTGAACTCCGGGAATCACACTCATTACTCCATGGCGTCAAACACCTTCTCGTCAATCGATCTGGCACTCTGCAGTCCATCCTTATCTACCATGGTAGAGTGGACCGTACTCGATGATCTACATGGGAGTGACCATTTTCCCATTTTGGTCCACTTTAATGTCCCTGATTTAGACGTCATCTACCCTCCTCGCTGGCTATTCCATCGAGCCGACTGGGATACATTCAGCGAGAAAATTATAATGCCAGACCACTTCTCAAATAATATCGATACCTTGGTGGCCCAATTCACAGACGCCGTTCTTCGCGCAGCCACCATTGCAATCCCGAAGTCTACGTGTCGGCCACGACGCGTCCCGGTGCCTTGGTGGAATGCTGACTGTGCCACCGCGGTGCGTGACCGAAAGCAAGCACTCGCGAGGCTCAATAGGTTCCCCACCGCATCAAACCTGATCGATTTCAAAAGAAAGCGGGCCAGAGCCAGATTAGTAATACGGGAAAGTAAGACCGCTTCCTGGAGAGCCTTTATTTCTTCTCTTTCTTGCCATACCCCGCCTAAAGTAGTATGGCGAAAGATCCGACAGATCGGAGGAAGATTTTCCCCATCATCTGTCCCAGGACTTCTTATTAATGGAAATCTTATTACTTCTCCAGAAAAAGTAGTTGAGGAATTGGCCTGTCATTATGAAAATTCCTCCAGTTCCTTACACTACTCCCCTAGCTTCTTGAAAACGAAGAGTAGAATGGAGAAATGCAGATTGGACTTCTCTACCTGCCTGGAGGAAGATTATAACGCCCCTTTCTCCATGGATGAATTTTCCTGTGCGCTCACCCGTGGGAAAGATTCTGCTCCAGGACCAGACCAAATACACAACCAAATGTTAAAACACCTGCCGGAAGAGGCACGTATCTTTCTCCTCCGTATCTTCAACAAGATTTGGATGGAACATACCTTCCCTAGAACCTGGCGCGAAGCGATTATTATTCCTATTCCTAAAGATGGAAAGGACAGGACAAAGCCGTCAACCTACCGTCCAATCTCGCTCACAAGCTGTATATGCAAACTTCTGGAGCGAATGGTGAATACGCGTTTGGTCTGGCACCTGGAGCAGAGAAACCTACTTACACCCATCCAATGTGGTTTCAGGAAGAACAGGTCAACCATGGACCACCTTGTCACCCTCACCACACAGATCTCCACTGCTTTCGTGCTACGTCAACACCTGGTAGCAATTTTCTTTGATATAGAGAAAGCTTATGATACTACCTGGAGGTACGGCATTCTTCGCACCACCCATTCTTGGGGTCTTAGGGGCCGGCTCCCCCTTTTTTTAGTAGCCTTTCTTTCCTCAAGATACTTCCGCGTTCGCCTTGGTGACAGGTTATCCGCCAGCCACCATTTAGAAAACGGAGTCCCTCAGGGCTCAATTCTGAGTGGCACTCTGTTTGCCATCGCTATCAATAGTATAGCGTCGATAATCCGAGAGCCGGTGAAAGCATCGCTCTTCGTTGACGACTTTGCCATTTTCTGCTCTTCCAAGAGTATTCAAGTGATAGAGAGACAATTACAACTTGTCCTCAACAAATTGCAGCAATGGAGTGATGCGACAGGTTTTAAATTCTCCGCATCAAAAACTAGCTGTATGCACTTCTGCACGATTTATCATCTTCATAACCACCCCGATCTTTTTCTTGGAAGCCATCTTCTACCTTTTGTGGACTCTGCAACTTTCCTTGGGCTTACTTTCGATAAGAGCCTAACTTGGCGAAATCATATACGTAAACTGAAGAGCCGATGTGTCTCACCTCTGAACCTCCTTCGCACCCTTACAGGCAGCTCTTGGGGAGCAGACCGTGTGTGTCTCTTGCGTTTGTATAGAACCCTCATCCACTCTGTTTTGGATTATGGATGTATTGTATATGGGTCAGCGTCACCATCAACCCTCCGGCCATTAAATACCATTCACAACGCCGGTATAAGAATTAGTACAGGCGCCTACCGCACGAGTCGCATCGAATGCCTCTTGGCCGAAGCTGGAGAACCATCTCTGAGCCGAAGGCGAGATATTTTATTAGCCTCTTATGGGGCTAAAGTGTCGGGACTGGTTGACCACCCTTGTCGTCGTATAATCATCCACCCAAAGTATGAGTCCTCGTACATTCTTCGAACATCGTTACCCCATCCCCCAGGTATTAGATTACGAAATCTTCTCCGGGAATTAAATGTAGAACTTCCCACCCCTGTGAAACCCACAAGTGACTGGATCCCCCCTTGGAAACTCCTCCTTCCCAGTATTGACTTCAGACTCTCCCATCTGCCCAAACAAACTACTAGTCCTCTGGTTTACCAGAAGCAGTTTCTGGATATGAGAGAATCGTATCCGGATCATTTATTCTTATACACGGATGGTTCATCGTGCAGCGACGCGGTGGTATGTGCTTTTTACTGTATCAGGGCCAGCAAATCATTTCGGCTTCACTCCAAATGCAGTATTTTCACTGCCGAAATGTATGCAATCTTTGAGGCCCTAAAATACATTGAATCAGCGACGTTGCGGCGAGTAGTTATCTGTTCCGATTCTCTCAGCTCTCTTCAAGCCGTCTCCCGTCCTTCGTCAGACTACCTGACCTTATCCGTTCAAAGCCTGATTCATCGTCTTCTGTCCCGCCGCTATGACCTGGTACTTAGTTGGGTCCCAGGCCACGTGAGTATCAGAGGGAACGAACTGGCCGACCAGGCGGCGAAATCAGCGACTCGTAAAACTCGTATCGACATCCCTTCTGTGCCATTGTCCGATGTTCAGGCTTTCTTGAAACGATCCGTGCTTAGAGCGTGGCAAACAGAGTGGCACAATAGCACTTTCAAACTAAGTACAATAAAGAATTCTGTGTATCCCTGGCGCTCCTCATCACGGTCCTGTAGGCGCGAGGAAGTGATTTTAACCCGTCTTCGTATCGGACACTGCCATTTCTCTCACGGCTTCATTCTTCGAAATGAAACTCGCCCCATCTGTGACTCGTGCAAGACTGTTCTTTCCGTGGAACACGTCCTGCTGTACTGTAGGAAATTTGTTGGCAGTCGACGAAGACATGACCTGGGCAACTCGCTACAAGTGGTGCTCGGGGATGACGATTCTGCGCTCTCAAAACTTTTTTGTTTTTTGAGAGAAAGCAGAATATATAATTTTATTTGAAAGATAACAATGTTTTATGTTTTTGTTTGGCCCCTTTACAGCCAATTTTACGTTTTAAGATAAATTTTACGCGCCCTTTTTCTATTTTCCTTCTGCCATTTCTACATGTATGCCTGAAGCAGAATGCGAGCCTTCTTTTTAGCCAATGTACATGCTTTTAAACAGTGAGTAAGTTACATATGCAACACTGAATATTCTTTTCTCCAAATACTCTGGCATGGGCGCAAATGACCACAGCAGTCGAAGCGCCCTCTAAACCCTATTCAATCAATCAACAACCGATATCTGAAACTAATGTCTGCGGGAGCCCTTCCGTAACGAATATTTTCTCCAATGCGTCTATCGTGGCTCCGGCCGTTGTAACCCCCATTTCCACTATGTAAGGAAAATTAGACAGTGCGTCTACCGCCACTAGCCACATCTTTCCCCAGAAAGGTCCCGCAAAATCTACATGAACTCGCTCCCACGGAGCTTCCGGCTTGGGCCACGAGTGCCACTCTTGCCGCGGTGCCGACTGGTTCATCTGACAAGCATTGCACCGCCTGACCATGTCTTGTATATCTTTTGCCATTTCTCTCCAATAACAATGTCGCCTAGCCAACTGCTTAGTATTCACTACACCCCAATGTCCCTCATGTAACAACTCTAAAATTTGTTTCCTCAGGACCTTCGGCACTACTACCCTAGTTCCTTGGTCACCTGCCAATAATAATACTCCTGCCTTTACTGTAAGTCTATCTTTCTTTTCGTACCAGGACGCATTACTCCTTAACAACTTCCTCGGCCACCCTTTCCTCACATAATCCCTAACTACTCGTTACTCTGGATCCTCGTCTACTGCCGCTGCTATTGTGGCTGCTGTGATGTGGAACTCTTGTAACAGCTGCCAGTCCTCTTGGTCCAGTTGCTGGCACACCTCCGACCCATCAAAGTCCAAATCCGGTCCTGCTGGCAGCCTGGAAAGCGCGTCCGCGTTGGCGTGCTGCGTAGTCGGCCTGTAATGAATCTGATAGTGATAGTCAGATAAAAATAAGGCCCATCTCTGCAGTTTCTTCGCTGTGCCTTCCGGTAACCTCTTCCCCATATGAAACAATTGCACCAAAGGCTTGTGGTCGGTAATTATGTGAAATTTTGATCCGTAGACATATTCATTAAATTTTTTTATACCAAACAAAACCGCTAATGCTTCTTTTTCCACTTGTGAATAGTTCCTCTGATGTTTATTTAGAGATTTCGACGCGAAGGCTATGGGGCGCTCCACACCATTTTCATCTTTTTGTGACAGCACGGCCCCAACCATAGTAGGATGCATCAGTAGCTATCGACGTCACTCTTCCTGGCACATAATGGTTGAGTTGCGTAGTTTCTATTATCGCACTCTTCAGTTCCTTAAGGGCTCTTTCGCATTCCGGTGACCACACAAACTTGACATCCTTCTTCTTTAATGCATTTAATGGTGCCGCAATTGACGAGAAGTTCCTAATAAATTTGTTTTAATTGTTGATTTTACCTCCTAATGCCTGCAATTCTTTGATATTCTTAGGTGCTGGTAGGTTTCTAATTGCTTGCACATGTTGCTGCGTCGGCTTAATTCCTGACTGTTAGTTCGTGACCTAAGAAAGTGACCTGTTGCTTAAAAAAATCACACTTATTGAAGTTCACTTTAAATCCCCACTCTTTTAACAATCCTAGTAAACTCTTCAAATTAGTCACGTGATCTTCTGTGTTCTTCCCTGTCACTATGATATCGTCCAGATAGTTAATGCACCCACTTGAGACGTAATTTCTTCCAGTACTTTTTGAAATATTGCTGCTGCTGAGGCGACCCCAAACGGCAATCTGTTGTATTGATACAACTCCAACTGCATGTTTACCACTAACACTTTTTTTGCTTCCTCATTTAAAGGTATTTGTAAATAAGCGTCTTTCAGATCAATTTTGGTGAAGTGCTGCCCCCCTGCTAGTTTGTAAAACAAATCTTCCGGCTTCGGAATGGGGTGTTGCTCGATGTCCAGCTGTTCGTTTACCGTGCTTTTAAAATCTCCGCATAAACGAATGCCGCCATCACTTTTTGACACTACCACCAAGGGAGTGGCCCACTTGCTCGTAGACACCTTCGTTATAATCTCTTCCCGTTCCAACCTTTTGATTTCTTCTTCCACTTTGTCTCTCAGTGCCCATGGCACTGGACGAGCTTTAAAATACCTGGGCTTACTGCTTTCTTTTAACATCAGTCCGGCTTCGAAGTTCTTACACTTGCCCAATCCAGGTTCAAACACTTCCGGAAATTGATTTCTTAATTCACAGAACAATGTTGACACTTTCTCTTGCTCTAATGCACACACTTCATCCACCACACCTAAACCGATCTTATCAAAGCTGTTTAATCCCAGTATGTTCACTACATCATACCTATCCAGCACTAACACCTCTAATTCTGCTTTCCTTGATTTATACTTAACTGGTACCTTGATTTTCCCTAGCACTTTTATGGGGTCTTTGCCAAAACCATACACGGGTTTTTCTATTTTTCTCACTTGTGGGTTCCCTAATTTCCTGTACGTATCTAAGTTGATCAATGTTACAGTTGCACCAGTGTCTGCCAAAAACTTCACTTCCTTCTCACCCACGTCCAACTTTATTATTAACTTATTCTGCCCTTTGCCACTTAACAACTGGTGTACCACATTCACGTCCATTTCTTCTTCTCTTGCTTTTCTTCTTTCCCACTTCTCTTGCCGCGCCTGCCAACACACTTCTCTGATGTGTCCAGTCTTCCCGCACTTGTAACAACTTGCCTGCCTGAATCTGTACTGCCACCTTTCGTGGCTTCTCGTACAAAACCTGCATGACTTTGTTATTTTTGTTTAGGCTACTATTGGTGTCGCTGCTGCCGCAGTCACTGCCGCGTTCGTATCGCGTAATCTTTCTTCCGCGATAACGCGCCGGCCGGTCCACCTCGTTATCAGAGCTGCCCGCCGACCTCGCCCTAACCGGGCTGTTGCGCGGCCGCCTTCTTATCTTGTAACCCGGCTCCTTATCAGCGCCACCTTGGCTCTCCTGGCGTTGCCCTCGCTCGTAACCGGTCTGAAATACTTGGTTGTTACTGGCGATTTCTCGTGCGGTGCGCGATGTCACTTCGAACGTCGTAGCCAATTTTTGAATTTCATCTAGTGACGGATCGCTGCTCTTGAGTGCTTCAAACCTGATTCTGTCTTCCGGAGTGTTCAAGATTACCGCGTCTCTTATCAGTGTCTCTGCATAAGATTTTCCACACTTCTTAGATTGGCACTAAATTCGCAGCTCCTAGCTAACCCGTTCAACTCAGTAATCCACTCTGTGTGTGTTTGCGTATCTTTCTACATTGAAAAAATGCATACCTCGCCGCTACCACATGCGGCCTTTTTTCATAATATCTATCTAATGTTTCTTTTATCTCCGACCACGGCAATTTACAAATTTCTTTATCACTGCACAATTTCTTTAACAATGAATTCGTCTCACTGCCCACAGTACTTAAAAATGCTGCCCGTTTTCTTTCTTCACTTTCAACCCCATAATATATCCAATGTTGCTCCAATCTCTCAACATAATCTGCCCAACTTTCTGCTTGCGGCAGGAATGGGGGTAAACGGCGCAGGCGCATGTTCGCCTCTTGTTGCACTCACCGCTAGCTGCGCTTGAAGCTGCTTCTCTTGTCGTGTTGCTAACTGTTGCATCAGTTGCATCTGGTGCTGATGCTGTTGCTGCTGCATAAACTGCGCTATACTGCGATTTTTCTAGGAAGAGCTCTCAAGATAACTCAAATCCCATCTTCGCGATGGAATATGTCACTGTATTTCGCGTCTTTTCTCGGTCTTGCCGGTAGAAGTCGCATGATCGCAAGCACTGCTTCATACGGTCGCGATCGTGCGAAATCTAGCGGAACGACTGTGAATGATACGAAATGCCGTGACATATTCCATCGCGAAGATAGGATTTGAGTTACCTTGAGAGCTCTTCCTACAAAAATCGCAGTATAGCTCTGACTGGGCTGGTGCACTTGCCATGTTCACGTTTTCCTCGTCGCCAATTGTTGTATCCAGGAAAACACAGAAGTTTCGTAAACAGAGTTTTTATTCAACAAAAGCAGCAAGGCAAACTTTAACAATCCGGTAACCTAAGAATTAAACCAAATAACATTGTCAGGTTACCGTTTACCAATAGATGTCCACAATACAAAGCCGTTTCACCAATTAACAAGAAGAGAGTCCAAAAACACAATTGCCGAGTCTAAAAATATCGCCTTGTCAATAACTACACCACTTTGCACTCCGAACTTCACAATAACACTGTCTATCTGCTCGGCGGCGGGGCCCGCTTTTATTCCCCCAGGCGGCATAGTCTCGCATCCATTCCGGGGCTTCGCTAGCTGGCCGCCTCTTCTCCTTTCGCCCGGTCTTGTTATGGTCCGTTGCTCCCCGAGTTGTCGCCGAGTGCTGGCGGTGCGGCGCGCGATTCAATTCACCGCGCACCACCATAACAATTAGTATAAAAGTTTTCAGTAATACCAGAAAGAATGTGCTGTTGTGTCCCTAATTCTTCAACATTCTTCAATGTATGTGATCCCTTGCAAAGCTTTTTTCTTTGTATGTTTCTTCTTTGAATTTGAATTTCATTAATTAATATCCATGCCTTTATTCTCCACAGTGTTCTTGTCTTCTATAATTTTTTGATTAATTAATTTTTTTTGTAAGCTATCAGACTTTGAACATGTTCAGTTTCATTCTTCAATGCTCAGGGCTATTTTTTAAATAACTGAGATTATCTTACAAGCAGATTGCTTGGAAATACAAGGTCCTTGTTGTCTGGAGGCATACAATGCATAAATTTCAAATATATTGGTAAAGGTGTGTTAATGAAATACATGTATGTGAAAGTAAACAAGGTCTTAAGTAGATTTACATTAACTTTATTTGAATGTTTCCGTTTAGTTTAGAATGAACTCGTGCTGAAATGTAAGTACTGTATCTAACTTTGGTTTACATTAAGTTTATTCTGTGTGATATGGATTTAAGTAGACCAACATAGCTGTAGTGTGTGAACTAAATTAAATAAAATTATTTTCAGGTATCCAAGAAGATGCACAACTTGCTGGAACCAAATGAAATTGAAAAATTATGGAATAAATTAATTACAAAAATGGAGCCTCCAACATTTCAATATGAGCTTGATTCAATCAAGATATTATTAAAGAAGACTGTACCATACGACAACCGTCCACAGGTTTGCTGACAATTTATATTTATGAGACTTCACATACTTTACTTTTCACATTTTCTCTATCACTTTGCAGATAAGTTATCTTTGCACTCATGGCTTTGAGGATTGTAATTTACATATTCCATATTGGAAAATTTAATTTTCTGTTGTTGTTTTATCTATAATTATTGCGTCCCTTCAGCATTGTTGATATACATGGAGATTTGTGATGCTTTATTACTTGTGTTCTGGGGCTTGACTTCATTATAGAATCCAGTGAACATGTTGCCTAATTCTCGGTAGTGTGAAATGCCAAACTTATTTTGTAAAACGAGAAAACATAAATGATTCCTGATCCTCTTTGTTTGTTACAAACTTCTCAAATGGGGAGTGGGTGACTACTATTATTACAGTATAGTGTCTTGCGTGAGCACGAAAAAGACTTGATTTCAACTTCAATGCCAAACACAAGGGAATAACTGCGAGGGCCTGTAGAGATGATTGAAGGCCACTATATTCGTATTTTGCAATCTTTTGGTGGTTTTACTATTTTGATTTTAGAGGGTCACAGTGTTTTTTGTAATTTGCGTGTTTTTATACTATGCTTTGTTTCCACTGCGCGAGCACACGAATGATTCTGAACAAAGGCACATTTGTTCTGCGGATGATCATGGGGGAGAAGTTACTACCGGTTTACACCGAGTGAGCTCGCGCTCCGAATGTTTCAGCCATGTTGTTTGCACGCAGAAACAGCCCTCCCAAGTGAGGTTGTTTGTGTATCTGCAGTGTCCTTACAGTTCAAACAAATTTTTTTAAATTATATTTTAGTAGTTTTCATGCAATATGTGCAATTTAAAAAAGTAACAAAGACAAGATTTTCTCAAAACGGCTCCAAATTTTTTCTTTAAACTTTTGGTAAGGATAGTGCCTAATGTCAGATGACATAAACACCATATTGCTCTATTCTTTTATTGTTTCAAACAGTACAAAAATTAAATTTTTTTGACTTGTGTCTCATGTTATTATTTACATTAGCAATTTGTTCACATTATTATAATTATTATATATATAAGTACATTTGCTTTAAATAATGTCAAGTGAAGTTTCTCAAAAGTTCAACTGTCTTCTGTGAAAACTAGCTCAAAGTTCCACATTTTCAGAAACGCTCAAACACCATTTTTTCATAAATGGCTCCAAATTTTTTCCTCAAACTCAAACGGATAGTGCTAGTTGCACTGTTTAATATGGCTAAAGTTCATTTGGGGTATTTTTTTGCTTTTTCCAATATTCCACAATTGTAATTGAAATATCTCTCACACCATTGATATGCACATTTCCAGCAATTTGTAAATACTATTGTATTTGTGAGTTAAAGTGCTTCAAATGACTTGTAATAAAGTTTTTTGAAATCACAAAAGTGATTTCAAAAAAAGTGAAAAAGAGCTTCAATTTTCACATTTACAGTAGCGCTTAAACGCCATTTTCTTAAAAACAGCCCCAAATTTGACGAAGAAAATAGCGATTTAGGAGGACATTTTACAGTTCTTTCATATTCTTAAAATAATATTTCCCTTTTACAATTAGGAAACCCAAAATTTTAGAAAGTCCAAAAAAAAAAAAAAAAAAAAAAAACAAACAAACAAACGTCGGACAGCAATAGATGGCAGCTGGCAAGAGTGTGTGTCAAGTCCAAATAGCTAGCCAAGACCAAAGGAAATAGAAAACTAATATGGGAAAGTCTGTGCCATTCTGTAGCACCACTAGTTTAAATTACTTTGATGTGAGCGCCAGCCAATGACCATGGCAGTTGAAGCATCCTCTAAAACTCAATCAATCATATTGTTGAATGTCTCGGTAAAACTAGTGAGAGCAATACAGAATATGGAATCAAATGACATGATAGGTGCTCTATTTCCTACATTCCATTGACATATTTCCTTTCTTCACTTCAATTCTTAGAAGAACTCTTGCTAGACACGACAAATAAGTGAGAGGTTATGTCATAATTTTTAAAATGTTTTACAAATTGCCAAAATGTTCTCAATGTGTTGTCTAAAATGCTGAATTGAAGGTTTTTGATGTGGTAGTCCAACATAATATTAAAAAACTGTTTTTTCAGTTGGAGGATCTCCCTCGGAATGTTGAAAACCATGATGCTTTCGTCCAGAAGGAATATTTCAGGCAGGTGAGCAGATAAGCATTTCTGAAGTATCTATTCACAAAAATGTGTTGTCACTTTCTTAGGTTACTATTAATTAATTTATTTATTAAGTTTCCAGAGAAGCTTCCTTCAAATGAACTAAGCAAAGACGAAATACGTCAGCTGATGACACCCACTGAAAGAGCACCTTATTCTGCAGCTTGGACAACACTGAGGAGAGAGAATTCTTTGCTGTGGTTCAATTACTTGTAAGTGAGGCTTTTATATATATCCTCTATCATCAACATTAGTTTAAGCTTGCTTTTCTTTCTACATCTTGTCTTCCTCTTTCGTAGTAGAATCTACGTCTTTTCTCATTTCCAATCTTCAACCCTATTTCACCTTAGTTCCGAACTCCTTTCAGGTAATTACAACCCGAATGTGGTAAATTTTAAAATATTGTTTTATAACATTTTTCATTGTGTTATAGAACTTTATTCTCGTCTCTTTCCTTGTTTTGTTTTTCATTGTCCTATGAATTATACCACATACTATTTGAAATTTTGACAGTTTCTTATTGGTATCTTCATAGTTCTATAACACAAGTTATATAACACAATGACCATCGTTGTCCTCCTCTATGGAAGTGAGAGTTGGGTCCCTAAAAAGAGCACTTACACACAATTACAAAGTGCAGAAATGAAATTTCTTTGAAGAACAAAAGGTTGCACAAGAGAAGGTAGATTTAAGAATGATGAAATAAGAGAAGAAGTGAATGTGAAGAGCCTCAATGAAAGAATGATGGAGTACAGGAACAAGTGGCTACAACGTGTACAAAGGGTGGATAACTCTCGTTTACCGAAGTTGGCCTTCCAATATAAACCAAGAGGAAGAAGAGAGATAAGGAGGCTGAAAAAGAGATGGAGAGAAGTTCTGTGAGGCCGGAACAGGCAGACGCCTAGTCCTTGAAGTGAAGAAGAAGAAGAACATTTTTCATATGTTAGAATTAGTATATCACCAACCAACACAAAAACATTAGAAACTAGTGGTGCTACATCTCGCATTATTTCTAACATTTGCAATTTTTTAAAAGAGTGTTGAATGTAAATGAGACTTGCCCACATCCACAGTCTGCAAACCAAATGTGGTTCCCCCGTAAATCTCGTACATATGCTGATAATGATAAGGCCAAGACTCATTGTGAACACAATGGTGGCAAACTATATTCGTACATTTCTTCTCATGGAGCTGACCACATTTGTCTTCTGCAGCTACACACAGCACTCATCTGCTCTGTTCTCTGTTACGGGAGTATTGTATGTGGATGAACTGTTTCGTCCAACATAATAGTGTCCACCACTCCTGTATCCACATTGCCACTGGTGCACACTGGACTAGCAGATTTTGTTGACTTCTAGATGATTCTGGCAATCTATCCCTAAAACAAAGTAGGGAAATCCTAATAGTATCTTACGCTGCGAAAATTTGGGGTATGACTTGACCCATGCATCCTGCCAAACATAATCCAGCCTAGGTATCGCAGTTTATGTTCTCCGAATATCACTCCCCCAGCTGCCTGGTGTCCAATTCTTAAATCTATTGCGAGATCTTGATGATTTCTGCCTTCCTACCCCCATGAATGCCCCAGGCACCTTCACCCCCTCCCCCCTCTTGGAAATCATTCAACCGAACATTGACATAGTCTTACCTTCTCAAATATTAACGCTGTAAGAGACAAGTCAAAAAAATTACAATTTGGTGATTTTTGAAAACCAAAGGAAGAGAGCAATATGGCGTTTATGTCATCTCGTAGACTACATTAGGCACTATCCTCCAAAAGTTTAAAGAAAAAATTTGGAGTCGTTTTTGAGAAAATGTCCGGGGGGCTTCACGTAAAGCACCCCCAAATTTTATAGAATCTTTTACAAACTCTCAAACCTTTGACTCGAGTAAGATCGACAGGGGTTTCTTCAATTTAATAATAAAAAAACACCTATGTATGGTTTAGGCGCTAGCAAAGTTCACAGGACATTTTGCTTTCAATTGGTTTTTTGGTCTCAAGGAAATAGGGTGCCTGCTTCCAGCATCAGTTTTGATGAGACAAATTTTGCCGAAGATTCAGGAAGAACTAATTTGATAACAAAAAGGGGCTGTAAATACCCCGAACGAGTAATGATTTCATCAAATTCGCTACATTCATCGTGTTTGATGCAGCTGCTAATGGAACCTACGCACCTACGTAGTATAAAACTAATGCATCTACGTAGTATACAAATCTAAACATCTGTTCAACTCCGACCCGTCGAGATAGGTTGGTCCACGTTCTGACGAAGGGATGCAGGGAGGGCTCTCGTGTATTACTTATTCCAGTCATCTTTCTTCTCTCCATTGTCCATTCTCGTTCTTTTATAACATCATGTTTCTTTTCTTCTTCCCCTTCTATTTCACTGGACCCTTCTGTATCGCCAACCCATGTGTTTGCCGTGCATGGCGACCCGTGTCGGAGGGAATGTGTGCCCTGGCGGTAGAAGGGCCAGTTTGTTTCCCAACAACTCCTTGATTTACTTTCTGCTTTGCACCTAGGGATACGTCATTTACGTATATTGAGGACAGTGGCGTGCGGTCATAATTTTTGTAGCGGAAGCACTTTTGAAGTCGAAGGTGTAAAAAACGTAAAACAGTTAAAGATGATATGAATTTTCACAAACTGTGAATATTAACCCGGGCGTCTTGCATACGAACGTAACTGATTGCCCGGGAGTAAACAGACCATAGGGAGAATTTCGTTGCCTAAATGCCTTCTAACATTATAAAAAAATATAATTCTGTATTTATGTGACTTACAACTAAACCGTACTTAGTTGTTTAAAATTATTAACAAATTTATGAAATCCATCAATGCATTAAAGCATAATTTTTACTTTCCCGTATACGTACGTATACACGGAGTGATATACGTAGTATAGGGAAAGTTATGTAATGCTGCGCGAAAAAATGGCCAATTTTCGGCGGAAAAAAATTAATTGCCGGGCCGTGAAAACGAATAAGTGGATAAAACCAGTTGTTAAATTAAGAAAAAAAAAATCCTGTATCTCGCGGTGTGGTCAAAATCCATGATTTGTTGCTTCTTTATACTTAAAAATCGATTGACGGCATTCCGTCCGTCTGTCCGTCTGTGGTCAACGCTAGCGCCTAAACCGTTCGGTCGATTTTCTTCAAAATTGATATTCCCCAGTCGATCTGATTCTAGTCGAAGCTTTGTTGACAAGAAATGACAAAAAAATGTACTTTTGGCGATGATAGATGGTAACTGGCAAGAAAGAGTATGTGGCAATTCCGAATAGCTAGCGAAGACCCAGGAAAATAGAAAACTAATACGGGAAAGTCTGTGCCATTCTGTAGCACCACTAGTTCTTTCATCAAATGAAAAATAAGTGCGTAATTTTTAATATATGGCGAATGTTAATTTGAAAATGTATCTATAAAGTTCAGTAATAATGTTTTTCACGATCTATACAAACAATGAATGTGATGGCCCGTTCTACTGTTTTCTTACACTTTTCACATTCTCTGGATGCTCTTCGGTTTAAATTCTTTGGACAAATTTCACGTCCTGTTAGTTCTATTTCTTGCATCTTGTGTTTGTTTTTGCTCCGAATGCAAATAATGTATTATTTTTGGTATCAACTCTCGCGACAATCCTGGTAGAATTTATCTCATAATAGACCAAGGGCGAATAATACGATCCAAACTTCCTTCTGCAATTCTTATGTGTGGTGATTCCTCGAAATATCGTAATGTTTTATTCTTCTGAAAGTTGATCGTGCCTACGTCGAATGTATCACCGGAAACGGAGATTATCGCAAGGATCCGTGGGCGTTGCGCCGCCCGTGTCGATCGCGGGTTGTTCCTATCACGAAGTCTTGTAGACTTCGCGGTTCCGACTTTCCTCGTTAGATGTCACTACTGCTCGGAATGAGTTCAACGACACATTCCCTTCTCGCAAGGGAGAACTGCAGAACAGTACGCAAAGAATTAGTTTGTTTATAATACTTTCTTTAAATTAATATAAACGTTCTCGGTATTATTCGGTGCTTTATACTTTCATTGTATTATAACGTTGTTAGCACGTACATAAAACACTCTCAAAATGCCAAAATAATAATTTTTTTCGAACTTGGAAATTGCTACCAGTCGATCACAACGGAATGAATTCTAATAATCATTCTCTCTGCGCACTCACTGCCGACCCGACTTTTCACGAGGCTTGACGAAGTCGAACGCCTACACTCTCCAGGAGCGAAGAAGCTTCGCTGACGTCACGAGACGAATTTACTCACCGTTTTGAAAACACCGATTGTTACGGTTCAACTACTAGTACTTAGCTCAGAATCTGAGTTGAGTAAACAGTTTTGCTCTGGCCATAAGCAACGAATATTTAAAATATAGAAAGGATTTTTCTGTGCTTTGCTTAGGGGAATGACTCATTCCCTTCATTCCATGGAATGCACGCCACTGATTGGGGAACATTCCTTGTAGGCTTCAATACACTTGCTTTGGCCTCGGACTCCTCTAGACGGGCGGTCGGGAGCAGCGAGTATATATCGGGAGCTAACCCACTCCCGATCAATCGGCTCGGACTAGGTCTTGTACTGAACTCCAGGTTGACCGGAGGGATCCACGGCGGGTCAGCGCTGTCATTCCCTCACTATATCGTCATGTCAACCCTGACATTCCAGTGGAGTGTCGCCTTGTTGGACTCCACGGTGGGTGGGGGAGCACGGAGATGAATTAGGGCCGTTTCTACAAACACGGTACATTACCATGGTCTCCGTATCCGTGGAGTTAAGTTATCCTTCTGGTATAAGCATTTAATGCATTCTACAAACGCAGTTACACCAATGGCATAAGTATCCTTCGCACGGAACACGGTAGGAACATACTGCGATTTTCGTAACTTTCCCCCTGACAGAAATCAGCTGTTTCGCTGTCATCCAATCGGGGACTTATATTTCGCGACAGTGACGTCACTATGGTGACGTTCAAGCACCCGATTGGATGAAACCGTCAGCAGCTGATTCCTGTCAGGGGCAACGTTACGAAAATCTTAGTATAGTTGGCAGTACTGAAGCACGAAATTGCAATGCTTTCTGGGTATTATCGGCGTTCCTTGGATAAGATTTCAGCAGAGCGCGCTGACTTGTGTCTCGGGAGTGCAAATTGCGGAGCCATGAACGTATACGAAGACACCTGAGTGATCGTAGAGCTTGAGCTTGCGCCACTGGTGGCGATTTGAGCCTTGTGCTCTCTCGAGACAAGTTATTTACATTAAAATAGCCCAATTAGCAAATAAATTAATGTATCTTACTGATATTTTAATTAACTGTTTATTTTACATGTTTAAATAATGTTTTATTTTCAAAATATATTTATTAGTATCTGAGAAAAAAAATTGATATTAACTATCACTCCAAAACACATTAAAAATAACCAAATATTTTTTAATTCTAGAAGTAATGGCTTTAGACAAAAATGCTACTATAATTATATTTTTCGTTTAGTAAACTAAATATGCTCATTAATTCCATGAAAAATAGTCTATTGTCTCTGTTTATGACATTCATGCAATTAAAATCCCACTGTGCAATTAAAACTCCCTGCCCACCAATCAGAATTCAGAAAAGGAGCCAAATCGTTTCATTAAGAATCTATAACACAGACATAGCCAAGATATTTCCAGTCAGCCATCAAACATGAACAAAAATTCACATCACAGTTTGCATACCTACAACAACTGTATATAAACAACGAATGAATAAAACTAAATTGGTGAAGTAAACGCTAATCTAGCTAACTAATGGAACAATATAAAATATTTAATGTGTATAAATTGAATGTTGTACATGTAAAACATTTGGCCTTAGGATTACGAATGTACAAAATGTACACATCAGTTGTGTTTAATTACTAGTTGTTTTTACTTCCTAATACTTATCTGTACATGTATTCTCTCATACCTGTCTTTACTTTTCGTGGGAAGTAATGTTTTCATGACTTTGTCAGTTTCTCCTAATATTTTATAAGCAATATATTCAGTACCTTCCATTTCTAATATTTCTTGCAAACAAACATTGCAAGGCCTACTATCTTTTTTAGAAGCAATACGTCGTCAAACGTATGCCTCGAATGATAAAAATGTGCTTGAATTTCTCAAAATTTAAATCATTCTTAAATGGAAACGAAAAAATATTGAACGTAACATGTGTACAAAGGGGCATAATTGCGCTCGTGGTATATCAGAAAACTCGCTCCTATCGTCGCTCATTTTCTTGAACACACCACTTGTGCAATTATGCCCCTCTTTATACACTTGTTTCGTTAATTACTATAATCTACAATCTCTTAACAGGTTCCTAAATTATTACTTTAAGTGATTGAAAATTGTAAGATGGAGCTTTTTACATATGGGAGAATGTCAGGAAAATGAATTACGGAGAAAGTGAAAATTTAAGATTGTGCATACACAGTTTATTAATAAATTTTTTCTTTAAAATTGCCGAGAAGCATACATTGCACCTTCAACATCTTTTTTCTTTTCTTCTTTTATTGACTTGACTATGCAAAATTACTATCCAAACAAGACTATGAAAAATTAAAATTGCCTTGTTTTTTACCAAGTGTAACACCCATTCACTTTTCATTCTTGGATTATTTTTTAAACCTATTTTAAATCTTTACATCACATGTTTTATACATTCTTTTCTAATAATAAAGTTGTCTCTATGGACGTTTAGTTTCACAAGGTGATTGAAAGTCTTTGCATCACCATCCGACAGTATTGTTGTATATCTAAAATTGAGACAGGACCCTCTTCCTCAATATCTCAATTGCAGCTACCTCCATTGCATTTGAAGATCCATTAAAATTATTATGACACTCACCACTTAAATAATGAATTTCTTTCAATTTTTATATTCACAGCTTTTTTCTCCTAATTTGTTGTTGTTTTTTCACAAGTGCCACAGTATTTTGACAAAACATGAAAATCAGTAACAAGACCAGTCAAGGTATCGATAACAATTCCCATTCCATAATGAGATGTATTGCCTTGTTTATGCCATGTTCCATCGTACAATACTGATAAATTTATAACGTCATCACCACGAAGGCTAGACTTCGTGGTCATCACTAACTGAATCTAGTACATCTGTGTATACTGCGAGCAAAACGTCTGCCGACTTGACAGCCGGGAGTGGGGGAGAGCGATGTTGCCACTTACTCGGGCGGCAGACACGTGTTCGTTCTTGCGTCAGATCAGCTGTTGATGCATACACGTCCAACTTATTGTATTTTTAGTAAAAGTGTAATAATGACACTAGTTTATTTGATGAAATTCTGTTACACAATTTTATCGCAGTCCCTTACACTACAATCCTGCCAAAGCAAGGAATAACGAAACATTTTTGCATAAGCAGATGAAAGTAAGTACAGCGATACGCGTTTTAAGAAGGAAGATGCATAGTATTTATTATGAAGGATTTATAAGAGAGAAGTATCTAAAAGCAAGACATCTTGGTTTAAATACATACCTTTCACAGAAATTTCAAAAAAAAAAAAAAAAAAAAAAAAGCAGGACTTTTCCAAGTTACTGACTTTGCCTGTTATTTACAAGGTTTTCAAAGAGGCGTCCTATTGAATGCATTAGCATAAAGATGAAAATTAGAAATGTCCCGTAAGGTGGATGTACATATACATCGTGTCATAAGTATATCAGCCTTTAAGTAAGCCTTTAACACTAGAAGTCACAACCACACACACGATGCATAACCTAACAAGTAATGGCGCTCCTCTTAGTGCTCGGCGCTCTTCAAATTTCAGTTGCTTCGCGCTATTACATTTCATTTGTTTCTTAGTAAACTTCGGCAATTCTGTAGTGACACCACAATTTGAAGCCTCTGATTGGATAACGGAACCCCCTCTCCCCTCTCAGCGTGGAGCTGTCAAGTCGGCAGAAGTTTTGCTCGCAGTTATCAGCTTCATGTATGGCTGCATATGAAAGCCTCAAAATTTCCTCTTTCATTTTTGCATTATTTTTAATAACAGCAAGAACACGAGAATTGTAAGTTGAAATATCCATTGATGGTAAACCAATTACCATTAAAACTGCTCTTTTGCTGAATGGCCCCTACCTATTTGCAAAGAAGCAGCCACAATTTTCCTATTCCCTTCATATGGTGACCTAGTACAAGATTATGTTACAGAATCACTAGGGCTAGTTAAAACTTTATTTAACACTTGTTCACAATTATTACACTTGCTCTCTAACTGATGAGCAAATGACATTGATTCTTTTACTTCAATGCATAGGAGATATGAGGATTCACAGACAGCACTCGCACACATCCTTTTAGTAAATGTTCCCAAACACACTTGTGAAGTAACATGTAAGTGCAATTCTCTTCTTCAGATATTTCACTGTTCAGCAGGAAAAACATCAGTGAACTTGGAAAAAATGTTCGCACTGGCTGATGGTGTGACCGGTGTGATTTTGTCAGATAATGAACAATGCTTGACATCTGATTCTAAAAAAGTTTCTTCTTCCTCAGCGCTGGCACTTGTGACTACAATCTCCTGCTGTTTCTTATTTAAAAAAGCTGCAATTTTATTACCAGTGCACTCCTTTGCACCGAAACAAATATAACCTAAACTAGCCGACGGAAAATAAGTTGAGAATATTAAATATTTATTACACAACACCTACCAATTAACTAAGTTTAGAAATGTTAAAATAAAGAAACTAATGAGACTAATAGTTTGGAATTATTCTTGTAAAACGAAAGTTAACAAATCTTGTTAATTGCATTAACGACCTCTTTAAATTAGAAACTAGTGGTGCTACAGAATGGCACAGACTTTCCCGTATTAGTTTTCTATTTTCTTGGGTCTTCGCTAGCTATTCGGAATTGCCACATACTCCTTCTTGCCAGCTACCATCTATCACCGCCAAAAGTACATTTTTTTGGTCATTTTCTTAATTTTTCGGTTTCCTATTGGTAGAACGAAAATATTAATTTGAGAATATTAAAGAACACAAAAACCTAGCCGTAAATGGCAATTTTCTTTTAAAAATCATGTGCCGTTTAAGAGAAAATGGCGTTTTAACACTACTAAAAATGCTACATTTGAAGCTCATTTTCACAGAAAATGATCGAGTTTTCAAAATACTTTATTTGAAGTTATTTGAAGAAATTACACTCACAAATATAATGTTTATAAATTGCTTGTAATGTGCGTATTAAAGATGTGAGAGATCTTTCAAAAAAATTACAATTATGTAATTTTTGAAAAAACAAAAAAATAACTCAAAATGAACTTTACGCTATACTAAAGAGTGTAATTACCACTATCCGTTACAAAAGTTTCAACAAAAAAATTGCAGTCATATAAGAGAAAATGGCGTTTGAGCATTTCTGAAAATGCCGAAATTTGAGCTACTTTTCACAGAAAACAGTGTTTTCGAGAAACTTTACTTGACATTATTTCAAGCACATGTACTCGTAAATATAATAATGTGAAAAAATCGCCGATAATGTAAATATTAACGACGTGAGAGACAAGTAAAAAAATTTACATTTTTGTAATTTTTGAAAAAACCAACCGATAGACCAAAATGGCTTTTATGTCATTGATAGAGTACATTTACCACTATCCCTACCAAAAGTTTAAAGAAAAAATTTGGAGCCGTTTTTGAGAAAATCTTGCTTTTGTAATTTTTTAAAATTGCACATATAGCACGCAATATTGCACGAAAACTACCAACATTTTGAAAAACATTTACATGACCTTTATTAAAGAACTCAATGTGTAGAACAAATTTTATTTGAAGAAAAAGTCTCTATCTTCAATTTTGTAGTTGGAGAAAGACGCCGAAAAAAATTAAAACTTTCACAATTTTCGAAAATTCAGCGCTGTACGTGAAAATCGGACCTATGCCATGTTAAAAAGTGTATTTTACTCAATTCTTACAAGAAATTTAAAGAAAAAATTTGGAGCCGTTTTTGAGAAAATGCTGAAAATCCCCGGGGGGCTTCATATAAAGTACCCCCAAATTTTGAAGAACCTTTTTCAAAATCTCAAAGCTTCGACTAGAATCCGATCGACCGGGAAATATCCATTTTGGAAGAAATCGTACGTATGGTTTAGGCGCTAGCAGTGTTCACAGACGGACAGACGGACGTTTTCCTTTCAATTGGGTTTTCGGTATCAAGGACCTAGAAAACAGGGTTTGTGGCTACACCAGGTGTTAGGGATTTTTTTTCTTAATTTAGCATCTGGTTTTATCCATTTATTCGTTTTCACGGCCCGGCAATTAATTTTTTCCGCCGAAAATTGGCCATTTTTTCGCGCAGCATTACATAACTTTCCCTATACTACGTATATCACTCCGTGTATACGTACGTATACGGGAAAGTAAAAATAAATTTCTGACAGATTTCGAATGAAAGTTTTAGCCCATGGAAGTCCGATCGGCTCTGCTCCAATAGATCAGCTGTAAACCACTGCTGACCACTGTCACCATTTGCAAACTTCGACCCGGGATAAGGGCCTAACCCAAGGCCGAGTGGTGGGTTATGAAATTCCAGTAGTTATACCACCAGGAGAGGATAACCCGTGATTGTAGAAAGCCCGAAGGAGCGCTGTACCCCGAACAACGTTATTCTGTGGTATAAACCACAATTGTAAAAACGGTCCTTAGGAGTACATGTGCCCGACCCTTAATCTCTGTAAGGGGGTGGTCAAACACGATGATTTTGCATCCAAGAGTGAGGAGAAACTGCTCTCCTTTTCCGAGAGCGAAGGTCTTACCAGGTGTTCAGGATCAAGAGGAAGGAGGCCGAGAGAGAGATCTCCATTCCCACTCTGATCCTGACGTTCAAACTCCCAGACCTCTCAGAAAAGATCTGTGGATACTACAATCTTCGTGTGCGGCAGTATGTTCCGAAGCCATTGTGCTGTTTTAAAAGCCAAAGGTTCGGCCATACGCAACAACGCTGCATGGCAGTAAGCGTGTATGCGTTATGTGTGATACTGAACACGGAGTAGAATCGTGTATTACAAAAGTGCAGTGTGTGAACGGCGAAGGAGACCATGTGTCAAACTTTAACAAGTGCCCTACCTTTTTGAAGAAGAGAGAGATCCAAAAGATCGGAGTGAGCGAGGTGTCGTTTCCCGAGGCCAAATGCCGTTACTTGGCGAGAAACCCTCTGGATCTCTCTCGGTCTTTCTCCAGTACAGTGACGAAGCCTATGTCGAGCAGCCAAACCGAAACTTTACCATCCATGTGCAACGCAGCTTGCCAGGTTTCCATTGAAGTCTTTACTCAAACCCCCCAACTCTGCCGTTCCGTCAATAAGTAAGCCCAACAAAACATCTGTTGCAGTAACTAATACCTATATTCTTGCGCCAACGAAATCGGGACCAAAACCTGTTTCCAGATCTCAGTCACCCATCTCAAGGGATCTGGATTCCACGTCAACGCCGGCCGCCATCTCTAGCTGTGGTCAGGACGACTCTGCTGTGGAAGAGGACCTGCCTGCGAGTGCTCTAAGAATTTTTCAGAAGGCGAGGAAGAAGAAAAAGAAACCCACCAAAATTTCAACAATGGCTCTCTGGTGGAATATAAACTGTTTTCGTTCACATATAGAAGAATTAAGATTAATCTCCCGCAATAACCCGTTCATTATCTGCTTGCAGGAAACTCTTCTACCACAACAATCCCCTCTTCGCTGTTTTCGCACTTACCGGTTCGACCAAGATGACGGGCTTCGCGCCCATGGCGGTGTCGCGGTATCTATCCGTGACTCTTTGCACTCCGCGCAACACATCCGAACTGATCTTCAGACCGTGTGCGTACGGTTGAATTTACCTTCAGCTCCGCTCACGCCGTTGTAACCCCAGCTTCTGTCGGAAGTAGTCGCAACTTACCTGAGATGGGTGCCCACTAGTCTCAGCGGTAATTCTAAAATTTAGCTTGAGAGGATGGACGAGGCTCGACTGTTCATTATGGAATAATAACACATGCTGTTGTTGATTTTGAATAAAAAATTTAATTAAACTGTTGAATAATGATAATTTAGCATTTTCATTGAAGAAATGAGAAAAACAATTAATTCCCGTCGCGTGAGCTCAGCGATCATTACTTAGCGTCATTTTAAGGCGCATAAAGAAAATGCAAAAAACACACATTTCACACATGTTCTCAAGACTAACAATCTTACTGGCTAGAATACAATTTTTACTTAGAAATAGTTAATGGAGAAGATGGCCAAGCACGGCCTTTCATCTCCGACAAGGAATTTACGCCGTGCAGTTGCACAAAAAGTTTCCAGTTCTGTGGGTCGCCGTGAAAAGGCGATTGTCAATGGGCCCAAGCTGGACCGTACGTTCAGTCACCGGAGCGGGCGCCAACCTCTCTGGGGTGGATGACCGCGGCAGTCTACTCACTCACTGCAACAGCTGGATTGACGGAATTTCCCTCGTTCTCGTTCGTAATGCTGTCCAAGGTGTGTAGGCGGTAGCGACACTCCAACGATCAGACCAGGACGACTTTCAGTCAATTTCGTCAATTAATTGACTGCGAGAGGGCGAATAGCGCGCTTAATTGCAAAGTCGTCAGAACAAGGCTTAGTGAACAGACGCTCGCCCTACGAGTTCTGTTATAATAATTAGACGGGATTCACCTTCCCATGAATTTCGCTGATGGCTGTTCGACACAGGAAATAAAAGCAAAAAACAGCAAAGTAAAGTACAGTTCCTTTTAACTTTGTCATAAAATCGCGTACGGACGCTCTCCGTTCACGACACGTCCGTCTCCTACCGAGTCATTCACCATAGTCCTCTCTTACAAGTTCGAAACATGTACCGCCGCTCTCCCCTCTCCTTTTTGAAAGCTTCTGGAACATTCTGCCCGAGATCCGAAAGGCTGCTCTTTATTGGCTCCTAACTACTGCGTCTCAATTTGAGAAGCGCCAATCGCCTTGTGCGTACTCCAGATTTCGGCAATGGAAAATTTTCAAAAACTTTCTCTCTCTCTGGCGGTGTACGCTCTCTTTCACTAGTAGGGTGGTGGTCTGGTCATGTAAAAATTTCCATTGTATTCCCTAGGGAATTGCGCCGCCTCTAGGGCGGAGCCCTGTGCTCCCCCGCGGACGGCGTCGAGCCGGCGGGCGCCGGTCAACTGCACCTGCCCGTAGCGAATCACCCCTCTCCTGCAAGAAAGAGCTCTGGCGCGGGCCTCTATCATGACTCAACATGAAAGTGCAGTGAAAAATAATCACAGAATTATCCAAACATCCTCTTATTCTGTACCGTCACTATATATATATATATATATATATATATATATATACATACATACATACATACATACATACATACACACACACACACACACACACAGGGTGAGTCACGTAGCTTTAGCACCTCCTGTAACTTTTGAACGGTCAAAGTTATTGCAGTGGAGTTTTCACAGAAGTGCACGAGGTAATGGGGCTAATTTATACGTGTATTCATTTCTGTTTTATCAGTTGTATTTTATGAGATATTTGACGTAACTTTGTTTTTTCAAATGGAACTATACATATTTTTTCAGTCTATCATGACGAGCATAAAAAGACGAATTCAATGATATACATATTGTCATATGTTAGATAAGCATTTTTTGAATAATTTTGATTTTTGCGTCTAGGGTTTAACGGATATTTTGAATGTACTCGTAACAGTCCTCTACACAAGGTCACGGAGGTTCTGTCTGAGCTCCACCGGCAAACGCGCGCCGGGAAGGGAAGGGAGTTTAGTACTTGAAGATACAAAAATATTCCAAATATTCACAAACCTGTTACAGTTTTTCCTGAACTCTACTTTCAGTCCTTTCGCATTTTCATAAGTAGTGTGTATTGAAATACGTTTGTCTCTATCCTTAAGTTATCATTATATGCTTATTAACATTTAAATTGTTTGCTCACAATATGCAATATCCTTTGTACAGTTTCAATATTTATTCTGATAGTGTTTTGCTTCAAGTTCCCATTAATATCCTGTGATATAAAACCCCATTGAAAGGAGTTGAAATAATAAACAATTTTATTATAATACATAGTTTTGACAAATTCTTATTTTCAATCCCTTCAACCAAAGAAAGAAAAAAAATTGAATATGCGGAAGGATGGAAAGAAGAGTTCAGGGGGGAAACTTACAACAGTTTTGTGAATATTTGGAATATTTTCGTATCTTCAAGTATACTAAACCCCTTCCGTTCCCGGGGCGCGCTTTTGCCCGGGGAGTGCTGCGTGACCTTGCGTGGCGGACTGTTAGGAGTACATTCAAACTATCCGTTAAACCCTAGTAGTAAAAATCAAAATTGCGCAAAAAAAATGCTTATCTAACATATGACAATATGTATATCATTGGATTTGTCTTTTTACGGTCGTCATGATGGACTGCAAAAATATGTATAGTTCCATTTGAAAAAACAAAGTTACGTCAAATATCTCATAAAATACAACTGATAAAACAGAAATGAATACACGTATGAATTAGCCCCATTCCCTCGTGCACTTCTGTGAAAACTGCAGTGCAATAACTTCAACCGTTCAAAAGTTACAGGAGGTGCTAAAGTTACGTGACTCACCCTATATATATATATTATACATACCTTTAATGGTAAAGCCATATGGATTAGGCGAAGGTTCTGTTAAACTGCGGGTGGTTTTGTCCTCTGCGTCGTCGTTTGCGGCTTCAGCGATCAGTCAGCCACCATCCGCGATTCGCACACGCGCGCCTCCGTTTGGAGACGCAGACAGTGCGCGTACGCTGTGCACAGGTACACTAACGACGATAGGTCCATCTCGCACGCGACGGACATCTCATCTGCCGTTCGTGTTGCCTGACAGTAGTGACTGCGTGACCCACAGACAAAGCCTGCGCTCGAACCCAAGAGTGGCCGGCACCAGCAACGGAAAGTTCATCTCGCATGTGGTGGCCAGCATCTCGTCCGCCAGGACGTTCGTGTCGCCGTCACCAATGGCAGAAAGTCACGTAGGCAGCGCTTGCGCTCGAACCGAGAAGTACCCACGAGGCGGTCATGGCGCCACCGCGGAGCCGTCTCGCGCCTCCCACACTCCAGCAAGTGGGAAGGATTCAATTCGGTGCAGACCGGCCGCAGCTTCTGCGGAGGTGGGTAGACCAGGACACTCTGGGTGAGCGTTGGCCCGACAGGGTCTTGGGCCAGCCACTCGGTCATCCTCCGCTGCTCCTCCGCCGCAGCGCCGGCGGCGACAGTCGTGCCAATTCACCACTTTGGAAAGTAATAGGAAGGTTTGGATACCAACTAGCATCTGAGGCACTGGACTGAGATGCCGCTGCATAAGGCACAATTGACGCAAATCCTTCTAATTCTTCTTGGGTCAGAAGCTACACTTGCAAATACTGAATTAGTCAACACGTTCTAATATATCAATTTCTTTCTCTTTGAATCCCGGGATTTTGGAATTGGTAAGCAGCGCTGCGCGAGGATCAATTTTTGTATTATTGGTCTTAACTGTTCTACAAGGGGCAACTCCGGGAGAATCGTCAACTGCATTATTCGAAGCCGCTCTAAAATGGTTTCAATGCAGTAACCGTAGTTGCCAGTGAACATCGGAACAAGACAGATTTGACCAGCTGATACGTTAGCTTGTGCCGAAATATTTTCTGATGTGGGGATCTTTCGCCTTCAATTGTAAATACGGAGGATACAAAATCCATGAGATTCGTGCAAAGCCCAGTTTCCCAGGGCAAAGGAAACTGCTGATTGCATCTTTGTAATATGCTGCTTAATCAATCTTGCACGAAAAATTATGAATACAAAATGGGGCGAAAAAATTAATGTTGAATGGCCGTTACAACACCCGGATTCGCTCTCTCGCTTTGCTACTGAAGGCCTACTCATGGTGGGGTTCGAACCCGTGCTCCCTTTCAGGGCCCAGATTACCATCCCACGCTCCCTGCCTTTCGGGTCGAGCTCACAACCCCAAACCTGATGCTAATATGTCGTGAGGACATACATGGGAGGGAGTATGTGACGGGGGAAAGATGAACACCAGGTTGGCTATTAACAGTGGTTTATTATAAGCCCTAGTTGCAAGTACATGGTTACAGAGGCTACGCAGTCCAGCACTCAGTCGGTCGTCTCCATGAGGAGGGGGAGAGATGGTAGACAGCGGCAGCGGTGGCAAAGGCGGTAGCAAAGGCA
The DNA here is from genome assembly GCA_031308135.1 of Acheta domesticus. Taxonomy (NCBI): domain Eukaryota; kingdom Metazoa; phylum Arthropoda; class Insecta; order Orthoptera; family Gryllidae; genus Acheta; species Acheta domesticus. The sequence continues at coordinate 26,819,469 of JAHLJT010003656.1, read as the reverse complement.
GATATGCTGTTGGTGGGTCGATTCCCGCCTTGGTCAACCCGAGGGCAACCGTAGAGTGGGGACGCCGGTGATCACTGCCGTAGAGTGGGGACGCCGGTGATCACGACAATCTCGGTGGCCGTACTACACCTTTATGTACTACCAGGTCATCCATCCCTATGGTAGCAGGGGTGGCATTGTTCGGGGCACACAGAGGGGTGCGGGGGGTGGCGAGCTTTCAGCCTGCAAATATGGAAGCCATGCCCGCTTGGCCCAGGCGGAGTGAAAGCGGACACGGTCAGAGACCCAGGGCGGCGATGCCTCACCACAATATCGGCATCATTCCCAGTGCAGTATATTCACTGCCGAAATGTATGCAATTCTCAAAGCCCTAAATTCATCGAGTCAACGACGTTGCGGCGAGTTGTTCCCTGTTCTGATTCAGCTCTCTTCAAGCTGTCTCCCGTTCTTCGTCAGACTACCTGTCGAAATCAGTACAAAACCTGATTCATCGTCTTGTGCCCTTGTGCCCCACCACTATGACCTTGTTCGTAGTTGGGTTCGTGGCCATGTGAGAATCACAGAATGAGCTGGCAGACCAGGCGGCGAAATCAGACTCGAAAGACCCACATTGACATCTCTCTTGTTCCATTGTCCGATGTAAAGGCTTTCGTGAAACGATCCGTGTTTAGAGTGTGGCAAATAGACTGGCACAATACCATTTTTAAACTAAGTGCGATAAAGAATTCTGTTAATCCGTCTTCTTCATCCCCCTTCTCTAGACGTGAGGAAGTCATTTTAACCCGTCTTCGTATCGGACACTGCCAGTTTTCTCACGGTTTCGTCCTTCGAGGTGAAACTCCTCCCATCTGACTCATACAGGACGGTTCTTCCTGTGGAACACGTACTCCTGCACTGCACGAAATTTTTTGGCAACGGACGAAGACACGACCTGGGCAACTCGCTACGGGCTGTGCTTGGGGATGACGATTCTGCGCTCTCTAAACTTTGTTTTTTTATATTAAGTTGGCTGTCCGGGTGACGCCGCGTCCATGGCAAAGGTGCCGACGTTTCGGTCGCCATTCTGCGACCTTCCTCAGGGCGTAATGCCCTGAGTCATCGTTTGTTTTTTTAGTGAAACAATATTACATAATCTTATTTGAAAGATAAGGACATTGTTTTATGTTATTTGGCCCCTTTACAGCCAATTGTACGTTTTAAGAGAAATTTTATGTGCTAGTTTTATTTTTTCCTTCTGCCATATCTAGGTTTATACTTGATGCAAAATTCAAGCCCTCTTTTTAGGTTATGTACACGCTTTTAATGAGCTTGTAGGTTGCATTTGCAACACTCACTAAATCCTTTTTTGTAAATACGTTGACATGGGCGCAAATGACCACAGCAGTTGAAGTACCCTATTCAATGTATAACTCCGGGATTGAGGATTCTCCAAAGGGAACACATTTTAATAGAACATTGGGTGGTTCGTCAGTAATTGTTTTGATAATTGGATCATTAAGTGATTACACCATACTGTAAGTTAGAAGATCTTAAAATTCTCATTGGCGATAATCTTTCAACACACCTTTCTGTGACCTGTTAAATTTTCATGAGAACAATATTAGAATGGTGTTTTGCCCTCGAATTCCACACACCTTACGCAGCTCTCGAAGTAGCATTTTTTCGACCTTTAAAACAGAAGAGAACAATCCTAACAAAATGGAAGATGGGACCTGGAAGAAGGGAGTGCTCAGTGCCCAAAGATAAATTCCCTCAAATTCTGACTCAACTCAGGCATGAGATTAAAATTAATGCTGCTGAGAATATAAATGGTTTGCGATGGTGTAGCGGTTAGCGTAACGGACTGCTGTACCCAAGTTTGCAGGTTCAAACCCGATCGAAGCCGTGAATTTTTAAGGGCGAAAAAATCCTTCGTTCGCCTTCCTTCAGAGGGGAAGTAAAGCCGGCTGTCCCATGTTAGATTTACTGGCATGTAAAAGATCCTCAAGCCTAAATGAAGCCTCTGAGCTAAATTCAAATCGCCTGTTTCATCGCCCGATATAATACCTTCTTTCTCCGCTAGTTGGTGAAAGGGGCGTAGCGAAATTTGCTTGGTCAGACGGAAGAGCAGGCGTCATGGCCTGAGTCTTGCCACGTAAAATAAGGCTTCAATTCAATTCAATATAAAAGCAGGATTCAGGAAATGTGGAATTCTACCTTTTGACCCTTCAAAAATGATTGAACAGGTCCCATCAGTTAATACGAATACCACCACTGGTCAATGATGTAGATCACGCTTTAATAATGGTTTTGCAGAAATTGAGAGGAAGCAATGATCACAGATCTTCATGAAAATGGAGATCCAGTATAAATGTGGAACCTGGAAAAGTGCCACTGTTGATGAGAGTGCCCTTGAGGATCAGTTTGACTTTCACTATCCTGTTCTTCAACATTTGGAACACAACATTGGTGACGATAATGCCTACAAAAAGGACATTTCCAGTTACGAGTCATCATCATGAAGATGCAACAGAAGTGAATTGGGATTTTTCTCCTTTTGAACTTGCTCCAATGGATTTTGTGATTGTAAAATTCGACAAACAAGCATGTCAGAAGATAAATTGGCCAAGTAGAATCTTTTCTTAGTAGTGGCGTTGTGGAATTAAAATGCCTCTGTAAGTGAGTTGGCAGGAAACAAGTGTGTTTTCTCTTCCCTCAAGTCCATGGCATTTGTGAAGTCAATCCTATTCAAATTGAAAGGGTAATCGAATCAACCTAAATCCAATGAAGCCAGTATAGATTTCTATTGGGTGCAACTCATTGGGAATGATTTTTGCAATAGTTTATTACTAGTTTACAGTTTTTAGGTCAAAAGTATTTTTTTCAATATTTTTTGTAAATTTTCAGTGTTGGGTCAATAAAATATTTTCTCATGCTATAATTATGTTTTCCTCCCTCAACCTGGCAGTACAGTTGCCTATTAGCCGAAGCATATTATAGCCTAGCCAAGCCAAGCCTCTTATATACCAAAAGATTCTGAACCTGTTTTTATTTTGAAACTGGGCGAAACTATTGGTCCTCTCTACGTATTTTTTAGGGCAAAGCAAGAAATTCTTACATGTGATTCTATTCACCCCAATAGGATTGCGGACCAATAGGATCAGGGGTTGAAAACTAAATTAATCCTTTCAGGATAATAATTGGACATCAAAGGAATATAGTAAACCCTCGTTAACAAGAATTCCAAGGGACCAAAAAAATCGGAGTTTGTGTTGTAAAAATTTGTGTTATCCCAATATTATAAATGTCCTTTTACTTGGGGTACCCTTGCGTAAGTTTTGTTCGTGTTATGGCAAAATTCGTGTTGTGTTTAAATATTGGCTGATGTTTACATGGCTGTCTCTTAATTTTTGTATAATGAAGGTTAATATGTATCAATCGAATTGTAGTTCTCTCTTTCTCATATATAGGATTAGAACTAGTGTTTGAACCAAAACACAAATACACAAAATTTTTGTATATTGTTAACCATTTTTTCGTGCATTTATAAATATATTTTCTCAAAAACACTCCAAATTTTTTTCAACAGAAGAAACAGGTCAGTTAAAAAAATTGCCTTGGTCTCATTTTCGTTGAAATCTGTGAAATTTTGAAAATTGCAAATTTAGAAAGAATGTGGGAAGTATATGCTTTTGTAGCTCCACTAGTTATAATTCATGTGATGGCTTTCAATTATGTGACATGGGCGCCAGTGACCATGGCTATTGAATCGTCTTTAAAACCTTAATCAATCATTGGAAAAATTATATAAAACTTTCTTCTGGAATCTGTTTCCCAGCCCAAATGAATTATTGAATTAATGCATTTGTAAATGTATTATTGAAGTGATGAATTATTTTTAAAATCAGGAACTCCATAATTGTGGGGTAGACGCCTATATATATATATATATATATATATATATATATATATATATATATATATAAACATGCATTTGTGAATTAGTTATACTTTGTTTTAGATTATTTATTTAAAAAAATTATGTATCAATTATTCTGAATTACGTAGTTTTAAATATATTATAAATAAATGTGTGTAAATATACTTATATTTTTATTAAATGAAGTAAAAACTAGTCAGTAATAGATAGGCCTGTTTTTTATATTTAATTAATGGGGAGAGGGGTGATACCATTAGTATTGCCCCAGGTGACACCAACTGAAGATATGCAGTTTCTTTTGTACCTTGTAATTTTTATTTTAAATCTTCAGCTAATTATTCCTAATTAAACTGGAACCTTTATTAAATTTATTTTGCCTTGCTAGTCCAGTCGGCTGTTGGAAATTGTAGCTTTGACTTTACTACATCGGACTGCCCGCAAATAATTAGCTTAGTCACATACAATTAGTATTTATTGTTTCCTTTAAATTACATAAATCTCCTGATCTCCACTCCTGTTAACCTATCAAAAAAAATGAGTTCACTTCCTTTGGTCTCCTGTCATCCATGCTGTCGTCACTCCAATTCAAGATGCCTCCTCTCATTGACGAACGCCCGCTCCTGATCGTCGCCCGTTGCACTTCTTCAGCTTCTCTGGGTTACCAGCAATACTCCCTTTATACCATATTTCGAATACACCATCCAAAAGTACCATTTGCTTTCTGTGCTGCTGACCAACAAAATTTCCATTTAACTCTCCTCGACCCCCTCCATATGATATCACCTTCCTATAACAATAGCCACCACCATCTCACGTCTTAACAAATTACAAATGTATATACTTATATCATCTAGCGGTTGTCGGTATATCACAACCTGAAATGTCTCTCCCTGTCTGCATATTATACAATAATTTCTGGCATTATGTCTTCTGTGTTTTGAACTTAAAGTAAAATAACTTTTTTGATTATAGCAAAGACCATCCAGAAGAATTCCACAAACGGAGTAATGTGGCCCTGTTGGAGAAGATAATGCAATATTATTAATGCATAATGCAATATTATGCAATTACCGAAGAAGATATAACACTTAAACACTTAAGGGACCTCTGAGGCCCCCTCCTAAATTTACAACACACGACGAAAAAAGTGAGATAATTTATAGGAGAATCAATGATAATGGTATTTTATTTCTTCACGTAGTTTACAACAGTAAGACTTCGATTATGATGTAATTTTTTTTTTTTTGCAATTATTCCAACTAATAAAATATTTAGTGTTCTCCTCAAATATTTCTTTCACATTTTGTACAAACACACTTACTCTTTCAGCCCATTTTGTGTGGCCATAAATAAGAACAGGAAATTATATATAAAGAGTAATAAAATAAAATATTTCTTTACGTTTGTATTAATATTTAATTTAAAAAATCACTAACCTTTCCCGTTTACTTGTGGAAATTCTATTGCTGGCTCCTATGGATACACATTTGTGAATTTCGAAAACATTTAGGCAGTTCAATGTACTTTTCTGTTTTGGGATTGTTAATCATTGATTTTATGTTTAGTTTTGAAAGTTTTTCAGTAGTTCATTTAGGAAAATCCGTCGCCACCAAGTGACATTTTCGTTCTAGTTTTTGGGCATCTTGGTGTAATAGATATTGCATCAGTGCTGCAATATCTTTTACATTGTACGAGAGATGCATTGGTTATCGGTATGTTTGAGGTCTTGACATATACTAGTCATCAACAGTCTGATCCATCACATCTACTCCAATCTTTGTTTTATTATAATAAGATCATTTATGGTTTCATGTTTTCAAGATCAATAAATTGCTGATTGTAATGTATGCACATGTAAATACAGTGGAACTTATATATAACATTTTTTAAGGGACAATGAATTCTGAACACTGTATAGAGGAAAACACTATAAAGAGGAAGACTTCCAATTGTTAATTATAAAACTCAGGCAAATTTTACTGATGATATATTTCAGGAAAACATAAGAAAGGGTATAAATTAAAAAAATTATTAGCAGCAAAAAATTACTTTAATAATTCAATTATAACATATCAATTCAGTCAACTTTCAAAAACATTTATGATCTAACACAGCATAATCATTATGTATTTAAGATTTTTTGAAGTAGTCAAGCAAGCATGTTTGTTTCCCATTTCTTCTAGACTTTACCAAAATCATTTCTTGCTCCAAATTATTAAGTTGAGTTAAGGTTGTCTCTTCACGTTTTTGGACCATCATATACCTTTTGAAGGTTTCAAAAGCTTCAGCTGCTTTGGTATAAGAGGGCACAGGAATGTCTTCTGACTCGCTCTGACTTTCATTCTCCCTTCCATTTTCCTCACTTCTCTCAGCAGTCAATTCCTCAATACTCAGCGCTCCTGTGGTTGCCACACTGTCGTTCACCATCACAAAGTCCCAAAAGTGACCAGTTCATGGAACTCTTGAAAATCACTGTCATAATCTTCCACTGGAGCGACCATCTCGATCTCCTGCAACCCTACTTTCTTGAAACAGTTTTTTATTGTTTCACCACCCACTTCCCTCCACGAATACATAATTAAGTTCATTGCTTGTTAAAATGTTTAACTTTAACTGGCTACCTGGCTTCCTCTGATCGACAACATTTAAGACCTTCCTCACCAGAGCTGTTCTGTATTTAATTTTAAGGGCATGTATTATGCCCAAGTCCAGCGGTTGCAGGCGGCTGGTACAATTGGGTGGCAGGAAAACCACCTTTACATTTCTCAGAAATGAAACATGTGGGGGATGTGCTGCACATCTCTCAACAAACAACAGCACTCCTTTTGCAGCACTCCCCATTTTTGCATCAAATTCTCTTAGAAAATTTAAAAATATTTCCGAAGTCATCCATGCTTTAGCATTGTTTGTGTATTTGCATGGCAGAGTAGAAATATTTTTAAAGTACCTTGGCCTTCTGGGCTTTCCAATCACCAGTGGTTTCAATTTTTCGCTGCCATCAGCGTTTGTGCATAATAAAACGGTAAGTCGCTCCTTGCTTTTCTTACCACCATGGCAATTTTCACCGCGAAAAGCGAGTGTCTTGTCCGACATTAAATTAAAAACACGCTGGTTTCGTCAGCGTTAAAAATGTTTCGTGGCTCATAGCCGGATGTGATGCTAGGGAGAGCCTGCAACCATTGCATAACTGTGTGCTAGTCTACACTATCACTTTCACCACATTCAGCTCTGTAAACTACACCATGCCGCTGTTGAAATGTATCAATCCACCCATTGGAAGCCTTGAAATTTTCCACCCCTAACCTAAGCTAGATTTCTAAAAACCGATTGGTTTCCGTCTACTCTCCTTGTAGTATTAGTAACAAAAATGATTGTTTTAAGATGTCAAGAAATATTATTAGCCACAAGAAAAACACAACAGAATTACAGCAATGAGAAGATGTCAAGGGGCCTCCGAGGCCCCTTAAGTGCATCGACGGGTTAACTGATCAAACATATTGTTTAAATGTGACTGTAACTAAATTTGTAATAAATATTATACATTTTATCAACTTCAAAATGTAGTTACGTTTTCATTATGATGGCATTGTTTAATTTTAATTGTGGGCCAACTTTTTACATGTGGTATGAATATAGGGATTAGCATTGGCTTGATGTCTATTTTCACAAAAAAGGAGGAAGAAGAAGAAAGCAAAGAAAACGAACCCCCAAATTAACAGAAAATTAATAGAAAACAAACTGCATTGGCAACTACTGAAACTTTCCGAGGTTCAGCTTGAGCGCAATTGTCTTTCACTTCTCCCCATAGCTCGTCATACGCATTTTTTAACTGTTTTTTGACGTAAATAAATAAAAAAATAAATACCATAGGCTCAAGAAACTTTTTCAGTTTGAAAAGGTTTTTAAGGAGAAAGTTTTTCTTTTTTCTAATGACCCACAGCCTGGACCGTCGGACGTGGAAATAATAAATTAGTTGAAAGAGAAGTTTCGGACCTGTAACAGAAGTGAAAAATTAGTTTTGACAGTTCTTCCAACAGTGGCGTAGCCTGATTTTTGGCTTAGGATATGTAACGTGAGAAAAGAGAAAATAATTTAAAACTCCTAAATATTCCTCATTCACCAATACCATTTCTGTCACTTTGATCAATTAGAGTACACAAATAATTTGTATATTTAAAATAAAAACTGATCTAGTGAAGTAATAATGCCTGACGTACTTCAGGTAGTTTACTGGTTGAAAGTTAGAAAAAGTTGACTTAAGTTCACGACCTAGCAAAATATAAATGTGTGTCCTCATACTTTAATAATAAGAGCACTATCAAACTCAATTATTTTCAAAATTCATATCATTTCGAACCCAGTAGAATTGGCATAATTTATTAAATGGAGGGGGGGGTACTTCGAAGCCGTAGTGAAGGCAATCCTCCTAAGGCATGGAAAGCCTGACATAAAATTCCCTGGCCCTCCAGGTTGGGGGTTGAAGCGATGGGCCTGCTCCCCATCCTTCATAAAAATATAAAATTTGCAAAATACGCCAAACGCGCCTCGGAATCAGGAACTTTAAGACGAAAGAGGCAACGGAAACGGATAACGAATTTTGGATGCTGGAATGTCCAGGGGCTGAGAAATAAAGACCTTGAAGTAAGTAATGAATTAAAATCGCACAAAATTGAAATAGCCGTACTAACAGAAACCAAAAAGAAGGGAAATGGAAATGAAATGTGGGAAGATTTTTTACATTTTTTCAGTGGTGTGGAAAAACATCGAGCAAAGGCAGGAGTCTATGTTTTGATTCATAAGAAATGGAAGAAACATATTAAAAGTTGGAATGCCATAAATGAAAGAATCCTTGACCTGGAAATTTTTAATATTAGTTTTATGATTGTTGGTATATATGCTCCAAATGATGACGCCACCTTATTGGTGAAGGAAGAATTCTATACTAAATTAAGTGAAGTAATTTTAACTTTAGGTAATAAGAAGGAATTAATTTTACTAGGTGTTTTAATGAAAGGGTGAGCAGAAAAGTAAATGATCAAGTAGTGGGTCAATATGGAGAAGATGTGTTAAATGAAAACGGTACTCTTCTAATTGAGATATGTGAACAGCTCTCTAAAGATACTGAACGGCTTTTACCCCCACAAAGATATCCATAAATATACATGGACACAAAGTACTAAAGGTCTCGAATCAATTATTGATTATTCCATTATTGGACAGACATGCCATGTGAAAATCGTGGACGTCCGTGTTAAAAGGGGGGCTGATTGTGGGTCCGACCATTACCTTTTAAAAACAACATCTTTGTTTAAACCCAGGAAGAAACACCAACTGTGGAAGATGAATGTAAACAAGAAACCAAATTGGAAGCGAGTTATCAACTTGACAGTTTTGATAATGAGTCCACCATATTCCTTTGCAAGTTAAGATTGGCACAAAAGATGGAAAGCAAAGTTGAAGGGTCCACAGAAGAAATGTACGATTTTCTGAAGGATTCCTTACATCAAGCCGCTAAGGAATCAATTGGGGAGAAAAAGAAACGTAGATTTAGAATGAAGGAATACTGGTGGAAGGATGAAATTAAAGATCTCGTTAAGGAAAAAAAACAGGTGTATGAAAGATGGCTAAATTCTAAGGATCTATTAGATAGAAATATCTGCAGGAAATACTGTTACACTGTTAAAAAGGAAGTGGCCAAATTCAAAGATGCTTTTTGGGAAAAGAAATACTGTGAAATAGATCGATTAGTTGGTGGTACAAAATCAAGGGCAGCTTGGAAAACAATTAGGCCTAATGTTTTTAAAAAAGATAATGTAGAGAAACTGACATATTCCCCGATAACTGAAGAGCAATGGAAAAAATATTATGAAACTCTTTTAATAGAGACACGGACTGATTTTAAATGTATAGATTATTCCTTAGAGTGTGTAAACAATTCATGCGAAGATATAAGTGTGCACGAAATAAGAAAAGAGCTGATGGCTATGAAGAACAACAAAGCCTCCTGGTCCTGGAGGTGTTCCTGTTGAATTGTTGAAACACGCCCCTGATGTTACCTTAGAATATTTAGCAGAAATATTTAATAAATGCCTGAAAGGAGAAGCCGTACCAAAAGATTGAAAAAGCGCTTATATAACATCACTTTATAAGAAAGGAAACAAAGGTGTTTGCGCCAATTACGGGGGCTTGAGTGTCATCCCATCAACAGGAAGGCTGTATGGACGGGTTCTGAGAGGTCGCATTGAAAGGGATATGATGGAACTTGAACAGAGTGGATTTAGATCTGGTCGATCATGCACAGATAATCTCTTTTGCCTGAAACAGTTGGTGGAAAAGTCCATAGCGTATGGATACCCATTACATCTAGTTTTTGTAGATCTAAGAAAAGCGTACGATAGTGTACCAGTGGAAAAGTTGTGGGAATCAATGAAAGAGAACAGCATCCACGGGCAGTACATAAATGCTGTAAAGAGATTCTATGAAGGAAATAGCAGCCAGGTTAAAACTTACGCAGGTTTATCAGAGTCTTTTATGACTAACAAGGGATTAAGACAAGGGTGTTGTTTATCCCCAACACTCTTCAAAATATACATTTCATCAGCCTTGAGAAATGGACAAAAAGTGCACTAAAATGGGAATTCAGATAGGGGAAGAAAATATACATACTTTGCTGACGATCAAGTGGTTCTTTCAGAAGATGTAAATGATGCTTCCTACGTGATGAGAAAACTTATAGAGGAATATGAAAAATGGGGATTGGAAATTAACATGGAGAAGACACATTACTTGGTAGTTGATGTACAGGAATATTTAATTCTAGAGGGTTCAAAGATAAAAAATGTGAAAGATTTTAAGTATTTGGGAGTAATTATGAATGAAGAAGGTACGGATTAAGCCGACATTTTATCAAAAATCGGAAAAGGTCGACAGATAATCAGCAAATTAAACCCACTACTTTGGAGTAAGGACATTAGGACTAAAACAAAAATCCAGCTGTTTAAATCTTTAGTGGAGAGCACAGTAACATATGGCTCTGAAATTTGGGTAGTAAACCAAGCTCTGAGAAAGAGGATTAATAGTGTTGAAAACAGTTTTTGGAGAAGATGCTGTGGAGTCATGCTGCTTGATCATGTAAAAACAGAGACTATAAAAAGGCGATTAAATATAGAAGGATGTTTAACTGATGTTGAAAAGAAAAGATTGTTATGGTAAGGTCACTTACAAAGGATGGATTCAGAAAGACTGCCCAAAAAGGTTTATAACTGGACACCAGCAAGACGGAGGAAAAGAGGACGGCCAAGAGTGAAATGGAAGGATGGTGTAACAGTGGCAATGGAAAGAGGTTATGTTACAACACTCTTGGCATGACAAAACAAAATGGCGCCTTGGATGCGATAAACGGCCAACATAAAGCTGTAAACATCGCTAGTGTGTGTGTGTATATGTATATGTGTATATATATAAAAATGGAAAGAAATTATCTATAATGAAAATATAATAGGAAAAAGAAAATCAATTTACAGACACGTGATGAAAACCAGTTGCCCTTTGCTGCTTACATCAAGGGTTTCATCCAGTATGGCGGAGACGAAAGAGGCTTTAGAAATTTCATGGGACATTACCGTGCTCACACTTGAAATCCAATGAATCTGAATTTCTGGTGAGATTGCACGAAACACTGGAATTTTCATATCATTTTCGTCAGTTTTATCATATTTCATTTATATTTTCCATGAAATTTTCTCTATTTCATGATACCCTTTTTTCATTATGGCTAGAAAATACAAGCCCTTGTCTCCCAAAAAAGCATACAACTCGAATGAAGTGTGATAGAATTTACCTATTTTCCCTTATATCACTGTTGTATTGCTCCACATAGCCTGTGTTGGCTGTTTAAATAAAATTCTATCCTCTCATATTTTTTTTCAAATATTTTTTTACTATTTCTCACGTGCTGTAATTTGTTCACGGCACAGAAATACGACTCCATTATTATGTAGGCACTTTGGATCGCGTAGTGCTCGCTATTCCAGGGCACAGATGTGGATTGCACAGTCACATACCCTTGTGCATTCAAACAGAACAATTCCTAACCTAAATTGGCTACACATACGGATAGTTGCTAAATCCATTAAAATAAGGTAATAAAACGACAATATTCATTAATTAACCTCGTTCTCTAACAAACACCGAAGAGAACAATGAAGTTTCGTAAAACGACAGCTTTTTCGTAGGGACCACGGTAGGCACCCTGGATGTAATGGGCAGGTAATGGGTCACGGTGCATCTGATTCACAGCGTAGGCTAGGCGGCATTTCAGAATGATTCGTTCTTCCTTGTGAAGAATCGAATTCTCAAAGGCGCAATGTTTGAAATATAATGAAATATTTTGTACTAAAAAAGAAAATAACAAATGGACAATTTACAACCATTTTAATATAAAATAGCTGATATTATAGGGTATGTAACACATCATCCACATCCATGGACGCTACGCCCCTGTCTTCCAAATAGCAGGAGCATTAATAAAATTAAAAGTGAATTTCCTGCCTCTTAATGGTACGCAAAGCCAAAAGAGCAAGAGTTTACAAAGATACTGCATGCGGAGCCATGAGGCAGTTGCACTTGTGAGAGAAAGCTGTGTCTTTTGTTCGGGGTTTTCGAAAAAGCGTGACAAAGGGTGTGGGGGTGTTGAGCGGTGCACGTGAGCCACGCAAAGGGCGGTCCGAAAGGGGTTTGGGTCAAGAAAGGAAAAAACACAAAAAGGGTTACTCAAAAGCATTCAGACACGCCTGCTGAGCTTCTGGAAGTTGAAGACGGGCAGAGATGTTTTGTTAAATACAGCCTTAAAGAATTACGAGTTGACTATGTTTTAACAGGTAGGGCCCAGACTGATAATTTAGAAAAGAAATTTGGTTTGTATCGACAATTATGCAGAGGTAATTATAATCGGCCGTATTCATAGTTCTTTTTAGTCCGGACTAACGTCGGACTGGAGGCGAACTAAGAAAGTCTATTCATGGACGTGTTTCGGAAGTAGTCGGAAGAAAATCCGGAGTCCGGACTAAACGTTAGTCCTTACCAAGGGAAGGTTTAACGTCGGACTAACCTCAAAATTGTACATTGTGAGGTGTTAAGTGTGAGATGGATGATTTTGGTGTGCATGACGTTAACATAGTGCGTGAAGTGTTAAATGTGGAAGCTATTGGAAGGATTACGATAATGAATAAATATGATGAGCATTCATTTAAAATGAAATATCGACTCAGTAAAGAAAGTGCCAGAAACTTGAAAGATTTGATACGGCCTTCACTTTGGGAGAACGCTAATCAGCGTGGTCTCCCGATTTCAGTGGAAACGTGAGTGCTGCTTGCTTTGCGTTTTTTCGCGAGAGGCGGATTTGGCTGACCAGCACAATGTCAGCCAAGCGAGTGCAAGCCGAATTGTGGTTGAAGTGGCAAGGGCGATTTGCTCGTTCGCTCGGGAAACAATTAAATTCCCATTAAGGGAAGAGCGATTGAAAATGGTGCAGCAATTCCATGAAATTGCAGCATTTCCACAGGTAACCACAATTATTAATTATTAATGTTAATTAATAATGTTCACTTCGTGCGTGGCCGTGCTTGGAAGAAAATTCTTGGAAAATTTCTTCCCACGCACGATCTTTTTTAAGCTTTTCTTGGTGGGCGCCTCTCTTCGCCTCAACAATGCCTTTCCGAGCTTTGATTAGTTCGAAAATGCTTTCTTTCTCCTCCGCCGACCAATTTCCTTGCCGTTGGCGTTTATCACACATTGAGTGGATTTCTAAGACGCGGTCTGAGCCGCGGATTCTTCGAGCCCCGGCTTGAAACGCCAGTTTCGCTTGATAAGACGCGGCTTTGGCGAAGTTTCGCTGCCGCGGGTCGACCCGCGACTTGAAAATTCCAGACCTCGGCGAAGGGTGGTTTGAAGCCGCGGCTCATTCACTCAAATAGTTCAAAATGGAGCACTTCAGACGTATGGAAGAATTTCGAGCCAATGTTCAGCGGCTGAGGACACTAAACCTGAGAACCTTGTTGCAATCCCGTAGAAGAATACAACAATCGGGAATTTCGGAGATTTCGCTGTAATTCATTTGACTGAAATGTTGCGACCCAAGGTCCGATTAAATTAAGAAGGTGATAGACAGTTCTGTGTGACGTCAGGACGCCTTTCCCGTTTCCATGGCAGCTGCCAACCAGAGAGACAAAACGTGACGTGTCAGGTCGCTCAGATGCCTCTGCCGAACACGGGGAACATTTGAGCATTGCAAGCGACTTCCCTGCCGCCACGCCGCCCGCGTTTCTGCCTGTGCTGCGCGCGCAATGTGTACTGTGTTGTGATGAGTTGCGTTGAGGTTAGGCTTTTGTCGTATTTTTTGAAGTGTTTGTTTTCGTGTCCCGGTAACACGTGCTCAGTGGTTTGCGACCTGGCAACGTCGCTCCCCTCCACTCACAAATGTCAATCACCTTCTTAATTTAATCGGACCTTAACCTCAATCACATGGATGGTCGAGGATCGGGTTTACCCATGATAATTCAACATATGACAGTAGAATTTTTAGAAATTCAGTCATAAAAGGTGTCTTGGAACGTGGAATCTCCAATCCTCCAGTCCTTCATCTTGAACAATTTGATCGATCACTCTTTGAAAACAAGCTACTCCATTTGTTACTCCGAATGGAACACGTAGAAAATGGTAGAGTTTCCCGCAAGCTTCAAAAGCTGTGTATTTTCTCTCCGATTCCAGAATGGGTAATTGATGATAGGCATTCTTGAGATCTATGGTGCTGAATACTTCATTCACCGAAACTTTAGCAATTATTTCTTCTATCTTTGGAAGAGGGTAAGCATCTAACATCGTAAATATGTTAATAGTCTGTGAGTAATCAATAACCATTCTTGTTTTACCATTTTCTCCCTTTACAACAAAAGCTTGAGCGCGCCATGGTGAATTGGTAGGTTCTATTATGGCTTCATGCAATAGTCTTTTAATCTCAGAGTCTATAAATTGGTTATTTTCGTGAGAATGTCTCCTAGATTTGGTAGCTATTGGAACACAATTAAAAGTTAGGTTAGCAAAAAGCGAAACTGGAGGTACCTGTGCAACAGCCGAACTGCAGATCTCGAGAGGAGGCTGCGGACCTTGAAAAGCTATGTTCACAGAAGAATGATACTGCAGGATGTCATGGCCAATTATAGCATCTGAGCAAAGGTTCTTCATTATCAGTATTGGAGTATTGTTGTAAATAAAACCTTCTATTTCTATATCGGCTTCACATCGTCCCGATATTTCAGTAGATAAAGAAGAATTTGCCATCACAATTCTGCCAGAATATGGCAGCAATTGCATGCCACATTTCCTTACAAAAGAATGGTTGATAAAACTTAGAGAGCTTCCTGTATCTATTAACGCGTTCAACTTCATTCCATTTACTTTGATCTCCAATATTGATTTCTGAAGACCGTTTGGCAACGCAGAGTTGACGGATGCTAACATTCCAGTAGTCGCAGTTGTATTTGATAAAGGATGTTTGGACGATTTCGATCTACACACACGTTGGTAATGTCCTTTCTTACCGCAGGACCTACAATCAGCAGCTCTCGCAGGGCACGACGTTCTGGGATGGCGGCTTCCTCCACAAAAATAACACTTCTCAGTTGTTGACAAAACTGCCACAGTAGTAGTGGATGTCTTTAAATCTTGATTATCAGCGTCATTAATAGTAGATGCAATAGTATTGGAATCAGAATACGATGCTGAATGTTGTTCAGCCATTTCTAAAGCTCGAGCTTGGTCGAAAGCAGCATCCAAGGTAAGCGTTGTGTTTTCAAGCAATCTTTGTCGAATCCGAGAACAAATCAAACCCCCGATGAAGGCATCTCTAATGGATTCATTCTTGTTTTGTTCCGCAGTGACATTCTTAAAGTTGCAATCCCTGCTCATTTGTTTCAAGACTTGGAGGTATTGATCTACAGATTCTCCAGCATGCTGTTTTCTAGTCGCCAAGCAGTGTCTAGCATAGATTTCATTTCTCGGTTTTACGTATAGAGATTGTAGAGTGTCCATAGCATCTTTGAAGGTAGTAGATTCACTAATATACTGATACACATTAGGAGCTACGTAGTTTGTCAAGAGCTGTAACTTACTTTCATCTGATGCATCTTCGATATGGATTAGAAAATTTGAGAATGTTTGTTTCCAGTGTAACCATTTCTTATCCGCAGTGATTGAGGTTAGTTCCACATCGAATCTTTCCGACTTCAAGTATTTATCCATACCGCTTACGTTCTTCTAATTTTTGTATGTTAAATTGTTGTGAAAATAATTACCTTTTATTCAAGGCTTTAACATACAAAAATCTATGCACAAAGAAACTTGACTTTGATAACACTTTACATAATAAACATCCACAATCTCACAACACATGGCAGGCGACCGACTGACTGAGCCACCAAAACACTAAACAAAACAATATTCACGGTAACCAGGGCGGCCAACACAAAAGTTCAAAAAGTTCGAAAATAGTACCACACAAAGCAATATCATTTTTAGCACAGGAAGATGTACAACAGAAATTTCAAAAACATTTTCAACGGAATACTCATTGAATTCCGTCAAGGGGATAGAATCAATATTATTTTTAACGTAAATACAAGAACCTCCATATGCAGGACTTTTATGAGATTCTCTTTTTCTACAATAATAGCCTGCGAGGTAAAAGTTTGGAATTTGGAAAATGCTAGTGAGGTATTTGGAAAATACTTCTAGTGAGGCATTGTTTTTCGAACACTGAAAACTTCCTTTTGTTCTTCTTCAGCGTTCTTGTCATTTTCATCAGCATGATTAAATGTATAATGTCTTTGCAAATTAAACTTCTTCACGTGATTGAACCCTTTATGTAATCTAAACATTTGGCATAGATGCCGTAGTCGGCGAAAAGATACTTTTCTTCCCATACTGCATTGAAAATTGTCGGTGTAGATGCTCTGGTCTGTGAAGTGCTCGCGTCGACTTCCATGTTTCCGCGACTCGAGTTACCGGGACACTGTGACAGTGGTTATCGCAAGGCGCGCAACGCTCGGGCTCCGGTGTCCCGCTCTCGGCTGACAACACGGCTCCGCGCTGCCGTTTTGCTCTTCTTGAGCGGCCCTGATCTAATTGAAACTTATTCTTTCATTTGATCCTAGCATACCTACACACTGCGTATATAAACTATATTTACATTTTCTTACTCAAAAGTATTTTATTCATTTGAAAACTTGTTTGCATTATTAAAACTTGGAAGATAGATTGCAAGAGTTTTGGTCATTTCACAGCATTATTGAGAATTAATTTGTTTGCGTCACAAGCTTTACTTAACTCATTTTCACTTTAAAGAATAATTTGAATCTCTCCTTCAGAAAAAGAAACTGCATTAGCTAAGGAGGGCAACAAAAGGATGAAAGAATTATGAAAATGTTGTTGAAATTTCTTTCGGGATCATGTTTGATTTCTACAATTGGTCTGTTGACTGGAAATTAGCCAGGAGAGGTGGCTCAGGGCATCAGCTGATGTCATTTCAGTGCCTCTGACCGCTCGAGGCCCGACCATGGCAGGATTTTCGATACTAGCTAGGTCAAGTTCTGTCGCTGTCTTGAGAAATGTAGCGGCCGGCTACTCTGATCGGTAATTTTCTGTGGTATCTCCTATCATCACCATGCGAATGTAGGAGCAGAACTCTAACAAACGGGCCACCGACCGCGCGCCATCTTTTCTTCCTCTTCCTTGTCCTATCTTCACCCCTTACTCACACACACACACATACATGCATTACACTTCCACACTTGGCGGCAGACCAATCAGAAACCTAGAGATTTTTCCGGTTGGGGTGGTGCTGGTAGGAGGTATAATACCTGGTTGGGGGAAAACCGGTAGTCGACAGTATGTCGGCGCCGGATCTCACCATCTAAAGGAAGAAGATCGGCGTCACATCCAAAGAGTATATATGTCATATCCTAAGCAAAAACTACATTACACAATAACTACATTCACGGAACTAATAACCTTAGCAGTTGACACGCCCGGAATCACTAATTAATCAATAGAAAATTAACTGGAAGGTATACTAATTGTTTTAAATGTTTAATTACTGGTACGATTTTTATGTGTCTTTGCACAGAACGTACAGTAGCTTCGTAAAAGCATTTTGTGGTCATTAGGTGAATGTAACTTAAGTAACACACACACAATTGTAACCAAGAGATTTTCTATTGTTAGTTCGTTAATTTTTAAGCTATTTTGTCTGTTCCCTTTATCTACAGAAATATTGGGAATTATAATTACACCAACATAAAAATAATAATGTAACATTCGTCATGGGTTGAAATAGCACTAATTTCAAGCCAACAACGTGAGGTATTTTAATCTACATTTTTCTTAAAATACGTTTATTTTTCGTAATTTATTAATCAAAGTTGATAGGAACATTTACAATGTGTTAATCGAATTTTTGAGTCCGTAATATTGCGTGAAAATAGTGTTAAGATACACAGTATTACAAGACCGCGCCCGCATTTGCCTACAATATGGCGGAGAGCGCAAAGTTCAATTTGCTAAGCAATACGCTAAGTGCTCACCTCTCACTATAGGAGTAGTGGGCCTTGTGTTGTTTCCACCATTATCTAAGTGAGAATATTTTTGCTGCTGTTTTGGTAGCGCGAATACCCTGCTCGTGGAGCAATGTCACGGCGCAGCGCCGGACGACGCGACGGTGTACCGGCTAAGCCAGATGTGATCGAGAACAGGCACAACGTAACGGAACTGATATGCGACGAGAAGTCTTTGAAGTGCGTTGAGAGCGACAGGCACGTGGCCGCTAGGAATTGATAATTGAGTAGTGGTCACGTCTGGGGATTTTCACTAAATCCACAAGTAATTTGACGAGGTATTCGGGGAGAAGAGTAAAGTGATTTACGTAGTTGAATGAGACTGGGAGCAAACTATGCTCACGGAATTAAATGAAAGCCTTGTAAACTTTTTTTTTAATTTTAACTGTCGGTGGAGAAAAGTAATTTGAAGTGTGTAAGTTTTGTAAATAGTAAAATAGTGTTTAATAGTTGCTTTGCCGAAACATTAATTTATGTGAGAGGTTAAAATTGTGATCGATTCATTTACAGTGGCCCACTTAAGTACTCGACCGATCTTCTCCTATGCGCAGAATGCGTGATAAAATGCACAAAAATCGTTGTAGAAAAGAAAAACACAGCATTTTATTACAAAATCATGTGGTACAAAACCATCTATACAATCATGATCTTAAAAATAAAATATCTCAATGTGAAATACATGGATTTATTTCAGTACGAAGAAATGTGGTCCCACAAAAGTATTCGACCAAATAAAGAAAATCAAAAATAAATATTACAAACAGAAGAATAATATCTTGTTGCTGGTCCTTTAGCTTTAATAACACTTTGCAAGCGTCTGGGGATTGAATCCACCAACGTTTTTATTTCACTTGGCTCAATTTTTTCCCATTCACTTGTTTCAAATGTTCTTTACTTCTTATTGTGTTTTGTCGTATTCTATTTTCCAGTTTTTGCCACACATGTTCAATTACATTAAGGTCTGAACTTTGTGCAGGTGTCTGGATAACTTTAGGACAGTTGTAGAGGACACATAATCTGTTTTCAAGTGCTGTATGCTTCGGGTCATTATTTTGGTAGAGTTTAAACGAGTCAAGGATGCTCACATTAGCAGCACTTGTTCGTAGATTACGCATCAGAATTTGCAGATATTTGTCTCTGTCCATGTTACCTTCCATAAAATCCAATTTGCCTACTCCTTTTGCTGATACACACACCCACACCATCACTGAATCATCTGCATTCTTCACAGTTGGACTGATTTTTTTCTCAAGAAGCTCTTCATTAGCCTTTCTGCATACAATGACCCTGCCATCTGATCCATATAGGTTAAACTTACTTTCATCTGTAAAAATGACGTCTTGCCAGTACTCAGAACCTTTCCGCAAATACTCTTGGACAAATTCAAAGCGTCTGCGTTTATTCTTCTTACTTACGAAGGGTTTCCTCCTAGCTATTCGGCCGTGGTAACAACTCCTGTGGAGGGTTCGTCTTAATGTTTCTTCACTTACAGTTTTCCCTGAAAACTTTCATACTTCAGCGATAAGTTTGGGAACCAATCCGCGGATTCTTTTTCACAATCCTTACCATAGCACGCTCGTGCCGTAAGCCGAGCAGTTTAGGACGTTCTGTCCCCCGCTTATTGCAAATTCTTTTCTCCCTTTGCCATCGGCAAACCACTGACTTGACAGTGGACACAGACATTTTGACTTTCTGGGCAATTTCACGGAATGAATCACCATTGGAACGGTGCTTTAGTATTGGCAACCTCATGTCTTCTGACAACTCTTTACCTTTACGTCCCATAGTGGTCTAAGGTGTTTGTTCACTATCGGAGCACGTCAGACCAACAACTGCGCCTTATCAGCAGAAATTGTGAAGTACTAGCGTACCCGTGCGAGAACTCTCGCATTTTAAATCCCACCCTTTCTCTATCCACTTGTCTATCCGTTCCATAAAGAAGAGGAACTACTAATGTACTTACAGAATATAAAACAAAATAACAATGCAATTGATATTTGATACAAATTTTCAAATAAAGTTTATTCAACATTATAGAGAGATGTTCTTGGAACAATTTATACTTCTTTAAAAACAACATTTGAAGAAACTTTTCAATATTCCTTGAGAGTTAGCTTTTCGCTTTCCTTGATAGTAAAATAATAGAAAAAGTTTTTACTCTTGAGAAAGCCAAGTAAAGTACTGCGAAAATACCGGATCGGGCAAGAACAGATCTACTTATTGCAATATTATTTAACTTTCCTTGATTTGTTATGAAGAACCGAGTAGGTTTTGGAGAGTCAGGGTGCCAGCTTGCTGGGGTGCGAAAATTGAAAAAATATTTGTTTACTAAAAAGTAATGAATTATTTTCTGCGACCTTACGTACCTCAAGAAAAACAATTCTGAGCCAAAAAAATAATCAAACTAAAGTTTTCAGCTTTGAGTACTAAATACCATTTGTTAGCATTAGAAACAATTTAGTAGGCATTAGTAAGCCCACTTCGGTACATGGGAATGTTGCTCAAACTATGTTTGCATTTTTAATATCTTAACGAACCGACACCTTGAGTTTAATATCAAACGGTGTTTTATTTACAATACGAGTTTGCAGTTGGGCGTTGGTGTACATACACTTCTGTTTGTGGAAATTGCAACACCAAGAACGAATGGATCTAGGGAAATGATATTCAATGTACTGTGCACCCATGCCACAGGCACTACTTTATTTCATTTGCAGTACCATCAAATACATGGATACATGCCAAGTCAGTAAGTTGTGAAGCCACCACGCGCATCCACAAGAGCCTGTACACGGCGCGGCATTGAGCTAGTAAGAGTCTGTATCGCTTCTTGTGGCAGGTCCTGCCATGCTCCTTCAAGCCGCGTCCAGAGTTCGGCGGTGGAAGCTGGCGGAGGTGCCTGGCGGACCAGCCTCTGGGAAAGCATGCTCCACACATGTTCAATTGGCGACATGTCAGGTGAACGAGCCGGCCACGGAAGGAGCTGTATCTGGTGTTCATTGAACACACGTTGCACGATGCGAGCGATATGGGGTCGCGCATTGTCTTGCTGGGATAACGCTCCAGGCGAGCGTTGTACGAAGGGCACGACCTCCGCCCTCACGACTTCCTCGATGTACCGGTGGGCGTTGAGATTTCCCTCAATGCGGAGTAGGCGGGTCCGTGAGTGGTAGCCAATGGCACCCCATACCATTACACCGGGTGTTGAGCCGGTATGACGCTGGCGAATGCATCCCTCCAGATTGCGTTCACCGCGATGTCGTCGAACACGTATACGACCGTCGTTATTGGACAAATTGAAGCGGGACTCGTCGGAAAAGATGACTTGCTGCCACTCAGCCCGCCAATGTCGATGTTCGACGCCCCACAGATGTCGGAGGCGTCGGTTGTCGAGAGTCAGTGGAAGGCGCAACAAGGGGCGGCGAGCAATCAAGCCCCTTTGCACAAGACGACGCCGAACACTGCTGGCGGACATGCTGTGACTTGTCACTGTATTCCACTGCTGCGCTAACGTGGTGGATGTCACTGTGCGATCGGTGATGGCCATACGGTAGAGGTGTCGATCTTCCCCCGCCGTAGTGTGGTAGCGAGGCCCTGTCCCAAGCTGGCGTTGGGTACGACCTTCCGCAGACCACTGACGCCATGTTCGCATGATGGGACTGGCGGCTCGTCCCAGACGTGTGGCAATCTGGCGGTGGGACAACCCAGCTTCTCGCATCCCAACGACCCTGCCCCGGTCGAAGTCCGTCAAGTGTTCGTACTGCACTAGCTGTCGGCGACGTGGCATGGTGTGACTTACAGACAACTTGTGCGAGCCAAGGGTCGACCTGTCACTGTTTGTAGCCTCTCCAAGGCGCCTCTATTTATACCCGAACATGGTGCGATAATCCGTCCCTACGTCGCAACCACGTGCTGACTGGCGGCGTTGTAAATGTAATCACCTGGCGATCTCAATGTCACAAACTTATCCACGAAATGCGATGCGTTCAATGCCGCTCCTTCGCGGTGTTGCAATTTCCATAAACAGTAGTGTACTTTCAGATATCGCCAACATTTAAATTGTGGGTTTGGACTGCGATCGTTGGCAGTTGTCGGGTGACTTGCACTATTCTTTCTATAATTTTAAATTGTTGTTTTTTAATTGATTCACGTAGTATTGTAGGCTAGCGAGTTTTAATTTTTGTTTTCCATTTATTTCAAGCTATTTTACTTTAGCTACTTTAAAAAGTTTGTTCTTTGTGTTTTGCCATAGCACAAGTTTTCCCCCACTACCTCTGCGTATATATACCCGTGCGAAAACTCTCGCATGTTAGACCCCACACTCATCCCTATCCTTCTATTTTCATTCTAAGAGGGAAAGTAGTTAACGAAACGTGTTTATTTGTATCTATACTACTTACTACTATCTATACTTTTATTTGTATCTATAAAGGTACCTTGCAATGTACTTACACAATTACATATAAAAATAAAAAACAATGCATTTAATGTGTAAAAGAAAGTTTCAATAAAAATTTATTCAATATCATGGAGAATTTGCTTGGAACAATTCCCAACACTTACTTAAAGACATTTGAAGTAATTATTCAATATTCTTTGTCAATTAGGTTTTAGTTTTTCGTGATAGTCACAAAAATATTAACGTTTTACTTTTGAGAAAGCTGTCTGAACCCGTTGACTTGAAAATTTCATCGAATGATAACGAAAATATTGGTACGGGTAAAACACAAACACAGTCTTCACTCTTCACTGAACACCCACATCCTTCCACAATTAAGTACACAGTACTTATAGACCATGAAAAAACGTTAATTGAATAGTTTCACTACACGCATAAGAAATAATCTTCATAGGTATAGGTATCAAGGAACTATAATAGTACTTCTAGTTGTTTGCTGGAGAGCAAATCTTGAATTAATGATTATGCAAATAAACCTCGCCAGACTGCACAAACTACGGTGTTAACAGAAAGCGTAAATAAAGATTGTCGAATCTAAGCCTTCTAAGCGTGTCGCCTCAAAAAATGGCTACCAGCAGGAAGGGCTGAAATGTTGAGGTGGCCTTGATGGTATTGAAGCGTGAAACCGAAAATTATTTGAATGGATTGGAGAGTGTCTCGTCTTGTAGATTATGGTGTGAAAAACGTTGCTTTGAGGCCTTTGGCCTCAAAATTTTACTTTCTAAGGCTCTAAAATGCTTTGTTTATGAGTTATTTGCCGATGTAGGTTGACATGTCATGCGGGTTGCATTGTACATGAATATTTCGATGCGTTTTTAAAAGAAATCATCCATATTTTTAAAGTCAAAATGGAATTCGTCAAGTCTCCGTGAAATTCTCTTTCTTTGGAGCCCTCATTTATAAAGATTGGTTGCGTTTGAGAGCCGGAACCCAAAGGTATACTACTGAAATAATACAGAGAGACGATTGGTTTGGAAATGGTGGGAGTAAAATATTTTTATTGGTTCTTGGTTGACTGGCCGAATACTTTTGCAAGAGCAGATATTTTACACTGATGAAAGTTAAATGTGCTAAATGTTGAAATATAGTACTTTTATAGTTTTGTATTCTACCTACACAGATGTGATAAAATACAAAGTATTACTGTTCTATTATAATTATGTGAATGCTTACAAGCACTTCTCTGCATACAAAAAGAATGGTCGAATACTTATGCGAGACACTGTAGTTGTATTTGAGTAATTTGTGTGAGAATTTTGGAAAACTAAAGTGTATAGCAATTCCATTTGCATTAAAAGGAAGCATTTGCATTTGTTCAGCCAGGTTCTAACCGTGCACGGCAGGATAGAATTTTCACAGTTTAATTCTTGTAAAAGAAAGCTATTTTCAAAGAAAGTTTGAGTGTTTCAGAGTGTTGGTAATTTGCTAAGATCAGAGATCTGAAATCACGTTTAAGAGCCAAACCGAATCAAATTGAGCGTTACATTTTTATGTGTGCCATTTTTATTTGATTTATGCGTATTGTATCCATTGATTGATAGAATATACGCACCACGTCTATTTTGTTTGTCTTGGATTTCCTTTCTCACACCCGAAATATCCGGCCACTCTGAGGTAAAAATAAGCTCGCATCGAGAATTCGGCGAAAATTTTCTCAAATAAATATTTTAAAAGCTCCTGTTTATAAAAATATACGGAAGGAGTGTGTTCTACTCGAAAAGCATATAGTGCCGAAATTCGTTGGCACTTTTCATGTCCGATGAAAGGGAAGGTGGGACCAAATGTTTCATACATTTCATTTGATAACGAATTAACATCTTAGCATCATCTCTCACTTAGTGACAATATGTACCTTGAACGATTTTCAAAATGAAAAGATGGTGACTTGTACTTCTGATAGAATAGTGCTTTTTAAATACAATTTATCAACAAGATGCACAGCCAGAATCTAAACAAACCTAAATAATACAAAAAATATTGTAAATAACAAATGTGATATGTAGCGTGCTGATTTCTATGATTTTGCATATTTTTGTCTGTTGGTTCAGGGTATAACTAAGTGAAACTTCTCGACGTTTGGTAGAATATGATACTATATAGATCTGATGTCAATCTACTGGATAGGCCAAGCCCGGGTCTTATTTAGATTTTGAATGGTGATGCGGCGACGCCATATGCCCATGTCTGTTCGCCACCGACTCGCTCTGGCGATGAAGCTGTGGACTACTCAGTTGCATAGATCAGGGGCGTGAAACTTAGATAGGAAAACGGGGTAATGATTTTTGCGCCATCTATCCTATCGTTGTAGTGAGCGAACTAAACGTGTGACGTCACAGAATTCAAAAGCTGCCGGTGGCAATGTAGGCGGTGGCTTTGATTCGTTATATGGTTACGTGCTGCTCAGGTGCTGTTTCACGCGACATTTTTCAGCTTTTTGTTAGTATTTAGACTGTCATGCCTTTTAAATAGAGTGAATCGTGCCACGACATTTATTTGCCGTGTCTAAAACTTCATTTTTGACTTTTTGGAAGATTTTAAGAAGACTGGAGGTAGGCAATACATCGCTTGGATTTTCGCCCATCCAGCAGTGGAGGTATTTATAATTCATTTTGAAATCTTATTGCATAATTGTAATTGATTATTTAATTTGTGAGCATTTCTACCGTGCAAAATAGTCTTGAAAATCCTTAAATCCATATAGTATAACCTAACCTAAGTAGATGTGTCATTTATTCTGTACTATTGGTTTACAAGTGTTTTAATTATATTATTTCCAACTGATCACTTCGCATGGTATTGGACAAGTTTTATATTAATCCATTGTTTGCATTGCTCAATTGTTTAAAATGTCACATTTTCAAATGAGACATACAGTTTTTACTGTTTTTTGACCAAATAAATAGAAATAAATAAATATACATAATAATTCATCATTGCATTTCTTGAATAGGTACACTCTCATTAGTTTATGACAAAATGTAATTAATTTAATTTGCTTAGGTGTACGAGTTAAGTTTCTATTCTGGAGGTGATATTCGAGTTGCAGTATGATGTGACGGCAAGATATAAGATGCTCTGGCAAGATATAAAAAAAATTTGACTTCACCAACGCTAGAAGATGGAACTTCACCAACAGTGTTTCCTACAAGCCTTACGCTGTTTTCAAAGAACATTCCAAGAAAATCCTATTACTAAGTGTGCCAGTGTAAATTTTTTCCCCCTTGAAGCTGCAAGTGGTGCGAGTCTGAATGATATTATAGACAAATATATTATTTTGGTAACTTATAAATCAATTAATATTTGCCTTGTTTAGAAAAACTTGATTAACAAGTACTGGAAATGTATTAAATAAATAATGAAACCAATTTAGAGTTTGTGAACAATTAAGAAAACATTGGTTTCAGAATGTGTAATTAAAGAACTGAGTGTAATAAATATTGTATTCTCATTATCTAAAGTTTATTTTGCAAATTTATAAATATTAAGGGCACTGTCCAAATTAGGGAAAATATTTTTGTATATTTCAACTTCAGTGTTACAAGAGGTTAATATGATGATTTTTTAATTAAATGTAGCCAAATTTGAATTGGTAAATGAATCATCTGAATAAATCCTGTATCAATAATATTATTGTTAGTTACAGGAAAAATCTATTCGAATTTGACTGAATATACTGTCAAAAGTAAGTCGCAATTCAGTATTGTTCTGCTTATTTGTTGATTTCAATGATAGTTTATGTGTCAACATGGTGTAAATTGACGCGCTCAGATGTGCAGTAACCAATCAGATTGCTATAGAAAATGAAAAATCTCATATTGTAGCCTTAACAGAAGAAAATGGTGCAATTTTTTAAAAAGGAAAAACATATGAATAACTTTACAGTTGATAAAAAGAATGAATTATAATTTAAATTTTGGAATGATTCTTTACAAGTCTTGCAGTTGAATGTTTTTAAAAATTACTTTGCCATACAATCAGGTGAATTGATTCCAAAAATACTTTTTTTGGGGTTGGAATTTCAGGGATCATCTCAGGCATCTCTACTTCATATGTTCCTGTTTCATGTGTTTGTTCATATGGCTGGGAAACAATTTTTTTAAGTAAACAGAAAGTTTCCTTCTGTTTTGTCACAATTCTCAATAAGTTTGGCATGGTTCATGTTATTAAATAAAAATGTCCTATGTGAATTAAAAAGTTATTGAGGAGCGGAGTTCAAATTAGATCCATTGTAATTTCCGATATAGCAAAAATAATTTGTTAGGGGCCCTAATTCGCATTCCTGCTTCTAAAGCGGCTGACTCCAAGTTTGGTTAATTTATGTCTTCATGAGAGGAAACCATCAATTGTGAAGATCCACTTCCATAAGGATGGAACTTTTTCCTCTGTTAGTGGTTGGGTTCACAAATCTCATTTGTTAATATCTTTTGCTTTCATGTTAAAAGGTTTGTGAGGGCTACTATTTGATCCAACAGATGATGAATTGAGACCTTCTGCTTTCCTATTGCATGAATTGAATAAATTGTTTAAAAAATTTAAAACCTCTGGTGTTGCAAGATCATCTTTATTAGGAATTTTTAAAGTGCCAGATGGAGTTTCAAATTCAACTACAAAAAAAAGTGGTAATTGTACAAATCCTAAAATATTTTTACACAATTTTTATATATATGTACCATGCAAACACAAGCGCTTAAAAATATTGGACCCTCTGTTCTTGACTTGATGAAATTGCATCTTAACTTTTGCTTGTAGCTCCATACAACATTAAACTTCATTCAAGTGTTTGTGGGATGTGATCCAATAAATTTAAGAGTAGAATTCGAGAATAATTAATAAATGTGAAATTGAAAATGAATAAGAATCCTGCATATGAAATTAAATTGAAATTGTGAAAGCATATAAATATTTAAATTTATATTTATTATCTATTCGAGATATAAATTCCATGTATGCCAACACTGATTCCCTAAAAACCTGTGTGGTATATTTAACTCATTTTTTTCATTTTGTTGGTTACATACGTTGAGACAATTTTCTCATGACCTTATTAATTTTGTTTACATATGGAACAAGGTAATAGACTTTTCCTATGATGTGCCATGAAGCTAATTTAGTTTCCTTCAAATTTCCTACGTCTATTTCCAAAGTTTTAGTTGCAAGATTATTGTGAATTCCTTTCAGCACATTAAACAGGTGAATTATTTCTGTTTTGTAAATGAGGTAAGTTAATCCTAAAAATAATTATTTTCTGAAGATTATATAAATATAAAACATTTATATAAAATATAATACTAAAAATAATGTGAAAATATTAATGTAGATATCAATATAAATTCCACACAGTAAAACAATTGTAAAATCTTTTAATGAATCAGTTGTTGTGTTTGTTGTAATAATGATATTACAAAAATTCTGAAGAAGAGATGAATAAATTTCAAATTTAAAAATCATTCATGTTATTTTTTTTTCATTGAACACAAATTATTTAAAAAATCCACAAAAACACAGAAAAATCAGAAATGTGACTATATAACATTTGAATATACAAACAAAATATTTACTTTGAGCATTGTTAGCTTTTATTCTGTTTTCTAGTTTTTTCTAACACGGAATTAACAACTTTCACATTTCACGATCCCTAATTGCACTGTTGTGGAAAAAGACAATATAATGTTAGAAAACAATATTTTTTTTGTGCTAACTCTTTCATAATGAGCAATTAATTGTAAAAGTAGGATATGTAATGAAAGTTATTTTTACATCAATTATTTTAAATAATTGTGTAATAAAAGTTAAATGACATTTACCAACAATATTAAAGCCACCATTTGTAACCACTCTAACGCATACATAATAGTAGCTGGGGTGTTGATGCTTGGTTACAACTGAAACTAAATGAAATGGGAATTTTCTATCATTTTTTCCAAGTTTTTCATCTATGTATTCGTGTCAAATATTCATTAAAAATTGTTATATGTAAACAAGAAATTATTTAATGGTCTACAGATCCCAATTCATTGCGGAGATTGTAAATTTTCTACTATAGAAAATATCTCCTCCTTAGAAGTGAGGTTCTGTCTCACCAATCGTATCCAGGTGTGCTTATTTGATTAATTTCATTCGTACATAAAATTTTATTAATTTTTTAAATATTAAAAACATATTTTACCAATTAAATCTTCGCGATTTGTTTTTCAACCATCGTTCTGGCCTAAGTTTATTTTTCGGGAATTTGTGATACGGCAACCAAGAGGTTAAATAATACAATTATTTGTAGTAAAACGTAAGAAAAGCAGATAATACCCATGGATATTCCCTACACTCACCATAATCTGCATTCGCGCAACTTTACTCAAAATGCGCGCGAAAACGCAACAGCAGCGCTATCTTCGCTATCGTTGTGACCGACGAACTAAAACTTTGTCCCCCGCTTTTTAACATTGAGTGAACCAGCCCTGGCATAGATCGCCGGCTCGGGTCAAGACGGGTTCTGCATTTCCGTTGTCTTTCTGCCTCGATGAGCGTTGGGTGTGTGGGCTACAAACAGTGATGTATACATATATAGCCTTATTTTTGTCTTTATTTTATTATTAGGGGATATTCATTAGATTGGTAATGCAGGCAGACTGGTATGAAAAAAATGTGAAAAGCTATTGCTGATAATCTAAATTTTTGCAGTTAAAAAAGTGGAAATGATTCATAAGAGTGAAAATAATGTTGATCTATTATTTTTAAGATTAAACATATACCCCAATAATGTAAATTAATGTTTAGTGATCTTTTTTTTTTTAATTTTCTTTGAGAAGTCAGAGCTCAAGAGAGAAAATTTTAAAGAATTATTGTTATGTGCAATGAATGACTTTCTTAATTCTCAACAAAGATTTTGCAGATACCTCTCCTATGCTAACACTTCGTAATGGTTTACATAAATAATAAAGAATTAATTTCAGTGTATACTTTGTCATTCGATTCAGGTCCATTGTATAAACTATTTTTCCCACATGTTTTTGGAAAGTTCTAATTAAATTGAACTTGATTTCAGGATTAAATTAATTATGTAAAAGAATATCATTTTCACAAATTTGGAATGCCTATTTTACTATGACACTTTATTTGGAAATTATGAAAACAAACGTTTTTACTGCCTGTTTCAGAGCAAAGATGTGGTAATATTTTAATTTGTTTCTTTAAAGCACTGTTTATATTGTTCATGTATAGTGCTGTGTAATAAAGTAATATTCACATTAATTTGGCATGTCTCAAAGCAAGCATATTTGCAAAGTTGCATGTTCGGGCTGGTGAATTGTGTTTATTGCCTTTTGTAATACAAAATTGTTAATGCTATTGAAATTATAAAATTGTGGAATGTCAATATGCTCAATAAATACTAGATTATACTACTGTAATTTGTCATTTTCCTTCCATAAAATCCTTACAATTATTTTTGTCGCTTTTGATAAGTTATGGTTAAAGGAATGGGGAGTGAAATTTTAAAACTCGTGCGTAACTTTTTTTTTTCCTTCAAATTTTGCTGTTACTTCTACGCTATTAGCTGCTCATTTGTCCAATAGAAATTAATACAGCTGCATATGGCGGCACCGAAAGCTTGGCAAATTATACTCTCTGAAGGGTTGAATTGAGTGTCGTCTCTGAGATATACTCTTTGGCTTTGGCGTGCACACATGGACACCACGTGGAGTTGTTTCTATAAAATTTATGTCATAAACGTTCTACAGTGTTCATAGTTGAATCAGAGTTGACTCGTGTGTTGTATTGATGTTATGAAGATTTTTTTCGGGAAGTGTTGATATCTTGTTAAAGTTCTCGATACATAGTTATAAACATTATTTTGATTTTTCAAAATTAGGTAAGTCAATTTTGGTTGTAACCGTTTCTGTTCGGAATCCCTGCGTTCCTTCTCCCGTTAAAAGCTGGAGTCACAAGTGGGAAGTACGAATTAGGTAATCTGCCAAAGTATAGTGCCTACGCTATACTCTTTGCCCTGGTTTAAGACAATCATAACCTTGCTTTCTACGTGCTAGAGAGAACGAGAGAAAATAATGTAATGAGTCAATGTAAAGCACGTTGTAGGAAATATTAAATTTCTTACATCGTGTTGTAAACATAGCACTAAAGCCCTTTGAATGAGTTGTAAGTGGATCATTGGAAGTGACTAAGCCTACGAAGAAGAGAATTATGAGAAGATGTTTTTGAAGCCATTTACATAAGACACATTTTTGAGGCTGTAATTTCGAGCAGGATGCATATTTCTCTATTTTGAGGGTGTTATAGTTGTGTCACCTAGTTGATTTCTTTTTGTTGCTGCTTTGAGAACAGGTTTTTAGCATTTTTATGAGCATAAACTTCCATGGGTTAAATACCATTACACTGAAAGTTTTGTGATCAGGATATACAATCGGATAGAAGTCAGGTGGCAAATTCAAGTCACTGCCGTTTGGATTTTGTTTTTACAAATGAGTAAAGTGTTTCTCAAGCTTGTTTGAGTAGCTTCCAAGATACATGGTTACTAATCTCATGTCCCAGGATTGTTAAAGAATGCCCGTTCAGTGTTTTGACATGTGCAAATTAAACTGCTTTCATGTGGTACTTTGCAGTTCAGTTCCTGAAAAGAACCACCAAAGCTTGATTTTTGTAGTTTGTTTTCTATTAATTTATAATAATGTCAAGTAGACCGCTGCCGTAAGCTGTTAGAACTTTTATCATTGTTGGATGTGTGTTGAAGTTGAATGTGTGACTTGGCTTTGTTAGGGCACTTCTTGAATCTGGCAAATTCTGAGAGTTAAAACATTTTTGCTACATTTCTAAAGATGTGAGCATGATAATGTGCATTACTGTTGCTACCCAACTGCTGCATCAATGTAATTTACAACTTGAATTCGTCATTTTCAGGAATGGTGATGGAATCTGGTCAAAGTAACAAGAGGCCCCATTCTGGGGATGAAAATGATGTTGGTAGCAAGAGAGGAAGGTTCTCTGACAGGGGAAGAGGAAGTGGCAGCAATTTCAGAGGATTTGCAGGGGGTCGGGGTGGGGGACAGAGAGGGCAAGGGTTGAGGGGGGCAGGGGGTGGGTTCAGAGGTGGTAGGGGATTTGGTGGGAATAGGGGTTTCAAGGGAGGGTATGGTGGGTTTAGGGGAGGCCGAGGTGGAGTCACTGGTGGGTTCAGGGGAGGCCGGGGTGGAGACAGTGGTGAGTTCAGGGGAGGCCGGGGTGGAGACAGTGGTGGGTTCAGGGGAGGCCGGGGTGGAGACAGTGGTGGGTTCAGGGGAGGCCAGGGTGGAGACAGTGGTGGGTTCAGGGGAGGCCAGGGTGGAGACAGTGGTGAGTTCAGGGGAGGCCAGGGTGGAGACAGTGGTGAGTTCAGGGGAGGCCAGGGTGAAGACATTGGTGGGTTCAGGGGAGGCCAGGGTGGAGACAGTGGTGGGTTCAGGGGAGGCCAGGGTGGAGACAGTGGTGAGTTCAGGGGAGGCCAGGGTGAAGACAGTGGTGGGTTCAGGGGAGGCCAGGGTGGAGACAGTGGTGGGTTCAGGGGAGGCCGGGGTGGAGACAGTGGTGGGTTCAGGGGAGGCCAGGGTGGAGACAGTGGTGGGTTCAGGGGAGGCCAGGGTGGAGACAGTGGTGAGTTCAGGGGAGGCCAGGGTGAAGACAGTGGTGGGTTCAGGGGAGGCCAGGGTGGAGACAGTGGTGGGTTCAGGGGAGGCCGGGGTGGAGACAGTGGTGGGTTCAGGGGAGGCCAGGGTGGAGACAGTGGTGGGTTCAGAGGAGGCCAGGGTGGAGACAGTGGTGGGTTCAGGAGTGGCCGGGGTGGAGACAGTGGTGGGTTCAGGGGAGGCCGGGGTGGAGACAGTGGTGGGTTCAGGGGAGGCCGGGGTGGAGACAGTGGTGGGTTCAGGGGAGGCCGGGGTGGAGACAGTGGTGGGTTCAGGGGAGGCCGAGGTAGAGAGAGTGGTGGGTTCAGGGGACACCGTGGTGGAGACAGGGGTGGGTTCAGGGGAGGCCGGGGTGGAGACAGTGGTGGGTTCAGGGGAGGCCGGGGTGGAGACAGTGGTGGGTTCAGGGGAGGCCGAGGTAGAGAGAGTGGTGGGTTCAGGGGACACCGTGGTGGAGACAGGGGTGGGTTCAGGGGAGGCCGGGGTGGAGACAGTGGTGGGTTCAGGGGAGGCCGGGGTGGAGACAGTGATGGGTTCAGGGGAGGTCGGGGCGGAGAAGGAGATGGGTTCAGGAGCGGGTATGGTGGGCGCAGAGGAAGTACAGCGGGTAAGAAGAAGGAAGGTAATGGTGCTGTAATGAGCCAAAGGAGTTTTGTCCATGGCCATGTTACAGCCACTACCCTTGAGCAGAAAGGTAGGTACCATACAAAGGCTTTATAAAGCATCCGAACTTAGGGGTTGTCCATATATTAAGTAAGTGTTTCTAGATATCTGGCAAAATATTTCAAGAGGAATATATTGGAGTTTATTTGATTACAGAGTGTGAACATGTTTGTTATAAGCTAGGTTTAGATCTATGAATATTCCTAAAAATTTATGACAGCTTGATTTACTATTTCATAGTCTACTTTTTCTTTGTTTGGGTGTAGGTAAAAATGAAGCCAAGAAATTATTAATACAGTTTTATTAACCTTTAATTTTAATTCATTTAGAGACAAATAACTTTTAATTGATTTTAAAGATCGTAATTTCAGAGGTGTGTTTTGAAATAAATGTTAAATAAAAATTGCTAACTTTCAGTCGCCCACTCCCAAATTACACAGTTGGATGCTTACTTAAGTTAGAATTTGTATATTATTTGTTATTTAATTTTATTATTATTTATTTGTATTATATTTTTGTTATTTCATTGTAAATTGCGTCCTTTAATTGTATTAAATGTGAAAACAAATAGATGAGTAGTCGTCGGTTGTTGTAACTCTGCACCGATAAGGCGACAAAGACAGCTGCGTTTTGTGCATGATTATTCAAACTAATACTTTTATATATTTGTTGAATATTACAATACCATAGTGTTTAATAATAACTATTACATGTGACTACCATATGTTCGTGAATACACTGCATACCTTATGGAATTAATTCAATGCCCGAAATATATTTTTACTTCCTCATGCTCTTTCATTTAAAGTTTTGAATAAAAAAACTCTGTTTCTTAAAACTATTTAATTTTTGCACCAAGTGATCTACAATTTCAAATGAGTTTTAGAGTATTACATAACCATTACTAATGGCAAGGAAGTACGTGGTGTTTCAGCACCACTAGTTCTTAATGAAATCTTTGTTCAAAGGCATACCTTGAAATGTCATGTACAATTTTTTGAAAATAACAGTTTTTGCATATTTTTTGTGAAATATAGGCGAGTTAAACAATTAGTTTCTCGAAATCGGCTCAAAACTTTTGCTTTAAACTTTCTCTTCATATGTATCAAAAGACGATATAAAAATGGTGCTGGTCTCCTTTTTTGCGAACTCTATATTTTCAGAAATTGCAAAAAATGAACATTGCAAATGTAGAATATCGAAGAATGAGATGCTTAGTTTCTTGTATAAGTACAAATATTCAAAGTGATAAGTGTAATATAGAGAAAGTTGTGTAATGCTGCAGAAAATCTACTTAGAGATTTCAACAAAAATACGTGTTTTGGGGACCCCAGATACCGAAAAAGGGTAGTTTTTTTTAAAGTTTAATTTAAGCTTTTAAGTTAATTGATTAGCAATAACAAACAAGGCTACTTTCAAAATCTTGGCAGTCATGGAAATTATATCACTTTGGAAGGCCTTTTCCTTAGCTATTAACACATTGCTAAAAAGTAGTAAACTTGTAACACTTGATTAGCTGTTCATAAATCTATACTGTCACTTATTACAAATTGAATACGATCTATTTAGTTATTTTAATAGTCAAGATTTATTCAAATAATTTAGATACCACAGGAAAAATAGAAATTTTAAGGAATATATTGTAGTCTGTAATCTTGAGATTAACGTTAAAAATACTCTGACCTTTTTTGAAAAGTTCTTTAATAAATCTTTATTTTTAGAAACCCAACCAGTGCTACGGGGGATCTGAAATTCTAAAAATTAAAAAGAAATCTTTGCTGTATGAGTAATTTTGATTTATTGTGATATTGGCATTAGTATATGAGAAAGTCAAATCCAAAAATATTTTCAAATGTACCTGTATGAATGAAATAAATTGTTAACATCCAAAGCAGCTGAAGCAGTAAAATAATTTCAATAATATTTAACATATTCTTCTCGTGTGTATTTAACTAACACTATTTCTTGTACAAAACCACATAATTTAGAAATGTATTTTAAATGAAAATGCACCTTACATTTCAGTGTTGTGTTGTCACTTGTCAAGGTCACTCTTGCATACTTTATACACCAGTTGACGACATTGTGGTTGATGTTCAAATATGAAATTCAAATATTTTTGTAACTGCAGTTAAAAACATATAATTAGGTTTATCGTGACTGTCCAATCACAAAGGCATAATGCATTGTGCCTCCTTGTTGAAGACAAAGTAGAATTGCAAACATCTTGAAATTAATACATAATTGCCAATTAAATTAATTGTAATTTATTTGATTTTGAAGTTCCTTTATATTTTGATAAGTTGTACATCATGTTAACATACGTCATTTAGGTAAAACATTCCTTGTTTACTTGGGCTAACCATTTCAAATCTACATTACCATCTGGTACTAGGCAATTGCATTATTCTCATCTGTTGATGCTAATTATCATCAGTGTTTACAAACACTTTGTATCTGTTAATAACAATATTTATTGTGACTTTTGTTTAGCATACGCTGACTTGCCTGAATGGAAACTTGACCGTGAACTAATTCACGAACTGTTGGCTGTTGTCGTCCGTTTTTCAAATTGGAGTGGTAGTGATGCTGATTGGGAGCAGGTTAATTTACATTAACTTTCATATTGCAGTGTATCATTGTGGTAACCACAATAGGTTGCATGTCAAAAGAATTTCCCTTTTTGTTTATTACACCATTGTGACCAGTCTAGAGAACTTCAATCACTTTCAGGTCATAAGATGACCGGCTAATGAAAAACCTAATAACATGAGTTCACAATTGTGAAAAAACTGTCAAGGCAGAGAGAAGTAGAGAACGTTTTTCATTTCTTCTGAAAACTTTGGTAGATTTGACATATGACCTATTGTGGTTACTATGACAATATTTTCATTAGTATATGTTGAATCTTTGTTAATTTTGAGCATGAGCTGTAGCAATTAATAATATATTGGTTGAAATATGATAATTTCAGGTGGAGAGAGAGAGAGAGAGAGAGAGAGAGAGAGAGAGAGAGAGAGAGAGAGAGACATACAAACATTTTACGTTTATTGCTTCCCTACCAAAAGTCTTCCTCATGTAGCAAGATGAGTAATGATAATCGGAAAGTGCCCATGTTGGTTGGACGGGAGAGGTGAAGGTGGTCTTGGAAAAGTAGTAATCTTTCATTGTCATTCACTGATGAAGGGGAAGAAAATTCTCTCCTTAATTGTTAGTTAAAAATCATTTTGTATCTCTAGTAGAATTTCACTAGGTGTGTGGAAATTCTCTGTTAGTCAAAAGGTAAACTACAAAATTTGTAGCTTCGATTTTTAAAAAGTATATTTCAAATAGAGCAATATGTGAAGATGTCATTAAAACCTCAGAATTTTCAATATTGGTAAAGTTCTAAAAATTTTGAATCCTCTGCCTTACTTGCATAATTAAAAATGAATCCCCCTCTGAGTACAATGTTTGATTGGGATAGATCTTTAAATGACGGTATGCACCATTCTTTTAAAAATAAGTGTATTTGTCTCATAATGTTCATATATTTAATAAATTATTAAAAATAGGAGCCATTTAGAGTGTAAATGAAGTTAGCTCTGTATTTTTGTCACTGTTTTAGAGTAAATCTTGTACAGAGTTTCATTACTTAAGTTAACTGAACCAAGTTAGTTATATATTACTCTCTATGTGGCTTTACTGGCACGTGTGACCTGGATCGTAACCTATATACTAGTATGGGTATTGCCAACCTATGAAAATCTAATTTTATTGCCTTATACGTTCTTACCGTTTCTGATGGATTTCTTCAATTCATCTAGTCTTGCCATCTGAGCAGTAGGATGTTCTGAATTTTTGAATCTGTATAGTACCTTGGAATTGTGCAACTGCAGTGATGTCACAGAATCATTCAGAAGACAAGTATGATGGTCCCAATTTGGGTCAGGTGAACTGCCCTTCTTGTTTTTTGGGACAATTTCTGCTTCAAAGACTATTAAGTGTAGGACTTACTCTACAGTTTAGCATTGCAACAGTGCTGAAAGAGAGACTGTGTTGTCAAAGGGTTTCTCCAAGCGTTGCTCATCAATCATGAGAAAGGATCTTAAGATCATGTTGTCTGATCTTAAAACTGAGCTCCTAATGAATGTTAAGTCCATTATACCGGGTCTTTAGTCTAACTCGCAACCCATATCTCAGAGCACAACCTCTTGTTTTGGCAATTTGACAACGCGTGAAATACCTGTGGCTTCCCTTTCTCTTTAACGACCCAACTCCCATCCCAGATTTCGGGGTAGGAGAAAGGAGCTATTTTAGTTGAAAGAAAGATTATATAACATAAAACAAAATTGCAGATAGATTTTTCCTTCAAATAAAATTTGTTATTCATAGTCAGCCTTACTAATAGAGGTTTGGTTTAAGCCTGAAGTAACTCGTTTACTTCAGAAGTAACTACTTCCAGAGTAAACGTGAAGTAAGGGAAGAGTAACTTTCTACTAATAAACGCACAGTAAGTGAAGAGTAACTATACGACTATACTTCACAAACAACATTTGGCAATGCCTAAAATCCTTGTGTTGACTTCGTAAGTGGGATGTTCCATCGATAGTTACATATCGATCATACTGCATATCATTATAAACTATTAATAAATCATCGCAAAGACGTCTTTGCATCAGGTTTTGGCAACCAGCATCTGCCCTTTGCTCTAAACAAGGAGGTTAAAATACATGGAGAACATCTTCACAGCCGAAAATGAAGCCAGCCTCTTATGTTAGGCAATAGGATAATTTGACCAATTGCCTGAAATCTATCTTTCGTAATATATTTTGTATTTATCATACATTGATATTTCACAAAGGAAACAACAGCAGCTTCATATAAGTTGAATCCCGTGCAGGATCAATGCCGACTGAAGACAAAAGTAGGTGGGGAAAATAAGAGAAGTGCAAGTTGATACAGCTTGTTTTTCAAAGTGACTTAAGAATATACTTTAAAATGATCTATGTAAAAACTGGTTTTCACATCAAATTTTTAAATTAAAAAACTCATACATATTTTTGGAATATTATAGTAAAACTGTTGCAGTAACAGTAACAGCAGTAACTTGCCACAAAGAATTAAAGAAAATTCCTGCTCAAATGTAACTCTCCATCTAAAGCCACATCGATCGGTACATATTTTTAAAAAAAATTAAAGAAATTTTTCTAATATCATTTTAATATTTTTTTAAAAACCAATGATGATATATAATTAATATAAACATTTCTTACAGGTCTGAGGAAGATGCAGTTCCAAGATGGCACAAATTTTAAATTTTTTGGCATTTAAAATATTTTCTAATAGATAATGATTAATACAAAATATTTTTTTAATGGACTATTCCTTCTATTTCAGTTTTTACACCTTTGACTTTACTATTAGGTACCTTTAATGCAAAATCATTTTATGAAAATGTTACTTTTGTTGTCTCTCTATTCAGCAGCGGATTTACCATTGTCAAGGCACCAAACTAAAGTATTTTTGAGACCCCCTCCTTTTTACTGTGAACAGTAACATTTTTAAATAGGATATTTTACCCTTTTTATTAAAAATTAATTAAACAAATACAACATGCTTGAAATAATAGTTTTATTCAAATATTTACTTTAAAAATTGATAACAATTATCTATCATATAATATAATGTCTGTGTGTCAAAATAGCTGCAATATCAACACTGTAACTGACAAAAACTTACTAAAATGCTGTTAATGTAATATTTTGTTTATAAAATTAGAAATAGTATTCTTGAAAGATAAACCTCAGAGCTAATAATTTTCACTGAACCTTATTGTTAGTGAATTGAGTTTGTCTTGTCCCATAGTAACCCGATACTTGTTTTTAACTTTTGAATTTACTAAATAAAGAATACATTGCACTGAATTGTCTGTCCCATTTTATTATTTTAAATGGTTTGCACTGAAAAAGCCAAATGTTGGGTGTATGAAAAGATACCATTTGAATCAGCTGAAGTGATCGATTTTGGCATGACAGATTTTGTCATTTACTCTAGAAGTTCAAGCTGAAATAGATAAGAATGAATATGCTGGTGTTAGAATAAATAAGTTTTCAACTCTAACACTGTGTTTATCAAATTTAATTAATTTGTATTTCTGTACTGCAACTAAATAAAAATTTTCATAACCTTTTTTAGCTTTGCCATTTTCTTTAATACTTTTTAGACCTCTTGGGCTCTGAGGCCCCAAACTGTAGCTTATTTACCTTAATGCTAAATAAAAACTCAGATTTATGCCACAAAATTCTTAGAACACCAGTGCTGCAATGGATGAATGCCATCAAAATGTAGTGTGTTAATAGTATGATGCTCTAAAAACCCAATGAAAACTTCGCCATTTCATTACATTTTTGATATGGGTATTCTCTCATGAACTGGAACAGAATTGGATTTATCTACTAAATTTAGGCCTATGTGTAAAGAGAGGTGCACTAAAAAACACTCATGTTGGAGAAAAATGTTCCAATTTTGAATCTTTTGTTTGTTTTGAAGAAAAACGTTAATATTAAATGTTAATTTAAAACATTTATTCCCAAGGATAAAAATAAATAATCCCAAACACTATTTCACTTTGGCACAAAGCCGTAAACTGGGCGTACGCAAGTACAAAGCTTGCGAGCCGGGGTATTGAGATGTTTTGTCAACAAAACATCATGGCCCGACCGGAATGCTCTCATCAAAAGACCTTAACTTTCTGAGGAAAATGTCATCTCCATATATTCTAACCTCCTGTGTTGTGAATTGCCACGGACTTGCGCTACTTCACACTTATTCAGAGCTTAAACTAGAGGTCGACTGTGAACAGCGGTTGCCATAGTAACGCCGCCCTTACTCCAAGCTTATGCTACTCCACGTTTATTAGTAAAGATTTTGGCTACTTCAAGCTTACTCTAGAAGTAAATTTTACTCAACGTTTATTAGTAAGGCGGAGTGAGTTCTTTCTTTAAGGTCATGTACATTTTTTTGAAAATATTAGTAGTTTTCTCACAATATTGCGTGGAATATGCAATTTTTAAAAAATTACAAAAATAAGATTTTCTCAAAAACAGCTCAAACTTTATTTAAACTTTTCGTAGGGATAGTACTGAATGTACTTTATGAAATGACATAAACGCCATTATGCTCTATTCTTTTGTTTTTTCAAAAATTGCAGAAATGTAATTTTTTGACTTGTCTCTCACGTAGGTAATATTTACATAAGCAGAGATTGGTTGACACTATTATATTAATGTGTTCCTGTGGTTTAAATAATGTCAAGTAAAGTTTCTCGAGAATTCAACCGTTTTCTGAGAAAACTAGCTCAAAATTCCACATTTTCAGAAATGCTCAAATGCCATTTTCTCATAAATGGCTCCAAATTTTTTTCTCTAAACTTTTGGAACAGATAGTGCTAATTGCACTCTTAAATATGACGTAAAGTTGAATTTGGGTATATTTTTGTTTTTTCAAAAATTACACAAATGTAATTGTTTTGAAAGGTCTCTCAAATCTTTAATATGCACATTACCAGCAATTTCTAATCGTTATTATATTTGTGAATGTAAGTGCTCCAAATGACTTCAAAGGAAGTTTTTTCAAAACTCGAAAATTTTCTGTGAAAAGGAGCTTCAAATTTCGTATTTTTAGTAACACTTAAACACCATTTTCTTAATAACGGCTACAAATTTTTAATAGAAAATTGTCATTTAGGACAATGTTTTTTTGTTCTTTAATATCCGAAAATAAATCTTTGCATTCTACCATTGAGAAACCTAAAAATTAAGAAAATGTCAAAAAACTGTACTA
Source organism: Acheta domesticus (assembly GCA_031308135.1). Lineage (NCBI taxonomy): Eukaryota > Metazoa > Arthropoda > Insecta > Orthoptera > Gryllidae > Acheta > Acheta domesticus. The sequence goes on along the minus strand of JAHLJT010003656.1, from coordinate 26,778,270 downwards.
GGGCGGCAATAGATGGCAGCTGGTTTTCTCAATGAAATGTATTTATCAAAACTATATCTTCAAATAAGGTTGTGCTTATTTTTTTGAAAATAAGAGTAGCTTTTTTATACTTTTGTGACAAACATAGTGGCCTATTGCAAATTTACTGTGCTTGAGACAGCCGGATACATCGTAAATTAGAATTTGCTATTTCGTATTTTATTTCTTTGTTCGTTTTTACATTTGACCTTTCGTTATACATTTACACATTAATCTTTTAGAAATTATTTGTTTTGAAATATATGAAATAAAAATTCTTAGCTCTTTATGGGAGTATCAACAATGCAGGGAATGCAACAATGGAATTCCATTCCACTGTCGCAAATTTCTGTGAATTACGTGTCATTGTCGTGACTTGATATAGCTGTGTGGTATCAGACTTCTTTTTCCAAGTTTACAAAAGTTTTGTGTTATATTTTTATGCAGTTGTAGAATTCACATTGTTTTTACAACACTGCAATGGAAACAGTGAGTTGTTCACTTCTTGGTTGAATTGGACGTTTTCAAATAATAGCTACGATGTTAGCTCAGAAATTGCAATATTTTAATCCTAAGATAGGTAGCTGTTTCCAGTAACACAGAAAAGTATGTGCTGTTGTAGGACCACTAGTTTTTCTTTAAATTCATTGTTCGAATGTAGCAAAGTTAGCTAAATAATAGTACATATGTTCACTTTTAATTAATACCTCAGAATTTCAATATAGGAATAGTTGTGTGTCTTTTTGATAGGTTTTGAGCATTGTGGTTTAGAGCGTTTAACCAGTGATGGTAGTTGAATGGGTAAGTGCTTTAAATTAGAGCGTGGTTAAATATTTGTTGTGGTTGGAAACTATTTTGCTGGTCCAAATAATATTAGATTCGTATGAAAGTTGCAAACATATGGGAAAGAATGTGCTGTTGTAGCTCTTGGTCTTCAACACGTTTGTTAATATTTATAAAAATGTTTGTAATTATTTGGTACTATGCCACACGTTTTCTCTGTATATTTCTTCTTTGAAGTTTAACAGCATTAACCCCTGCCTTTCCCTTCTACAATGTTCTTATCTTCAATTGCTTTTTATATTTAATATTTTGTTTGGTGAAATGTGCCAGTCTAAAAACATGTTCAATTTCACAATGCTAGTTTTTAATCTACTTCCCAGTGATCTGCTTGGAAATGCAAGTTCCTTGTAGCCTGGAGGCTCACAATGCATGAATCACTAATATTTTTAGTTTATTTGTGAAATGTTCAAATAAGACTTCAGCGACATTTTTGCCAACCTTCGGTTTGGAACTGATTCATTTGCAACTAACTGAAGTCCACTTTCAGTGAAGATGTGCTAATGAAAAACATGTATGTGAAAGTAAACTAGCCCTTCCTACATACACTTTTATTGGAATGTTTCCTATTTGTTTAGGAAGTCATACTGAAATGTAAGCATTATATCTAACGTGCATCAAGAGTGTATTCATTGTGATATGGATTTATGTTGAAAACTTGTGTCTGCAGTAAATAAAATAAAATGACTTTCAGGTATCTTTGGAAATGAATGGTGTCCAACCAGATAAACTTAAAAATTTGTGGAATAAATTGATCAGAAAATTGGAGCCTCCAACATTTAAAACTGTGCTTATTAACATCAAGAGGAAATTAAAGAAGACTGTACGTTGCAGTCTGTGTCCAGAGGTTTGTTGACAAATTTTATGTACAAGACTTCCCATGTTTTTACTTTCTTACAATATTTGTACTTTTACAATATTGAAAATAATTGTTTGTTCTTAAAGAAATCTGTTCATCAAAATCCAATCTTCAATCATCTTCAATTATTAAAATGTGAGTAGTGTTTGCATAATTTTGTTTGAAACAGAAAATTTAAAAAAAATATTTAAACAATGATTTTCTCAAAAACAGCTTCAAACTTTTTCATTAATCCTTTGCTCCTATGTAGCAAAGAATTGTAAAGAAAGTTGTGCTGGTCTCATTTTTGACCAACTTTATATTCTCGAAAATAACAAACAAACAAACAAACAAAAATTTTTAAAGTACAATATTGATGTAGAGATTTTTTGTTAATTTATATCTGTTTTGAAAAACCAATTCTTTAAAATGGTCATGTACTGTTTATTAAAAATATATTCAGTTTAGCGTAATTTTGTAAATTGGGCCAAAAGAGTAAATGCAGTAAACACAGTATCAGAGGCAAGAACCAAGAGCATGGTATAATACCTGGGAGGGCACGAAGAACCCAAGAGAGCGCCGGCTGCCAGAGGCCAGTTTCAAAATGATTTCACATACATCAGTGTTGCTGCAATACCTGGAACATTGAATGACATTAAAAGGAGAATGCATATTCCTAACATGTAAAATATTTTAAGTATATCTGGGGGTTGTGCAACCATGCCGCCATTGACAGTGAATAGTTGCATTGTGTTTGGATGTAATTTTTCATTTTTGCAACACAAGGGGGCCAAAATGGGAATTTCAATTGACCGGTTAGTCTATTACCTTTTCCTGCTTTGTACTCATGCCACTGGTAATTTAGTTATTAAATTTCACTGTCTGTTGGCAATTATAATTTTTCTTAAGATTGTTTTATTAAATTACTAATTAAAATCGTATGGGAAAGGAGTAAGCTTGTTATCCCTGTAGTGTTTTTCTAAATTCAACGTAATAAGCTCTAATGCATTCTTTTTTTATTCTGACTTTTCATTAATTTCCAATTTGAGATTTTATAAGAGCATGGATTAACATCATTAGAAGGGAGTACTGGCCTCCCAATATCTGCTTCAGCTATTTGCTCACAACATTTTTGTTGATAAGATATGGACTTAACAGGCCAGAAAAGACATCTTAGAGGATTTGTCCCCTAACATTTTTCCATTTGCTGAGACATTGGAAGACAGCACGAAAACCAACACCAAGAAATTCTATTTTAGAAAACAACAGATTCTGATCTGCATTTTAGTAAGTTCAGTAATGATAATCAGGTTTTTGTTGAAGTGTTCCTTGTTTCCAGTGGCAGATTCAGGAGGGCAAGAGGGGGCAAGTGCGCCCCCCACTCTCCCCAATGTTGGAACAATTAAAAAATATATATGTATTTATACATTTTATTTTGCTGATCTCCAAATTCATATTATAAAATATTTACTTTTTTGTGTGTTTTGAGAAGAACTTTAAAAATAATTAAGCAAACAATTTTATTAAGAAGAGCTAATAATATACATTAATAAATTGGCAGTACTATAAAACGTGTGGGATAATGTTTAGCATTACTGCGAATATTGTAATTAACAAATGTTACAAAAATTAATTAACTTTGGAATCGACGGACTGTCAATTGAATCAAGTTCTTAACATTTTCCTAGTCTCGCAGTGCAAATGCCGAGTTGATCACTTACCTTTACTTCTGAATTTTTAAATGTAGCTTTTATCATCGTCATGAATATCAGACACTGACTGAGACTAGTCAGTGTTACTAGACTTTCTGTCATTAAACAAAAAAGCACTTAAAAACTTGACATCAACTGTTTTATATACTTAATATTTTTTTCCATTTAATATTCCAGTTTATGTGAAACTATAGTGACACAATATAACGGTGGATGCGATCTTTCAGCTTCAAAAACGTATTCATTGTCAGTCTAGCATTATATGTCTACACTGCTACATTAGGCAGATTGATTGGGAAACAACAAAATGTGGTTGAAAATCCTGCTTGCAGTTTAGTGACTAGCATTGTTCAGAGTAGGACGCACAGACAGGTTTATCTTCAATTGATTTTTTTGGTATCAAGGACCCACAAAACATGGATTCTGTCTACACCACATGTTAGAGCAAGTAATTTACTAAATATAGGGACAAATTTTATCCACTTTTTCATTATCAGGGCCCGACAGTAAGAGTTTTTCTGTTGAAAATTTGCTGTTTTTTTCTGTAGCGTTGCAGTACTTTCTCTATACGGTGTGAGTATTAGCAAGAAAGAAAAAATTGGAGCAATTTTTGAGAAAATTTTGAAACTGTCCCTGGAGCTTTATGTAAAGTATCCCCAGAATTTGAAGAATGTTTTTCAAAACCGCAGAGATTTGATTTGAGACAGATAGACTGAAGAATATTTATTTTGGAAAAAATCCTACAAATAGTTACTGTACTAGTGTTGTTCTCAGGCAGTTGGACATAAAGACGGACATTTTGATAGGTGGGGAGAAAAAATCACTTTTTCAGTATCAGGTGAGCCCAAAGCGTGTATATCTGGTGAAAACTCAAAATAGATTTTCCTCAGCATTATATAACTTTCTCTATACTACATATATTATACTATGAGAAAGTAAAAGGAATTTCCTATTTCCTTTAAAATACTGTCTTTGACTGTAACTCTCGTGAATCATGAGGCTTGTAGGGGTGTGGTTTTCCATACAGCCATATTGAAGCTTTTTGATGAATGGTTTTTGAAGATAATGTCAAATATTTTTACTTTTGCAGGTTGATGGTCTCTCCCGTAGTTTTTGTTGTCCAGAAGAGTTTTTTAGGAAGGAATATGGCATGAAGGTGAGTAGATGTATTTCTCAAGTATCAATCTTCATAAAAATTTCCATGATTTTAAAAGTTTCTCATTTATTAATTTGTTTATTTATTTTGCAAGAAGGCAGATTATAGAAGGATGACACCAGCTGAAAGAGCACCTTATCACACAGCTTGGATAGCAGAGAAGATTAATTTTGAATTGCAGTGGATGAATTACTTGTAAGTGAGGATGTTGTATGTATAATCCATCATCATCAACATTCATTTATTAAGCTTTCTTCATAGATACAGGTACACACAAATACACAGATTGTTCAGTGGAGGCTCATGACATTTTTTCCTGGTGGGGCCAGTTACACAAGCAGGAATATCATTTCAGAATCAATAACTGATTTAATTAAAGCCATGCCATTTAATTAGTAATATTAATTATTGATTAATTAAACATTTAAATCTATTGGTGTTCCACAAAAAAAAGAAAGAAATAGGAATTTTCTCTTACGACGTTTAACCAAATATTGGTATGTCAATGGAAATAAGGTTTTTGTAAAAATTATCTCCCAGAATGCAAAGAGTTCGAAAGGGAAGCTTACCGTATTTACCCGATTGTAAGCCAACCGTTTTCCCCGTTTTGTGTAGTTCAAAAATTGACCCTCGGCTTAGAATCGGTATCATTGCGTTGCTACGTAGCTGACACCAGACATCCGTAAAGATGTCTATTTTTTGTTGGCCACACAGCAGAGTCGGTAGAAAGTAGGGATAAAACCAGCATGAAAACCACATATATTAATTTGAAATATAAAATTGTCTGATTAAAATTTCTGAGTGAAAGTTGGGGGTAAAGCAGTATTGCTATACTCATGACACGCACGTGATTCCAGCCACTAAGCTCGGGACCAACCCCAGCATTCTTTTTCACTGATCTCAGGTATACTGCGATTTTCGTAACTTTGCCCTTACAGAAATCAGCTGTTCACGATTTCATCCAATCGAGAGCTTGAACGTCACTATAGTGACATCACTGTCATGAAATATAAGCTCCTGATTGGATGACACCGAAACAGCTGATTCCTATCAGGGACAAAGTTATGAAAATCGCAGTATAGTGACATCAAAAATTAAAAGCTTGCAATTGGATAATGGACACCCTCTCCTTCCTACATTCCTGTATGCCTCTAGTTTACTGCAAGTGTGTGCTTGGATAGATGGCGCCTGGAAGAGTATTCCTAGAGAAGTTGTCGCAAGGGCTTTCAAAAGTGTTCAATCTCAAATGCCCTTGACGGCAGTAAAGATGACTTCCTTTTCATGGACAAAAGTGACAAAGAGTCAAATGAGGAATTGGAATCGTCTGATGACTGCATTTGAGTCAGTGATCTCTAAAATGTATGGAAATCAGTGGGCTGAGTATGTTAAGCATCAAATGAATTTCTTACTTTTTTCTTTTTTTCCATTCATTATTTCTTGTGGTCGGCTTATAATCGAGTAAATATGGTACTTTAGAGGATATAGGTACTCACTGTGTAACTGCATTAGTTGTACAGAAGTGGTGCACACCTCTTGCCTTGCAAACATTTTGATGACTCGGTTGTTGAAGTTTGGAATTTCAGCAATTTCCTCGTTATAAATCAAAGAAATAGGCAATGAATTAAGTCTATCTTTACTCATTGTATTTGGAAGAAATGTCTTCAGTCTTTTTCATGTACTGAAGCTCCATTCAGATTTAGCTGTAGTAACCAGAGTTGTTAACACTTTGCTCAGAAAAAGAATCCTCGAGACAATATTGTTTTAAAACTAGTGGTGCTACAGAATGGCACAGAGTTTCCCGTATTTGTTTTCTATTTCCTTGGGTCTTGGCTAGCTCTTCGACCTTCCCACATACTCTTGCGAGCTGCCATCTATCACCGCCCGTAGTACTTTTTTTGACATTTTAATAATTATAAAGCAAAATAGCAAAATATAAATGTGTGTCCTCATACTTTAATAATAAGAGCACTATCAAACCCCATGATTTTCTAAATTGTCCAATTCAAATGATTTCGAACCCAGTAGAATTAGCATAACTTATAAAATGGAAAACAATGATCTATAATAAAAATATAATATGAAAGAGAAAATCAATCAATTTACAGACACGTAATGAACAACAGTTGACAGTTGTCCTTTGCAGCTTACATCAAGGGTTTCATCTAGTATGGCGAAGACAAAAGAGGCTTTAGAAATTTCATTTTTAATTTCATTGGACATAACCGTACTCACCCTTGAAATCCAATGAATCTGAATTTCTGGGTGAGATTGCACGAAACACTAGAATTTTCATATCAACCTTGTCAGTTTTATCATATTTCATTATTAAACTTATATATTCCATGAAATTTTATCTATTTGATGATCCCCTATTTTCATTATGGCTAGAAAATACAAGCCCTTGTCTCCCAAAAAAGCATACAACTTGAATGAAGTGTGACAGAATTTCCCTACTTTCCCTTATATTACATTGTATTTATACAATGTATGTATTCCCTTATATTACATTATATTATATTGTATTTATCCCTTATATCATCGTTGTGTTTATTTCCAATCTCTTTGGTTGTATTGCTCAACATAGCCTGTTGGCTGTTTAAATAAAATTCTATCCTCTCATATTTTTTCAAATATTTTTTAGTTTCTCATGTGCTATAATTCGTTCACGGCACAAAAATACGACTCCATAATTATGTAGGCACTTTGGATCGGGTGGTGTTCGCCATTCCAGGGCACAGATGTGGATTGCACAGTCACATACCCTTGTGCATTCACCCAGCACAAACCCTAAGCTAAATTGGCTACAGATATATAGTTGCTAAATGCATTATAGTAAGGTAATAAAACTTAAATAAAACGTCAATGTTCATTTTTTAACCTCGTTCTCTTAGAAACACCGAAGAGAACAATGAAGATTCGTAAAAGGACAGCTTTTTCGTTGGCACCACAGTAGGCACCCTGGATGTAATGGATCAGTGTGCATGATTCCCAGCGCAGGCTAGGCGGTATTTCACACTGATTCGTTCATCCTTGTGAAGAATCGAACGGCGCAATGTTTGAAATATAATGAAATATTTTGTAGTAGAAAAAAAACAACAACAAATTGACAATTTACAATAATTTTAAAATAAAATGACCGCCCCTGGCCTCCTTTATAAGTGTATTTTACTTTATTCTTACAATTAATTTAAGGAAAACATTTGAAGTCATTTTTGATTGATTGTTAGTGACTTCGGGCACGTCAACTTGCGCGAAAAATACTAAAATAAAAAAAAGTAAATGATCATAATGAACGAATTGGCTTTAGAGAACAAATTTTATTTGAAGGAAAAATCTGTATCTGCAATTTTGTAGTTGTAGGAAGAGGCCGATAAATGTTCAGACTTTTAGAATTTTCGAAAATTCAGAGTTAACCATGAAACATGGCCAATGCCACCTTAATAAGTGTGCTTTATTCTATTCTTGTAAGAAATTTAAAGGAAAAAATTTGGAGCAGTTTTTGAGAAAATTTCGAAAATGCCCGGGGGGTTTCCATGTTAAGTACCCCTAAGTTTTATAGAATCGTTTTCAAAATCTCAAAGCTTTGACTCGAGCCAGATTGACAGGGGCTTCTTCAATTTGAAAGAAAAAAAACATACGTATTGTTTAGGCGCTAGTAGTGTTCACAGACGGACGGACGGACGGACGGACATTTTGCTTTCAATTGGTTTTTCGGTATCAAGGACCCACAAAAGGGGGATTCTGGCCACACTACGTGTTAGGGGATTTTTTCTTAATTTAGCAACTAGATTTATTTACTTTTTCGTTATCAGGGCCCTACAGTGACTTTTTTTTCTTCCGAAAATCCGCCGTTTTTTCGCGCATTACATAATTTTCCCTATATTACGTAAACCATTCCGTATATACATACGTATACGGGAAAGTAAAAATAGAGTCGTAGGATAAAAGAGCTCGTGCGTAATCTCTGCTCATTCTTTCAATAGGGGAATGATAACGGAAGATCTTAGAAGTAACATATATCTAAAATAATGTGAGGAGATGGAATATTAATGATATTCACACAATTAGTTCCATTTTCTTTTTGAAATTGGTTCCAAACGGTAATCGAGATTTTGAGTAATACTTCAAACAATTTTTTGATGATATTTGAAGGAAGACGGGAGTATGTTAACAAGATAGTTTTATACTACTATTAAAGATGATATGAGACCGTTTACCTCTGTTACAGCATCACTGGTTTCATTTATGGGGAAAAGATATATTGAAATGAAAAATGACGAAACCATGACTGCCTGGCTTGCCAGCCTCGCAGGCGGCAGCCGCGCGCAGGCTACCGAGACTGGCCTGCCCAGAGACTCCCTGCCGGTGGCCGCGCAGGGAGCGCGTGGGCGCACGGGCGTGGCGCGACGGCTCGGCATGGAAGGGGGGGGTGTGAGGTGTTTTTCCAAATTTGACTTTACGATGCTCCTATTCATCCGATTTGGATAATTGACACGGCGTTGGATTGTGGAAGCTTGCCGCCATCGCACTATAAGCCCAAATTTTTGAAATCGTTCCCTGAAGTACGAGAAAAAATTTAAAAAACGAGTTTCTGCTAATTTGTTGGGAAAAGGTCTTTGTAGCGTGAATTCCGTTTTAAAAAGGAGTCAAATGCCGTTTACAGATCGAAAATCGGACCATTTCTTCGGTAAAGTAAATTCCCTATGATAGTGCTGCGATCTATTCAATTTTCCTACAAGATTTTTTCGGTATTTTAGCCTTAAGCGATTCTGTTCAGCATGCTTAAGAAACAAAACTGTAAACCAAGAAAAAGCCTGATTTATCGATTTATTATGCAACGGGTGCCCGTCTGACAGAGCATGATCGCGGTTCCTCGCGTGGTGGGGGGAAATGAGGTGCAGGTGCGACAAACTACATAAAGAACAATTTGCCATAATTGGGTAATAGAACAAGAATAAACATTTATTCCCGACCTACGATCGGGGAAGTTACACTAAAAGTCCCATGAGGTGGGATTACACCCTACCTAGTGAGCTCGGGAAAATATGATGTAAAAGAATAATATTAGTAATAAAAAATAACCAAAGACAACCACATTTAAACAACGTTACTATAAAAATTCCAGGCGCGGCACCGCTTAACTCAAAAAAAAAGAAGAAGAAAAACACATGAAAAGTGATAATATTGTTCTCCGCCGAGTTTCGAGGGGAACGCCCCAAAGCGCGGGCGAACGGCTGGAGTCTTAGCTATTCGTGTAGGCGTGTGCCGGGGGGGGGGGCACGACACGGTCGATGACCTCGGCGTCTGCGAAGATTGTAGACAGGCGGCGAGCCGCAGTGTTGTAAAGGCAGGCGCCTCCAGGAACCGCTTGGGGAGGCTTCTCGGGTGCCCGTCTGGCAGCGGCGGCGAAGATGCGGAGGCCTCCCTCCACTTTCACCAGGGCGCCGTTGCAAGTCAGGAGTCGCCCTTCGTCGCGGCTCGCACGCGCGGCGCGTGAGTACTTAATCGCGAGCACGGATCAGAAGCCAGATCACGGTATTCGTGACTCGTACACTCGCATTTGGCAACGAGTTAATAGTTCATCGAACACACGAAAATGAAATCGGTTCGGTGACCGGTGCCCTCAGGCATTATTCGCTCATAGAGCGAATGAAAAGTCTCTGCAGTGCGAATATGGCAGACAAATCTTGTCGCACGGCCTCGCGATCGGGAAGTAAACGGTTCACCGATTAAAAAAAAAAGTTCACGACCATGCAGGAAGTTTCCTCTCTCGCGACTAGCTCTCAAGTGTCTTTTTCAAAGTTTCTGGGAATCCGTTCCTGTTCGGATCTCCTCCCCTCCTAAGCTCGTCTTGGACTCGCTGGCCTACTTTCGGGAAATAATTCGCGACCCTAAAGTAAAACGGTTCTATCTGCACCGCAGTAAATTTTACAGGAGAGAGCATATCAAAGTTTTGTCCCTCTCTAAAACAAAAACTATTTTATTAAATGTATTGAAACTTTGTCAGTGTACTTGACATCCAAGCACAAAGCTGTAGACTGATAATTATACTAAAAGCATTGTAACTTTGGTAGAAACCAAGACCATATTTTTACAGATAGAACCTTTTTACTCTCAATATGCATTTTCAAGTTCGAGCAAAAAGGTTCTATCTTTGTTGGTAGGAAAATTTGACTGGTATATTACTTAAATAATTGTAAATATACATGTAACTCTATCATTTCTAAATTTTAAAGAATTCAAAGAAATGTGCTTACATTTCAGTAAAAATCTTATTTAGAGTACTCAATTTTAATTTCATGTCATTACTTAGACTTAGCCAACAAGAAGTGGAAAAAAGTAAATAACTGAATTCCACTTAAATTTTAAATGATATATTACAAACACATTAAAGTAAAATGTCGCGTAGCCATCATATCATTTTTGTTTTTTAAGCAATTCTATGAAGTAGGTTTGATGCAGAGTTGGCATCCATTTCAACATGTATGCTAAATCGGCTACCTTTTCCTTCTTTAAAAACTTCTCTTTCGACACGTACGTTTGCACAGGCGAATAGATGGGAGAAGAACTTTTCGCCACCCATCTTGTAGAAATGTATGGTTGCACATATACGGTGGAAAATTGTGAATCAGAACGTTTATTATACTCTACTTCAGCTTGTCTTCTGAGTGAATTTTAATTGCGAAACTTGAAAGGTATTTATTAAAATGAAGATGTTTGCTGCTTTTATAGAAATCCTTAAAATGCATTGTTTTCATCTGAATAATATTAAGTGGCTTTTTTTTATTTACTGCCAAATGTATCTGCATGAAGGAAATCGGTGACCAAAATTCACTAGCTTTCAGAGCTTTCTCTATCTGGTAATGAACATTGTGTACTTCCGGAATACACAAGTGACCAGCAGTAGAGTATTTTAAAATTATGTCATCGGTTTGTGGGTGTTTTTTAGAAAGTTCTTTATTGCCAGAGACATCATCTGATTATTGTTTTGGGGTACACAGCTGTCGCTAGACAGTTTTAATATGTTTTATCTTAGGTGAGTTTTGAATTATTTTTTCCAAAATTTGGGAAACGGCATTTGCAATGTCATTTCCAGAATGGCCTGTGTCAATTTCTGTCCAAATTGCGCAATATACATCTTTGGTTGGGAAAACATGAACTGTCATGTTAAATATATGTAATTTTCTCCTTTAGAAGAAACTACCTAGTCGCTCTCGGAATTCCTATCGGATTTTCTAAATGAAAGGACACTACAATAGATTGTATGTTCATCTTTGATCTTATGATCTTCCTCTCTTTCCTTTCTCCTGTTTTCCTTGTTATCTACGTTTTCAGTGTATTTTGATTTTCAATCATTAGAAATATTATTTTCCAATTCATTAATTCTGTATTCGCATCTGTCCGCTTTTGGCTGAAAGAAATCCAAATTGAATTCTTCATTAAAAATATTCCGATATATAGATAATTTTACAGAAATTGACATCTTTTGTTTACACAACATTTCTTGTAGAGGTCGTACGTTTTCCTGATATTTAAGTTGGAGGCGAGGCACTTCTAAGTAGTACTAGGTCTACAGTACTGACTCTCTGTTGTAGGGAAAGATTTAATGTGTGCCCTCACTCTGTCTTTCACGTCTTTTGGTATTTTATCCTTAGTTTTGCTACCTCGATCGTCCAATTTTGGTGTTCCTGTTATTTTATCTTTGTGTAAATGTGCATTATTTATCATCCTCTGGCTTATAGAAAGTGTGTTGAGGTAGAACTTCTTACACACAATAATTTCTTTATTTGAAACAAAACTTGTAAACGAATGTATTCTTCTTTAGAAAGTTTAGAATATTTTCTGTTGGATTTCCTTTTTTTTCTGGAAAGGATCTAATGTCCTCAGTATGTAGCTGACCTTTTCAGAACGAGTTTCCAATTTGTAAAATGAAATAATCTCTCTTGCTCTTCTGGAGTGACATTTAGAGTGCAGTTGTGACGACAAAAATTTCCACAATTTGTAGTTTTGTTAAATTGTTAAGCTTGATGATCTTGCCTCTGTAATTTAAATGTTCTACGCCAGCTTGATGTTTCTTCGACCCTTGCACTTTTTTCCAATCCTTCTTATTACACGATGCCACCAGATTGCGAAAACTTACAGCCACAAAACAGCGAGATATTGAGTTCTTAAAACGGATTGGGTCTACTAGATACATGCGCTCCTAACGAAGAGTTAACAATACATTTACGTATTAACCAAAAAGAAGTAAAATCTTAATAATCCGGGTTGTAAACAGGATTTACAGGTAACCAATTTTATAATATTATATCAACATGTGAAGAGGAGTACAAATAGTTTGTGTCGCATAACCTATAAATTCGTTGATTTTGCAAGACATTCACTCAGGCGTCGTAAGGAATATCCAAATGGCCAATTTTGCCGAACTATTATAAATTCTGGATGGCTACCAATTAAATCCGATAAAGAATAAATAGTTCAATATTTATAAAAATATGTTTACCTTCTTGCAGAACTGTTTTGCTTTAACACAAACAGTTCTTACAGCCCTATTTTGCCTCGGTGTTTCGTCTTCTTCAGTACTGCCATAGAGTAAAGGCCCATTCACAATGCAGACATAAACATAAGCATAGCGTTAACATAAAAGTTAGGACAACGTTTTTAAGCGGACTCATTCACAATGCACTCGCATTAGCATAACGCATAAGACGTTAACTTAAAAGCTTGCAAGCTTCAAGCTTCTGTGCTTATGCTTATGTCAGAAATAAGAAATGAACCAATCACAGTACGTTTAACTCAAAATCGAGTATCGAAATCGATATATCCAAATTGCTTGGTTGATTTTCGACGGTTTTCTGCATTGTTTTGTAGCGTACGATCTTTTTGTAGTTGAGTTTCGTTGTTGTATTCATAGTAGTACCATTTAGTTTGAATTTTTATTAAAATTAAAATACCTAACCTAACTTAACCCAACTCATGACCGCAAGGCCGAGATGCCGCATTACTCGTGGTGGCTAATCGCACGTTGTCGCCAAGTTGCGCGCCTCTAGCTGTTATCGCAACTCGTAACAATGACATGTACTTAATTCCCAGGAATTCGCGAGCGCTAAGCGGAATTCCATTGTAGCCTCCGCATTGTCGATAAGTTAAAGTGTTAGGAAGCAAAAATTGAATTAATATTGGCATTTCCAATAACAAATTATATTTAAATCAATTATTTTTATTTTCCATATACATAGTATATTTTACTTTTCCGTATATGCACGTATATACGGAGTATTATAAGAAGTGGCCGACATTTTTGTTTTAATTTTTGCAAAACCAGGCATTTTAACGAACATGAGACATGCACCATTCTCTTAAGCTACCTTTACGCTATCTAAGGTCCCAATTTAATCAAAATTTGTTGTGAGGTGTCTAAGAAAAAATGGTTTAAAGGAAATAAAAATTGCACATGTTTGACACAGAATATCGCAAAAAATACTCATGTTTTCGAAAATTTGAACATGACGTTATTTAAATATCTGTTTTTTATGAACATATTTCATTAAGAAAAAATTGTATCTTCACAATTGTAGCTGTAGGAAGACTCCGAAAAAATTTTGATTTTTTTTCAATTTTCGAAAAACCAGATTTTTCAACCAACCTGAGACCTATGCCATTCTCTTAAACTACCTTTAGATTATCTGACAAAAAAAAATTAAAAATCAAATAAATTATGTGTGTGTGTGTGTGTGTGTATATATATATATATATATATATATATATATATATATATATATATATACATATATATACGGGTGAGTCACGTAACTTTAGCACCTCCTGTAACTTTTGAACGGTTGAAGTTATTTCAATGCAGTTTTCACGGAAGTGCATGAGGGAAAGGGGCTAATTGATACGTGCATTAATTTCTATTTTATCACTTCTATTTTACGAGATTTTTTAGGTAACTTTGTTTTTTCAAATAGAACTATACATATTTTTTCAGTCCACCATGACGAGCGTAAAAAGACGAATTCAATGATGTACATATTGTCATATGTTAGATAAGCATTTTTTTGATTAATTTTGATTTTTGCGACCGGGGTTTAACGGACGTTTTGAATTGTCCACCACACAAGGTCACGGCAGCGCTCCACCAGCACACGTGCGCCCGGCGAAGGGAAGGGAAGGAGAGGGATCTTATTTGAAAATACGAAACATAGTATTCCAAATATTCACAAAACCATTGCAGTTTTTTCCTGAACTGTGCTTTCCATCCTTCCGCATTTTCAGATTTTCGTCTTTCTTTGATTGAAGGAATTAAAGGATGGAAAATAAGGATTTGTCATAAGTTTGTATTGTAATAAAATTGATTATAACTTCAACTCTATTTAATGGGATTTCATAAGATACGTAGTAATGGGATCTGGAAACAAAGCACAATAAGAATAAATAATTAAAACTGTACAAAAATATATTGTATATTTTGAGCAAACAATTTCAATGTTAATACGAATATAATAATAACTTAGGGATAGAAATAATCTTATTTCAATAAATACTACTTAAGACAAATCCGTATTTTCAATCCCTAAGAAACCCAAATTACTGAAAATGGATTAAGATGAAAAGGAGAGTTCAGGAAAAAATGCAACAGTTTTGTGAATATTTTTCGTATCCTCAAGTACTTAAATCCCTTCCTTTCCCAGACCCCGCGTTTGCTGGGGGAGCGCTGCGTGACCTTGTGGGGCTGACAGTTACAATGAAAATATCCGTTAAACACTAGTCGCAAAAAAATCACAATTACTCAAAAAAATGCTTATCTAACATATGACAATATTTATATCTTTGGATTTGTCTTTTTACGCTTGTCATGATAGACTGAAAAAATATGTATAGTTCCATTTGAAAAAACAAAGTTGCCTCAAATATCTCGTAAAATAAAAGTGATAAAAGAGAAATCAATACTCATATCAATTAGCCCCTTTCCCTCATTCACTTCCGTGAAAACTGCATTGCAATATCTTCAACCGTTCAAAAGTTACAGGAGGTGCTAAAGTTACGTGACTCACCCTGTATATATATATATAATTTATTTGATTTTTACTATTTTTCATGATTACATTTTTTACATCATGAAAATTAGTAAAAATCAAATAAATTCGAACATAATACGTAATCTCCAAAAACACTCCTGATGTCGCGGCACGATATATAATACAACTTCTCGAGCTTTATACTCGGCACAAAAGCTTTGTACTCCTTATAAAGTACTATATATAAAGTACTAGTTTTCAATAGATTTTGTAGTTAGCATACCTTCTCTTTCTTGTATCGAATCTTAATTTTTAATTTATCGAATACACATAAATCTTACACTTTTAAAATATTAAGCTAGGTGACTGTTGCTTTTATCTGAGTTTTCTTGTATTTATTCCAATTTTATCACGTACTTTAACACGCATTCGTGACATGGCTACTGTTCGTTCTACTCTTTTTACTCTCTACACCCTCAAAGCCGACCTTCTGAAAGCCTTCACACACGTAAACAGTAATTTAGATAAACATATCCGAAGGCTGGAAGAGGTCGTTCTCTACAATGACGGTTGGGCACAAGTAGGCAACACTGCGAATTTCCCCAACCGTGCACCCGTGACTGCACATAAGACACAGACACCACATCCAGTCGCAATTCAAAACAGATTTAGTGTTTTAGATTATGAAACAGATTTTCCTCGCCTTCCTGATCCTCACAACCCTTCCCTTCCATCGACAAATACATGCACAAACCAACGCAAACAGGCTAGGAAGCGTGTCAAAACCAAAACACGTAAAGCTTCGCATCCTAGCCCACTTGAAAACAAAGCCATTCCTACTGAGCCTAAAAAACAGGTACTTATTTTAGCTGACAGCCATGGTCGCCATCTTTCCTCCATTGTCAGTAGAAAGTTACCCCCCAACTACTCAGTCTCGTCTATTTTTAAACCTAACGGGAGGTTTGCAGACGTGACTGCAGAGTTGGACATTCACACGAAGACAATGACCAATCAGGACACAGTCTTTATTATCGGAGGGCAGAATGACATTAATTTGGGCGGTAACTTTACACCTGAGCAACATGTAAACAAATTACAATGTGCCGCCCAAAATACTAACATTGTAGTCTCGACTCTGCCCTTCTGGTACAACAGGCCAACACTCTGCAGCGAGATTAAGCACGCAAACCAACAACTAAAACTGCAACTGAGAGAAACAGATGTAACACTTTTTGAAATGAATTTCCTCTCAGTAAAACACTTCACCCGGCACGGTCTCCACATGAACCTTGCTGGAAAACATGCAGTCGGTGAAAAGCTTGCACAATACATCATCAACTCCAGTCCTACGCAGCCTCCTGCCAAAAATCCATCCCTTTCACCTTCCTTACGTTCCCCACCCCCCACCCTTATTCTGAACCCTCTTACCCCCTCCTGTGAACCTACTCCCGTTTCTTCCATTCCCACTACCAATGACGCCTCTATTTCCTCACAACCTGTGACTGCTGGGACACATTACAACCTTCGACCACGCACTCGAGGTAAAAATGGAGTAAATATATAGCAACTACAGTCAGATGCAGCAGAAAAACATTCGTATAGGTACTTGCAAAAAATAAAGATATTGCACCATAATGTTCAATCCCTTTCAAATAAAACTGAGTTTATCGAGGCAGCTCTACAGAGCGATTTAAATCAAATGGATGTTCTTTGCTATACAGAACATTGGTTATCTCCTAATGAACTTAGCATTTTCCAAATTCCAAACTTTTACCTCGCAGGCTATTATTGTAGAAAAAGAGAATCTCATAAAAGTCCGGCATATGGAGGTTCTTGTATTTACGTTAAAAATAATATTGATTCTATCTCCTTGACGGAATTCAATGAGTATGCCGTTGAAAATGTTTTTGAAATTTCTGTTGTACATCTTCCTGTGCTAAAAATGATATTGCTTTGCATCTACAGGCCTCCAACAAAGAGAGCTGCAGATTACATTTTGTTCTTAGAAAAACTAGAGATAACACTTATCAAAGTCATCAATCGCTCTTTTGAATCCATTGTTGTATGTGGAGATTTTAACATTGATTTTCTGGTCGAATCTTGCGAGAAAGTAACTTGGAGGTTATGTAAATCTCATCGCTACCATTACAAATATAACATCGTCATTTTTGGAAAAAATGATAGATAGAACCTCACTCACATATCGTTACACTCACACACACACCGTTAACTCACACACCGTTAACTCACTCACACACCGTTAGCTCACATATTTAATGCATCCTTATGCACCGGAATTTTTCCAGATATTTTTAAAACAGCTAAGATTAAGCCGCTCTTCAAAAAAGGCAACAAAAATGAAGTTCAAAATTATCGGCCAATTTCTCTTTTGTCAGTTTTTTCAAAAATATTAGAGATACTTTTTTGTGTGCGAATGGAAACCTTTCTCAATAAACACGACGCGTTTTCAAATTGCCAACATGGATTCCGGAAATCAAAATCTACGGAAACAGACATTTTTTTCTTTTCTTAAGGATGTTGCCTCATCATTGGATCAAGACGAAGCAACTATTGGAATATTTTTAGATCTTTCAAAAGCTTTTGACGTCATTGATCATAACATTTTACTTTCAAAATTACCTTCGTATGGAATCCGTGGTATTGCTCTAGATTGGCTATGTTCGTACCTTAAACAACGATCTCAGAGAGTAGAAATACCTTACTGGAATGATGGAACTTTATGTATACACCTTTCCGGTTCTTTGCCAATTGCACGTGGAGTTCCGCAAGGACCAATTTTAGGCCCTATTCTCTTCCTATTATACGTAAATGACATGCCCTTAGCGATTTGAAACGGAAGAACAGTTCTCTTTGCGGATGATACAAATATTCTTTGCAACAAAGAAACCGTAAATAGTACAATATCAGACGTTTCAAATTGGTTCCGTAATAACAAATTAAAAGTAAATGAAAAGAAAACTGTTTCAATGCAGTTTTCCATATCAAATAAAAAATTCTGTACTCCATTGAAAATGAACGGTGTACATTGACTGATGTTAATGTAACAAAATTTTTAGGTCTATCAATTCAATCAAACCTCAAATGGAATGCCCACTTAAATGAAATGAACACAAAATTAAGTCCATTATGCTACGCGTTCAGAATTCTTTCAAATTCCGTCAGCCTTCATACAGCTCGTTGTGTATATTTTGCCAATGTTCACTCCCGCCTGAGATATGGCATAATATTTTGGGGAAACACATCTTATAGCTCACAGACTTTCAGATTACAAAAAAAAATTGTACGAATAATAAGCAAATCCAACGCACATGATTCTTGTAAGTCACTCTTTATTAATCTAGGAATTTTACCATTACCTTGTCTCCTGATTTACGAATCAGTAGTTTTTGTCAAAAATGACTTACTTAAGGGCGGGAATATATTTTCAGCAAACGCCGAGGTCTATAAGTATAACACACGACGTAGTAATCATATTCACCAGGTGGCAGTATCAACAGCTCACTACAAAAAATTCACATACAATTCATGTACATTACTCTACAACACTTTGCCAGAAGACATTAAACGATTAAATTCAATAGAAAAGTTTAAGTCCCAAGTAAAATCTTTTCTGCTGCATAACTGTTTCTATACAATTGGAGACTATACCGAGCATCAAAAAGGAAAGTAGAATTAATTTTAACAATGATAGTTAATGTAATTATTTATCATTTGGACTGTAAAATTCTAAAGAACCTGTAACAAGTATTGTACCACAGTTTCTGGGTTGATGGCCCCCATCTCGATCAGGTTTTTCGTCCAGTTTCCCTGATCCTTGAGCAAATGCTGAGATGGTCCCTTGTTTTGCTTCTGGACATAAATGTAACTTCATTATTTGTGCACGTCTTCTGAATTTCAGTGGGAAATATAGTTATTCAAATTATCGTTTTTCATATTATCGCAGCAAAAAGTATTATTCTTTCATGAAGAACATGAGGGTTCAGGGCAGGAATTTATAGCTAATTTACCTTTGAAAATATATTTTATTATATAGGAGCGAATATTTTGTCAACAAAACTCGAAAAAAAAACCCTCTCTTTTCTGTATTCAAAATTCGACTAGAATATGGTTTAGGATAGAGACCACAAAATTATGAAAACGTGCACAAATTTCACTTCTCCCCATAGCTCGTCATACGCAGTTTTTAACTGTTTTTTTGACGTAAATAAATAAAAACCTTTTTACTTGAAGGTCGCGAATTGTCGTCTATTGGCCGGCGCTGGCTGTATTACTGCGCCGTAGGAATATTCTAGCGAATCGTGGTTCGTAATTTTGTGGAAATTTCCTCGGATGTTCTCTCTCTGACGAAACGCAGCTGCCCCGTTTGACGGTTTACATCTCCTGGGAGCAATTATCGTATGGCAAGGGTTAGGATTTATTCGTATCAGTGTGGCAGGCGTGACGACGGGAGCGCGCCGGCGAGGAGAGCTCGCTCAGGGGAGGGTGGGGGCGGAATATAGGGGGGGGGTATTTACTGCGAGGGGGCACGGTGCAGTCGAAAAGGCGGAGGGTTGTAAATTTTTCTCCCAAAGTAGGCGAGGGGACGCTGGAAGAATGCGACCGTGGCGGCGGAGTGGCGGGCGGGGGAGGCGCGGTTGGGCGCACGTGCGCGTGCCAGCGAGTATGAAAAACAAGCATTTGTTAAGAATTTATTAGGGCCTCGTTACATGCCGCCACAATTAATAGCATCCTAACAATACTTATTTATTGAGAGCCAGCTCAGAGATAAATCAGAAAGATATCTTGTGAAACATAACCGCGAAGCTCTTCATTATTTTTAACAATAATAATGTATTATTATTATTATTATTATTATTATTATTATGGAATTGCATTTTAAGCAAATAAAATCTTAATAAAATTATTAAAAATACTAATATAATATAAATAAATAGTAAATTAATAATAATTGAAAATAGTTAATAAAAGATACATGTGTACGTTCACACACCTACACATACAATTAATTTTTACAGAATTATTTTTGCAGTGTCTGAACTTGAAATAAAATACATGTGTTTTTATTTTTTTTAGCAAAGACCATCCAGAAGTATTCCAAAGAGCGAGTGATACGGGTTTTGATTGGTGAAATTGAATGCAATATTACCCATTGATCAAGGTAACTGTTAATATAGGAATGTAACAAAATTTGTAATAAATATTGTTTAATCAAATTCAAAATGTAGTTTCTTTTTGATTAGTGTTCCGTACGCTCCACAAAGCTCTCTCCAGCCGTTCGTTGTTTGTCCGACGGAAACTGCTCACCGTCCGCGTGGGCCCAGCGCCCCTCGGCCGGCCACTATGCCACCCACCATCGGCGCAGACCCCGTCACCCCCGGCGAGAAGATGCTCCGTGCACCCCCCAAAAAATCCTCGCTGTATTTTGCTGTTGCTCCTGCACGGGCCTCATCGCCAACCTCCCCCCCCCGGCGTGCAGTTCCGTACACGCCACAATGGCATCGCCAGCGCGTCTCGTTGCGTCTTCCTGGCTGTCCGTCGCGTGGATCCGGCGCCCCCGCGACTGACCATCCTTAACGCCGGCCTTCCTCCACCCCCAGTGGCCACTCACGCGCTCCCCGAAAGACTTGCGGCCCCCCTCCAAAGGCACTCGCAGACGATGTCCCCGTAGCAACGGAAAAAATCTCCGTGACGGGCTTAAAAGCAACTCCGCCGGCCCGGCGCCCTCCTTGTTCAGAAATCTCTGCGCTACTGTTCGCTTCAAACTCCGTGCGCTTCGCGCACGTGACAAGGCTGCGCTCGGCAGGTCGATCGTGGAGTTAAATGCGTGGCCTTGTCTTCGACTAGCAACCGTTACAGTCACCGTCTGCAGTCATAGTGAACCTGCCTTCGGCAGGAACCGCATTGCAATAAGGGCAGGACTTATTTACACCTGTGGAGAAAGACCTGCCAGGGTCCAACCTCCATCGTTTGGGGCCAGTTCCGTGGCCAATCTGCGGGGCGACACACGCTTCCCGTATTCTACGAGCTGTGTGGGACGCCTGCATTCCCGCTTCGCCCGGGAGAGGAGCACTCCTGAGGTCAACGCAGCCACCAAGTACAGAAGATTCCGGCGTGTGAGCCGCGTACCTGCCCGTCTAAGTTCTTGTATGGGGAAAAACACAGAAACAAGAAAGTTGGTGATGCAGAACGCCTTGATGCTTAAGACTTTCGGGTGTGGTGTTTCTGCATTAGATTTTTCAAATATATGTTTTCATCCCAGGTGCCTCACAGGCTCCGATTTTGTAACCTGAAGCATATAATCCGATCAGCGGGAGAAGTAAAAGAGATCTGAATTGTATGAAAATATCCTTGAGTAATTCACTTCGGAGGAATACCACTGATTCGTAAATAGGCAAAGCAACGGTAGTATTCTAACCTCAATAAATAGGTTTTTATTTTGTACAAAATTTGTCACTAACTTTCCTCAACAAATGGGTACTCTTTTGAAGTCCTTTTTGTTGAATTTAAGCTTTTAAATCTTGCCAGTTTATTACCCTCCAATTACATGGTTTGATTGAATATGTGATGAAATAGAAGAAAGGACATGTGTTTTTAAACTAATAATATTCGTATTGGGATATGATGCTGCTTCAAACTATACTGTAGATCTGGAAGAGGTTAAAAGTCATGAGGTCTGAATGACATTTTCTGCTCCTATCTACAATTTAGTGGAAGGAATTTCTGTAGGTTTGTAACAGTTTTACTTTCCCGTATACTATACGTACGTATAGTATAGGGAAAGTTTTGTAATGCTGCGCGAAAAAACGGCGGATTTTCGGCAGAAAACTCTTATTACAAAGCCCTAGTAACGAAAAAGTGGATAAATCCAGTTGTTAAATGAAGAAAAAATCTCCTTACACGTGGTGCAGCCAGAATGCATATTTTGTGGGTCCTTGATACCGAAAAAACCAATTGAAAGTAAAACGTCTGTCCGTCCGTCTGTGAACAATGCTAGCGACTAAACCGTTCAGCCGATTTTCTCCAAAATTGATACTCCCCGATCGATCTGAATAATCTCGCGGCCCCTTGAATTTGGAAACGATATTTTAATATTGAAGGGTACTTTATATACAACCCCTGAGACATTTTCAAATTTTTCAAAAAAGGTCGCACCCAATTTTGTTGTTGCATAGTCTGTAGGTCATTTAAGAGAATGGAGTAGGTCTCATGTCGGTAGAAAACTGTGAATTTTCGAAAATTGCAAAAGTTTGGGTTTTTGTCGTTGTCTTCCTCCTACTATAACATTGCAGATAGAAATTTTTCCTTCAAGTAAAATTTCTTCTCTAAAGTGAGTTCTTTCATTAAGGTCATGTACATTTTTTGAAACTTTTAGTAGTTTTGCACAATATTGCGTGCAATATGTGCAATTTTAAAAAATTACAAAAACAAGATTTTCTTAAAAACTGCTCAAACTTTTAAACTTTTGGTAGGGATAGCACTAAGTGTACTCTATGAGACGACATAAACGCCATATTGCTCTATTCTTTTGTTTTTTCAAAAATTGCAAAAATGTAATTTTTTTGACTTGCTTCTCACGTCGTTAATATTGACATTACCGTTGATTTGTTGACATTATTCTATTTATGAGTACATGATCTTTAAATAATGTAAAGTTTCTCGATAACTCAACCGTTTTCTGTGAAAACTAGCTCAAAATTCCGCATTTTCAGAAACGCTCAAACGTCATTTTCTCATGAATGATTCCAATTTTTTTCTTCAAACTTTTGGAGTGGATAGTACTATGGTCCGATTAAAATTAGAACCGACTTGGGAACTCGGAGCACTGCAGTGGAGAGGATAGCGCTCAACCAACGACGGCTGCGTATCGGGAGGCACGACGCTGCGTGGTTGCCACGGCAGAATATAACCAGAACCGCGTGGGCCCGACGGCCGGGCGGTTTCGCCCTGGCCGGCGCGCGGGGGTGAGGCGGGGCGCGATGACAGATTTAGGGGACCCTTCCGGTCCCTCTCGTCCGCTTCTCTGCGCATCATCCAGTTGGTCAGTGATGAGGCGCTAAACTAATGAAAAATTATCTTGTGCTTTGGGTCTTTCTTTGTTGTTCTGAGCAGTGTTATCGTGAGTAGTGCTTCTATTACGGTCAGATAAATTTGTGGCGTATATTATATTTGTGTATACAATGTCGGAAGGTAGTGACAGTAAGAGAGGACGCCCTAGAAAACATGCTCCGAAAGAGAAAGAATTTTGGTCGAGGTGTTCCATTGCGAGGACAGTCGCGGGAAATATGCTGCAATGTGAGAGAGTATTTCCACCAAGAAAAAACAAACAATGGTCCGCTGTTGGCCGTAAGCAAAGTTGTGGAGAGAACTGCAGCAGCTTTAAAAATTTCCAAAGACACTATTCTTAAAACAGGCTAAGAGAAAATGAGAGCAGAGGAAGAGCAAGGGGAATCGCCTCAGTTAGAAACGCCAGGTAAGAAGAGAAAAATCGAAAAACGTGTGACAAACATAGATTCCGTTCAGAGTGAGGCAATTCGCCGACACATTTATGAATACTGTTCCCGGAAGGAGCACCCCACATTACAGAAGCTCAAAGGAACCTTAGCTGAAAGTGATCTTTTTCAGGATAGCAAATCTTCTTTAAGAAATGTGTTACATGACCTGGGATTTAAATTCAAAAATATAAGTGGTAGAAAAGTTCTTACTTCTCAGATATTGTGGCGTGGCGTGGTAGATTAGGAGGCTATTAAAAAAAATTCAGAAGACGTGTGGCTAGATCAGACCTGCACAACGCCTGCTCCCGCGGGCATTCTGCACTTGCGAGCCGCTCGCCTGCCCGTCGCAGCGCCGAAAGTGCAAGTAGTGGGGAGAAGGAAGCTTTGCGGGGAGGGGAGAAGTCTGACGTAGCACGACGCGGCGCATAGATTGAATGCCTGGGCGTCTAATACAATGATCCATGCTTCAAAATTATAAGCCCATTTGTTTAAATGGATTATATCTAGTATTTCAAGTTACCAGGGTCATAATTCACTGTTTACGTTCTGTGCACTGCTGTATATCCACCTTTGTATCCACCACAGTATGTATTTTCATTTTCTATTTTTTTTTTAAAGAAAATAACATGCTCATTGTGACTCTTAAGCATTATTTTAAAGCAATAGCTTTAAAATATATGCTTATATAAGAGAAAAATATTATTTAATTCTAACACAAAATTGCAATTTAATAATTGATTGTTCACCAGGAATGGTATAATCTCCAAATCATAGAAAAAATGAATAAAATCATGAGAGCAATCTCTCACATCAAGATTGACATAAAAATAGAATATGTGGCAATTCCAAGA
Organism: Acheta domesticus; assembly: GCA_031308135.1. NCBI lineage: Eukaryota > Metazoa > Arthropoda > Insecta > Orthoptera > Gryllidae > Acheta > Acheta domesticus. The sequence goes on along the minus strand of JAHLJT010003656.1, from coordinate 26,753,321 downwards.
AGGGTAATGTTTAATTGCACATTTGTGACCATTTTTCCCCATTATGAAACTGAATAAAAGAGATCAACGAGCAAACTTCTGTCACGATATGTTACGGACAATCATAAGATAATCATGGGTATTGGTTAAATAGAATGCAAAGGGCTTTATATTTTTATATGATGTAGTAAACGACTCTACACTCTTGTCAGAAATTAGAACAGAAAATAATAATGGTTTTTAATTAAATTTAAAAATTTTAATTAAATTAAAATTAATTAATTTAATTAATTACATTAAATTAATTAATTTAATAATTAATAAAATAATAATGAATTAGAGCAGATTATAATAATGAAAATAATCATGGTTTTTTTAAGAACAATATGTTTTTGCTTTGAGAGAACCATCATATTCAATTAAACATAGTTAATAAAAAATAGTTTATTGATGTCATCAAACAAAAACAATTCAGTATCAAAATTTTGTGTTTAGCACAACACTAAATTTGTAATTACATCGTAGCAAAGCGAATTACATTATAAGCCCTACAAGCAATTATAATACTTGGTGTCGAAATCTAATATGTATAATTCGTTGTAGTTTCATATTTCGCCCTGTCATATATCGAGAACAAACATTTGCAATATAATACAAAAGGCAATATTACTTGAACTGTATATGACCGTCATGTTCTTGTCGATTGCTCTTTAAATTTACGCGCTATGTTTCGAATTGCGCATTCTGATTGGTGGATTCCACTCCTATTATGCATCCAAACATTTGATTGCAGTACGGAGCCTTATGGAGTATTGCCCTCTCTTTCTATCCAATACAATTTTACATAAGACTCTCTCTTTCTACCGCCAGCTGTGTTGCCGATTCAAGAGTCTCGGGGTTATTCGGCTCGTCCATCCTGTTTCACGCGCAAATACTTAACATGTTCATTCAACGATAGCTTCAATTGTGTTGATCTTAGAGAATTGAGTTTTTTACCAGTTATTCCCAGAACTCTTATGAATGTGGTAGTTATTTTGTAATTTAGTTTGATGGTTTAATTTCCATGAAATTAATTATAAATGATAGCCAAGTGTTTACTTCTACATTTTGACGTCCTTAAATTTTCACTGTGCGAGAAACTTTTTTATTGCAGAAAAGCAGAAACACCCAGCGGATGAAATGACAAGGGAAGTCCAAATTTTGATATGAGACCAACCACATTTCTGTATGAATCATGGTTCTTGAGTTAGACGGTAATAAAAGCAATATTTCGTGCGTTCCGAAAGAACATCTCATGTCGTTCAGTGATTTTGAATACTTCTCAGCGATTCTCAACAGGCGATGTGAAAGGAAAAATAGAGTATTAATTTTTGAATTTCGCTTATTAAAAACATTGAAATACATTAAAACATATCTAAAAATGAATTAGAAATTTTACAGCTAACAATATTAATTCCAAAGACATTCGACCAGTAGCTGTCGTAAAATGTGCTTTCAAATGCAAATATGAGACGAATTATTAGCTGGGTGTTCGAAAAGAATATTATGCATTGTCCGCACAAAAACTGCATGCAACTGAATGCACTGCATGCAACTCAGGCCCTGATGACAGAGGCGGGGCGCGGCCATTTCCGCACTTCGACAGGCAGCAGGTCATGAAAGGTCTGAATACTAACTGTCGCAAAACCACTACTCGCGATGCTTCTTTCTTCAAAAATCAATATTTATGGATTTTGAAAGGTGCTGAACAAGCTGGCAAAATTTCATGTCAATCTGAGTATCCAGCACGGCGAGTGTTGCGTGTAAGCGCTGCTGAGAAGTGGCAACACTGTTCTCCATAAGCTCTGTACTGCAATCAAATGCTTGGACGCGCTTTAGATTGGGTCTCATCCCCACCCTTCATCGATTTTCTCATTTGCACCCGAGTTGCCCGCACGCAGCTCCTGAGGTCAGTGAAAGTGCAAAATGCTGTGCAGGTCTGGGCTAGATGAAACGTGGATAAACACAGGACACACGTGCAGCTAAGAATGGACTGACGACACAGTCAAAGGAACAATGGCAGTGCCTATTGGTAAAAAAATAGAATAATTGTAGTTCATGCAGGAACTTCTGAAGGGTTTATAGAAAACGCTATGTTAGTTTTTCGGTCAAGGAAAACGGGCGACTACCACGAGGAGATGAATCAAGATACGTTTCGCGAGTGGTTTGAAAAAAAATTGATACCAAATTTGAGGAAACCTTCGAAAATAGTTATGAACAACTTTAATTATAATTTAAATATTTTTCATTCACCAATACCATTTCTGTCACTTTGATCAATTAGAGCACAGAAAACCAATCCAGTAAAAGTAATATCTCTCGTACTTCATGTAGTTTACTGGTTGAAAGTTAGAAAAAGTTGACTTACGTTCACGAACCAGCAAAATAGAAATGTGTGTCCTCATACTTTAATAATAAGAGCACTATCAAACCCAATGATTTTCAAAATTGTCCAATTCATATGATTTCGAACCCAGTAGAATTGGCATAATTTATAAAATGGAAAACAATGATCTATAATAAAAATATAATAGGAAAGAGAAAATCAATAAATTTACAGACACAATGACAGTCGACAGTTGTCCTTTGCTGCTTACATCAAGGGTTTCATCCAGTGTGTCGGAGACAAAAGAGGCTTTAGAAATTTCATTTTTAATTTCATGGGACATAACTGTGCTCACACTTGAAATCCAATGAATCTGAATTTCTTGGTGAGATTGCACGAAACACTGGAATTTTCATATCATCCTTGTCAGTTTTATCATATTTAATTTCTATATTCCATGAAATTTTCTCTATTTGATGATCCCCTATTTTCATTATGGCGAGAAAATACAAGCCCTTGTCTCCCAAAAAAGCATACAACTCGAATGAAGTGTGACAGAATTTCCCCATTTTCCTTTATATCACCGTTGTATTTATCCCTTATATCACCGTTGTGTTTATTTCCAATGTCTTTGGTTGTATTGCCCAACATAGCCTGTGTTGGCTGTTTAAATAAAATTCTATCCACTCATATTTTTTTCAAATATTTATTACTGTTTGTGCTATAATTTGTCCGCGGCACAAAAATACGACTCCATAATTATGTAGGCACTTTGGATCGCGTGGTGCTCGCCACTCCAATGCACAGATGTGGATTGCACAGTCACTTACCCTTGTGTATTGAACCAGCACAATACCTAACCTAAATTTGTTACAAATATATAGTTGCTAAATTCATTAAAATAAGGTAATAAAACTTAAATAAAAAGACAATGTTCATTAATTAACCTCGTTCTCTTACAAACACCGAAGTGAACAATGAAGTTTCGTAAAATGACACCTTTTTTCGTAGGCACCACCCTGGATGTAATGGGTCAGTGTGCATCTGATTCTCGGGCTAGGCGGTATTTCAGACTGGTTCGTTCATCCTTGTGAAGAATCGAATTCTCAACGGCGCAATGTTTGAAATGTAATGAAATATTTTGTAGCATGAAAAGAAAATAACAAATTGACAATTTACAATCATTTTAAAATAAAATAGCTGATATTGTCAGGGTATGTAACACATCATCCACATCCATGGACGCTACGCCCCTTCCTACCATTACAAGCAAAAGGAGTGCTCAACAAAACGTGCGCACAGTGAAGCTACATTTACGTCCAGAAGCAAAACAAGGAACCATCTCAGCATTTTCTCAATGGATCAGGGAAACTGGACAAAAACCTGATCGAGATGGGGGTCATTGACCCGGAAGCTGAAGTACATTACTTGTTACAGGCATATTAAATATTTTTAAAAAATGTATACAATACAAACGTAAACTAATTCATTATATATCATTGTTTTTTTACAATAAACATTTTTCTTTTTGACGATCAGTATTGTCTCTAATTGTATAGAAACAGTTTTGCAGCAGAAAAGATTTTACTTTTAACTTAAATTTGTGCACCGACTGTAATTGTTTAAAGTCATCTGGCAATGCGTTGTAAAGTAACGTACACGTATTGTTTGTTGATTTCTTGGACTGAGCTGTTGATACTGACACTTGATGCACTTGATTTCTACGGCGTGTGTTGTAATTATAAATATCAATATTGCATGAAAATATGTTCCCTCCGTTAAGTAGGTCATTTTTGACAAATATTACATATTCATTAATAAATAGACAAGGCAATGGTAAGATTCCAAGCTCAATGAAAAGAGGCTTGCAGGGATCACGTGGAAGGCATTTTTTCATTATTCGAATAATTTTCTTTTGCAGTCTGAAGGTCTATGTACTACAGGATGAGCTTCCCCAGAATATTATGCCATATCTCAGACGAGAATGTACATTTGCAAAATAAACGCAACGAGCTCCATGAAGGCTGACAGAATTTGAAAGAATTCTGAATGCGTAACATAATGAACTTAATTAGTGTTTAATTCTGTTATATGTACATTCCATTTGAGGTTTGATTGAATTGAGAGACGTAAAAATGTTGTTGCCTCAACATCAGCTAATTGCATATTGTTCATTTTCAATGGAACATGCGATTGCTAATTTGAAATGGAAAAATACATTGAAACCGTTTTCTTTCTTTAACAATTAATTTGTTATTATTAAACCAATTTGAAACGTCTGAAATCGTACTACTTACTGCTTTTTTCAAAGAACATTCGTGTCATCTGCACACAGAACCGTTCTTCCATTTTTAATACACGAGGGCATATTGTAACGTTCGCGGTGGTGAATTAAAAACACAGATTTATTTTAACAAAGATGTTTATTTATGTTACACTATTACACTAAAATACTTGATTTATTTACAGGTTGGCTTCACAGTCCTTGTGTTCTTGACTTGGTTATTTATTTATACACGGCACAGTCCTCTTGATTATTTATTTTCACTGTTCAATTCTCATGCACTGCTGCACAGTCCGATGCACTCACCGCTGTCCGATGCACTGATTACAGTCCACTGCGCTGATCACAGTTCACGGCGCCGACCACAATTCACGGCGCCGACCACAGTTCACGGCGCCGACCACAGTTCACGGCGCCGACCACAGTTCACGGCGCCGACCACAGTTCACGGTGCCGACCACAGTTCACAGCGCAGACCACAATCCAGTACACTGCCGTCCACAGCGATGCACACACACAAACTTCACAGCTCGGCTTCCTGACTAGACCAGACTGACTGACTAACTGACTGACTCCGGCCGCCGACAGCGGCGCATTTATACCTGGCCGGCGCCCGCCTGGACCCTTCCGGAACTCGCGGCACGCTTCTTGGCTACCCGCGAATACCCCGGAATCGTCCAGTTCGGGGGGGGGGGGCGGCGGCAAATGATGCAATCCGCGCAGCGGATTCCGGCAGATGACGCAATATTCGTTAAAATATTGTTTACATATAACAGAAAGAGGATAGGCCCTACGATCGAACCTTGCGGGACCCCATGCTCAATTGGCAAAGAATTGGAAACATAAGTATGTAATGTCCTTTCGTGCCAGCATGGTATATCTACTTCTAAAATTATATTTCCGTTCTAACATTAGGAAAATGTCAAAAAATGTATGATAGATGGCAGCGGGTTTTCTCGATATTTATCAGAATCTTCAAATAAGGTCGTGCTTACTTTGTTGAAAATACGAGTAGTTTTTCTATAATTTCGTGACAAACATAATAGCCCGCTGCAAATTTACTGCGCTTCAGACAGCCGGATGCGTCGTAAATTAGAAATTACAATTTTGTATATTATTTCTTTGTTCGTTTTTACATTCTATCTTTTGTTATACATTTACGCATTAAATTATAAAGAAATTATTTCTTTTCAAATATTGGAAATAAAAATTGCTAGCTCCTGAGGGAATATCGACAATGCAGGAACGCAAGAATTGAATCCGCTGTCCTGAATTTGTGTGAATTACGTATCATAGTTGTGACTGATAGAGATGTATGGTATCAGACTTTTTTTTCCAATACAAGTTTACAAAACTTTTGTATTATATTTTTATGCAGTTGTGGAATTCATATAGTTTTGACAACACTGCGATAGAAATAGTGATTGTTCGCACTGTAAGATGTATAGGTGTGTTCACTCCCAGTCTAAAACTGAATCTCGTGGGAGGCTAGTTCTCACAGTTCTGGCATATAAATGTTGCGATCGTTGGGTCTCATTTGGGCAAGGTCGTTATTGGTCATGTACTGTGTAACAGCCACAGTTTCAGATGTCGTCTTAAGATGTAAATCTTACACCGCGACCCAAACCGATCGTGCGAAGAACTAGCCTCAAACTGGCTTCAGAAAATTTGTCCCAAAGGCGGCTAGTTCACACACCTATATATTTTAAACCGTGGTTGATCGCTTCTTGGTTGAATACGACGTTTTCAAATAATAGTTGAGATGTTAGTAGGGCAGAAAGTGCAATATTTCAATTCTACATAGCTGCTTCCAATAATACGGGAAAGTATGTGCTGTTTTGTATCATCACTAGTTTAATGGTGTCAAAATAATTGACTGTATATAATTCAGTAATTACAGATTTAAAAAATACCATTTAGTCAGGATTAATAAAATATAAATATGTTAATGTTGCTGTTATAAAATTTATACGAATTCCAAATGTACTTGTTTTATGGTTCTTACGTAAATGTTAGGTCTAATTAAATGATAATTTTTTAAACATGAATCATTACAAAAATATAGGTAATACACGCAAATATACAGGTAGATTGTATTTTCGTTGCAAGAAAAGTGTCATGAATGCAGTGTTTGATTCCTTAGCTCAATTGATAGAGATGTCTGCATAACGGGAGTTCTGAACACGGATCCACGAGGTACTAAATGTTTGCTCTTTGTGACAATCTATTTGTAGTATGATGTGGTGTATTAGTAGTTTCATAGTCATGACATAAATTGTTACTAAAGAGAAACTACATATGATCCAAGATGTAAATAATTTTATTATGTTTATATAAAACCATTTCTGCCAATTTAACAACTTGTAATTTTTTTTTGTTATAACATGAAAAGATGGTGGAGATACAATTATAATTTTATTTACACACACTAGATTTGTATGTCAAAAGCTATTTAATTAGTAATTTGATGGTGTCTACAATACCATGTTATTCTTCTGTACCTGTATTGTACCTCTATAATCATGTAAGATTGTTTTCAAAATAAAGTTTTTGAATACTATACAGAAAAAAGTTTGTTTTTAATAGTTGCCAATTTATTCTTCCCCTGCACAAATTATTTTGTATTTTTTATATAACGCACTAATAGCAAGTACGTGCTGTTATGGACGTTATTCGGTCGATTTCACCAACGCTGATCAGCAGCTTTGACGGACGTCAAACCATTGACGGCGCGTCAAACGCCTTATTTACGTTTCACCAAGGTCTTTTCGCCTGACGATCGTCAAAGTATTCGTCAAATTTTGATGGACCGGCACGCCGCCATCAACGTCTTTGACGATTCGTTAAACTGCTGTTGTGAGGTTAGGGTGAGTCAAACGCGTGCATTGTATTTCATTAAACTAGTTATTTTACTTTTTTTGCTGTGCAAGTGGGGCATGTGTGATATCATGGAAGATAATTTTGATGCTTAACTTTTGCATAATTACAAACCATGGATCTAGAACAAGCAATTATTCAAAAATATATACTTTTTAATAATTGGAAGATCTTCAATTCATATCGAGAGAATGTCGAAAACAGTGTTACTGAAGAATTTAGAAGAAATAAAACTGCGTTTTGAATATCCCTCAAACAAATAAACGCCCTTGCCCAGTAAATATCTTTAATATTTTATGCTGCATGACATTTCCTCCGGCCATTGCAATGGAATTTTGTCATCACAGAGAGCGATTGCGTAAATAGAAAGATTGTTTCTTTCGCAAATCCTTCTCTATGCCTATAGAATGTGGTATTTCCATGGGGTGCCGAACCCTAACCAAAAACACATTTTTTTAATAATAGCGAACATTTCTGGAGATACAGCGATGACAGACTGCACACGTGCAAATTTTGTCTTCAGGGGAATTGAATTAGAACAATTCAGAAATAAAAATGTATTTCTTCGTTAGTGTGCAAATATGTGATTTTCTTCATGTGCGAACCACGAAATCTACTGTGGACTTCGTGCCAACCTACCGAATATAATAGTTCGTCTTCAGTAGTCAACAGGTTCAATAGCCAATGCGGAACCGCGTTGTAACCCGACATGATAGCCAACCTCTGTATGAGGAGAAAAAAATCGACACACGATCCTTGACGATTCGTCAAAGTTAACGGGGCGTCAATTCTAACAGAAAAGCGTTGGTGAAACGTAACGATGCGTCAAGATTTTGACGTTCGTCAAAAATGACGATCGTCAAGAGAGATTTGACGAGTGTTGGTGAAATCCACTGATTATTTACATTGTATGCCCAAAAATTAGATCGAGTACCGTGCACCTGAGCCAGCTGGTTCAGCGATCAAGAAGTATCCATTCTGGTCACAGAGTGCAGTGTTGTCGATTTAACTCCTGTACCTTATTGTAGATGGTACCACACGAGTTTCAACTCCTGTTTTATATCCCTTCATGCCCTCCTGTTGTAAATTCCTCCATGGTCTGTGGCGTGGACGTTCCATGTAATAAATACGTAGTTTTTTTTTAGTTATGGCTACTGATTTGAAGAGTGGTTACCATAACGAATAGTGTACGGATTAATTACATACCCGCTGATTCAGATTTGCTATCTACTGGCAAATGATCCCTCCACGACAATGATCATTCCATGTTAAATTAGGCCAGTAAACTTGCATGATTTGGTTTTTTGAAAGTGATTCCTACGCTTCTAAATGATTAACCGTAAGTAAATATTTTTGGTCGGACATTATTCACACATTTGCGCAATGCGATAAAGGACGGTAATGTAATCCAAGAGTATGTATTATGTATATTTATTCTACTTACCACCTAAACAGCTTGCAAATACGAAGTATCATTGCTTTGACGGTCTTCTGAGGAAAATTGGGCATAAGAGGTTACTTAAAACCTTCTCTAAAAGTTATATTTTTCTGGAAATACAGTTGTTTACAGAAATACTGCGTCTTGCATTGTGTCAATTTATTTCTCCTTAACAACATTCTCATTAAAGCAACAAAAAATGCATTCCTTTTGGGTGTACTTGGTATATTTATATATTTCATTCAAATTTCCTTGTAAGTAAATGGTAGTGTTTCATTGCGGCACGTGTTCCCACTCAGATATGTTTCCACATTAATATGGAATAAACTGTACTTGTTTGAATTTCCCGTCTGAAATGACATAAATATGATTTTTTACATTACTAGATTCATACACGCCAAGAAATAAAGATTTTTACATTACTTATAATCGTGTAAACATTTAAGAGAAACATTTGGATAGGACACGTTGTGGGAACCCTTCTAATAATTTTGTTGGAAAACAAGTTTCTGTCCGTCCATCAGCCACTTCTTCTAGTTCATAATATAAAACAAACGCGTTCAAAGTCCTCTTAATAGCTTCTTCGTGTATCTCACTACTTGTATTCTTACAAAGCGTTGAGAATGTTCGTAACTAGAAAAGATAAATTCGCTGCCACTTAAAGGCTTGCATCAGTGTTCGTTATACAGTATTAGTATTCATTTATATTTATGTGGTGAATTCACGAAGTTTTTTTTTTCAGATTTATGTTCAGTGTTCAGTGCTACTTTCAGTAAGCATTAATTTACAACAATTCAAAATTCACAAGTAGATATGGCTCTAACGAAAGTGGTGATGGTCCTTTTAATATCTCCCTTCTTCGCGAGTATATCAATCTTCTCTTACAAAACCATGAGAAAGTTCGTAAATAAGACAAATGAACATGAATATCATCCTCAAAACACGGATATTTTCCACGAAGGAGCTGTTGTCGGGGAGAATAACATATTTTTCGTCGAAAGTTCGTGCGCTACATCAGATGTACCTCATCTTTCGCCGGAACACCCAGGTGAGTTTCAACAAAGGTCTCAGGTCTTTCATCCACGTAAATGAAGTCATGTCTTGGCGTTTGCAGATACGAATTTACTGAATCGTTAGAAAAAAATTGATGTAGACAAGAAATTGGTTCCTCATAAGCAACAGAAAATATATTTATGGAAGGGGTCCAATTAATTACACAGCATGACACAACAGCGGGGGGGGGGGCAAATCACAATACAACAATGTTCACAATGATTCTGTCGCGTTCCAATATTCACGTCTTTGCCAATCAGAGATGGTGGTGCCAGTTGTCGAATGAGGGATTTAAGACTTCACTGCACAAATTTTGAATTTTCCGAATAATTACCGGGAGAGATGGCTCAACACTAGGGGAATGCCGGGCAATATCCTAACAAATTGGCCACGGATCGCGCGCAATCTGCCTTTCCTTGCACCTCACACGCGCACTCACATGCACTACACTACCACATATGTCGGAAGACCAGTGAAAAGTTTGAGCTTGTTCCGACTGGGGCGGTGCCACGATGGTGGGAGGTACCTGATTAGAAAAATCCCAGCAAGCCGACGTAGGCCGACATTTTTCTCCATCAAGCAGGGGAAGATCTCCGCCACATCCTGCGATGAAAACATGCACTAGACTTACGGAACTAATGACCTTAGCAGTTGACGGGCCCGGAATGAGTATTATTCGTCGCTGAAAAATAGCGGAATTTGTGGCTATTGGTGCGGATGGCGGAAAGGACCTCAAAAAGGAGGAAGAAAATGCTACAGTTGCAGAATCTGGCGACACTGGTCACCTATTTAAATATTTCCCATTATTACCGTAGTACATTCATTGTAAACTGAGTGTGCGGCATTTATATTTAACACGCCTTGTGATAAACACTGTTTCTCGAGCTTGTTTTCCTTGCGCTGAATAATTATTTTCATATGAAGTGCGCGAAGTTTTTTTCATGGTGGAGATTGATTTTTTGCCATGACCGTAAGTCGCGGCAGAAACATTGATTGATTGTCATCAGTGAGGAAATCATCAAAAAATCAATCGAAACCGCGAAAAACAAATACACTCTATCTCTCGAAATACCGATACTTTTTCTACAACAGTATGAAAATTAATATCTGAAAAAAATTTAAATTTTTCTTGGTTGTTTGATGCTTCGGGGAATAACAATATATTACATTGGACCGTGAATGAGGAAGTGTTACATCGGGAAATACGTCTGTTTACTTACTATTACGTCTGTTTACTTCGTGGCATTTCCATGCTTAAAGTCCTTTTTCTTCTCGGTAAAGAGGCAGTTATTGGCCTCCGTCATTTTTAATGGATGTTGAAAAAATGACCTTGACGTGCGGACACCTATGCACACAATCCGCCTTTTTTTTATCCAGTTGTAGAATAAAAACATTTTTTAACTAATAGTGCGCGAAATATAACGAAGCGTATGCGAAACATCGCGGAGTGTATGCGAAAGATGCTTCACTCTTCCCAACGATGGCAGATTTTCGACACGACTTATATTGCTAGGTTGGATTCTGCCACTGTCTGCAGAACTCTAGCTACCAGCTGATGTAATCAATAGCTTTCCGTAGTTTGTTCGATCAATAGCAGACAAATGTAGGAGTAGTACCCTTACAAACGGGGCGCAGATCGCTTGCGATCTTTCGTTCCTGATCCTCAACGCCTCCCCTTCTCTTAGATACGCTCGCGCGCACGCAAACACACTTAAACAGTGCTTGTCAGGGCGGGCAGTATCCCACTAGGGAAGACACCTGAAATTTCCCCAAATAACCTGTCCAATAAAACAAAATTCCCCAACTTTGAAATGAAAAATATTCTCCAAATTATGGGCATACGACATGAGCAGTTCCTGACGATTCAATTGGCCATCCCTTAAAATTCAAATAATTCATATGAAGCAATGATTGTCCTTTGAGCTGTTCGAAACCCTGTACTATCTTTGTTTTCCTTTCTCTATGCCTGTCGTTTATTTCTTTTGTGTTTTGTACATAAATATGTGAGAGAATACAGTCTGTTGTTTCTTTTTTATTCATAATAATTTACAGAGTAAATTTCTAAAGATCTAAAACTACAATGCTATTTCATCTATTATGAAATTACGTGCATTACGGAAATTGCATGCATTACGTGCATTTATTATAAATGAATAATAAATAAAATATAAATGAATATTATAAATGTTCTGTTGTCTCAATTCTTTTGTGTCTTATGTTATTACATTATTTTTGTTGTTGTGTTTCTGTATTATGTACATTTGTTGTGTTATTTATATTGTATCTTGTGCTAACTATCTATTCTATCAAAAGTTATTTGTAATGAAATTATTTATGACAGAGCTCTGAATATACACAGTAATTTGTAATAAGATAATCCAATAAACAAATTACTAATAAAATCGAAATATTTCTATCTCGAATCCGGATGAAAATAATATCCCTCCAAAAATCCCCAAAATATTCCCCGTCCATTTATTCCCCATTTTTTTCCACAGCGAAAGAAAATCCCCATTTTGGGGACCAACTTCCCCAATCTGGCAACCCTGCGGCATAGAAATTGAAATGTTTCTATCTCGACTCCGGAAGAAAATAATTCTGCCCCCCAAAATCCCCAAAACATTCCCCGTCCATTTATTCCCCATTTTTTCCCACATCGAAACAAAATCCCCATTTTGGGGACAAACTTCCCCAATCTGGCAACCCTGCGGCATAGAAATTGAAATGTTTCTATCTCGACTCCGGAAGAAAAAAATTCTCCCCCCCCCCAAAATCCCCAAAACATTCCCCGTCCATTTATTCCCCATTTTTCCCCACAGCGAAAGAAAATCCCCATTTTGGGGACCAACTTCCCCAATCTGGCAACCCCGCGGCAGACTGCGGGCTGCGTCTGTCCGCGCGCGCGGCTTGCGCCGTGGAGGCGGCCGCGCGGCTGCACCCGCGGCGGCCCGTGTACGTGGTGCACACGTGCCCGCTGCGCTGCGGGCGCGGCGGCAGGCCGGCGCCCGCGCCCGCGCCCACGCACGCGCTCCGTCTGCTGGCGCTGCCCAACGTGCGCCTCTGGCACGTGGGCGCGCGCGCGCTGCTGCGCGACTCGCCGCTGGCCGAGCTCTTCCACGGCGCCCTTCAGCGCAGCCGGTGGCCCGTGGAGCACACCAGCGACCTCGTGCGCCTCGCGCTGCTGTGGAGGTTCGGCGGGACGTACCTCGACACGGATGTCTATCTGTTGAGGTACGGCGTGCTTTTTTTTTTAATCCCTGTACTAACGGAGCACGGCAGACGTTGTTTCGCCCTTCATCTCCATTCTCCTTCCCTCTCCCTTTCTCTCTCCGTCTCTCTCTCCCTCTACATCAGGGCTGTCAGACGGAGCAAGTACGTGCTCGGAGCGCGCTTGCGCTCTGCAAGGGCATGCAGTGCCCGCGGCGCGCGAAGGAAGCCCGCGCACCGATTTCCCAGTCAGTGGTGCACAGAAAGCCGTCATGGCGCGACGCAAGAAGACGTATAACAAGTTTCAGGCCGAATGGGCTCTTGATTTCGTGTGAGTGAGTGTGGAGGTGATGCACTTTGTTTAATGAATGTTCATCATTACTCTATAATTTTTGAAGTGGTTTATTATGTGTATTTTCACACGAATGATATGAACAGAGAATTTCTTTAAATGTTTACTTTCAATAATAGTGTTTTTCGGAAATTATGTTATATAATACTTTTATTGATTTAGTACCTATTTTGGTTTATATATATATATATATATATATATGTATATATATATATATATTCTTCAAAATATTAATATGAGTTATTTGTAATTAGTGTTAATAGTTCTCACATATTGCGTTATCTAACACTAAGTAGAAATGTGCGTTAATATTTCTATCCTGTAATGATCAATGCTTGTATAACTGCAGTTTCTGTTTACATGTCAATTTCCATTAAAAGTTGGTAAAATTTAATAAATTTCTATGATGAGCCAATCCGCCGCATTCGCACGAAGTTTTCTCACCGCCTGTGACACACGTGACTTCTCTACGCTAATACCGCCGCGTGCCCCAAACCTTTGCGAAGGCCATTCGCGTGCTCGTTCATCTGACGGTCCTGCTCTGCATCACTGCGGCCTCTCTTATCCTTTGGTGCCCCTGCGTATAGATCCCCCCTTTTGTTCTGAACCTTTACCTTTTTTCTTTGTTTCTGAAAATGCTACAATATCCACACGATTCTTACCCATTTCTTTAAATACTTCTATCTCTTTGATTGATGGCTCTTGAAGTTCCAATTCTCAAACTCCTTTTCCTTGGCCGAAAGTCGTCATATATTATGTTTGCCATATTCCCAGGCTTTGCTGGGAAATTTTGCATGTGTAGTTTTTTCCGAGTGATGAGGTGCTAGCCCATCGCCTCAACCCCCGTACAGGAGGACTAAGGGATACTGTTTCTGGCTTTCCGTGCCATAGGAAGGTTGCTTTTACCTGGCTTCGACGCCCCCCTCCCCGTATGAAAGGAAAGAAAAAAGTTAAAAAGAAAGAAAAGAAAAAGTGAAGATGAAAAAATGAATGACTCCCTAGCTCTCGAAACCTAGTAGTGTTTGGGTAGAAAAAACACAAGGGCCCTAGAACAGCCAATAGTACGGACAACAGAGGGATGAGGTAAAAGTAAATAGAAGAAATACCACATCTGAGAAGGGGATCGCTAGTTACGGAGGAAGGAGCGTAGGGATAGGTGTGACAGGAAACAAGGAACAGGATTGTTGTGACAGGTCGATGTAGGACGTTATTTTGTCCGGCTCCTCTGCTGAGACGTGTACCGCATGGGTGACCCTACCAGTAGCACGCTATTCATTAGCTGTGCTACCAGTGCATGAGCCCTCAGCTTCATTGGAGCACTCAAACCTCCCCGTCCGCACGGAAAGTTACAGATTAATTTTAAGGTGGCGTCCCACAGGGGGGTCTAAGGAGTAATTTTCCGTTAATTTTTATTATATTTGTCTACTGTCCAGTGTTGTCGCAGTCAGTTGTCAAGAGGACCTCCAGGTAGGATCTCCGTGTAAGCGTCTCTTGCCAATTGCTCCTGCGTCACTATCCAGCGACCAGAATTGGGACGGAATTAGCATAGGCGTAGGGTTTAGGACGCTTCAAAAGCCTCTGTGAATCAGGCAAACTCTTTTTTTTGCTGGAACAAATTTCACATGAGCTTCTTCTGGAATCGACGAGAATCGAACCCGGACCTCCTTGCTGAGAGGCGAACGACTTTGCTTTGTGCCATGACCTTCCTTTGTTCTGTTCCTGTATTTGCTGTGGATCGCTGTTCCAGGCCTTTGGGGGATCTGAGGAATTTCGTGTGCGTCGCGGATAATGACACAGTCAACAACGCAGTGATGGATTTCGCCATGGACAGCGTGGGCCGCTCTGCAGTGAATGAAGTGATCGCCGCGATGCGAGAGAACTTCAGCCCCGACCTCTACGCGTACAACGGAGCAAACCTTCTCGCGGACACGCTAAGGAAGCGCTGTGGCAAGCGAAAGGTACCCCATAAGGGCCGGCGATTTTAAATTTCAAACATTATAATTATTATTATTATTATTATTATTATTATTATGATTATAATTATTATAATAATAATTATTATTATTATTGTTGCTCCATATCACGACTAAAGATGTTATGAGTCGGCTGAATATAAAATCTACTCCAGGTTGTAACCAGCTACCTAAGGAGCAGATCTGGTGACTGTCAGTGCCTCTACAATACTTTGCGCAAAATGTGGGCTGTTCCAAATAAAGCAATTTCTTGCACTTCCCAGTCTTTTGAATTACCGGGGAGTTTAGACAAGTTCTTACTCAAATTTTGCGGAACAAATCCCAGAGCTCCGATAACTATCGGGACGACCTGTGCTTTTACGCCCCACATTCGGCTGATCTCGATTTCCAATTAAGACGTTTCTCTGCCTCCTTGGTAACGACGTTTTGATCGCAAGTTACAGCAACACGACAAGTAAACAAATATTATTATTATTATTATTATTATTATTATTATTATTATTATAAGCCTATACATCCCTTAGTAGGGCAAAGGCCTCCTGCTTAGGGCAGGGAGGTTTCACTTCATCTGAACGGAACATCTTAATTTTGAACATACATAGTTTTCCACTGTTCACTGTCCTTCGCCACTCTACACCTACTGCATTCTTGAAGTAGTAGTCAGAGTTTCCCGTCGGCCGTGTCGCCTCCAACCTCGCGGATCCCGTACTGTTGCACCATGGATCCATCTTTGCTGCTGGAGGCTCATTTGAAATTGGGGGTTTTCAAATCATGTTTTAGGTTATTGCAGATTTTAATTTTTAAATTTATTTACTGCATTTCCTTCAATTTTAATTTGTTTTACTAGTGGGTTTTGCAAATTCAGCTCTTCAGTTACGTAATAATGGAAGAGGTGTGTGGGAACTCCTTAGTACCGGGGCGTCATAATCGACAAAAATTGTTAAATTATTAAAGAAAAGAGAATATTTGCCTAAAGTCAAGACTTCTTTATCTTCCCCCTCCTCGTCCTTTCCTTGCTTCTCTTGCTCCTCCTTCCTTCCGAGTTGAACTCAGAGCTGTTTCTGCGACTCTGACCAAGTTTCCTAGGGTTCGAGTCCCACCGGAGGCAGATTTTCGACCTTAGCTATGTAGCTGGATCGAATTCAGCCGCTGCCTCGAGAATTGTAATGGCTGGCTCCTGCTCCGGACGGTAATTTTCCGTGGTTTCACCGATCAATTTCAGGCAAAAGGCGGAGCAGACCTCTTCAAACGGGCCACGGACCGCGCGTGATCTTTCTCTCCTCTTCCTTGTCTTATCCTCTCTCCTTTAAACACATTTTCACTTACAAGCACTGCACAACCACACATGTCAGGAGACCGATCGGGAGCTTAGAGATTCTCCGGGCTGGGTAGGTGCCCCGCTGGAGGGAGGTTTCTGGGAGGGAAAATCTCCCGCAAGTCAACGTGTATGTCGGTGACGGGTCTCATCATCCAATGGCAGACGAACACTTCCACCACAAAAAACATATACTATACCAACGGGATAATGTCCATAGCAGTTGTATCCTCTATTATTATCAACAAAAAGAACATCCTACGCCTTTTACTTTCTCGTATACGTACGTATATGGGTAATTCCATGTGAAATAAGCCGAAAAAAGCATGACCCATTCCGATTGGTCTAAAAGTTGTTTGAATGGTTCAATGTGATGTAGGAAAAGCTAGAAGCCTCTTATTTAGTGCATATGTTTGATCTCTGACATTGTTTTATATTTATTTAAAATTAGCCAAATTTCCGAGCAATTTGGAAGAGCTTTAGAAAAATTGAATTTTTAAATGAAAATCCATTCTAATATCAACAAGAATGTTTCTCCTAGTAGTACATAGTTCAAATAAAATATTTATTGCGTTAAAGCTTGTATAATTCGCATTCTAGACCAAAGTTTTTACTCCCGAACTCAAAAGTGCATTTTTTTTCAAAACTAAATTTTCAAAATACGTATCCTTCGATTTTCGAGTTTTTTTGTCTGAAAAATTCTGGACACTCAATATTTTCATTACTCAAAAAATCAGCGTGTGATTGTTGAAATTTCAAAAGTTATTTAAAGGATTATTAAAAGTTATTAAAGAATGTTTAAAGTCAAAAACTTTTTTTCAAATAATTCATTTTTTAAATGTTGGGCATATTTTCATAGATTATTATTACAATCTACATTTCTCAATCAACCTTTATACACAGTTTAGTATAACAGTTGCGTAGCTTCCTATAATTTTTTTCAACCGTGCGACCTCAGCGCTCCCAGTGGCGAGCAAGAGGCAGCACCAGTGCGTTTAGGTGCGGCATGTATATTTGCATGCTGTTTGCGCGTAGTTTACTTGATGCTTCATGTGATAACAATACATTTTTTATGAAGTGAATTGAATCGATTGAATATTATTATTATCAGCTCTTAGCTCACTTGCCATTATTAAATTATGACTGATCACATTTACGTCTTGCATACATTGATGCACGCCATTTCCTATCTATTTACGCTATAAATTGTAGGAACAATCGAAAGAATTCGCCAAATATGTCCTTTATAGGTTTTCTAAAGAGACAGAAAGGAAAGCCTTAACAAAATTGTTCGTGAATGTTATTATTGTAAACCGCATTTGCAATATGTTAATTCCTACGTTTTCAATATGGTTTCGTGTATATTTTTTGTATTTTCGGCGCTTCAATCATGTTGAATGTTAAGAAAGATTATATATCAGCTAATAAATATTATTTAAACCTTGATTTATACCATTTTATCATTTTAAATTTATTATCATATTAAAATTATAATTATTTTTAAATATTATTGTAATTTCTAGGTGTGGGATCCCCATCTCAAAGGTTTTTTACACAGTTGTCCTTGATTCTTACAGCAATGATCCCTGCTGCGATGATCCCTTATTTTGCTTCTGCGCAGTAAATGTAGATTTTATCATGTCCTTTTGACAGTAATACATTTCTATTTTATGATAAACTTGGAATGAGTGTTTTGTTATGTATACACCACAAATTTTCAGATGTCAACATGCCGTTGCGCTGTTTTAAAGTGTTCTAAAACTTTCAGCATTAAAAATTATGATTATACTAGGTAGTACTTACAGGCTTTAAGACAGATGCCTCTTGCTGTCCACCAGGAGCGCTAGTGTCGCACGAGCTGTCAAATGGACGAATTCTCCTCCCATTAGAGCTTCGCAACTGTTATACTAAACTGTGCTTTATAGATAATTAGTTATTGTAACAATATTTCTGATCATACATTCTGCAAAGATTAGGTTAATTCTATCTATAAACACGTGAGGTATATGAAAATTAACACAAAAGTATAAGAAATGTAATCGATCTATAACATCGATATGTCGATAATATAGATCGACACATTTCCTAACCTTACCGATGTGTTTAATGACAATACGGATTGTTGAATGCGAGTTTGAATTCATGACAAACGTAAACACGGTTCACCGAGCTAGATGGCTTGAGGTATTCGACTGTTTTGCATAACAATGCAGTTGCTTCTGGCTATTTTGAACAATACTTGTTCAATATTTGCATACAGAAACTAATTTGAAGTGACTAGAACGTAATTAAGAAAAGTAGTTGACTATTAATTGGCTCCAGAGAATCAGTTTCTAAAGGTACGTAACCTAATTTAGGTTATTATTATATCTTAAACGGCAAAAAGCTTATCGCCACAATTTGTCGACAACAAAACACTTAAAAATTCTTAGGTACTAAATAAAAAAAGTGAATTAAACAAATGGATACTACCTTTCACAAACCACATAAACAAAAGTTTTAATTCAATATGTAACAAATATAAAAATCGTATGCTTACAATTAATTAATGTGATATATTTTAGATTGTAATTCATTCACGGCGCAAGTTTTTTAAGTATTAAGAAACTATGGCGGCAGTCCGTCAATGTTCATTACAGCATTTAATTTGTAAATGTTCAGAGGATTTCAAAGAAAAGCACATGTTTTCTGAAAGAGAATTGTACCTCCTTTCTATACGAAGTGGTACTGAGGTGGATCTTTTGTGCAGCAACCATGAAAAATATTTCTTGACATTCTGTAACCAGAAACAAAAAACATGTTGTGATCCCCTCAATATTCATGAACGTCCAGTCACAGTATCTTTACGCTCGATTTCAATAGGTTTTGAGCAACTACATCATTCATTCCATCCAAGTGTGTTAGAAGGTAATAAAATTTGCACACGTTGTATAAAAGCTTTAAATGCTAAGCAAAATTATGTGACTGATAATGATGTTAATTTGCAACCAATTGAACATGCAACAAATGACGAACATTTGGACGCTATGATCAGTCAAACTGGATTGTCAGTATCTGAAAGTGATACCTCGACAAGCGTATTTGGTACTCCTGTAGAAATCACTCTTGAAAAAGTAAATGATGCATTAGAAATTATGAATTTAAGTACAGTAAAGAAAAGGGATCTGGAAAGTATGAATTATAGATTGAAGAAAATTAAGGAAATAAAAACTTGTTATGCAAGTGCTTTTCAACAAATTGTTCCCACTAACAAAAGCGGCAAACAAATTGAAGGTATTTGAAATAATCCAAAATAAATTTATCATGGAGAAGGTCAAACTATTTAATTAAATTATATTTTTCAGATTTTAATGATGCTATGGATTATGAAACAGATGGATATGAGATGATTTTGCAACTGAAGGAAAAATTACAAAAAACGTGTTCTAATGCTGAAAAAGTTTTGATTTTGTCAGTATTACCTGCGTCCTGGAATTCATCAAAAATAGTAAAAGTTTTTAGAGTGTCAAAACATTTGGCTGCTAAAACCATCGAATTAGTGAAGAAAGAAGGTATCCTCTGTACACCTGCGTCGAAAAAAGGACAAACTATGTCACAAGAAGCGATTGATCAAGTCACTTTATTCTATTTGTACTTAGAAATCAGTCGACAGTTACCTGGAAAGAAGGATTACGTGAGTGTTTATGTAAATGGCAAACGTGAGCACAAATAAAAACGACTGCTTTTGGGCAATTTAAAAGAAATTTTTATCTATTTCAAAGAGAAATATACTGATACGAAAATTTCGTTTTCAAAATTCGCTGAACTGCGACCTAAGGAATGTGTTTTAGCCAGTGCATCAGGCACTCATACAGTGTGTGTATGTACTCAACATCAAAATTTCAAACTCATGTTATTGGGTGCAAAAATATCCTCTCTGGAGTTTGTGATGCGCAATTGAATACATATACAGATTTTTTACAAAGCATCAAATGCATTTCACAAACTGAAGATTGCCATTTAATGATATGCCAAAAGTGTCCAGGAACTATTGTATTACAAGAAGTTTTAACAAATTTTTTCGAGGAAAATTTGATGGATACAATAACATGTAAACAATGGATACAAGTAGATCGTTGTTCTTTGGAAACAATTGCAAGACCTACAGATTCTTTCATTGAAATATTTTTGGAAAAATTGCAAGATCTCTCTCCTCATCACTTTATTGCTAAACAACAATCAGAATTTTTTAGAAAATCAAGAGAAGAAATTCGTGTTGGAGAAGTAATTGCTATTGCCGATTTTTCCGAAAACTATGCCTTTATATTGTAAAACAGTATCCAAAACGTCCATTGGAGTTATACTCAAGCAACGATTCACCCTTTCGCTTGCTATTACCGACCGAGTGAAAGTGAACCTGTCAAGCCCCTAAATTTTGTGATAATCTCGGAATTAACCCACAATACCACGGCAGTCCATTACTTCCAAAAACTATTAATACAGTTTTTAAAACCCGAATTCCATTTTTGAATAAAATAGTTTACATGTCTGATGGTGCCACGGCTCAATATAAAAACAGATATAACATTCTTAATTTGGCACTTCATGAGAAAGATTTTGGAATTTCGGCAGAGTGGCATTTCTTTGCGACAGCGCACGGAAAGGGGCCCTGTGATGGAATAGGGGGCACTCTTAAACGATTAGCAATGCGATATAGCTTACAATCACCTTACGAGAATCAAATTCAAACACCTGAACAACTATATAACTGGGCTAAAGAGAACATAACTGGAATTAATTTCAGTTATGCCTCTAAACAAGAAATAAAGATCGAAGCGCAGGAACAAAATAAAAGATTCAAACATGCCCCTTCTATTCATAGGATTAGAAATCATCATTCTTTCACTCTTGAACCCAACGGAGATGTTGTGATGAAGGCCACTTCGTTTTCCACATTTTCGAAAATTATAAACGTACTTGAGAACTACAACCAGGAATCTCAGTATAGAGAGAATTCACCAACACTCACAAGGTGCAAAAATATATAAATAAATTGAATAAATTAATTACTCTAACTTGTATTTGTAAGTTATTATATTTTAATTCTTTATTTTTTAGATCAGCAAAAACAAGAAAGTCCACCGGGAATTGAAATACAAAGTCAATTTTATTACGAAAAAGTAACTCAAATTTTTTTTATAATTCATAATTGACTTTTAGAATAAAGAAAAAACAATTTTATCAAACAAGGCGTGTTATAATTTATTTCTTGAGTTTGAGGTACCGATGAATCAGAAATAAATTATTTAGGCTTAAAAATTGTTATGGAAAAAATGTCCGACTTGGTATGAAATATCATATAGAATTAATCTAATCTTTGCAGAATGTATGATCAGAAATATTGTTGCAATAACTAATTATCCATAAAGGTTGATTGAGAAATGTAGATTGTAATAATAATCTATGAAAATATGCCCAACATTTAAAAAATGAATTATTTGAAAAAAAAGTTTTTGACTTTAAACATCCGTAACTTTTGGAATTTCAACAATCACACGCTGATTTTTTGAGTAATGAAAATATTGAGTGTCTAGAATTTTTCAGACAAAAAAACTCGAAAATCGAAGGATACGTATTTTGGAAATTTAGTTTTGAAAAAAAATGCACTTTTGAGTTCGGGAGTAAAAACTTTGGTCTAGAATGCGAATTATACAAGCTTTAACGCAATAAATATTTTATTTGAACTGTGTACTATTAGGAGAAACATTCTTGTTGATATTAGAATGGATTTTCATTTAAAAATTCAATTTTTCTAAAGCTCTTCCAAATTGCTCGGAAATTTGGCTAATTTTAAATAAATATAAAACAATGTCAATGATCAAACATATGCACTAAATATGAGGCTTCTAGCTTTTCCTACATCACATTGAACCATTCAAACAACTTTTAGACCAATCGGAATGGGTCATGCTTTTTTCGGCTTATTTCACATGGAATTACCCATATGCGGAGTAATAAACGTAGTATAGAGAAAGTATATAAAGCTGAGGAAAATTAGTTTCGAGGATTCAACGGAAACACACGTTTTGGGGTCCTCTAATAACGAAAAGTGTTGTTTTTTCAAAACGTCCGTCCGTCCATTCCTCTGACCGTCTCTCTGTGGTGTACGTGAACAACACTAGCTCCTAAACTATGCGTACGATTTTTTCCAAACTGAATAAACCCCTCTCGATCTGGCCTGAGTGAAAGCTTTGCAATTTTGAAAACCATTCATTAATTTTTGGGAGTACTTTACAAGAAGCCCTTGGAACGTTTTCAAAATTTCTAAAAAATGTCTCCAAATTTGTTCTTTTTAATTTCTTGTAAGATTAGACTGAAATATACTTATAAAGGTGGTACCGGTCCGATTTTCACTGTTAACTGTTGAGGTTGCATAAGATTGAAATTTTTTCGTCATCTTCCTGTAACTAGAAAATTGAAGATCGAGATTTTTCCTTCGTATGAAATTTGTTCTCCTTAATTCTTTTACTAAGGTCATGCTTTCTTTTTTTAAATTTTAGTATTTTACTCGAAATATTGCGTGCAATTTAGAGCAATTTAAAAAATAAGAAAAACAGGAATTTCTGCTTCAATTTAGGCTTCAATTCTTTATTTAAACACTTGGTAAGGATTATGCTTAATGTATTATATAAGAGGATATAAACGCTATTTTGCTCTATTCTTTCTTTATTTTTTAGTTACAAAAATGTAATTTTTTATTTGTCTCTCACGTCTAATGACATATTAACATATATACATTAGCGATGATATGTTTCCATTAATATATGTATAAGTACATGTGCTTAAAATAATGTGCAAAGTTTCTCGAAAACTGTTTTCTGTGAAAAGGAACTCGTCCGCACTAATGCTTAAACGACAATTTTCTTAAAAATGACTCCAAATTTTTCAATGAAAATTTCTCCAAAGAGGCGAGGATAGGACAAGGAATGGGAAGTAAAGATTGCGCGCAGTCCCTGGCCCGTTTGTTAGGATACTTCTACAGCATTCTCCTGTTGTTGATCGGAGATACCATTGAAAACTACCGATCAGAGTACCTGGAAATTCTCCTCCAGACAGCGACTGAATTCGACCGAGCTGAAAAGCTAGTGTCTAAAATCCTGCCACCGTCAAAACTCGAACCTAGGACCTCCCGGTCAGGGGCACTGGAGTGACATCAGTTGATGCGCAGATCCACCTCTCCCGGTCCGCGTTAACTACTATGGACACTAGTCCCTTAAGTGTTGTACATGTTTTATCAAGCCAGGTGGCGGTGTTCTAGTACCCGTTAGATGGCGAGATCCTGCGCTGGCACACGAATAGGTTTGCGGGGTTTTCTCCATCAAGCTACTCCTGCCAGAGGAAGACCGCACCAGTTGGGAAAGCTCTAAGCTCTAGACTCCCCACATATGTGTTAATAAAAGGCGTAACTACGCTAGGGCAGACATGGTATGTGACATGGGCGCCATTCCCAAGGGGCGCTATTTGGAGTATATCCGCTGGCAAATAACAACTTAATTTGAAGTACCCTGACAGGGGCGCAAATTCTATGCTTGCCCTGGGCGCCTAAATACCTAGATACGCTTCTGGTGTTAATGTAGTGCATGTAAGGGTAAGTGCATGTTAGCAAGTGTGAGAATAGGACAAGGAAGAAGAAACACAGATCGCGCGCGGTCCGTGTCCCGTTTGTTCACGTACTGCCCCCGCATTCGCCTGGTGTTGATCGGGGAAACTACGGGAAACTATCGATCAGAGCATACTCCCTCAGAAAGCGGCTGAATCTGAGGTAATACCGTTAACCGATTTGCGCTTGCAGTTCAGCGTGGAGAAGGCAGAAGACTGCCGGGGCGTCCGCTTGCTCCCGCCGGCGGCCTTCTATCCGCTGCCCCGCGCCTCCTGGCGCCGCATGTTCCAAGAGGACGGCGCCGAGGACACGATGCGCCTCGTGCGGCGCGGCTTCGGCGTGCACGCGTGGGGCCACAGCAGCAAGGCGGAGCCCGAGCGGGACGTGGTGCGCCTGCGGTCGCTGCAGCCTCTGGCGCAGCTCGCGAGGGGCGCCTGCCCGAGCGTCGTGGCCACCGCCGCCGACAGCATGTGAGGGCACCCTCCGCGCCAGGCTGCGCCTCCCCGGGCACTGTTCCTACCATTTCGATCGCAGTGCCACGGGGCTTGTAAAGAAGACGAGAACCAAGGAAAGCGCAAAATTCAATGGAATCGACGTAATGTGGAAGTTGGAATGTTTCTCTTCACAATGTGAATGATGTAGTACGGGGTCAACTCTGAGGAAGGTTCCAACAAGACGACCACTTGTTGGCGATACTGCACACGACGAGACATCTTTCAGATAACATACCCTCGCGGAACTCGAGGGCCCGATATTTCATTCGTAAAACGTGAATTGAAGCAGCACGACTTGGCATAGTTTGTTTTTAAAACTGAATTTGACAGTGCTTGCGTCTGTGCTCATCTAGATATCTAGCGAAAGTTCGGTATCTTCTGAGATTGAATTACATTTCAATGGATGGATTGTTTTCACCTTCGTGTTGTTCTTTTGAGAAGCGAAGAACTTCGCAAGTTTTGTTTTGAATATGCCGTTGCTTTGTTAAAATTATAATTAATTTATATATATATATATATATATATATATATATATATATATATAGGCAAAATACACTAAAAATATTAAAAATGTACAATAAAACAGGCACCCAAAAATGTTGTATTCATAATTTGCTAATAAATATTTTTTTATCTGCAATATTTGCATGTTTGCATTGCTTCAAGTACGAATATATTTTTTTTAACGTGCTACGAAAGGTAACAGATTTTTAACTAAAGTTAAATTTAACTAGGACAACATAATCATAAATACATTTTGGCAACTTTCTGTATACAACCTAACCGAATCTAAATGAAACAGTGTCTACTAATCTTGATTTTGGGGTTATACGACTATATAGTGTCGCCATACTATTGAATCTATTGAGATCTATCTCAGAAGTCATTAGGAAAATGTCATTGATTGTACGTAACATCCACTTCTTAAAATTCTCCTTTGTTAAGTGCTGCCATATACAAAATATTTTTCAAAATAAAATGATTTCTCCACGTCAACAAACTTATTGCATACCTAAACATTTCTAAAATGTTTGGTTCAATATCAACGTTGTTTTCATCTTTACGAATCATTCCCAGGTTTGAACTCCCTAAGTCCGGATTATCGGAAAGAACCCACTCAAATTTTATTCAAACTGTTGAGTCTGTTACACGTATAGGAGACCTGAGTTACTCGTATCTAAATATTGTCCAGGACACTCAGTGAATTTTCATCAATGCTAAGGACAGAAGCCGAAAAGGATACATTAGAAAAGACACCAGCGAATTCTTAAAGTGTTTTGTTACTATTCTTGTACTAACCAGAGACGCAACTAGGGGAGGGCGCTACAGACAACTGTAGACATGTTTTTCTTGCATTCCTCATTCGCTAGATGCGAGAGGATTCGTGAGTTAGGTTATTTTGACGGCAGAACAATTAGCTATCGGTTTTTTTCGATGCAAAATAGATTCTATTACACGGGAACGAATACTTCAGGTTATGAAATTGTTACAACAACGCTTGTTGCTATCATTTATTCTTAATTCAAAGTAATTTTTGGTAAGATGTGGTTGCAGATATTCCGGGGCTCAAGAAAACATGCGCGCACAAACTTCGTTTATTGTTGGTTCTCCAGTCTTCCTACTTCTTTACTCCGGTCTCCCGTAAGTCATACGCCCACAAGGGATGGACGCACGCACGCGGTGAATAAGCGGCGCTTATATAACACGCCCAAATATCTCGCTTCGCTCTGTCAAGGGAGACGCGCGTCCGCCAAACTCACCATATCATTGAGATAGATTTGGTTTATTTAGGCTTCTCGGCTATTCATTACATAAAATACATATTTACATACATTGCTTACATCAATAGGTATAATCTATTAACTATTTACAAAATTAATTTTCTACTTTTAGTATTTTATCATTTTTCTTTCAAATTCTTCAATTTGTCCACCATTTTTTTTATTTCTAACGGCAATTTTATATATTATTCAAATACTTTGTCAAATAGTATATTTTTTGCATGTCCAGTTTTACTAAAATGAATTACTAAATGTTGTACTTGTCTTATTTCCTTTGTTGTTTAACCTTGTTTCTTTCATTCTTTGGATTTTATTGACTATATCTCCTGTTATATGATTTTTAATTAATTTGAAAATAAAAATTAGTGAGGCCTCCTCACTTCCAAGTTGACAGCTACGCGTTTCTGAAGGTTGAGAGCGAGTCGTTTTCGACTTCCAGTACATCTCTTGGTGTTTTACTAAGATTATGCGGTCTACGCCGTGAGATGCTCTTCTGCCGTGGTGAAAGTTTTCTTCGTATTTCAAGATCCACGAGACCTTACCCACCTGCGCATGGAGCGGTGCCGCAGCCTGTTGTGTGTGTTGCGTCTCTTGGTGTTGCAGGCGTCGTAGCGGCGTAGCGCGCAGTTGCTGTTTCCAGAAGAAAGTGAAGTTAAAGAAAGATAATGTGACGAACAACAACACCCCAACATGTTTAATAATACAGCAGTATTCATTATATTTGTTCAATATTAGGTTATTACATGATAGTTTATTCACAGAGAGGAGGTGAAGTCAACGCATTCAAGTTGTCCGGGTGACAGGAGTAAATAAACAAGCCCAGGAAAGACGAACGCTCACAGTGTGACGACATGCCGGAAGGGGAAACCAAAGCCTCTTGTAATGAAAAGAATGTATATGTACGAGGCGTAATAATGTATAGAAGAACGGGATCAGGTTCTTTTAACTTCTGACCACCGAAGCGTCAACAATAATTTTGGTACGTTGCTGTTATCAATAGTTGGGACGCGTGGTGGATGATATTGCAATATATTCAATTAAGACATAACGTCGGACCTAGGAGGGGAGTGGGCTAACATGAGATTATAATAATTATTTTCAGAGTTGTAATAGAATTTGAATGTTGATGTCATCTAAATCAATTGAATTAAAAACGGACATGTATTTGCGTTTGCTATTAGAGTAGGGAAGAAGTAGATTTTTCATTCCTTGAAAGGTTGTTTGGATGTTAGGATGTGTCGTGTAAGGCGCCCACCGGAGGCGAAATGCAGGGAGGTTTCGCGTACGTGTATAACATTGGTCGGCAAGGTTTTCTTCACAATAAATCTTATTAGTGAATCTAGAACGTTTTTCATACTGCAAAAAATATATTTTCAGAATTTTTCCATCAGACACAGGTTTTTTTGACAACTACTTTTTAAAATCTGGTTTTAACATACTCTTTGATCTGTCATAAGAACTTTTACCTAATATGTAGTGATTTTATTCAAGATATATTTAAGGAAATTATATGTAATTTTATGCTCCATCACCAACAGGCAAAACTGTGCAGGTTAATTCATGTTTTAACATGCTCGGACCAGTTAATCTGGCATTGTGTTGTATCAAGCAGATAATTT
The DNA here is from genome assembly GCA_031308135.1 of Acheta domesticus. NCBI lineage: Eukaryota > Metazoa > Arthropoda > Insecta > Orthoptera > Gryllidae > Acheta > Acheta domesticus. The sequence goes on along the minus strand of JAHLJT010003656.1, from coordinate 26,724,945 downwards.
GTGTTTGATAATTATAAAAAGGGTTATCAACATTACTTTGGCTGTCAAGTTGATGATTTTGAAAAGAACTGGGCCCCAAATACATGTTTTGTGTGTTAAGACTGTCTTGATAGAAACATGGTACACATCAAATGCCATTTGCAATTCCTATGATTTGGAGGGAATCGGATATATCTAAGTGATTGTTATTTCTCTTTGACAAAAATTAAAGGAATCACGTATCCCTGAACAGAGAAATGTGTCACATTCATTGAATCATGAAAAATATATTTACCTCCATTGCATATTAAATTAGGAGGAATGAAAAATTTCGCAAATGCTGTGGATAAACTTTCTGATGGATTCTTGTACTTGAATCGAAATTTCCCAAAGTATGTTATGCTAAATTGAAAGAATGGAGTTTTAGGACTACAAATATGGTCATTAATAGCTAATAAATATTTTTGAAGCACTGTTAAATCCATTGTAAAAAGCAGTTTGACAGTCTTTCAAATATTTATATTGCAATTTCCTTGTAAAACATAAAGCAGAAAACTATCGGACGTACTGACTGATCTACTGCATTCTTATAAAGCTATGGGATGTAATATGTCTTTGAAAATTTGTAGACTCTGCTTTAAGACTTCCTCCTGGAAAATATTGGGGTTGTTAACAATGCGCATGATGACCATTTTCATCAGTAAATTTCTAAATGGAAAACAGGTACTAAGGCAAGTGTAGTTGTAATATGTTGGCTGACAACTGATGGACCAAAAGAGAGATGTTCCAGATACAGAATATACCTAAAAATCACCATTATCACTTTCTTGGTACAGAATGAGTAGTCAGAATGTAAGTCAGGACGAGTAGTATACCATTTAGAGTTGGATAACTAGTTACTGATTTTATTAAAAATTATAAAAAGTTCAAATGCATATCACCCACAACTCCTGCCTGATGGGGATAAACTGAAATGATATTTGAATTCAATATGAAAATTACTTCTAAAATCTGTTATTTTCATTCTTGTGAAAGAAGAAATGTTTATTTTTGTAGACTAGTGTAATTATTCGTCGAACCGGGAATAAATTGGCAGAATCGCTGTTGACATTTTTAGTTAGTAATTGACAGCGGGTAATGTCGCGTTAAGCAGAGCGAAAGAGTATACACAAACGCGGCGAACGAAGAGAGAAGACGTTGTGGACTTTGGACATTCTTCATCCGGAATTCAGCCGAGAAGTTTTCGAATGCGCGAGAAGATATGAAGTAAGTCACGAACATTAAAACTGATTTGTATAGGAAGGAAATTATCGAAATAATTGTTAACATAAGCTTATTCAAAATTGTTAATATTAGAATTATGAATAAATATATTATTTATTATTTGAAAACAAGGCCGAATATTTGTAGTTAATTGCCATCAATCAAAGAACCATTGAAACAAACAGAACTTGCAGAAATCGCTGATCTGTACAGACAGCCCGTCTGTATGCGATAAGGCGACAAATTTTAGTCGCGAATATTTAAAATGAATGTTAATCAGAAAGCAGGTCGGGTAGGACGCAGATGTCTCTAAAAACATGTGCGGATAAAATCAAGAGTGTGGAATTTCAAGAAATGGTGAAAGGACGACTCCGAGTGAATGTATTATCTTCTCATAGCCAAGAGTGCAGTGTTTTATCACCAGGGAGGTGGATAGCTTAAGGATAAATACAAAGACTTTGGTATTTATTAAATGTGCAAGGCCAAGAATGTATTAGAAAGTAAGATAAATTAAGAGAAAGATATTTTTTATTTGAAATTGATTACAATCAGTTTTTATCATCATCATTATTAGGTGGAGAAAACAAATTAAATCAGAATGAATTTTTGCTAATAACTGATTAGAAAAGATAATTTAAATAAATAGCAGCCGACACATCATGTCGCTGAAATATGAATTCATTTAAGTTGTTATCATTTCAAAAGTAGGAACCCGCAAATTAGTAAATTCCTAACATAAATAGAGGTATTCACCCGTACCAATCAGAGCAGCCGGCCGCTAGTATTCTCCAGGCAGCGATAGAACTCGACCTAGCAATCTGGGTAATGTGGAAAATCCTTCCACCACTGGGTCTCGAAGCCGAGGACCTCCCGGTCACAGGCACCCCAGTGATATCAGTTGATACTCTCAGCCACCTCCCCCAGTCCTGGGCTCGGGGTGACACGGGGGCGGGTTTAGCTTCCTAAACGACTTCTTAAGCGACCCGATGCGTAATTACGAATTCGTAATTCGAATGCGTAATTCGTCATTTGGGGTTGGAGCGGCTGGTGAGCGAGTGCTAACGCAGTGGCGCGTTACGATGTTTTCGCGATTACTGATGCATTGTGGTAGGTCGAATTCATCCAGTATCTGGGGGAAAATTCTTTCGACATGCTGGTCTGATTGGTAGTTGTCCGTGGTTTCTCAAATCAAAAGCATGTGAATGCAGAAATTGTATCCCAAGAAACGTCTCACCCAGGGCGTGCTATCTTTCCTTCCTTATCTTTGTTCCTTCCCCTCCCCTTACTTTTTCACACTTATCCTTACATACATTACACTGCCACGTATGTCGGGAGACCAATTTGATACTTGTGGGCTATCGCGGGTGAGTCGGTGCCCTGCTGAAGGAAATACCTGAAGAGGGAAATACCCATAAGCTGAGGTGTAGTTCGAGTCTCAAGTTCTGGCGCCAGAAAAACATCGCCACCTCTGGGATGGCAACCACTATTTTTAAAGGACTAATAGCCATTGTAAATGTCGCGCTCGGAAACAAAATAATGAATGTTCAGCGACTTGAGATTGTGAACGTTACGGTTAAGCCCCCGGTGACTGCCGATGGTCGTGTAATGAGCGGATGTGAACTTTAGCATATGTGTAGTGCAGTGGAAGTTTTCTTTCTTTGTGGTTCACATATTGTTTAAATAGGGAGAGGTGCGAGGATATAAGCTGTTGAGAGTGCGAGACGAAGACAGGTTCTGGGAAATCCTACATCCTAGTTCCGTCAGAGGTGGATTTTCGACATCAACTGCCGAACTCGAGACTGGTTCCGGGACAAAGTCGTAAGCCAGGACTGCTCCAATGCAAGAATTTGGGTGAGTGTACCCGCGGTGGGCCGCGTGCTATTCGCTTTTCACTAGACTAGAGCCGGTGGCGCCTGAACGTCTTACCTGCCCTTCCGACGGACTGAGAAGCAGCAGACCACACCGATGGTCCCCTTATGAATGAAAGAAAGAGAAAAAAATGGAGCGAGAGAAAGAGGAAGTGAGAGAGAGTGTATGTGTGTAAGAAAGAGAGATAGATGAGAGACAGAGCAAAATAAAGCTTGCAGAGAGATGGGCCAAGATTGAGTCTCATGAGGAGTCGACAATAAATTACGTAACGCTAAAGATTGAGGGAAGGAGGGTTGAAGCTGTATTACGTTGCGTTACATTAGGTAACGGGTGTTAATTTACATTTAGTAACGCTTTTGATTTCAGCATTTTCTGAAATACGAGGGAAAATCGGAACGGAACACACAATATTTTTTCTCCGCTGATATTGCAAATGGAATGGTAAAATTGCGCAAGGAGGTAGTTTGAAGTTCGTGCTATATTTTTTTGTGAGGGTATTTTGTTTTCATGTGCAGCTTTAGCGAGTGTAGTCGAGCTTCAGCGAGTTTAGCGTGTGAAACAAAATTGGCGCGCATGTTGCTGTCGTCAAGTTGTGAAGAGCAGAGACGTGTAGTGCGGAATTTGTGGGCCAAAGGGAAGAATCCTAGTGAAATTCACTGGGACATGCGTGGCGTGTAGGGGGCAAACTGAGTGGACCGTAGCAATATCTCTAGGTAGCATGCATTCTTCCGAAAGGGCTACACTCTAACCAAACGAACTTCTATGAAATATTAACATATTACATTTTTAAAAGATAATAAATTAAAAATTTATAATATACAAATTTGTAGGTGTTGATGGTACGAATAAATATATGTATTTGACCATATAGGATCAATCAAAATTGATTACAGGAATTAAACTTCTTTTAAAAAACATTTATTATTGGCTCAACGTTTCGCATGCTTTGTACATGCCTTGTCAAGAGCAATTATGGCAACGGTTAACAATGTTAAATAAATTAATATAAAACAATAGAATTTACAATTTTTAAGTTAAATATTTACAATACTGTTACATCCACAAAACCCTGAAGGCTTGTCAAAACAAATATTTACATTATGCAATTTATGAGAGTAGCACATTTAGATATGTTAAGGAATAAACATTTCAAACATGTAGGATTGGTAAAAAAATAACACAATTATGGAAGTTGGTGCAGCATTAACATTTTATAAATTTGGTTCAGCTTCTGTATGTCACTTTTTGTGTTCATCGTATCATTCATTATTATATACAACATTTCAGCGATTAGCCTTTTTGATGTTTGTTTTTCATAATGTAAAATTTTGACTTTGTCAAATGCAATAGAATGGTTAAGTTCCGTCCTATGCTTGGTTAAAGATGTATGCAAATCCGCGTCTTTGTTAATGTCGTATTTATGCTGGTATATCCGTCTGCTAATATATTGCTTAGTCTCCCCAATGTACACCTGCTGACAATCATTGCAAGGAATGGAGTATACAACATTCGATTTATCTCCTTTTTATGACAAGCAGAAGGATAAACCTAGACTAGGAGATAAATCGAATGTTGTATACTCCATTCCTTGCAATGATTGTCAGCAGGTGTACATTCCATCTCTAAAACATCCATCTCTTAACCAGGGAGGAAAGAGAGTATCCAAAATACTCGGAATTTCCGTTACGAACAATTGAAATTTGCGTTACGTACAATTGTAATTTGCGTTACGTACAATTGTAATTTGCGTTACGTACAATTGTAATTTGCGTTACGTACAGTTGTAATTTGCGTTGCGTACAGTTGTAATTTGCGTTACGTACAACTGTAATTTGCGTTACGTACAACTGTAATTTGCATTACATACAATTGCATTTTGCGTTACGCACAGTTGTAATTTGCGTTACGTACACTTGTTATGTTTGAATGGTCCCTAATGAGGAGTATGTAGGAACGTCCACTCTGTGAGAAGACGTCCGGGGCGCCGCCGGCGCGCGCTATCGCGTCGCTTACGCCACGCGGGGCGCCGCCGCCGGGCAGCGCGACATCCTCGTGCGGTGACCCCGCGCCCGGCTGATGATAAAGAGCCACGCCGCACCGCGCCGCGCCGCGCCGAGCCACAGCTCAACCCGTCGCCGCCCCACGAGGAGCAGGAGGACGCGGTCTTGCGTGAGTATTTCGCGTTTCTGGACTCTTTGGGGTTGCTTAGTCCCGTGAGTGTAGTGTATGTGATCGTCGGGAGGTGGAGGTGATCGTCCCCCGCCGGAGCTTGAGATCCGACGCCGACCGGCTCGGCTTGTGGGGTTTCCCTCCTCCACGCATCTCCCCGAACCGGGGTAAGCTCTATACTGCGATTTTTCCGTAGCTGCCTCTCATGGCCCGTCTTCACGACTATCAAGGCATTCCGCGACTTTCTCGGTCGTGCCGCCAGATGTCGCATGATCGCGACAGTATCAAGAACTGCTTGAACATGCCACATCTAGCGCCACGACTGATAAAGAAGCGAAATACCGTGATATATTCCATCGTGAAGCCGGCCCTTGAGAGGTGGCTACGGAAAGATAGCAGTATAAGATCCCATCTGTTCTCCTGACCTGTGCGGTGGTGTAGTACATGTAAATGTAAGTTGTACGCGTGTAAGGGAAGAGGGCTGGAAAAGTATAAGGAAGGGATTATCGCACGAGATCCGCGGCCCATTTGTTAGGATACTGTTGGGGCATTCGCCCATATTGATCGGAGAAATCATGGAAACTCCATCACCATCAGATTCGAACCCTGAAACTCCATCAGCGTCGGGATTCGGACTCTGAAACTCCACTAGCGTCGGGATTCGGACCGTGAAACTCCATTAGCGTCGGGATTCGGGCCTTCGAAGTAGAGACGCTGCTGCGACAACGGTTGTTGTCACTAAGCCTTGCCAGCCGGCAGAATGCCTTACTCGAATATCGCCACTCGCGTAAGGCCAGGCTGAGCCCGTCACGCTAGGACAGCTGACATGAGCTGTGTGAAGAACAAGCGCAACTTCAACATAACGTCGCTCGCTGTGTCGGGTGCGTTTCAAGAGTTTGCTCCCCCATAAAAGCCCAATTAATATTTTCTAAAAAAAACGTTTTTAATGTTTACAATTGCTGAAATAAACAGTGGCAGTTAAGCTGGTAGTGGCATTATTTACTCAGATTGTATTAAGGAGAATGTAACCACTTCTAAATATATGCTGAACTGGAATTGGTTTGAATTGATAGGTAGGTAGAAAGAAGTGATATTCAGAGAGAAGAACGGTATTAATTTACTAAAGGAAAATATAGTAAAACCCTTTTAGGGACACCTGAAAATGAAAGTCATTAACAGACAACATTTTGAAGATTAGTGACAAATTCAAGTACTTTGATGTGCATAAAAGATGCTACATTGACTGCTACACTTACCCAACAACAGTTGGCCAAAAACAACGGGTTAGAACTGGAACGGTCATCGCAGAAGAAAATGGTAAGCGTTACAATTTGTGAAGACGGACTAAGATCCAAACAAGATAAATTTAATTTTCGAGGTGTCAGCAGATATCGTGCAGTAATCCATAATTAATAAGAATAAAAGATTTAAAGTTATTTAATTTTAAAACAACCAAATAGGTTTCGGAATCATCATTTTGTTCTCCTTGGGGAAATATTTAATTTTACCACATTTTAATTATTTCCATTTGTAAATGTATTTAATTAATTTAATTTTATGGTTTTATTACTTATAATAATGCATGAGTAGCTAATTTACTTCTTTTTAGTACCACTAATGAGGGGGGAAATTGTTCTGGAGACATTTGTGGCTAAATTTTTAACATTCAACCACAATAAAAACTTATTGAGATAAATATACATATTTTATCCTGTTAATTAAAGCTAAATTTTGCAAACTTTGTTTTTGAATGGCCCTTGAGTAAAAGGCCCTTTTGAAAAATTGAAGCACTCAAGAATAGACTACTTTTATCCATATTGAAACTCCTCCGCATTCTGAAATTTTATTTTCTTTTCCCTCCACAGTAACCTTTTGAAGACAGAAATTTGTGTATCGGTGTGCAATTAAGCCACTGCCTTGTGGTTTAAGCAGAAAGAGAGGATGTTTGTCCAATTTTCTTTGTCTTCCCATAATTTAATGACACAGTTATAAATACACGCTCTTTGGCATTCATAACTTATGGGTAATAAGATGTTTTTAAAATTTTAATCTTAAATGTTGTGAGATGTTTTCTTTGATGGGTTAGATTTATCCCCTCTCTCTCTCTCTCTGTCTGTCTCTCTCTCTCTCTCTCTCTCTCTCTCTCATTCACACTGGTTTAATATTATACAGAGTGTCCGGGGAAGAAAAATCGAAAATACGAAAATAAGCTCTTAAGGCAATTTCAAGCATATTTTGTCTAATAAACTACTTGGCTATTCGAAATGGCTGAGCCGCAATAAGCACTCAAAGTTGATTTGAAAAAATGCATTTTAGGCAATAATTTGCATTGCCGAAACATAGAAACTCACTGCACTGCATATTCACTCCCACTGCAGCATAGAAACACTCCAAAAATATGTAAATTGTATATTATTTACAAAAGAAATGAATATATTTGTACAGGTAGCAAAATCAAATAAAAGCAAATAAAAAATCACCTAATTTACACAATTCGCCTGTTTTTTTAAATCTGAAATATTTGTTTCTTTCTGTACAAATATATTAATTTGTTTTGTAAATAATAAACAATTTGCCAGTTTCTGAAGTGTTTCTATGATTCTGCAATTAAAATTTTTGCTTAGAAAGCATTTTTCATACCAACTTTTGAGTGCTTATTGCGGCTCAGCCATTCCGAATATCCCAGTAGTTTATTAGGCAAAATAAGCTTAAAATTGTCTTACGAGCTTATTTTCCAATTTTCGACATTTCCTCCCCCCCGACACCTGTATACATAACCATTCATTCAACTTATTCACTCCCACTGCAGTATTGTGAAGTAAAACTTTCCAACATTCGTTCTGTTGACCTAGTTGAATTTAATGATACTCTCCGTTCTCTTCCTATGGAAGAGGTCGCGATTGCAATCAGTTTTGCAAGATGGCAATCGGCGAGTTTGGAACAGTTCATTCGCTCCTTTGAGGCATATTTGGATAATAACGAGTTATAAGTGAAAACTAAACGGCTAAACTTAACTGGTGCAATGACATAACTGTGCTTTGGCACGTCATCGCGAGAGAGCAGCTGTGTCAATGTATCATCATGATATTTCGTTCATTATCTTGAATCGTCTAAACGCGTCTCATTAAAAACAATTGCGTCACTCTTGTAATACATGAACTATATACTGCATATCGAACACAAGGAAAGAATATTTCGAAAATAGTCATTTTTATTAAGTATTTATAAATATTCCTTATTAATGTTATTAATTCTGAACTAATCGGGGGTGTGGTCTGTTCGGATTATCCGAAAAAATGTACCGTGCGTATACAAATACGTCTGTAGGATTACGTGCCTTCGTAGCAATGCAACGTAGCGTGCGATGTGAGACAATGGCAACGTAGCGTGGCGATGGCATTATCACATCACATCATCAAGCAAATTCCGTTCTTTACGTCAAAAGAAGATTACCGATTTTGCACGTTCGTCTAAGATAAAAGTACTGCTACATAATCATGTGATGTACACCGTGGTTACAAGTGCAATAAACGTTTCATTTCGACAACTTGTTTCAACAATTAGTTGTTCATTTCTACAGTAATAATAAACTCCACTACAAATAATAATTTTATTTATTTTGTTTATTTTTCCTCCTTGTTCGGATTATTCGAAATTTCGGATTTGTGAGGTTCGGATAAGCGGGGCTCTACTGTACGTTCTGAAAACAGCATATTATTACTTATATTATTATTATTATTATTATTATTATTATTATTACGTATTACTAGGGGTGGATTTTAATGACCTAAAACCATGCCAAAAATGATCAACAAAATGCTTTTAAAATGTTTTTTAAAATGCCTTATCAGTTTATAAATGACTTATCAGTCGAAATCGACGAAAAATGCCAAAAATGACGCATAAAAATGGGTAATTTCGTTTTGTCATAACATGAGATGAATTTCTGTACTAAACGACATTGTTCTAAAGTGAAAAGAAAAAAAGGCATTTCATTAAAATCCACCACCTACTTATTACTATTACAATTTCATGAAGTTAGTTTACAAGATGCCATTGTCGGGAGGGAAACATTTTCCTTTGGCTCCGTGCTGATAAAACAGATCTACTACAAAACGACTTTTGGAGATGAGCTCCTTTTCTATACTGCGATTTCTCTAAATTTGCCCGGCATTTCGCGTCTTTCTCGGTCTCGCCGGTAGAAGTCGCATGATCGCAAGCACTGCCTGATACGGTCGCGATCATGCAAAATCTAGCAGAACGACTGAGAAAGATGCGAAATACTGTGACATATTCCGTCGCGAAGATGAGATTTGAGTGGCCTTGAGGGACAAAGTTAGAAAAATCGCAGTATATGCACCGATGACATACTTACCATACATCATTTCAGTACATCAGATCAGAGTGTGTACTTTTTATCGAATTTTCGCCGGACGAAAACATACGTTTTACTTATCTACTTTTTTAGAAAGAGTATCTATGTTATCTTTATTTCAGGGTAGGAAGCCCATCTTTACCTCCCTGGCGAGGTAAGTGAGGACTTTCTTCCCTAGGGAGGAAACTACGAACAGTGGTACCAACAGTCCTATAGAATACACCTTTAAGCCTATTAACTTTCAGTGTAATGAATATTTTGTCTCGCGGATCCTTCATAAATCCCATTATCTGATATCGCAAAAAGGCAATGAATTTTTCGAGAGTTATATTTTATATTTATATTATTATATTAGAGCCACCAATCCCGTTACATAATGGGAGACTTCTTGACTGCATAGACTCGTAAAGAGCATCAACTGATGGCACTGCAGTGACTCTGACCAGAAGGTCCTAGGTTCGAGTGCCGACGGTGGCAGGATTTTCGATACTTGCTACAAAACTAGGTCGAGCTGAAACACTGTCTGCTGGAGAATTCTAGCGACTGATCGTTAGTTTTCCATGGTTTCTCCAATCAACACCACACGAATGTCGGAGCATTCCCATAACAAACGGGCCATGGACCGCGCGAGATCTTTCTTTCCTCTTTCTTACTATTCTATCCTCACCCTTATTTACCCACAGTTACACTCCCATGCACTACAGTACCACACATGTCGGCAGACCAGCAGGGAGCTTAGGGTTTGTTGCGGCCGGAGCGGTGCCCTGCTAGAGGGAGATATCTGATTCGGGAAAATCCCCGCAAGCCAATGTAAGCCGCCATCCAAAGGGGACAGATCACCGCCGCTTCCCGCAATACGAACATGCGCCACACTTACGGGACTAATGACCTTACGGTTGACGTGCCCGGAATCAGTAATTAATCAATTTACTGCAAAGAAGTATTCTCAGCATCTGCCGGATGTCTGGTTTTGTTGACTTACAAAGTTGGCTATTCCCCTGTTCACTGACTTTTGTGAACCGCCATCTTTGGAAGATACGAATGGTTTAAACCCGGCCACCATAAGGCCTACCCATGCCAAACGAAGGCTCCGGATCCGGCCGAATGTGCGACCTCCTCGGGTCACGAAAGTTAATGGCTCCTTCAACCACAAAAGCTGAGGAGTGTTTTGGAGCGCGCAAGTTGCATCATTTGTTCTCTTTAAGTTTGCCGATGCCGATGGGAGCGCTGCTGACCGTTCGCTTCAGGTACGGCCTTGTAGATCTTCGTATCCCATGCATGCGTACATGGAGTAGGAAGCAGTGAGTCACAGTAACCTGCAAAATGAACAAATATCGTAAAATCTTTCAGTGCAGAGAAAATAATTATAATATTTGTTATCCGCCGGCCCGGATAGCCAAGGTCGCCAAAACTGAACAGCCGTCGCTGATTCGTCCCTGAAGGTTCGAGTCCCGCCTCGGGCATGGATGCTTGGTGTTTATCTGTGTTTCCAATTATCCATTCATCCTTCATCATCATCATTTCATACCTCATCCCCCCGGACTAACAATCTTAGGTGCGAAAACGGGTTCAGCATAGAAATGCTGACCCACCCTCCAAAAAAAGTCATGTGTACTTACCCCCGGGAAAATATGACTGAGACTCGGTGGGTACAACGGCACGTTCGCGTGGTTCTAAGATGACCAAATCACGACCAAAAAAAGTATTATTATTATTATTATTATTATTATTATTATTATTATTATTATTATTATTATTATTATTATTATTATTATTATGGCTTTTGTTGTTTCAGGCAATAATGTTCGCGATTTATGGAGTGTATTCGAGCTAGCTATCAAAGTAATAGTTCCAAAACATGCAAAGAAAAGCCAACTCTGATCTACAAGCGTGTACGAGTTGCGAGTGTTCAGGAAACGATGACCGCATGTAAACAGTACAGCCATCGGGAAACATAAAATGTAAACGAGTTCCTAACGCAAATTCCCACCTCGTCAAGGATGCCGGGGCTTCCCAGTTTATGAAAGCTTTAAAGGTAGTTTCCACGTTGATCAATTCCAGGCTAATGCCTTACCAGTTCTTTAACAATTTTCCCTTCCTCATCCCTGACCCTTTCTCTGCCCTTACACAAACTTACATGCACTACTCTACCACTCACATTGGGAAACCAGGTGGAAGCTTAAAGCTTGTCTTGGCTGGGGAGATGTCCCGCTGGCGGAGAAATTTGGAGGGGGAATCCCCTGTGAGACGACGTGTAGGTCGGCGCCCGGAAGCGAGTAATAATCAATCAACCGCGCAATGAGCTGTACACATTCGGCGAATGTGCTAATGGCGAATGCGGGTTTGGCCATTTGCCGGTTAGGAGGTCTAACGGTTAGCTTATCGTACAGTTGTACCTACGTCTGCAGGTTCAAACCCGATCGAAGCCGTGGATTTTTAAAGGCGATAAAGTCCTTCGTACACCTTTCTTAGAAGGGGAAGTACAGCCGGCTGTCCCATGTAATAGATATACTGCATTTAGAAGATCCTCAAGCCTAAAAGAAGCCTCTGAGCTAAATTCAAAATCATGTGTTTCATCGCCCGAGTTATATCTTCTTTCTCCGCTAGAAGGGGAAAGGAGCGTAGCGAAATTTGTATGGTCAGACGGAAGAACGGGCCTGATGGCCCAAGTCTCGCCATGTAAAATAAGGCGTTACCTACTTTCGTGTGCTTGCTTGCGGGTTTTCTGAATTCCGTGTTGTACTCTAGCTGTTCGCGAAGTCCAAGGAGTGCAGCGGCGCGTGCGAGAGGGGCGCGGAGAGGAGCGGGGGGACGATGGAGGCGGCGATGGAGGTGGCGGCGGACGCGGCGGTGGCGTCGCTGGCGGCGGCGGTGTTGGCAACGCTTCTGCCTGCGGCCCTAGCACTTGCGCTACTCATGATCATCGGTGAGCTCTTTCCGCTTTTTTTCATCCATGCAGGGCGCCAGCCTATCATATGAAGTGAATGTGTGTGTGTGTGTGTGTGTGGCATGATTTCTGGCGGAACGCGACGGAACGGCGTTCCGGTACCTCCGAAATAATATTATTTAAATGCATTATAAATACACAACTATTCCTATTAAATTAATAACTAATTTGGAGGAGCGTGTGAGCTTATGCGAAGGGTATGTATGTATGCTAGTGGCGTAAGCTCATACGGGCAAGCGTGTACTTGTGCGAGAGGAGTGTTCTTGTGTGACGGGCGTGTGGGTAAGTTGTGTATGCTTGTGCGAGGGCGTGTACTTGGGCGAGGGGTGTGGGTGTGTAAGAAGCGAATGGATGCGCGAGCGGCGTGTGGTGCGAGGGGTGTGTGAATGGAACGCGCGCATGCGCAGGGCGCGGCGCGTGGCTGCGCTGGCTGGAGCGGCGCCACCCGGAGCTGGAGCTGGAGCGGCGCACGCGCGTGGCCGCCGCCATGGACTCGCAGCGCTGCCAGGGGCTGGCCACGGCGCTGCTGGCGCTGCGCGGCCGCCTGCCCCGCCCGCGCCTCCTCCGCGCGCTGCAGGTAGCCGAGCCACGCCCACCCCCACGCCCACCCCACGCCTACCCCCACGCCCACCCCCACGCCCACCCCCCGCCCACCCCCACACCCCCCGCCCCACCCCCACGCCCACCCCATGCCCACACCCGCCTACCCCCACCCATCCCACGCCCACCCCACGCCCAATCCACGCCCACCCTCACGCCCACCCCCACGCCCACCCCCACGCCCTCCCCCACGCCCTCCCCCACGCCCTCCCCCACGCCCTCTCCCACGCCCTCCCCCACGCCCTCCCCCACGCCCTCCCCCACGCCCTCTCCCACGCCCTCCCCCACGCCCTCCCCCACGCCCTCCCCCACGCCCTCCCCCACGCCCCCCCCCCCCACGCCCCCCACGCCCCCCCCACGCCCCCCCCCCCACGCCCTCCCCCACGCCCTCCCCCACGCCCATGTAAGGTAGTTGATGATATTTACATTAAGCATTCATTTTTAGAGGACTTACATCTAAGGCAGAATTGAATTGTTGCTCTCAAAAGCAGCTCATCCTCAGTCCAAACAAAATTTTACAAGAGAAACAAAAATGGTTTCTCGCGTTCACACGCGGTTTGATTAGAATGTATTATCTTCTCGCGGAATTTTAGTCAGAAAATAAGCTGAACTTGCTTTATTGTCCCTTCGTGAATTAATGCAGGATCCCATGAACTTTTCAGTTTGGTAATTTATAGAATAAGTTGGTTATGAAAGCAAATGCCAAGATGGTGTGCTATATCTTGTGACGTGCTGTGGCATCATGACATATCGTCTGGCAATGTGCAGTAGAGAAATTGGACTTGACGTAAAGGCGGCTCCCCACATACGGCATTCGCCGAGTAGCGAAATACTCCTTGTCCAATCTCGAACAGCTGATGCGCTCGGAGAATGTTCACTTACTTTGATGTGAACAAAAGACCGACACGCAGTGGGCGAGTATCGAATGCTTGTGCTTGGCAAACAGAAAACAACATCCACACTACTCGGGATTCGACAAGCAGTGTCTACCCGCCGAATATTGAATGTCTGGAGCCGTCCTATTATATGGGATATGTGATACGGCGTGGAGTGACGTGATAACGCGACGTGACATCACTTGACATGATATTATCTAGACAGCCTTATCAGTTGACGTGACGTGAATCACAAATCAATCAAAGGACTTGATATGACGTGACGTGACTTGAGGGGACGCGATGTGACGTAGCGAAACGTTGATAAGGTGTGATGTGGTTGCTGTGACGTGATATGTCGTGACCTGATATGGCGAGATGTGATTATAAGTGACGTGACATGAAGTGACGCGACATGAAGTGACGTGAAATGAAGTGACGTGACATGAAATGACGCGACATGAAGTGACGTGATATTGTGTGCCGCGATGGGACGTGGCGTGATGATGTGTGACGTGATTGACGCGTTCAGGCGTGATGCGACATCACAGACCTTGATGTGACCTAACGCGATGTGACGTGGCGTGACGTGATGTAAGCGTGGCGACGGGCAGGACGAGCGTGCGAGCGGGTGCGTGTGCGGCGTGCGCAGGAGGGCGTGGTGGAGCGGCGCGGCGCGGGCGGGGAGCTGCTGCACCCGCACCTGCGCCTGGCGCTGACGTCGCGCTGGGGCCGCTACGCCTGGTGCAGCCCTGACGCCGCCTTCGACCTGCAGCGCCACGTGGTGGAGGCGCCGCCCACGTGGCGCGGCCGCCCCGTCACCCCCGCCAACCTGCAGGTGCGTTCTTGTCAACCTCCATCCAACAACTAGCGAGAACTCACACATGCTATACCCCATCGTCTTCCTTACTTTTCCATATTAAGCCTGTAATATATATTTTTCTTCAAGACCCTCTTATCCTCCGTCACTTGTTCTATATGTCACCTTGTAGTTGATAATATAATACACCCTTGTCAATACAAACTATTCTTATTTAACTTTATTATCGAGCAAAGAGGTGCACCCATGTAATTCAATTGCATAGAAAATCAGTAATTAGTAAGTTCACTTACAGTTTTAGATTCCACAGGCTCTGAACAGGTCGGGTGGAATCGAGAAGCGTTGAACCAGCAGAAATGTAATACAATGATCAAGATCTCATCCTGTAGTTTGCAGTGAGAGGAACGTTTCTTTAAGGCCATTTGATGACCCCTTCAAGCAGTGCTCGATACAGTTGTAATCATGTGACATCTAGCGGCACAACGGAGAAAGACACGAAATGCCGTAGTATATTTCATCGTTAAGACAGGCCTTGAGAGACAGCTATGGAAAATTTGCAGTATTACTCGATTAGCCGCTATTCCATTAATTTCTCTCCACGATTTTCCAATCGTCTCCATCTCTTTAAATCAGTGATGTCAAGGTCTTCTACTGGTGGCAGTGGCACGTTTCGTGACACCCTTGCATGCCACGAGCTTCTCTGCGCAACTAGCGTCGGGAAAGGAATATATTAGTTGTAACCCTGTCGTTTTACAATAGTGATGGCGTTGTCTCTTGTGGCGGGGTGATGAACTGCGTGGCGGGGCGATTCCACAGTGCCACTCGTGTCACGGACTCCTGCTCGTGGCATCGACCTTGACAACATTGCCTTAGATCGTCCTTCTCCATGCGTCCCTTGGTCCTCCTGCAACTCGTTGCCGTGCGGCTTTCATTCTACAGCTCCCCTCTCCTGTAGGTTTTCTCAGTGTGTGTTCTATCTATCGCAATTACCTCTTTCTAATCTGGAGTTCTCTAGGTTCTTCTCTAGCGTTCTTAAACAGTTCTTCATTTCTCATTATCATGGACCCGTAGACTTTCAATAATTTTCGGACCTGTTCATAAAAATGTGTAATATCCTTCTAATTTTCTTCTCAGGAGTGGGTGAGCGCGCAGGCGGGCAAGCTGCTCGCGGCCGGGCACCCGCCGTGGCAGGTGGCGCTCCTGGTGGCCGACGAGCGCACCTTCGTGCTGGCGCGCGCGCACCTGGCGCTCCTGGCGGCCGACGCGCTGTCGCTGGCGGCGCTGCTGCCGCTGGAGCCCGCGCCGTCCCCACTGCCGCCGTCGCCGCCCACGCCGCCGCCGCCGCCGTCGCCGCCGCCGCTGCTCGGCGAGGACGACGAGCTGCCCCCGCAACAGGTAGAGAAGAATCCACCTAGCTAAAACAGTGGCGTCAATTCTTCTACTGGGGGCTGTGGCACGCGTCGTGGCACCGTAGGGTGCCACGAGGTTCACTGCGCAACTAGCGTCGGGATAGGGGACTATTACTATCCCCGCCGTTTTACAATAGGGATGGCGTTTTCTGGTGGCGGGGTTATGAACTTCGTGGAGGGGCGATTTCGACGTGGCACTCGTGCCACGGACTCCCACTCGTGACATCGACTTTGACAACACTAAGCTAAAATGAGAGTTCGCTAAACAAATGAACGTCATATGTAATTCAAAAAAGGATCCCTCCGCCGCGACAGCTGTTCAGCCACGTAAAGTGTTTATGTTTGTTTATGGCTCCCGTTATGACATCACGGCTTCTCATGGTTCACAACCGTGTAATCATATAAAAATATTAATTGATAAAACCCAAAGCACAAAACGCTCTCGATCATAGCTCGCCAACTTACCACACAGGGGCAGGAAACACGTGCACCAGTACGCATCTCATATTCAAGACTCGGTTATAAAATAAACAGAATACTTATCACACAAAAAGTAAATTCAATGTAATGTTTATAAAAAAGAATTTTTACAGAAGAGCACATAGCACTGCGCTTTCTAATTTCAATTATTTCTCCTGACGCACTAAATTTTCTTCGGACGAGGCTCGCACAAAAGGAAGCGTCGAAGCTATTTACAAGTTAGCGAACTGCAAACGAACGATTGGAGGGAGGTGAGACTAATTGACTCAAGGGCACAACGGCCACAGAATCTTCAGTTATGTTGCCAGCACTAGCTGTCAAAACGGTCATTATAAAAATCTCTCTACACTGGAAGGGCACTTTACGGAGGTGGCCATGAACGAGAGAGCGCGGTTCGCAAGCCTGGCTCACCTCTTGTTACCACCACTACCTGCATCGTTGTTCTCATAATGGAACCAGATCTGTTTTAATTACACAATTGTCTTCTGAAGTAACTTTGCGTTTCACTAGAGTGTTTAGAATAACTAACCACAGCAGGTACAGGAAAGACACTTTGTGAAGGTGGCCGTACATGAGCGAGCGCCGCTCGTAAGCTTAGCTCCCACCGCTTTTAGCCGTCAATTCCTACTTAGAAACTGCATTTTTAACTAACAATTTTCGTTCACAGAGACTTTATAATGGTGTTTAGAGTAACTAAACTCAGCAGGAGCTGGAAGGTCACTTTATGTCAGTGGCCATACTCCAAAGAACACGGCTTGCAAGCCTGGCCTTCACCACTTCTGATCAACCGCCACCACTACTTATTTGATTGTTCCCATAATGGAATTTTATCACAAAATTTTCTTTTAATCGATTAAGCGCTTTTCAAGACTGTTTAGAATAACTGATACATAACTAACTTAACATTAGCGATTATAGTTAACATTAACTTAACATTAGAGACATTATTTTATGCGAGGACACCCCCTCTGAAATTCTCCTGATAACTTTCTGCATTTCTTGAATGGAGAAAAGACTGAATAATGGTTTGAAAGTACTATAGTTATGTTTAGGAAGAAAATATGTTTTATGGGGGTTTGAATAGGACCTAGGGAAATCTTGATTGCATTCTATTTTGGAAGTAGGATTTTCCATCTAGGAAAAATTTTGCTCGTGGAGCAACGACAAGGTGTTGTAGAATTTATTTGAGAAGCGCGTTACAATTCTATTTAATGTATGTAACGGCGTTGACTTGTCCCGTGAATTTGGTGACTATTGGCTAGAAATGCCTTTAACTGTATATTGTCGCTGAAATTCACGTGTGCATACAGACACTTTTCATACAAATCCCCAACATTAAAGTTGAATATCCTACTTAAAGTCTTCGTGTAGGAGAGTGTTTAGAAAGTGCAATTTCACTCCGTGCTCGTTCACTTTGACGAACGAACGAAATGACGTCGACGAACGAACTGACGGCCACGGACGAGCTGACGATGTCGGACGAACTGACGACGAACGAACTGACGACGACGGTCGAACTGACGACGACGGTCGAACTGACGACGACGGTCGAACTGACGACGACGGTCGAACTTTCGACGACGGACGAACTGACGACGACGGACGAACTGACGACGACGGTCGAACTGACGACGACGGTCAAACTGACGACGACGCTCGAACTGACGACGACGCTCGAACTGACGACGACGGTCGAACTGACGACGACGGACGAACTGACGACGACGGTCGAACTGACGACGACGGTCGAACTGACGACGACGTTCGAACTGACCACGACGGTCGAACTGACGACGACGGACGAACTGACGACGACGGACGAACTTACCAAGAACAGCAAACTCTGGTGCTCTCAGATTGTTCGTTTGCCCTTTTCGGATCTCACGTTCAAGAGCGTACATTACTTTTCTTCGTTCTTTGCTTCCTTTACCTGTTCCACAGTCACTGGATCAGACACCAGATTGGCGGGTGACGTCCAGTAAAGAACTTCCCGTATGTTGACCCAGCGAACCACACCACCTACAAATGGCCAACAAAAATCATATGGGTGTATCTTATTAATTCTTCTTCTTCTATAAGAGTTGCGTCCACGAATCAAGTATAGGCTTACTCAACTACTGATTTACAATATTTCCTGTTCTGAATTTTGCACATCAAATTTCAAATTCCCATTTTCTAAAGCTCATAATTTACCTACCTGGTTTTTGATCTTCTCCTTTTTTGATATGGATGTGAGCGTGTTAAAGACCTTTACTATCTATGAATTATGCCTTTGCATGAACACGGCCGAATCAGTTCACTGGGAGAAGTGGCTCAGGGCATCAACTGATGTCACTGCAGTGCCTCCGACCGGGATAACCCCGCCAACCGGTCAGGTCGGCGCTGGATCTCGCCATCCAGCGGGGGAAGATCGCCGCCACATTCCGAGAAAAAAAACATTCACTACACTCACGGGACGCGCCCGGAATCGCTAATAAATTGGTTGAACCGCTTCGTTTGGTGTTGCAGGTGTCGGCAGCGGTAGCGCCAGCGCAGGCAGAGGCGGAGGAGGCGTGGTCGTGGGAACGGTGGGATCCGCGGGACGACCCCAGCGACGTGCCTTGCATCCCGCCGCCCCCGCCGCCCATGGAGGCGCTGCCCGCCCTCGCCCGCCACGCCCTCCGCGCCGCGCGCGCCGCGCTCGCCGCCTTGCAGGTGCCCGCAACCACAACCACCACCATTGCCTGATTTAAATGAAGACCTCGGGGAAATACGTTATGCACATTTCTGATTAAATTGAGATATTAGTATATTTCGACGCCTCTTACATGTATCTAGATATTGGGTTTTTATTTTAAAGGTCAGCCACAAGATGGCAGTGTCATGAATTAATTTTCGTTATCCCAATGGGTAGAATGCAGTTTAATCCTTTACTTTCCTTTTCCTCAAAACTTACGCATAGTGGCATAGCATGTCTCAAAACTTACGCATAGTGGCATAGCATGTTACTGCCCCGAGGTCTTCATATATGGGGACTTGGATATTGGAGTCTCAGTTTCTGTGACGAAGAAAAGCTCAGGCAGGCGGAGTTTGTTAGTTACTTTGAAGGGAATACGTCATGTTCGCCACATGCCTCTCTTACCCCTTGTTGGGACTGCGAAATATTGGGAGGACTTTTTAATGGAACTGCGCGGAAGAAATTGCTATTTTGCTTGCCTTTGCTCTGGTCAAGAAGAAAGATTTTGAAAAACAAGTTTCAAGCATGTTGGCATACTTCACTTTATTTTTATTCCCCCCTTGCGCATGAAATCACATGGAAATCTTAACATGAAGGTTCCCTCTGAATTGTATTGTGTCCCCTCCAAATATTACAAAGTCCGCATCCAGTATTTTAACGTCCTCTTCCATTACCTCACTCACAGTCGTTTACTCCTACTACTTTCATGTCTGCTCCCAGTATTTTAACGACCATTCTCAGCATTTTAAATTCCACTTTCAGTATTTTAACGCTTGCTCCTAGTATTTTCATGCCCGCTCCCAGTTTTTTAACTCCCACTACTACGGCCGCTTACTTAGTTGTTAAGATTTTCTAAGCAGCCAAGCGCGTGTTCACTTTCATGAATATTTCATTTAGTTTATTTTTATTCAAAAATAGCAAAATATGTGAGATAGGGGGGAAAGTACACTATCTGTCCGTGTTTTCTTTAACTCCAGAATCCCAAACCCTCTTTTTTACTATACTTTGTTGAATGATAAATAAAGCTACAACAAAGCATGGTTAGCACCATTTGAAAGCTAGACAGGTTTGCTTTTTTAAAGAATTTTCCCCCCTCCAGTTACCCTGGAGAGGCAGGCATTTATTCATAATTAGGGATAAAAAATTTGCTGCAGTCGGTTAGGCATATGTAGCAGGGAGCGGAACTATCTTAAATAAACTACTTAAAACTATCTTACATGCTAGCTAACTGCTACAATTGCCTCTTTGGGCATTGGCTAGTTATATACAGTGTTGTTCAAAAAGGGATTATAAAAGTTCTCGATACTGTTCTTATTTCTTCTTTTCTTTTTTCTTTTCATTCCCACTCACATTCACTCTTAAACTATATTTACAAAACTAATTCATACACACTCCACACTGCACACTGCACTATGTGCACTATATACAACACATGCCATGTTTGCTCCGGCGCTCCTTTTCTTGACGGGGGCGTGGGCGCGCGGTGTGCGCAGGCGCTGGACCCTGCGCGGGGCGGCGGCGCGGCTGGTGGGCCGCTGCTGTGGCCGCTGGCGCTGCTGGTGGCGCTGGTGCTGTTGTTGGTGCGGGCGCCCGGGGACCCCCACGGCCAGCGCGCCGCCTTCCTCTGGGCCGCGCCAGGTCAGCGCCCGCTCGCGCGCTCGCCCCCGCGCACGCTTCGCTTGTCGGTCACGTGGGACGCCATCGCGATCGACTGCATGCGATAATAATAGTTTATGCAATTGGTTTATAATGTTAAGCTTTATTGCATGAGTACATGTTTTGAAAACGAGCGACGTTAGAAGCGAATTGTCAAATGTGTACGAATGCAATAAAGCGACATTCTAAACAAGTTACATACGCTTTTTTTAAACATCATTATAAATTTATAAGAGAATCGAACTTAATTATGAGAAACAATTTTCTTGTGACGTCTCTGGTATTTGAGATTGTGCGAGAAAAGATGGTCGGCTGTTCCGTTTACCTCTACCTCCACACGATCCTCTTGCTGCGATTGGCTGAATGTGTGATGACGCAATCATCCGTGCCGTAAAATGTAACACGTCTTCATTTGTGCCGTAAAATGCCCCATTAGGAACGATATTTTGCGACAGGAAATGTAGTTTATAATGCTAGTATACAAAAAAGAATTAAAAGATTGAGTCTATTTTATTTGATTGAAAGATTCAGAACGGTGGGCGTAAACAGGAACGTACAATACCATAACGCTTCAACTAGGGTTGCGACATCATTGTCCATATTTTTACAGAAACATCCATGATTCGAACTTCGATGTATTGAAACACGTTTTTTTCACATCAATGTTTTGTGCACGATGTTTTGAATGTTTTCGATGTTTTGCTTGTGAATGAATAATTCTCGTAATCACAAGTTTGTAAAAGTTAACAAAATGAAATAATAAACGATGGTACTTTCATTGTTTGTGTTCGAACCAAGGAACAGTTTGCACTATCTTCATTGAGCAGACTATTTCTCATCCGAGATGTTTCTGATGCCCTGATATTTTATACTTGGGTTTTTTAATTTTTTGGCGCGTGAGGGACTTTCTGTCGTGCTGCTAGATGTCACACAATCGCCAGCAGTGCTCAATACGGTCGCAATCATGCATCTAGCGGCGCGACCTCAGGCTTAGATTGGTCCGTTGTTATTATGTTTTTAAACTTTTTGGTTAAACCTTAATTAAAAATTTATAAAGAAATACACTGACAAGTTTAATTTTGTTGCTCACGAATATCATGTTAAAGACTACAAACCAGCCTTACAACATAGATATTGAAAAACAGATGGATTCGGTCGATGCATTCGTATTATTAATATAGATATAATAACTTTGAACACTGATGTTTGATAATATCGATATTTTATTATCAATGTTGCAGGCATCACAAGCTTCAGCCCGTCTTAAGACGCAATGTTACTTTACCTCGATTCGCGGGTGTCCATTCCTAGATGTCATCGTTTAAAAAAGCGTCTTCTATTCGTAGAAGATAGCGTCCATTTTACTTCTTGTAGTTTCGATTGCAAACATAACTACTGTGTCTAAAATTGTTAAATCGGAAAATATGTGCGGCATGGGTGTAGGCGCGTGTGTGGGCCCTGTGTGTGTGTATGAGTGTGTGTGTGTGTGTGTGGGCGCGCGCGGGGAAATGTGTGAGAATGTGTGTGTATGTGAGTGTGTGCGAATATGTTGAGAGCGCACCATGTGTGAGGAGAGGCGTGTGTGTGTGTGTGTGTGTAGTTTGTGCTCACCACGTGCTGTGAGAGAGAGGAGGTGTGTGTAAGCTGCTCACCGCTTACGGTGTGTGAGGGGAGGGGTGTGTGTATACCATCACAGTGTTTACCATCCGTGAGTGGAGGTGTGCGTATCGCGGTGCGCAGGGGCGTGCGCGGGCGCGCTGCGTCCGTGGGCGCTGGCGCGGCGCGCGGCGGCGTGGGCGTGGGCGCTGGGCGTGTGGGCGGCGGCGGTGGCGCCGCTGCTGGCGCTGCGCGAGGCGTCGCTGCTGCTGCTGGCGGCGGGGGACGGGCCGGGCGGCCGGCGGCGCCGGCGGTCGGCGGCGCGGGCGGCTGCGGCGGCGGCGGGCGCGGCGGGGCGGCTGGCGCTGCGGGCGGCGCGCGAGGCCGCCATCTTCGCCCGCACCGCCCTCGCCGCCCCGCGCGCCGCGCTCCAAGAGATCCACTCCGCCTCCGGACAGACGCTGAGCGAGGTGAGTCCTCTTCACCCTTACAATGATCCATTTTTTTTCAATTAATTATTTCTTTTCAATTAGGGTACTAATTATTGCGCCAACATACACATTCACGCGTCATCATACGCAGCGAATCGCAGCTAGCGGAACGTTGAGTGTGATGATACGCCGCACCGCCGGCAATTTTTCGCACAAGTGTCAAATTGCATGACGTCATAATATGTGCGACCAGGTTGCCAATTACAAAACGGAAATTTGTTTCCAAAATTAACTTTGATTCTTTTATAAATTTATAACGCGTTTATACAAAAAACAGCGTATGCAAATCGTCAATTGTATTACTTTACTGCATTCGTACAAATTTGAAAACCCACTCTTAACGTAGCTCATTTTCAAAAGTATTTAATTTTTCAGTTAACCTGAAAACCCAGTTGCGCAATACAGAATTATTCAGAATAAATGTTACGAACTTCTAGGGCATGTAGAGGGGTCGAAGATTATCACTTATTTCCAATGGAGAATTTTAATATGACGAAACTCAATGATTTTCTACTAGTGACATTTGCCCCTGAATTTTAGGCAACCTCATATGCAGAGATGATCGGCAGGAAGATGAAATCTCCGTGAATGCGTCAGGATGTGACCTGTCGTGTATCTGTGTATAAAGAGTTGCCCAAAAATAGGGGCAAATTTCACATTTTTAAATGCATGTAACTCCATATTATGGAATTGTCCACTATACATTAATTGGCAAAAAGTGATCATAATTATTTTGATGTTAATAAAACGGGAGGATTAATATCACAATGAAATGAGATAGTGGACGTTAACATTCTCCTTAAAATATCTGATAAAACACAAATGTAAAGCATAATCAGGAGAATCCAATAGTATACTTATGATATGTTCTGCAAAAAAAGTCACTAGTATATGAGTTTTTTCATCGAAGTCAAACCATTTTTTAAAAATTCATTATGCTACCCATAGTGCTTCGAACGCGAACCGGGTGGATATAAATTTCCTGTTTATGATGTGGATAAAATTAATTCCTTTTCGTACCCAATTGGTTATATTTGTTAAAAAATAGATAATATGACAATGCTGCCTACTTCAACTAGACTTTAATTAACGCAAAAATCATGATCAGCGAGCATCCTCGTTGCCCAAAGGATAATTTTGGGACATACGTTACTATTTAGAACACAACAATATATATGCAAACGTGTCATGCGATACATCCATAACTTTTTTGTTTATTAAAAATATATTTCGTCTCCTTAACTTTAATCGTCTTCTGAACTAACGTCGCAGTAAAAGCACTTTGATTAGTAATATACGAGAATTCTCACCTTTTACCTTCTATCACTTAGAGGGTATGTTTAACGTCGGCCTATACATCAACACTTATCAGCATTTTACGAAGTGTTAATCTTTAGTTTTGCGGTTGACAGCTTTCTAGCGATAGTTAAAACTGGGTTCAGTGCAATTAGCTGCAAATAACCGGTAACTGTATCACTATTTGTGCACTTCGTTCCATGTGGGTTCTTTCCAGAACGTGACATGACTTCGAAGTGCTTTCGAGTATAAATTATATGATGACGCTTCATCATGGGTGTAACATGCAAAAAGCGACCCACAAATTACAGTAACCGAAATTATTGCGGATAAATATTCCTAGGTGGAACAACGAATAAACGATGAAAGCTTTTACTGCACAAAAACGTTTCTTATTGCTTTGAGGATATAGGACAGGAAAGAGGAGAAAAGAGCGAGAAACGGTTTCACAAAACTAATGCATGACGACAGAAAACCACAAACAATAGAATAGAATGGTTTAGAAGTGAGCCAATAATAGTTCCATCCTATTTTGAGGCTATTCACTGGCTGCTCTACAATTTTATCACACAAACGCTACTTTTCTATTTCTTAATCGAGATAAGTAGAGGTATGTGGAAATCATATCTGAAATACTACTGTATATAAAATGCATCATGAGAATCGTTTCCCTCAAAAGGAAACTTGAAATCATTTTGTACATGCCCGATTGGTTTATTCTGAACTGCATTTGTACATTTAACTCGCCGCCTGGTACAAGTTTTCATAATACATTCAAGGGTCGCCCCTAGCCCCACAAACTTACAGCGCGATTTGACGCCAGGGATTACCCACCTTCCCCCAAGACAGTATCGTGATACCTACTGGAAAAGTATTCACTTTTCGCTGCCATGGGCACAATCAATCTAAATCTAAGTGAACCATTTATGATTTTCATTCCTGAAATGTTATTACGTGCATTGTGTTTTACATTACGCATTAAAGAAACTGGAAAAGAAAACTTCTCCAGAAACATTCTTAGAATTCATTCAGATTCGGTTGTGTACGTAATGATCAGGGCTCGGATTCCGATGGTCTAAAATTCTTTGAAAATGACCTATAATGACCTACAAAATTACTTACAAATAAGGGGGAAATGACTTAAGTTTTTAAAATACTAAAAAAATGTGTATGAATAGGTTTATTCAATACGTTTTACAATTTTTAATAAAACATATTTATATAAAATTATATTTACTATAAAGGCTTTATTTTAGAAGAAAATGTAATCCTTATCTTCGATCTTTCAAGAGTCAGTTTTGAAAGGTCGAAATTTACCGAATATCCGTGTAACGTTGATAGTTCGAATAACAAAGTCCATTGCAGTATTACTGAATTTTGTCATGGACTGATGATACTACAATAAAAACTTCGTTTTAGTGTGTAATTGTAAATTGTGAATCATTCACTAACAAAAAAACACGAAAAGGAAACAATGACAAAAAATAAAATGACAAAAACCATGCAAAGTCCCAAAAATATGACCTAATAATTGAAAGATGCCAAAAAATGACCCAATTATTACACATTTCTATCACTTATATGTCGTGATAAACATTCATTTACAACTTACCTACGTCTAGAATGTACCAATGAAAAGATGACATGTCATCAGAATCCGAGACCTGGTAATGATGGTCTTTTCATTCGTCAAGTCACCGATTCTCCCCTTGCCCTAACCCCACATCGGGAGGGTGAACGTTTCGCTTTGAGAAATTTGCCGATTCGCCCCTTGAATGAGAGGACTCAGGCCTCTAAACAGAGAGGTAACGTACAACGTAGCATAAAGCAGTCTCGTCAGAAGCCAAGAGCGTGTGCGATCGAGAAAGAGTTTTCGCTCAACGTTTTGTTTCCTAATGGGAATAGTTCCCAACTGTGGCGGCAGTGTATGCGCTAAATTCCCACAATTCCACACCTTTTTCATTCGCATTAAAGCTACTCATCAAACTCTGATCTGTACATATAATTATACTATCGTATAATCAAGACCTTCGGGTGACTGACAGCGCGCTCGCATTCTCTGAGGTGGTCCCGGGTTCGATTCCCGGCCGGGGCAAAAATGAAGATGTAGCTTTCTAAAACAAATAGTCTCAGTTTCTGTAGCTGTGAAACGAAAGAGAAGACACAGACAGATCAGGTAAGACAGGTACGGTGATGGGAATGGGTTCGCCAGTTGGAAACAAATTTTGTGTGCACCAATGAGTGATCGATTAGCCCTACTGAGTGATCTCCCGCTAAATCTGGTGGAATCGTGGGCTCCATGATGCAAAGACATGTGAGCCAATGCCCAGGCTATCTGGCTTCAGCCAATGAGCTTCATGCACCAGTTTACATCACAATATTAGTGGGAATTTTAAATACAGCCAGATACCAATAATCTTCTTGATACAAGTCATTGAAAGAAACATATGTAGCATTTCTTTTAAATATTGCATCTTGTACACCATCATGTTATTTTTGGCTGATCACCGTTAAAAATTGTCACTTTATGCCAGTTTCAAAATGTTTCTCAACACTTCTCTATTGCTATGCAGCATGGTGGCCAACGCCAGCCCTGGCTTTTCAAAAAAAGTGCCCATGTTGTGATCACGTGGTTTGTGACGTACCTGGTGCTGCACAGAATGAAGAAAAATTAGTTGGGAGATACTTGGTTCGGGAAAACCCAGCTAGCCGATGGTAGGTCGGCGCCGGATCTCACCAACAAGCGGGGCAAGATCACTGCCACCACCAGAAGCTAACGCATGCACAACACTTACGGGACTAACGACCTTAGCGGTTTACGCGGTCGGAATCGCTAATCAATCAAACGAGCTGGCAGGAGAGAGGGACACTGTCATGCGATCGCGAGCTTCGTTTCGACGTAAATTTCTGGTCTCGAAGCTCCCGATTGGATGACAGAGTCCCCCTCTCTTTTCAGCTCGTGATCTTGAAGGGAATTTCTGTTTTAATCGAAGTGCAAAGTGCGATCACGAGGGCTGTGGCTGGGCTGTGTTGCAGCTGCAGGCGGCGACGCTGTGCGGGCGGCGCGCGCTGGCGTGGTCGGCGCCGGTGGCGGCGGACACCCTGCGCAAGGCGCGGGCCGGCATGGGCACCGGCGCGGCCGCGATGCTGGGCGACGAGGTGAGACTGAAGCAGAGAACCCATTACGACCGCCCGGCGCGGCACGACGCAGCACCGGTCGATGTGCTCCGCGTGTTATTGAGTTAGATGCTACCCATTGCAAAAGGCTGGCTCAGCAACGCGTTCTTGAGTGCTGCAACGTTTGCTTGTGAGATAAAACGTGTGCTTGTGTGTTGCAGCTTGTGGTTGTGTGTTGCAACATGCAATTGTATGCTTTAACGTGCGCTTCTGTGCTGCAATGTGTAATTGTGTATTGCAGCGTGTGCTTGTGTGCTGTAGCATGTACTTCTAAGTTGCGACAAGTGATCGTGTGCTCGTGTGCAGCAACGTGTGTTTGGGAGCTGCAACGTGCAACTGTGAGCTGTAGCGTATGCTTTTAGGCTGCAACGTATGCGTGTGTGCTGCACCGCATAATTCTGTGCTGCAATGTGTGCTCAGGTGCTTCAACGCGCAATTGTGCGCTGCAACGCGAAATTATGTGCTGCAACGTGTGCTTGTGTGCTGCAGCTTGAGCTTGTGTACTGCAACGCGAAATTGTGTGCTGCAATGCAAAATTGTGTGCTGCAACGTGTGCTTGTGTGCGCAGGTGGTGCTGGCGGCGCTGGCGCGCGCGCTGGACGTGTACTTCTGCGCGGCGGCGCTGCCGCGCCCCGACGCCGTGCACGCCACCGCTCGCGCGCTGTCCCTAGGTGCCGCCCTGGGCCGCGCGCCGCACCGCACGGCGCCCTGGCTCTGCCTCGCGCTGCCCACCGGGTGAGTCCTCGCCTTCGCCCTCGCACTCGCCCTCGCCCTCGCCCTCGCTCTCGTCCTCGCCCTCGCCCTCGCCCTCGCCCTCGCCCTCGCCCTCGCCCTCGCCCTCGCCATCGCCCTCGCCCTCGCCCTCGCCCGCGCCCTCGTCCTCACTCTCGCCCTTGCCCTCGCCCTCGTCCTCGCCCTCGCCCTCGCCCTCGCCCTCGTCCTCTCCCTCGCTCTCGCCCTCGCCCTCGCCCTCGCCCTCGCCCTCGCCCTCGCCCTCGCCCTCGCCATCGCCCTCGCCCTCGCCCTCGCCCTCGCTCTCGCCCTCGCCCGCGCCCGCGCCCTCGCCCTCGCATTCGTCCTCGCCTTCGTCCTCTCTCTCGCCCTTGCCCTCGCCCTCGCCCTCGTCCTCGCCCTCGCCCTCGTCCTCGTCCTCGTCCTCGCCCTCGCTCTCGCCCTCGCCCTCGCTCTCGCCCTCGCCCTCGCCCTCGCCCACGCCCTCGCCCTCGCCCTCACCCTCGCCCACGCCCTCGCCCTCGCCCGCGCCCGCGCCCGCGCCCGCGCCGCGCCCTCGCCCTCGCATTCGCACTCGCCCTCGCCATCGCCCTCACCCTCGCCCTCGCCATCGCTCTCGCCCTCGCCCTAGCCCTCGCCCTCGCCCTCGCCCTCGCCCTCGCCCTCGCCCTCGCCTCGCCCTCGCCATCGCTCTCACCCTCGCCCTAGCCCTCGCCCTCGCCCTCGCCCTCGTTCTCGCCCTCGCTCTCGCACTCGCCCTCGCTCTCGCCCTCGCCCTTGCCCTCGCATTCGCATTCGCACTCACCCTCGCCCTCGCCCTCGCCCTCGCCCTCGCCCTCGCCCTCGCCCTCGCCCTCGCCCTCGTCCTCGCCCTCTGGACAACTTCTCAAAATGTTTACGTTTTAGCTTATCAAACATGGTTTTACTTTCTCGCAACGGAGTATAAAGTTATGTAATGCTGCACGAAAAAAACGGCGCATTTTCGGCAGAAAACTCTTTATTACAGGGCCGGTAATGAAAAAGTCTAAAATAATCTAGTTGCTAAATAAAATAATCTAGTTGCTAAATTTAGAAAAAATCCTCTAACACGTGGTGTAGCCAGAATCTATGATTGTGGGTCCTTGATACCGAAAAATCACTCGAATCACGGCAAAACATCTGTTCCGTCTGCTTATCCGTCCTTCTGTGAACCACGCTAGCATGTAAACCGCTCAGCCGATTTTCTGCAAAATTTATATTCCCCGGTCGATCTGGCTCATGTCGCGGCCCCTTGAATTTTAAACCGATATGTTAATTCTGGGGGATACTTTACACGTGTCTTCTTCCTACAATTAAAATATTAAAGATAGATTTTCTCCTTTAATAAAATCTGTTCCTTAAAGATAGATTTTGAAATAAGATCATGTATAATTTTTCGAAAATTTGAGTACTTTTCGCGTAATTCTGCGTAAATATAGAACGGGAAAGTACGTGCGGTTTTATCACCACTAGTTTCTTGCTGTCTCCCGGCCTATAAGCACTCTTCCAGCTTCGTACAAAAGTTTTTTCCTGTACCCACGGAAGGATATGGTCAGAGTGGATCCGTTTTCGGCCGAAGAAAAGTTCACGCGCGAACGGCCGACCTCTGCTCTTAAATTTCTTTTGCTTGAAAATCAAAAAGATTTCTGGGTGAACCTTATTTTCTCCGATCGCGAAAATACTGGTGAATTTCATACCTTGTATTACCAATTACTGAAACAACCAGTGAAATTTTTCGAAAACACAAGAATGTCGCTTAATATATTTTTTAGGTATTTAGATTTTAGGCATTTTTTAGCAATTAGAGATGACATTGAAAAAGGTCGAATTTTAGAAAACGCATTTCTATATACGAACGTGTGCTCATAACCAGAAGGTATGTGAGGTTATGTCCCATGTTTACAATACTTTTTGTACTAGTTTCGCCCATTTCTTCTGCGATTTCATTTACATAATTTCCTGCTTTTGTCCCTGTTGTGATACCAGGAATCCGATGTCTTCCACAGAACATCTCGTTCGTGTACAAGTAAAATCAGCTTTTCAACATCCATCTCCGACGGCTTAGATCGGCCGAATAAATCAAATTCATTTGATAACGGTCTGCCGACTTCGAAGTTCGGCCGTGTTCGACAGAAGTTGTTGGATGCAATGTGACCGTGCCTGAGCTCAAGTGAGGGTTTGAAAATAACATTCGGCCGTAAACGGCTGTGTTCCACCGAACGCGAATTCGGCCGAATACGGATCCACTCTGATCGAATACGTTTTATTTTCGCTTTATTCCGAGTTCGTGCAACCGAGCCTTTTCCAGGGCGACGTGCCAAGGGTGGCGGAGCACGGCGCGGGCGGCGGCGGCGGAGGCGGCGGCGGCGCGGCGGCGCGCGCGCGGCCTGAGGGCGGCGACGGCGGCGGCGGAGGCGGCGGCGGTGGCGCTGTTGCCCAGCGCGCTGCTGCGGATGGCGCTCAACGCGCTCACGCGACGCTACGCGCTCGCCCTCACCTTCCTCAGGTCAAATATGTTGATTTATATTTTTACGTTAAAACGGTTAAAAACTGTGTGTGACGTGCTACGAGGAGAAGTAAATTTTGTGCACGTTTTCATAATTAAATACCTCCAGGCAAAACGGTTGTAACATACAAAAAGCATTTCTTTAAATTAATAACGTTTGGTAATTATTAAGTTTAGTTAGACAACATTCTCTTCGTAGGAACACTTTCCCACATAGTTGCAATTCATTTTGCATAGTGCTGTTTGCTGGTTTTAATATGTGGGTTACAACCTTTATGCCCGAAAGTATTCAGTTCTGCGATCTCTACCCTCAGCCATATACTAGTTGAATTTTGAATACAGAAATAAATTTTGACCTTTGTATTGTTAACAAAATGTTGGCTCCGATGTACTAAAATCTATTTTCAAGGGTCAATCAGCTGTAGTTTTGTATCCCTCATCATGTCCTTCGTGAAGGATTAATACTTCCTGCCGCAACAACATGGAGAATGATAATTTGAATAACTATATTTCCCACTGAATTCTAGAAGACGTGCACAGATAATGAAGTTACATTTATAACCAGAAGCAAAACAAAGGAGGCATCTCAGCATTTGCTCAAAGAATCAGGGAAAATGGACGAAAAACCTGATCGAGATGGGTATATACTGCGGCCCCCGGCGCACGCAACGGTGGACCTTGGGGTATACCGGTGAGATTGGTCTTCAAAATCGATATGCTTATGTTTTGGGGTCAAAAAGTCTAACTGGACCCTATATTCATATTTAGTGATCCTTAATGCCCTAATGTTTAAGCTGAATTAATGAAAGATACGAAAGTTATATTCAAAGTTCTTCGCACACTCCGTGTAATTGTTAATTCGTTCTCCTACCTACACGTGTTATTGAATTTCAAATTAATGTTTTCAGTTCTCATCTTTATTTTGTAGCAGCATTTTAACTTACATTTTGGGAACAATTTTAAAAAAATCGACCTGCCCAAATAATCGCTAACCTATAATGTGTCTTTTCTGAGTTAATACAGGATGGATAAAAGCTCAACAGCAAACATCGGAACAATCTCCTCTTATAGAGACAACAGATTCGGAGATCCATTGAAGGGTTTTGTTCATCTGTGTATTTCACCTTTGGTTACAAGTGAAGTCTGTGCTGTATTCGACAGTATTGTTGATAAAGAACCGACTCTCTAGTATTTGTCAGCCGCATTTGCCAGACAGTGCGCTCGCTCACCCTGCTGGCACAAAAATTGTCTGACTTTTACGTTTGACAGTATACATATGGTATTTGTAACACACCCTGCATTTTTAATTCTCTAGCACTCGGAACGAAGACGAGCGGAGACCTGTATTAAGACAGCAGGAGATCTTGTGATACGATATGATACGAGCAGTATACGTTCACGTTGTAGACACTGACGTATTCGGTTTAACAGTAACACAGACTTAGAAGTGTAGAACAACTCTAACATTTCTTACCGACTGGATTGTATTTTGACCTTTGATATGTAACGAAACGTAAGGAAAATACCATTATTGAAATGTATTCCTTCTTCATAAGACTTCTTCTGTGCTATTCTGCAGCACCACTAGTTAAACCATGCAGAAGAAATGCAACAAGACATACTATGAACTTCATTAAGGTGAAGTACATTATCTTGAAGAACATTGTGAATATTTTACTTCAGTTATTTCTCCCGTAAACATAGGTAGATTATATTATGATTGCACAATTTTTTTTTCATTCCAAGCATGATTCTCCTGAAAGTTTGTTAAGGAAGGTTAATATAGGAAATGAAATGTTGTTAATTTTAATTGCATATTGAAGTGCATATTTCAGAATTTTTAGGTCATAAATGCAAATTTTAAAAGCATATTTCAAGGTTTTATATGGCATAAAAGTCCTCTCCCTAGTGATCAGTAACAGTCAACCAAGTCGATTGTGGTGGTGATAGCAAACGCTGCTTGTGTTGCAGGGAGGACGCGCCGGTGGCCGAAGGCGTGGAGTGTGGAGGCGCGTGGCAGCGGCGGGCGCTGTGTGGCTGCGAAGTGGAGGAAGCCTTCGTGTGGAGGCCCCTGCAGGCCAACATCAGTAAGCACCCCCCCCCCTTTCCCTGCCCACTCCTTAACGTACTGAATTCACTTGGGAATGACCAAACTCTTTTGTTGTTATCACAAACAACATTCGTTTCCTTAATCATCACTACGCCATCGATTTTTTCTCTGCACAAAGCAACACGTCATGACCGTGCTATTATTCTTGAAAACATGTACCAGTAGTCTCACCCTATTGAATTCATTAAGGCAACTTATGTCATTCATTACTTATTCATTATCTCATTCATTACTTCATTCAGTACTTATTCATTAAGGCAACTAGTCGTAAATCAGACACCATAATTATACGTAACTCTTATACATATATCCCTATCAAATAAATAATTGTCTAGTCTCAGAAGCCCGTAGATTCACGAATTAGGTATAATTAATCTATTTGCTAATGCAAGTACACAGCAGACCCACAAATAACTTTCGCATTTTTTCTTTCACACCGATTTTAAAATGTTTTATTTTCCATAAAATTTTATTTTATTTTGGTCTTCATTTGGACCTTCTAAAAACATCTTAAGGCCCTCCCCCTTCCCTCATACTAAATAAAGTAATACAGTTCACAGAAGTCATGAAATGGAAATTTCAATTAAGCACTTCATTATTCTTAAATGAATGAATATGTCTTGTTTTGAAAAATTCTCCATTTGCCTCCACGTGTATCTCTGAATTTATTGACGATGGGAAGAAGTTGAAAGATTCTGGTTTCCACCCACAATAACTTTTAGTATGTTTATTGTGTGCCATGTCTAAAGGAACAACTGTGTCAATAATCAAAACTTCGAGATATTTCCATTTCTCGACGTTGCTCTCTGGGAAACGCGTTCGGCCGAAGCATATACAAATTATGGTAGGTAAAGTGAGTTGTCGACAGGTTTTTTTTGTCCTCTTGCTCTTCCCCTGCCTCCCATCCTACCATTTTTCAACATATTTCACCCCATAACAATCGTCATCGGTATCAACTATTCATTAGATTATCACTCATAACTCCCATGACCTTAGTAGTTGAAAGGTCCCTACCCTCCAGTGAATATATCGCTCGTGGGCTGTAATAGTGGCACACCCCAGAACATTCGAATTTTGAATTAACGCACTCTCTAGAATTGCAGATTGGTCTACCTTCCAGTAGCAACAGCAGCATATCTTTCAGAACAGTATTTCATTAGCAAAATATCAGAAGTGTGAATGCAAGAATAATACACTTCAAAACTAAGTAAAACTCTCAAATTAATTTATATCAACGCCTTATTTTTTTGTTGTGCCACTATTGAAACCCACGAGCGATATATAATAAAACAGCTAGACCCGGACAAAACGCGTTCTATTACCGATCGCTCTCACTGGATTGCTTTCGCTGTCTTGGAGGGCGCTCCTTATCTGCCTGTGAAATCACTACATGAGTCTCTGAGCATTTCGGCGCCAGCAGGGGATGACCACCGCCATCTACCGTGATAAAAAACATTCTCCATACTGCGATTTTCGTAACTCTGCCCTTGACAGGAATCAGCTGTTGATGGTTTCATCCATTCGGGAGCTTGAACGTCACCATAGTGGCGTCACTGTCGCGACATATATACTTCGGTTTTTCTTTCTTGGGGGGGTGTCATAAAAATGGAATATCTCACGGTATTTCGCGTCGTTCCCGGCTGTGCCGCTAGGAGTGGCGTAATCGCCAGCGCTGTTCGATACAGTCGCGATCATGCGACTCCTAACGGCACAACCGAGAACGACGCGAAATGCCGTGAGATATTCAATTTTTATGACACACCCCCACGCGCCAAGAAAGAAAAACCGAAGTATAAGCTACCGATTGGATGGCAGCGAAACAGCTGATTCCTGTCAGGGGCAGAGTTGCGAAAATCGCAGTGTACACTAACTTGACTAATGACCTTAGCAGCTGTCGCGTCAGGAGTCACCAATCAATCAACCACCTGTTGCTCGCGGAGTTGAGTGAGCGACGCGCGCGTGCGCGTGTACGTGCGCAGGCATGTCGGTGTGCGTGAGCCGCGGGCCGCGCGGCCTGCAGCTGGGGGTGCTGGCCGACGCGCAGCTGACGCCGGCGCCCGCCTTCCTCGCCGCCGTCTTCGAGCAGGAGGTGCGCCGCGCCGCGGGCGACCCGTCCCCGCCGCCGCCCGCCGCCGCGCCCCCGCCCACGCCCCCGCCCCCGCGCGCGCGCACGAGGAGCGCGCGCCCCACGGCGCTGTAGGGGACGCCCATTGAATCAGGAAGTCCCTTCGAGGTCACGAGCTGGCAGGACAGAGGGATTCTGTCATCAGGGGCTGATACAGCCGACATTGGGGTATGGGGGTCATAGATTTTTGTTAACCCGGGAGTGCTCGCAATAGATCTGTGAGACCCAACCCAAACCATTTTTGTGTTCCTGAATTATTGTGATGCATTAGGCGTCTAATATTTCATGTATTCCTTCATTGTACTTTTCTAAGAATGATTGGATTTTTTTTCCGGGTCATTTCCCGCGAGCTTGCTGAACCGTGATCGCTGCGCTGCGCGATATCTGTCAGATACGTTGCGTACACTGGCGCCAGTGCATTGTGAGCTCCTGGCGTAAGCGGTACGAATCATGACATTATTTTCAGGCGTGTCTATGACAAGTGTACGATTTATTAACAATTACATTGAGAGACTTGTACAAACCAAATAAAATACGTATTTCAGTTAACAGACCCCATTCATTTTAAGTTTCAGCTCTATCTCAGAGATACATTGCGGGCACTGGCGTGAGTCTACCTATTGCGGGCACTCCCGGGTGAAATAATATACGTATTTGTTACCATATTGTATAGTTTTTGTAAAGTATATATGATAGTATTCAATATTTTTTTAAAATAATAACTTAATTCTATCATAAATACTTAAATATTTTTTGGCAAATAAGAAAAGATAACTAACGTTTTTCTCTAGGCCGTTTGGGTGGGGGACTATGACCCGCATCGCCCCCCCCCCCCCCCCGTGGATCCGCCACTGACTGTCGCGGATCCAATCGCGAGCTTCGTTACAACGTAAATGTTTGGTATTGAAGCCCGCGATTGGATGACAGTGTGCCCTTCTCTTTTCATCTCTTGACTTTGAAAGGACTTCCTAGTTTAATCGGAGTGTAGAGTTCGCGCGAACTATCTGTACACTCGACGACCGTTAAAACGCGAACGTGACACTCGAGAAGGGAGATACTGTGCATGCGCTGAGCCTACTCTCGCTGATCAAAAAACATCGCGAAGCCTAAAGTGAGCTAGGGATTCTAATCGCCTTGAATTTTGTTTTGGCTCCGTTAGTAATTTGTTGTATTCTTTTTCGTGTGTACTTTCTTACTAGAAATGTAAATGTATTTTTTTGTGTCGTGGCCACCTGTCGAAGAGCCAAGAAGTCTATGTTTTTGTGGCGACATTTAGTGTGGCCTCTCTGTGACATCACCCGGGTGTACAGATTTCGCGCGAAAGGTCAACACGCACCGCGTAGTGAAAAGCCTTGAGGACAGAGAAGTGTCTCGCGGCGCAAAGGGGAACCTTCCCCCACCAACTCTCGGGCTGTCAACTACACGTCGATTTATTTGTAGTTCGCTTGACGTGTCAGCTGTTACGGTGTCATCCAATCGGAAGCTTGAACGTCACTACAGTGGTGTCAGTATGGAGAGTGAGTTCAAGCTCCAGACCTGATGACACCGTAACAGCTCATTAAACGCCAAGTGCCATTATAAATAAATCAAAGTGTAGATGCGAGAGTGATTGGCGCTAAGCAACGGTCAACGGATACCAAGTGATTGGCGCCCTATGCGTGTGACGCAATCTATCTCAAATAGCCCTAACTGCCACCGATACAAACTTGTTGATGGACGGAGGGATGTTGCTCGGCGGCAGCCGACGTTCATCAGGGGACTCAGGTGTCAATCAACGCTCTACCGCATGCTGTGTGAAAGATTTTTTATATGTGATTCAGCTATGGTAGTCTTACTTCCCCTTAGTATCCAACGTTGCCCTCCTTTTCCTATGTAATGTTCTAATGTTAGACCGCGGCATTCACGCCATCATGGAAGAAATCGGGATCCAGTAGGTAAAGGTATGCACTGACCGCATGGTGGACGTCCACATCGGTTCGCAAGTTCTACGACCCAAGTATTTCTTCAGTGGCTGGAAGGGATGGAAATAACTAATTTGTATCTGTGTATGAACCTGTGAAATAAAGTGTGAATCTGAGAGCTTTTGTTACCTTACTTTCTGATCGTCTCCTGTACATTA
Organism: Acheta domesticus; assembly: GCA_031308135.1. Taxonomy (NCBI): domain Eukaryota; kingdom Metazoa; phylum Arthropoda; class Insecta; order Orthoptera; family Gryllidae; genus Acheta; species Acheta domesticus. Next base: position 26,687,617 of record JAHLJT010003656.1, on the reverse strand, counting down.
ATATATCGATTAGGACGAGGGGAAAAGAGAAATTCGAGATTTCGGATGTGACGACCACCAGCAATTCGAGATTCCGAACACCTGCTAATGAGAATGTAGAGGATGTGGAAAAACAATAGATGCCACTGCGGGCCGCCAGTTGGACAACCCTGCTTTAAGGTATTAAACGCGCACGTTTTCTTGAGCCCTCGCTTTGCTAAGGTCCGATTAAATGAAGAAGGTGATTGACAGTTCTGTGTGACGTCAGGACGCCTCTCCCGTTTCCATGGCAGCTGCCAACCAGAGAGACAAAATGTGACGTGTCAGGTCGCTCAGTTGCCACTGCCGAACACGGGGAACATTTGAGCATCGCACAGAGACTTCCCTGCCGCCGCGCCGCCCGCGTTTCTGCCTGTGCTGCGCGCGCAATGTGTACTGTGTTGTGATGAGTTGCGTTGAGGTTAGGTTTTTGTCGTATTTTTTGAAGTGTTTGTTTTCGTGGCCCGGTAACACGTGCTCAGTGGTTTGCGACCTGGCAAGGTCGCTCCCATCCACTCACAAATGTCTATCACCTTCTTAATTTAATCGGACCTTAGTTGCGAGAGGAGTGGGGAGTTTGGTTATTTTTGCGAAAGATATTTTGTACCAAATTTATAGTTCGTCTTTCGATGCAAAATAATTTCTATTACACGGGAGGGAACATTTCTGGTTATCAGATTTTGTCTACAACGCTCGTTTGCTATCATGTATTCTTAATTTAACTAATGTTGGCAAAGGAGTGAGGGTAGGTATTCCGGGGCTCAAGAAAACGTGCGTGTATAATAATACATGCGGCCCCATGTTTCTCGCGGCATGAACGAATGCCCGTGTTGCCGTTCGCCACGTTACCACGGAAATCAGCCGATGACTTCACGCTCATAATGAGAAGGGATAAGAGTCGAAAACATTGATTGGGTTCTGAACTACACCGTGTTCTGAACTTAAATTAACCTTCCCTCCCCCCTCCCTCCCAAAAATACTTTCTGGGTAGAGATATAGTTTGTGATACGATTCGTTCACGTGCGCTGTCGATTCCGAGAATGAGTCACTTGCGGCGTGTAGGCGGCCGACGCACTTTCCCGCGGAAAGTGACGCTTCGCTACGCAGTTCCAAGTTGAGGACGATGCTCGGGCCTTCGTCCCTCGCATAAACATAAAAAATCCTTGAGTATGTCCAACGCATAAGTACCAACGCATTTTACGCGAATACACCATAAAATAATTTGACGTGTATATTTTCTTAACGTTTTCAAGGAAGGCCTCTATTTTCTTGCTTCTTGTTTGCCCCACGCGTTTTTCCCTTTATGTATACCACGGTGTAAGAAATACACCAGGATATATACTCGCGCGTGAACGAATCTTACATGTCCGTGCGCGAGAACGAATTGTATCACAAACTGCATTTTGCTACTGCCCAGTTTCAGACACTGTTAGCGTCCGCCACTGCCCAGTCAAGGATTCAGATGGTAGTCGTGAAGAAGGTGTGGAGTGGTGACAGATACGCAGACATGCAGGCGGTCGCGACCGACCGTGGGCCGTGCACAACGCTAATTCCGACTGCTGTCAAACCGGGAGCAACCAAGCAAGTTTACACTGCAAAAATCTACTTAATTCACGAAGAGAGGAAGGCAGCGACAATCCACCCTTTCTGGATTCCCCCTGCCAGTCCTGGAGAGGAGGCACTTTGTTGACTTATACCTCGATTTATTCAGAGCTGCCTCTGGCAGGTCATCCGCTGTTACGGTGTAATGTAATCTGAAGCTTACACGTCACAACAGTTACATCACTATGGTGACGTTCAAGCTCCCGGTCAGGTGAAACCGTCAACAGCTGATTTACTTCAAACGCAGCTCTAAATAAATCCAAGTGTAGTCGGGAGGCACATACGCTGCAGCATACGTGTGTACGTGCTTTGCCATAATAGGCACCCCTATACTGCGATTTTCGTAACTTTGTCCCTGACAGAAATCAGCTGTTCACGGTTTCATCAAATCGGAAGCTTGAATGTCTCCATAGTGACGTCACTGTCGCGAAATATAAGCTCCTGATTGGATGGCAGTGAAACAGCTGATTCCTGTCAGGGACAAAGTTACGAAAATCGCAGTATAGCACATGTGCCTTATTAGGGGACCAACTGGGGACCGAAGTCCCAGGGTGGGCACCTAGGCGTTATCCTCTAATCCGCACCCTCGTCGGGTGTACAAGTACACCTTCTGACCAACATCCGGATCTCGGCAGAACGCAGTTAGCCCCCCGCGGCAACCTCCCCATACAATGCCTGGGTCTAGGACCGCCCTGCCAGCTCAGAGCTACTAGATATCTGTGTGTTCTAGGTCCCTAGTAAACTCCGTTTTGCCGTAAGCGAACCGCAAAGAAGTCGTGGCTACAGAAAACAATTAGGAACTGCAAAGTAAACCAAAAGGGGCGACATGAATCAACAAGGCTGCCGTCTCGCAAATCGATTATAATTTATAAACTCATATTATTCCATGAATTTTTACTAAAAATAATGTAGGCAACTTTCACGAAACTGTCTTTGACGTACTCATTTCAAAACATTTCATTCATTCGCCAAAACTCACTTTCTAAAGTAATTACACAAATAACTAAAATGCTTATTTGTCAAATTTTACATGCTTCCCTGACCCACCCCCCCAGCTTAGCTAGAAAAACTATGCCTTTTTACATGCATATTTTAGTATATATAAGTGCACTTAGCCTGTATATTTTAACCTAAGTAAGTGCCAGAGCTTCGGGCCCTAACGAAGTAACGCATTTCCACAAGTGCTGAGCTGAATGCAAGTGTCGGGCTGAATGCTATGTAGCTAATGTGTGTGTTGTGTTGAGAATTGTTGATATTGTTTCGCTTGCTGACTTCAAAGAATGAGACCAAGTAAGTTAATATGTCAATAACTTAGTTACGTATTAGAAGAAAGCACACTGAAGGCGATAGCTTTATTTTCGTGAGTTATGTTCCGATTATATAACACTTGTGGGAATGGGATCGTGCCATGGCTTGTGACCAATTTTTTTCTGTGTATTTCGCCTCCAATTTATCACATCAGGCTCATCTCCATGACACATTGGAAAAATATAGAGAACTTCTCGGGAAAAGAAGAGATTTGTCAAAAAGGCCAAGGAGTTCCAATCCAAACAAGGAATTGTCATTAAATTTTGAGATTCAGATAAGGTAAATGACGAATCCTTCTCATGAGAATTCAATAATCTGTAATATGTACCAGAAAGCCTGTAGAAGATAACACTATGCAACAACATTTTGTTTAAGTTAATTTTTTTGTTGTTTCTGATGCAGTATGTTTCAAAACACTATGTAAACACAATTTTTCATATGTGAATTTGTTTTTAGGGAAATGACATCGATTTTCTTAATTTGAGGAAAATACATCATACATTTGAAACAATGAATACTCGTTTACATATACCCATGAAACAAAACAAAAGCAATTCTTAAATATGTTTCAAAAAATGTAAATACAGTAAATATATATGACAAAAAGTTCATGTTAAAGTTCATGAAAATGTTCACATGTCACTTACAGTGTGCTTAAAAATATGTTGTCTTTCTACATTTCCTCTTGTACGTTACATCACTCTCTCTGATCAGTCCCCAGATATAATCACCAAGCATTCCCTCATTATACTGTCTCTGGTAGCTTCTTTCAAACAATTGTAAGTCCTGATGGAACCTTTCACCCTGTTCCTGTGCATATAAATTTATAAGCTATTTCTTGTCAATGTCAATCTGTTTTCTTTCCATTTAGGGCATTCTCTATTTCCATATTCCATGTTCTTAGTCATGTATTTTTGTCGGAGAGCATTTTTAGTTGGAGAGGTGATCTTTCGGTTCTCGCCAAATACTTGACACTCCAAATTTCATTTTTTCTGTTTTCTACGTTGGATATAAATTTGTCCCAGGATTGTTGGTGTGCTTGTCTTCCTATTTTATGAGCCTAATTACTTTCCTCTTTATAGTTTGCTGCAGATTCATCTGTTTTCTTTTGTAAATATTTTTTATATGTTTTTTCTTTCCATTTAGGGCATTCTCTATTTCCATATTCCATGTTCTTAGTCATGTATTTTTGTCGGAGAGCGTTTTTAGTTGGAGAGGTGATCTTTCGGTTCTCGCCAAATACTTGACACTCCAAATTTCATTTTTTCTGTTTTCTCCTCTATACCAGGCCTCGAGAGTGGATCTGCAACATCCACACGATATGTGGTGCCCAGTTCTTGTCTTGGGTTCCACAGGCATACCGAAATATGAACTGTATGCTAAGCAGATGTTAGTATCCTTTATTCTATGCTTTACTGCTTTCGATCCCAGGAAAATGCCACACACATAACAAAAACAGTCTGGAAGTCTGGAGTACGCTTACAACAACGGGAAGATGCCATTATTCATCAATTATGTGAATGTGAAACAGATAACTTACAATTGGTTATAAAAAGCAATGAAACAATTATATAAAAGTAGGAATACTCAGTGTAATTTAGTTAAGACCTAATCATCCAAAACAAGCTTAAAATTCACTTAAACAAGCAAAAGGTTTTTTTTTTTTTGTTTCATGGTGTAATCTTGAAACGCCTGAATCTCTTCAAGCTGCGTTTAGCCTAGTGATTATGTGGTTATAGGGTCACACAGTGGCAGTTTCTGGGCAGCTTTCAACCACGCAAAATGTATGGTACTCTAATTTTGATGAAACAGGTGAGTCCAACATTGTAGCGAAGCAGGAGCAGGTAGAGCATTGATTATGGTCTGAAGAACTGGATGAAATTTGGTCTAGAAGTCAGGTAAAAAGAAATATTCCTCCATCCAAAAGAATTGGAAAATTTAACATGCATTCTGAAGAAATGAAATCTTAATTCTGAAATTGAGTTAATAAATGTAGTTAGAAAGCACTGTGTAAGAAATACTGTATACCATGGTAGGAAGTTAATGATTTGCCCTAGTAGGGCCTATACATGTCTTTAACTCCATTTAGGTTAAAATTGTTTTGTGGTGTGAGCGTTATTCTATACTCTTTTGAGGCTAAAGTATTGTCTGGCACAACGGCACATCACTAGATTGCACTCAATCCCAACGCGAGCAATTATATGTAGGATAAATTTCAAAATAATATCTTGATTATTTTGGCTTTTAGAACTTGATAATCTTAAAACGTGGCACATTCACTGGCAGATCCAAGGGGGAGAACATGGTGGCCATGCCCCCCCCCCCCCCTAAACAAGGTCTAGAGTTTTAGTTTGTTACCTTCTTTTATTTGGCAAAATTGATTTAAATATTTATCTATATATTAGACTTACATAAATATTGAAAAATGATTATATAGTTTTGCACACTAAAAAAGTATTCGTAAGGCGAGAAAGTAAAAATAATACACAATATATTAGTAACAAATGTTTATTTTTTTAACAAAAATCTATGATGGCCTCCTCCAAAATGATCATTTGGATCCGCCCCAGAGCCCGTTATCATCCTCATGATGGTATCCTAACTGGTAATTTTTCATTAGGAAACCAAAAAATATTTGCAATATTATTATGGAAGTTTACACCAAATTTGAACATCCATAGCAGATAGAGTTTTTGAAAATATGCACCTATATTGTTTGATGTTATTATCTTTTTCATTTTATCTTTCTATCACACCTTTAGAATTAATTCATTTCCTACTTCGTTATCCATTTCTTCAGTCTTAAATTCACATTTTTAAAACATTGCAATACAACTCATTTGATATAAAGAGTGCTGAATTAATGAAGATGTTTTCATTCTGAGGGAAGTTAAGATTTCATCACTTCACTAAAAATAAAAATATATGATTCTTTGTGATATTAATGCTTTGCCTTTTAACAATATTCCATAATGTTTTTCTTTAAACAGTCGGTGATGTTTTTGGACATTGATTGGATTTATAATTTTTATTCAGTTAACAAATTGATTTTTCTTAAATCATTTCATTGATTCTTTTCTAGATGACTTTTTAGCTACTTGTATTAGTGATGCTTAAATACAAGCCTATTGTATTGAAGTACCACTCATGTGGTACTGAAATCCCCAACAATTAGATAATGATTATATATTCTCTCAACCTGCATGTAAATCTGTTCTCTTTAGTGTCCTTCTTTGTAGATGCAGGATTTTGGATTTTTTATTGAGGAGGGGGGGAGGCAAATTTGGGTGCTAATATAAACATGAAAATATTTGTTTATATTAATGCTTAAGTTAATTATGCTGCACTGTTTTCAATTATATACACTGTTTTCAATTTTGTTAATTATTTAATTGATTATTACTGAATGTTATTTATTAGATTAGTTGAACACAGAGGTGATGATTCTCATTGTTATTTGAATGGCCCAAACTGTTAATTCAATGATGAAAATTGAAAGTGTTTATTATTTATTACGATTGCAAATGTTTATATATAACTGTAGAATACATACTTTAAAATCTACATGAATAAATTATTTTAATTAAAATGCAATCTTCGGTTTTTGGGATGATTGAAAGTATTTATAGTTTTATTTATATCTTAAGTCTATAATAAACAGGAAATACTCTTTAATTTTAGAGTTAATTTGAGTGTTATAACTCATGATTTTAGGAACGAAACTGCTTATTTTGTAAGTAAATAACATTTAAAAGCAAAATATAATTTAAAGAAGATTTATTAATGAGAGATATTCACAATAACTCTGAACATTACCCCGCCCATTTTATAATACTGAATTAAAGTCACCAATTTATTAATTTATGTTATTAGCTCATCTTCATAAAATTATTGTTTGTTTATTATTAAATTTCTTCTCAAAATACAGAAACAAGTAAATCTTTTATAATATAATTTTTTTCTTTCTTCTTCTTCTTCCTCTTCCTTTTCTTCTTCTTAAGATTGGCAGGCCAGTTACCCCTGTTTCTTCCTCTGAATTCTGCCTCTGACTTTCCATAGGGAAATCTCTTCAGTCAGTTAGTGTGTGATTTCTAGAGAGTTACATATAGAGTGTATGATTTCTAGAGTTCATTCAATTGTTTTCTTAGAAAGAAAATGTCATTTATGATAAATTTTAAATGTTTTGTTGTTTGTTGATATATAGTTATTTATAATGAATATTGAAATTGCAATATTGAATGACTGTTGTTATTATAGAAAATTAGTTAAAAGTATTAGCCATCTCTGGTGACACTCAGTACCATTTGGAATACTGATTGCAGTTGTTATCCTTTTGTCTTTTAATGGATCCTTCATGTTTTGATTATCATTAAATTTCAGTTTCTGCTTTGCTGATGAGTTTGTAATTCATTTTTGTTATTTATCTTTCTCTTGTTGGAGAATAAATACCAAACAATTCACACTTGCTCATTTCAAGTGAAATAATTAGTACCTATTTAGCCTGTTAAAAGCAGAGAGACAGTCTTGGAAAACAGTTAGTAAAACTAATGTTGAGCATGTTTGAAATATGCATTATAATATTCAGATGTAGTTGGATGTAAACAAAGAAGATTAAAAAAAAGAACAAGAGTCATAAACCATTGAATTCACAATCTTTAATTTATTTTTTGCAACTGGATTTCCTAAAGAATTACCACATAAATAATTATTATTTTTTAACAAAACTTTCATTAATGAAAAACAAGACAAGGAAATCAATATTATTTTATATTTGATTGCTATTTTCATTTTCTAATAAACAAAAAGGCACATTTTTAATAATATTGAATTTAGAAAGTACATTAACCGCAAAGTACATTTTGAGCAAGTTCCTCTATAGGATAGTACAGACTCTGCTGCAACTGTAGTGTAAAATAATAATAATAATAATAGTAATAATAAAAAATAAAATTAAAAGTTGTAGCATAAGCTTTAGGAAGCATTATTTTGTTCATAAACTAGTAACAGGTAGAGCCAAATAGTCATTTACTTTGTAATGAAGGCGGTGTGTGCTTACTTAACAATATTACTTTTTAATTGACCTAGTGATCATTTTTTATACTCCTCTGTTGGGTATTTTTGAAATTTACCAACAATTTGGACATAATCTGTAAATCTGACAGAAGTTTTTGATTACTGCGAGAAACTGATATTATTTGTTTAGTGTTTGTCAATTCTGACCAATTTTTTTTAAAGAAATAATATGTACTGTTAATTGCCTCGTTTAATGACCCGTTGAAATAAGTATTTAGCAGTCCGAATCGTTTGATTTTCCCACACTTTTGTAGTTCATAAAATAATCGACAGAGCGTTTGTGGTTTCAGATTGTGTTGACAGAGTGCGCACATGTGTAAAAACAAGTTTTCATTGAAGACGCAGGGCAGAAAGAACATGCGTGTCCCAACATTGTCAACCTTCAATAATAAATGGCCTTGATAAATACAAGTTCCACTAGAGCATGCCAAAGAAGTAAAACTTTAGAAAACAAAAGCAGGTCCCACCGAGATTTGAACTCGGATCGCTGGATTCAGAGTCCAGAGTGCTAACCATTACACCATGGGACCTCAAGATTCGGGAGGATAATCTTCTTGTTAGCGATGACGTAACCGTCTTTTGATATAATCTTATTTGTGGTCGTATTCCATTCAATTGTATTAGAAGTAACCACGAAGTCTAGACTTCGTGGAAGTCTAGACTTGTAGACTTCGTGGAAGTAACTTTATTGACAGCTTCAGTAGGACAATATAATACGTTATTTTACTTTATTTAAGGTAACCGAAACCTTTTTTTATTCAATAGAACGATTATTATATTACAATAAGTTGTTAACAGATAATTAAAAACAATATTTTCAACAAAAAATCAGTTATTGAAAACATTATAAATTTGCTTAACATAAATACTTGCTAAGCATAATGAAAAATAAATTATTTATTCTGTTTAAATACGAATTGTTTAAAGGGCAAGGGCAATGCGTGTTCATTATGCGTATTCAATGCGTATTCATATACAGTTTTTACTGTTTTTTGACAAATAAATAAATAAATAAAATAAAGGTGTCAGCGTCTTCCTTGGCTTGTTTGCAAGACAATTGATAAATGTTTTTTAAATTAGCGTTGCTATTAAACGTATTTTGTTATTAGTATTAGCAAGAAAATTTTCTTTGGACGTCGTTTGCATCATTGTGTTGTCACGCACGACGTACGTAGTACGCAAGTTCTATTCTTTTTAATTTGCTAAAAGAACTTATTTTACCAACTTCTATGCCCTCAGGGTAGCCGTAAAAACTACTGCTTGTGACTGAGATTTTTATATTCTGTAGTCAACATAATTGTCACGGATAAACTCTTGTATCAAAAAACCCATGAGATATATAAAATATAATAAACAATAAATAAAATTTATAAATACGTCATAACTGACGTATTGAATTTGGACACTGAATGGCTTGTGTGCTGTTCGAATGCTTTATAGAGATCGGATTTGTTTCATAAACCATTGACAAATAAGGGCAACAAAAGCTGGCCTAGATCGCAGATCAAATACTGGTCTTCTAATTACTTAGCTACGGCAATTCTTTAAACAAGATGTGTTGGATCGATGGACTCAACTTGTGTGTTCCTATTGCTCATGAATGAAAGTAGTTGAACACCGTCACTCGGTATAAATTTGCCAGTTTCCAAGTCATCACCTGTGTTAATGCTCTTACTGCCCAAATTTCAATCCTCATGGCAGTTAATTTCATGTTCAGATTGTCCTGATTGATAATAACGTCAAGGTATTGAGGGAAAGGAAAATGATTCAGAAACCATTGATACGTCTTTCGCCATGCGTGTAGACACACTCTACCTTTGAGTGCTTCAGCTCTAAATGCTGTTCCCAATAATGAAATGTAACAGGAATTTTGGATCTTCTCACGAACATGGTGCACAGACGTCATTCCCATTGAGTTAAAAAGCTAAATTCTGAGAGAAAAGAAAAAGGCGTACACTAAAAACCCAATTTCGTGGCTAATCCGTTGATCAGAGAAAAAAACGTAAAAAACATCAAATGTAGATACATTTCATCTCTTTCATTCCATATCAGGTCAACAATTACGAAAAATGAACGTTTTTTTTGTTTGAATGATTGATTAGTGATTCCGGGCGCATCTATATTGCTAAGGTCATTAGTCCCGTAAGTGATCAGTAAGATCCGGCGCCAACCTACCTGTCAGCTAGTGGGGTGTTCCCCAACCAGGTATCTCCCACCAGTGGGCATCGCTCTATCCGGATCAAGCTCTAAGCTCTCGACCGGTCTCCCGGTTTGTGTGGTAGTGTAGTACATGTAAGTGTGTGTGAGGAAGGTGAGAGGATAGGACAAGGAAAGGAAGGAAATATCGCGGGCAGACCGTGGCCCGTTTGTTAGGGTACTGCTCCGGCATTCTCCAGGAATTGATCCGAGAAACCACGGAAACTACCGATCAGAAAACTACCACTATAGAACTCTCCTCCAGGGAATAGTCTGACTGGAATAAATAAATAAAAAAAGAAATCCTGCCACCGTCCTAAGTCGAACTTAGGGCCTCTGGGACAGAGGCACTGCAGTGACATTAGTTGATACCCTAAGTCACCCCTCCCTATACGATTTTAAGTGATGTTAAGATATGTTGAAATAAAGCAGGATAGTTCTCAATTTTTCAATTTTTTTGGCTCAAAACAAATTTTGCGGTGCTCGGGCGGCTAATTGTTGGTTAGAGAAAAAAATTTTAATGAGATGAATTGAAGGAAATTTTATAATTTTTTAAATTTCATATATTGTTATTATTTACAAAAGATGGATGCCTTGGAGGTACTTTGAAAAAAAAGAAGGAATTCCTGATTTTTACAAATTTTTTGTTTAAAAATCTTGTCTCTAAGCAAAATTCTTCTTGACAAACCTAATATTCGTGTCCAGCAAACCTAAAAACATGTAAATACCAAATATCAAAACTACACCAATACTTCCCGTTGTTAGCCCGTTTTGAGCACCATTTGACTGGACTATGTGCGATTCGTCTCTTCAATATTCCGATGAAGAAAGGATGTAAGTACTGTTTACTGAAATGTGAAATGAAGTGAGAGCACAAAAAATAGTTTAGATAGTGTTTCTTAGATCGGTTAAAGGCTGCACCATGGAAGACAAAATCCGAAATGAAGCAATAAGGAATGAACTAGGGATGCAATCAATAACCGAAATGGCGATCCATCATAAAGAAAAATGGAGAGAACACGTCCTCCGTATGCCACCAGAAAGGATTCCAAAACAAGCAATGGAATATAAACTAAATGGTAAAAGAAGTGTGGGAAGACCGAGGAAGAGATGGTGAGACCGGGACAGACCTAATTCTTGCTAGACAGAAGAAGAAGATTATAGTACGTAATGTTTTATAGTACGCCCATTTAATTCAGTTTTTTTTCTCATTGTAAGTCTGCTTAGGGTTATAGGAGGTTAGGACTCCTGTGTGCAATAGCCTTTTGGCATTCGTTTCTCCAATTCCAGGACCCTCCGTAGATTAACGGGTCATAGAAGATCGTATCTGATTTCTGGATGTGGGAGAAGATGGCGTGGCAAACGCCATGCTTCATATGTGTATTTTCCTCCAATATTTACTGTTAATGAAGTGATTACATATTTGTACTCATTTTGGAAGGAGGCTGAGTGAACCTCAGGATCACTGATTAGGAATAATTGAGTTTTGATTGCATATATTCAAGTTCAGATTCAGAATACCTGCAGCTACCCACAAAACCTGACTTCATTGCAAATATTTGAAATAGCTTTTTGCCAGGATTGGTTAGGCAGTCTAAGGACATGCTTAGCGCCCTTGCTGGTCAGGGGCAATTTTTAACGAAATTGTTTTATGTTCAAATATATAAATAATATTTTAGCATTAATTTTAAAAATTATAAGGGATATATTTTACTTCTAAGTCAATATTCAGTACTTATGGTTAACATGTCAATATTCTTAGGGGACCCCATGCTGTTTAGGGCCGATTAAGGCATTAATGTGGCCCTACCCTCTGCATCTGCTCCATTTATCGACTACACGAGTTGTTTTTTTTTTGTTCGAAACCTAATAATAAAAAATATTTTTTAAACAACCGATTCACAAAACATTCTTTATAACTGAATGTATAGTATTGAATGTGTCTCGGAGCTTTCTACCTTATCACGAAACTTTACATAATTGCTGATGAGCGCTATGCACCCATCTTCATTAGGTGGCAGCGATAATGAACATGTGTTTTTGTGTATTTGATTTTAAAATATTTAAATGATTTTTCTTTAAATTTAAGGAACTCGTTCTAATTTAGGAAGATTTTTACTATTTCCTTATCTGAAATCATTATTCCCATCTGATGTCTCGAAATTAGTACGGTGTATATCGAAATCAATACATTTCCTCCAAATTGAAAAAAAGGGAAATGCGCTTGACAGTTGATTTATGTATGTACTAGCTGAAGTACCCGGCGTTGCCCGGGCATTATTACAGAATATTATTAGACAGGAAGACTAATTCCATCTTTTCATGCCCTGCGGCTTGGCCTACATCTATATCTTTCATTGTATCTCTTCTCCGCTCTACTTCTTCCTGCCATGATCTGTCCGTCTCCGTCCCGATAGCAATGTGTTGCTAGTACACAATAATTTGACAATGTACTGAACCACTTAACAAAACAATATTAACTTCATCAGAAGTGCTAGAGACTACTGATATTGAAATTTGAATAATAAAATAGAAACCAAGGACTCCAAGAATATTTTATTTGCATCGACAAATATTTTTGTATATATTAATATTTGCTTATTTTTGTACAAAAAATGGATGATTGCATTAATTGTGAGAAATTGATATACAAAACAACACATTTATTAGTCTCCACATGTAAAGAACCATTGTTGCATTACATATCACTGCACTACTTAGTCTCTAGCTCATATTAAAACAAAGTTCAACAGGGTCAAAATTAACTGCAAAGAAGACAACTGGCATATGAAGAAAATGTAATTACAACAAATGTACAGAATCACTGTAGAATGTTTTATGGAAAACGACACATTTTGTAAATTAAACCAAAGCTTCAGGGTACACCACATTGGCAGTTTCATTATTTTTTGGAAGAAGCAAGAATTGGCTATCTTTTGACCCAACACGGGAGAGTGCTACATACAGCTGACCGTGAGAGAAGACGCTTTCTCTAAGATCGACACCAACAAACTTGAAGGATTGTCCTTGTGCTTTATTGTAATAGCGAAGCACGGTTTAACGGGAAACTGCAGCCTTTTAAATTGAAAAGGTAAATCAGACGGAATCATTGGAATTTGGAATTCTGGGTATTAGAGCATTTTCACCAGATACTGGACCAGTAAGAATTCTGGTGTGTAAAATATTGTTGGCAAACTTAATTATTTGAAGTCGTGTTCCATTACAAAGTTTTGGGGCATTGAGGTTACGAAGTAATATAATAGGTGTACCAATTTTCAAATTTAATATATGTGGTGGAAGACCTGCTGGGTTGAGCGAGTTTAAAAATTCTGGTGGATAATGAACACTCTCGTCATCATTCAGAACAGTGTCAAATGATCGATATTCTTTTGTTTCTGCTTGAAAGCGCTGTAGGATTTGATGATTAATTTCATCTACCACATTATTTTTTGGAGACAGTATAACTCTTTCACAAAACCATGAGTGTGTCTTATTTAGGATTGTTTGCACATCCTCATATTTTCTGAATTAAATCATCTATAGTGTGAACCACGTGACCATACCGATGATCTACTAATATATTTTGACTATTGGTAGTGGTAACTGAACCGCTTCCAACTGCGAGAAGCAATGCTGCAAATTGCGCAGAATCTGAGTCATCAGTTAACAAAGTCCTCATGTTTGTACTGAGAGTCATTATTTTAACGTTCTGCCAAATTGGGGATGTCTTTAAGCTTGCTTTGATTGTATCAGCTCTAGTGCCTTTAGCAATTACAGGCAAGGTTTGCCGGAAGTCACCAGAAAATACAACAGTAACTCCTCCCATTAATTTGGAAGATTATCGTACATCCCGTAAGATTCTGTCAACAGCTTCTATGTGACATCTGTTGCTCATGGTGCACTCATCCCAGATAATTAATACTGAATCACGAAAAACCTTTGCAATAGAACTATTCTTACTAACATTACATGTTGATTGTTCTATAAAAGTTGTGTTCAAAGGCAATTTAAAGGTAGAATGTGCTGTTCTCCCACCTTTTAATAATGTTGCTGCGATTCCAGAAGACGCGACTGCAATGACAGTTTTTCTCTCTGATCTACATTTATCAATAAGTAAATTGATTACAAACGTTTTACCGGTGCCTCCAGGGGCATCAATGAAGAACAGGTTACCGTTGTCATTTTGAACACTGCCAATAACTGCGCTGAAGATTGTTCTTTGATCAGGAACTAATTTTGGCAAATTTTCTTTTAGGTATCGATGCACATCACACATACTATATGTATCTCTTGTATAGTCAGAACTTTGTCTACTTGGCTCAAGAATAACAAAATCACGAAGTCGCTTATCACTGAAAGATGCAATAAAGTCTTCTAGAATAATTAATCCTTCATTGAATACATCCACTGAGAATGGTAAATCTTGGTTGTCTTCATGCAAACGCTTTTGAAAAAGAATATCCTCACACATGACTTCCTTGAATTCACACCACAAACTGCTTGGATCAGATGGCTGACAGAATACCAATAGTATCGCAAATAGTTCACGAATATGTGATGGTGACTGTGTAAGTGCAGCATCACTCAGCGTGTGTTTCCAATGCTCATCATTTTCTATGAGGCCCAGTTTCTTACTCGCTGTCTGGTAAGAAGGCTGTACAATACTGTTCACTGTTTTTAGCATAGCAAAAGAAGTTGGACCACGAATGTGATGTAGAAGCAGACGAAGGTAATAGCATTCTGTGAAGTTTGGATGCACACTGTAAACTCTTCCAAGAGCAGCATCTTTCCTTACACCCAAATGCCCTGCAACCAGTTGTCCACGTTTCCTTCTCTGCCAATTTTTATTTCTCCAGACATAAAATGCAGGCACTTCACAATAAAGCAAAGTTTTTGCAAAATCATCATCTTGGCACAGTTTGAAAAAGCCAGTTAATGTTGTCTGAGGAGGATTTTCTAAAACTTACAGAATATTATGCTGGTTGAAATACACCCTTTGACCATTTTCTAAGTGCACCGCCAGATGAATTACAGCTGGGTATCTTTCATGAATTGGCAGCTCAAATATTCGCCAGAAGGCTTCCGATGTGCTCAAGTAGCGACCATTTATGTACTTTTCAATTTCATTGCAATCATTTTGTACAGTAAAAGTTGCTCGATCATTACCTTTGTTAACATACTTAGTAATGTATTTGATTGCTTTCACAGAGTGACAGTATTCTACATTAATATGAGCTGAAAAGCATCTGCTTAGGACTGGTGAATGCGGAACAACCCATCGATTATCCACTTGTGTATCAGAATGTCTACCCAAAACTGCAATGTGACCACCATCTTCAGGCGAACGTCTCCTATAAAGTGGATATCCATCATTGTCTGACTGAGTATGAACAGTGAAAGAGCGTGGGAATCTCTTATTGCATTTACCATTGACCATACATGGCGATCGTGAATTGTATTCTCCACATGGTCCATGAATCATGTGTTTGGAAACAATTTCGTAAAGAAGAGGATCTTCTTCTTTATTGGGTATCTCAGCACTAATAATTAAGTCAATTTCATCTGGTTGTATTTTTCTTTGAAGCCAAATCAGAATATGAGCATGGGGCAATCCTCTTTTTTGCCATTCTATTGT
Source organism: Acheta domesticus (assembly GCA_031308135.1). Lineage (NCBI taxonomy): Eukaryota > Metazoa > Arthropoda > Insecta > Orthoptera > Gryllidae > Acheta > Acheta domesticus. The sequence goes on along the minus strand of JAHLJT010003656.1, from coordinate 26,671,785 downwards.
TGACATATGGCATACAGTTGCGCCAAAAATGTGGTTTTTGATGATCAAATTCATCAAGTTTTGGTATTTCAGATGAAATACACGTGAAATAATATCATGTCTGTCATGAGGATTCTGTCCCACATACAATTCATGTCTGATTTCTGGCCATTCGGGGTTGCATGTCATTGTAATAAAAAGATCAGGGCGACCATGGTGTCTCACGTATGTCATAGCATCCTGGGTTTTCTCATGGAGGTACCTTGGTGAACCAGTAAAAGTAGATGGTAAAATGACCTGCTGTCCAATATTTAGTGGATTTATGTTAGCGTCATTGTTAATTGCATCTCGAAGATGAATGTAGTTCTCTGCTCTTAATGTTTTTTGATTTTGTTTGATATATCCAAGTCTTTCTGTAATCATTTTAGCAGCCATGTCAACAACAAACTGATTCAATAATTGCTGGAACATTAGCAGAAAATTAACTGTACCTTCCCTCACCATAAATCTATAAGAATAGTATTGCATGCACGATATTTTCTTTGAAAGGTTTTGGTTTGCTCTTCCTGAAATTAGTTGTGGAATATTAATAGAATACCCATCTTCTCCATTAACAAATATGAGAGGATACTGAAGAGGGTCGTAAGCACGATGTAACTCTGAAACACGCTGTAACTTTCCATTTCTACTGTGCAATACAATATCTCGGTGCCCTTTATATTCATCCACCAGTAATATAGCCACTTCATTTGTTGTTGGTTGGTTGAAACAGCCTCTATGATAATTGACAGGGATAATGTCAGCTCGGATAAGGATTTTGTAATCCAGAATATTTGGAGGTGCTTGTTCTATGGCAGCCTTGAAACTTTTAATATACTGATTGTGTGTGTGCAACAAACTCTGTATCATTTGTATAATTTCTGGATTTAAATTAGGTACAATATTTTGACGCAAAGACATTTGGTCTGCTTCAGAAAGGAAATACACCTGCAGAAATCTAGGGTTCGTTGTTGGAAGTAAACTACCAATGCGATGATAAATTTGGCCCTGAATTTTGAATGTAGGCATGTAAAATCCTTCTTTATGTTCTGTACAGCCAAAAGATGTCATCTGAAAAAGACAGTTGTATTGTCTCAAATGGCATAGGAAATGCTTTGATAATGGATGTTCACCAAGTAGCAGGCTTTTCAAAATGTCAGGAGGCTCCACTAAAGGCCTTAACTTTACTTTCCCATTAGAACAACACATGCTATTATGTTCGAATGCCCATTTTTTTGCTCCACAAAACATACAAACATTTTCCATATGACCAATCTGAATATCTGAACTATGCAAATAATCAAATTGGGGGTCATAATGAAAAGCTGAGCTGCTTCCTAGGGAATTGTTGGTATTGACTTCTCTCCTTGTAGTATTGTCGTCTTCAGTAAGTTGCTCTTGCCTTTGTGTAGCCGATTCTGAACTTTTATATTCTGCCCATCTTTTCGCACTTTTATTATGTTTTGACAAATGCGTCTTCCGCTTCACCATTGTTTTCAACAATTTAGAATTCACAAATTTCTGAAAATAAGAGGTTATTTTATAATTTTATAAATAAGAGGTTATAAAATATACGATATCTATGTTATGTACATTGTACAATACTATACATTCTGTACTTTTTACTTCCTCAACCTTACTCAACTACATTGTATATTATTGTACTTTTTACTCTCTCAACCTAACTCAACATTATACTGTATATTATTACTTAATACATCTACATTGAAATTTCTTACCACTGTTGTTACGGCTGTCTCTCAAACGATACACAAACGTTCTGAACTAACATTCACGGACATGTGTAAATAGCCGTATTCAAACCCCAGCGAATTTCGTAATAATTCTGGCTGTTGATGAAATGAGCAGTAGATCTCAGACATCCTCAGTTTTTACAAAGAGTGCGCCTCAGGTGGCGCAAAGCTAAACTATTAACATTGATGCATTCTTGAATCTACGATGTAATGCTAGTCGAAAAATGTCCAGAAAAGTAATTATTTTGTGAATATGTTAAGGTTTATGGTTGTAAATCATAGCCTATGTTACTCCAGACCTTTAAAGGAAGCTAGTATAAAAGTTTCATCAGTATTGGTTCAGTAGATTCAGAGATTATCGCGTTGTAAGTCAGTGCAGTTCTGTCTTTATATTCGCGTTGTAAGTCAGTGCAGTTCTGTCTTTATATATTAGTATAGATTATGTATACGCCATAGATCTTGCTAAGTGTAGAGGGAATTTGTTTCCATGGCGACGTCTAATCAATACTCTGAACAATGATATTTAAACTCCAAAGTGGAATATAAATTTCAGATGACCCGTGCTTTGTATTGAAGTGGAAGCCATTTTTTGTATTAAGGAAATTCTACTTAATTGCAAAGCAAGAGGCATCAGAACTACTAAGTAACTAGAAAGTAACTTTTGTTGAGGAAATAAACAATAATTGAGATTGAGCCAAAAAAAAATGCTTCGCCCACGAAATCTAAACAATTTTTCACTTTCTCACTACGGAGTAGAGAGAAAGTTACGTAATGCTGCGCGAAAAACTAGCGAATTTTTGACAGAAAAACTCTGATTACAGAGCCCTGGTAACGAAAAAGTCTCATAATACGTGGTGTAGCCAGAATCCATGTTTTGTGGGTTCTTGAAACCAAAAAAAGTCGAATGACGGCAAAAAGGCTATTTGTCCGTCGGCGATTTTCTCCAAAATTGATATTCTCCAATCGAACTGACTGTCACGGCCCCTTGAATTACGGCGAAAAAGCGAAATCTTCCCTCCAGAAACTACTCTTCTTTTGCCTTCATATTCAAATCTTTGTATGAAATACGGATCCACATTCCATTCCCGTTTCCAAGCCCTTCATGTACTTCTTCACAGTGTGTTGGTAGTTTTGAATGCATTCTTGAACTTGAAAAATATGTAATACGAAAAGAAATGATCTGAGTAAAGTCTATAAAAAAATACTACTGGTTTATTGGCAAACACGCTCTGAGAAACAAAATTAATATTTATAATACAATAATTAAATTTATATGGACCAATGGAATAGGATTTTGGGGTTTTGCAACCGCCTCAAACTTATAAATTCTTCAGATATTTCAAGCTAAACTTCTGAGGTAAGCATGTGGTACCGTGGTACATTAGAATGATGTTTTCCATCAAGATTTAGAAATACCAACAGTGGCCGAAACTATAGGAATTTCGAGTCTTTGCTGATGATTGAGAAACCTCAAACATCAACAAATACTAGAAAGACACCCAAATTGTCCGGCAATGAACATTTTAGATAAAAGCTTGATGCATGAAGACTAAATAGGTTTAAGACTCCAGATTGAAGTCATAGATTTTAGTTACTTTACAAGGAGGGTCACCACTGGGCGACTTCTTTACGCGTGTTCCTATGTACGATTTGCCTAATATTCCGCATTTGAACAGAACAAATAAAAAAAAACATTCAATTTACACGATTCAATTGCTTCTTTTCTGTGTTAATTTTTCTTTGCAAAGAAATATAATAATTTCTTTTGTAACTAATAAACAATTTACATATTTCTGGAGTGTTTATACGCTTCTGAAATGCAAATTTTTGCCTAGAAAGTGTTTTTTCAAACCAACGTTTGAGTGCTTATTGCGGCCCCGCCATTTAGAATATTGAAGGAGTTTAGTAAACAAATATGCTTAAAGTTGACTTGAGTTTACTTTCGAAGTCTCGTTGTTTCCTCTCTGGTCACCATGTACATTCAGTTCCTTCTTGCAATGGGTCTAAGTACGTTCACAAATTACTCAGTGTTCTCAGAAATAAAAGAGTTCCTGCTTTATTGAGTACTGAATCAAAATGCTGCTAAGGCTAGGTGTCCTGACCTTATGTTATCTAAAAAATTGTGATAAAGATCCTGAAACAGAAATATCGGACGCGAATTTATGAAAATGAAATCGCATCATTCAAGTGTCTTTATTTGCATGATGCTTTCTTGGACAAGGGTGTGCATCTTTTTACCGATGACGTTTGGAATACTCGTTTTATTGATCTCCCGTTGAATGGTTTCACAGGCTCCGTTGATTTCTAAACGTGTGAATATGTGAGAGTTTGTGAGTTGGAACGTGCTTTTCAACGGACTGGCTCACGCTTGTTTCATCAAACATCTTTTATCACGACTTATGCAGCGTGAGATCATCTTTGAAGGTGGAATTTAACAAGTTTGTACTGGTGAACGTCAGTGTGGTACTGGTGAAGCTTCTCTTGTCGCTCGTGTTATTTTAAATGCATAGAACAGGGCGGCTCGTGCTTAGGTTGCACGATTGCACGGTTGAACAACCCCCAGATAATCGAAAAAAGATCTCATATCTTAGGAATATACATGTTCTTTTTAATGGCATTCAATATTCAAGACATGGCAGCAATGTCGATGTATTTGAAATCATTTTGAGACCAAAGAGCGTCCAACTGACGCTGTCTCCGGTGTCTGGTGCCTTGTCAGGTGTTGCACCACTCTCTTGGCGGTATAACTGGGATAACTTCATTTACTGTTTGGCCCTTCGATTTAACACAGGGAATATGCGGCCTTTTGATGGCGCAACCAGATCGCTGTCTAGCACTGCGCGGCGACTGAGAGAGTCTCAGGGGAAGACCAATATTCTGTTGTAGTGTGACTCGCTGCAACGTAATTTTATGAATTTCGCTTGTTATTGAATGTACCTAAGTTCAGTCAATTACTGACGGCATTTACTGCATTATTTATGATGTTTAGAGAATTTGTTTTCATTTGATATAAGATTCATTGATTCAAAATATACACTTGATAAAACCATTTGGTTAAGTTGGCCGTTCTGGAAGGAAGACCTTTTCTGCCTCTCTCGGTGGATGCACATTTCCGCCTGCAGCTACAGTCGGGGAGAGCGCTAGTGGGAATACAAGCGTGTGTGTGGAAGGATCCTTATTACAAAATATACCGGGGTAGTGAAATTTTTGAAATAAAATAATTTTGTGTGAAACGTGTCGAAGCAATATTGCTTGTTGCAATGTGCTGGAGTCGTACGTATGTACTCAGTGGAAATCAAAGCCAGAACCAGTGCGCTGGAGGTGTGTAGACCTGACAGGGACACCACGCATAAAATTATGTAAGTAATTTTATGCGTAAATTAAAATTGCGCTATTTTAAATATAAACTTTTATTTAACTTAGTTTTAATAAATTTGAATTGCCTAAATTTTTGAAATTACATTTCCGTCATTCGATGCAACCTCCAGTCTGTTGGGGCCACAGCCGCCACTAGTATAGAATTTGAACAGATTAAAACACAGGAATCCTCCCCTCCTACGTCCTCGCAAATTTTTTTCTTCAATAAAATGGCGATATCGAATTTTTACACGTTCGCAACACGTTTCGTAGGATCAATGTGACGGTTAAATGGAACGGAAAAATTTCTATTCACATGAGAACGGCAGCTGAAGAGACACACTTCACAAGTGAAGCACCAGCCTTGATGTATCATATTCGTATCTCTCCAGAATTAAAAGATTGAATGATTCAGTCATAATGTTAGAAGGGAAGAATTTAGACCAGGAGAAGGGCGTCCAGAAGGGTCAAAGGGAGAGGTGGAGGAAAACGAAAGAGACGAAAGACCTAAAGATGTAGGCGTCGCAAGTACGTTTCATATGGATGTGCCAGTGCCGGTGCCGGTAGGGCTAGGCGTGGCAGGACGGGCGACGCCCGGAGCCGTGAGAGGTACTAGACCCGAAAATAGAATGCACAAAAATAGACTAAAATAAAATTTAAAAAGTTATTTATAAGTGACAAAATATTTGCATTAATATGCAGACCTACAACGAATTTGCTAGTCATTATTTCATAATGTTTTAATGTGGGGGGGAGTCCTGTATTTGTTTTTTCCCGATGCCTGAAATTGTCTAACTCCGACTCTAAAAACCTTGTCACTCTAGGAGGTCATGGTTGTACTGAAATGCATTTAAAGCGTGTCGGATCCAATGTAAGTCTTCAGAGGTTTCAGTTTCGGAATGAGAAGAACATCTGTAGGTTTACTGTCCCAGGGAAAAAGCGAAATTTTCCCTCCAGACTCTGCCCATCCTTTGCCTTCCATATTCTCATCTTTGCAAGGTATACTACACATTCTATTCTCGCTTCCAAGCACTTCTTGTGTTCCAACATTGTGTGTTTGTAGTTTTGAATGCATCGTTGAACGAACTTGTCGCATGCTCCTCGCGTGCTACGTCACTTGCAGCAAGTCTTGAGACATCTTCATCTCTGTTCAGCGTAAAGAGTTTTGAAGGAGGCATAAAAAGTTCTCCCTTATTTTAGCTTTTGTTTTAGTGATTTGTCATTACTCCCCCCTGTTCATTCTTCTATCTCTCGGGGCTTCGTGCAAATACTGTTTCTTGACAGACTTCAGTGATGGGATGATCAAACAACACGTTGATGAAACATTTGCAGGTACTTTGATAGCACGCCCATAGCTGAATCCCATCCAGCAGCAACGAATGAAAAGTTAATGTCCATTCCTGTAATCTTTTCTTGTTTCGTTTGCTCGTCATGATAACTAAGGGGCGGATTTAAATGAAGTAGCATTTTTTTTCTTTTCACTTGAGAACAATGCTGTTTGACGTATGACGTTTGCTGTATAGACATTAATTTTGTTGTGACAAAAAAATAACCCATTTTTATGTCATTTTTTTGTTGCATTTTTCGTCGATTTCGACTAATAAGTAATTTTGTACATATTTCAGTAATTTTTTAATGCATTTCGCTGATTTCATTGATTTTAATAACGTTTTAATGGTAATTACTTCAAATAATATTTACGAGATACAACAAATGTTCTCCACAGAATCCTTGAGTACCCCATTCGATTTCTTCGCTCAGAACTTTAACTATCAGACTTTGTGAGTATGTAATCAAGGGTTATGTGATGCCTGTCACCGCCATTGTCGGTTCGGCAGATTTCACGATACCTAAAAACAGATTTCCTGGTAAAGAACAGTCCAAACCAAAATTGTTCTAGATGAGTTCACTTGAACGAAAGGAAGAAGTCTCGATTACATCATAAAAACAAGCTCTTCTGACATATCCAACAGCTTGAGTTGTTCATCGGAACTGATTTTGCTAATATATGTTTCGTCATTTTTCTTTGCTTTGAGGGCATTGTAAATCATATAAAGAGCATTTGATTGATAATTTTTGACGATGTTTTAGGGAATCAAAATCCTCCCCCTACTCATTACTGACAGTAAACGATAGAGATGATTGTGTGCTCAGAAATAGTCTGAAGTGACAAATATCTTTGTTTTGATGATTGCACAAGTGGACTGATTGATTGATTGGTGATTTAGGGGAGCGTCAACTGCTAAGGTCATTAGACCTGTAAGTTTATGTGTATATCGCGGGGGGTGGCGGTGATCTTCCCTCGCAGATTGACGAGACCTACGGAGGTTTTCCTTACCAACGTGGCACCGCCCCAGCCGGGACAAACTCCAAGTCCCCGACTGGTCTCTCGACATGTGTAGTTGTGTAGTGCATGTGGGTCTAAGTAAGGAATGAGGATAGGACAAGGAAGAGGAAGGAAAGATCGCGTGGTCCGTGGCCCGTTTTTTTTAGTTCCGTCTTAGCGTGGTGTTAATCGCAAAAACCATGGACAACTACCGATCAGAGGAGCCGGCCGCTAGAATTCTCAACCGGAGAGCGGCTGAATTCGACCTAGCTATCTAGCTAGTGTGAAAATCCTGCCACCGTCGGGACTGGAACCCTAGGACCTCTTGGTCAGAGGCATTGCAGTATCATCAGTTGATGCGCAATTAGTGGAAGTGATCGATTGTGGCCAGGTAGAATGGAATCCATCTAGCGGATCTCTTTGTGGTCATTCGGACAGAAGATGACTATCAGAATAAAAGAAAAGGGTCTCTGCTCTGAATAGGCGTACATATGCTAAAGCCTACTCCCTGAGTCCCTATAATCCGGCTTAATTTACTGACCTCCAAGTCCGTTCAGAATAGTACAAGCATTACCCTAACAAATAGGCCACGGGAGGGCGTCAAATACAGTTATAGCACTGCAGCACTTTGCAGTGTGATTTTTAGTAGTTCTATTAAATTGCTCGACATATTTAGAATGCTTGACAATTAAAAAACCCTAGGCATTTTCAATTTTTTTAAATGGTAAATATTTAGTTGACATTGACATAACCTGATTATGATGAGTTCAAGCTCTTCTGACATATCCCGTGTCTGCGCATGCGTAGATGTCGAGAGTCTGTTTTAGTGATGTCAAACCTCTTCCCCCAACGGATCAGCGGCTTGCAAGCGGTGGCGGCTGATGCCCCAACCAGCTGGAGGTTGCAGCTCCATCGGATGACGAAAATATAATTTCCAAAATTCAGAACACAAATGTATATATAATAATAATAATAATAATAATAATAAGTTAAATGGTCAGCGAGAGACTTGGAAGGTCTATCAAGACTAGTCAGAACATAACTGACAAAACACCGAATGAAACATCCAAAATCAGCAATAGAACGGGTGACCCTTTCAATACTGATGGGTGGCATGGGAATCACCGACATACCGCGACTCCATAGCAATCAAATTAACGACCTCAGATGCTACTTTCACGAGAAGCAAACCGACAATAGAATGTTTGATGTCATTTGTAAAGCCGATGTAAAGGCAACTCCACTGCATCTATCAGAGGCTGCCACATTCACTGCAAAGAGTACATCAATAGAAGATCAGAAAAAAAACTGGAAGCAAAAAGAATTGCATGGCACATTTCCGAATCAATTAGTTTTGTTTGTAAGTTTGTCAATTAGTAAGCAGCATCAGTTTGCAGTTCTTCTATGCCTTCGGCATTTTTACCTACTTTTTCTGCTTTACCATTCCGTATGCTTATGATGGCGCATTTATCCAAACCGAATCTCATCTTAATATCTTGGCTGAGTATCCTGGTATTAAGGAACACAATTTTTTGTGTTACAGCATAAAGCTTCAGATCGTCCGTAAATAAAAGATGATTTAATGTCTTAATGGTCTGATGAAGTAATTCTGTAGCCAACGGTACTATTGTGTAATAGTGATGATAACGGATTTAAGGCCAGACAGAACCATAAGGGTGAAAGAGAGACTCCTTGGAAAATCCCACGTTTAATGTTCACTGTAAATATTTTCTCCTTATTAGCATGCAGACTTACCCTCTATGTTTGCATCAATGACTGTAGTATGTTTATGATCTTCGGAGAAACCTGTAGATTCCAAGGATTCTTATCAACCAGTCCTAAGGAACCGAGTCAAACGCTATTGTGTAATCTATATAACACGTGAAGGTTTTTCTGCTTACTCTGGACTTGTTTTAAAATTACAGAATCTATTATAACTTGGTGGTTGCAACCTAGCCTTCACTAATACATTATTTTTGTTCCTCTGCTATTAATCCTTTTCATTCACAATGCTCATACATTTTTTCACTGATCAAGGATGTAAATAATTTGTAAATAGTTGACAAACACGTTATTGGTCTGTGGTTTTGTGGTTGTGTTATTATTATTCGCCCGGCAATATTGGCGGAAAGAACAACAAAAACACCTGAAATACTATACAAATTAATAGTTTAGCCGATAAACTACTCAAGGAAGTGAAAACGATTCTGAAAGACCCTCAGGGTGCAAGATGCAGCATTACTTACTCGAAATATTAATATAATAATGAAACATGATTTACAAATTCTCTATCCACATTTATTTTCCATCCCGGCGAAAACGTTGTTCCGTAACCATCTTACACAATCCTCCTCTCTGCCCTCCACCAGGCTGGACCGGTTCGAAAGAAGACCCGGAGATGCGAAAACATCCAATTTGAGCTCGTAAATTTCGCAAGGAGGAGGAGAAGGAGAAGGAGGTGGTGGTGGTGGTGGGAGCCGGGGCGGAGGTCGGGGCCGGGGAGCCCGCAGGGAGAGAGGGAGAGAGCTTTCGCGGGCTGCCGCAGCGTGGCGTTGCGTAAGGCGAGCGGGGGAGACGGCGCGGCGGCGACGGCGGTGGCAGCGCTGGCGTACGGGGCGTGGGGGGCCTGGCGTTCTCCGGTGCGCACCGGTTCCCTCCGGGTCGTTGCCCGGCCGCGCCGCGCCGCGTCGCCACTGTCGCGGCGCGGGGCTTCGCGCAGGCAGGCAGTGGAATCGGGCCACCACCGCTAAGCCCACCTTCACGGGCATTGTTTGGCGGTGCAACGCGTCCGAAGAATTGAGGCCTTGCAAAGCCAACGGAGCGAAATGCCAAAATGTGTTTTTTTTATTATTATTTGTTTATGGTCACCCCCCAGAAAAAGCTAGGTCATTGGCGACCGCAATTACAAAAATACAGTATTTACAAAAGTATACACCTGTTACAAACACACTCATACATACAATTATATGAAACATAAAGCACTGAATTGTTAAATACCATTTATCAGATTAAATTTCGTAAGAAGTTGAATAATCTTCATGTGGCCTGAGTAGGCGTTGAAGATACAATGAAGAACACTATTAACGTTGAAACTTTCTCTGTCAGTCGTCATTGCGTGGCAATAAAAAATGAGGTGTTTAGTCGATACTGGGAGAATGCAATTTGGGCAAAGATGAGGAGTAGTCTTCTTCATCAAATAGGTATGGCTAAGCTTAAATTGACCTATTCGCAGGCTGGTTATAATCACTTGATATCTTCTGCTTAGCCTAATTGACGTGATGGGGATTGACATTTTTTTCTTTCGGGAAATCAACAAAAACTATGTTAATTCATATTCTTGACATACAACCAGTGACATCACTAGGTAGATGTTACAACTACTTGGAAGGTGTTTTGAACATCGCCCTTTTTACTGCAAGTACCAGGTGTATGCATAATTTTTTACCGTTTTTTTGGTAGAGAAAGCACGTAATTTTCAAGGGAAATTCTTTTGTTGTTTATTCAATATATTGACCACCAGTTTCTACACATTTCTCGTATCTTTCAGGTAAATTATAAAAACTATACCAGAAAAACTGCTTGTCTTTCGTCGAACCAGTTTCCAACTTTCTCGACATTGCTAAAGTGCTGCTCTTCGAGAGCATGCCCCATTGATGCGAGGAGGCGAGAGGGAGTACAACGGGTGCGGAAGGATCCAAGCGATTTCAAGGTGTCTTTCACTCTTTTTGCTGTGTGAGACGGCGCATTGTCGTGCATTCGCCTTTGCTTGAAATCGTGTGGGACCCATTTACCCAGGTTATTGTTCTTCCCCCAGTGCTTCAGTGTGATTGATGTCATGATGATGTAGTGAAACACATGGTAGGAGAAGTAAAGTACTCCGCAATCTCTTGGTGAAAACATCCATATCTTTTGCGCCACTGCAACTCAGCTTTTCGCTCTGCGTAAATGCACATTGCTACACACACACCACACACACATACACACACACATACACACACATACACACATACACACACACATACACACACACACATACACACACACATACACACACACATACACACACACACACACACACACGGCTGCCGCTATCGAGACCACCGAGGGTAACCGCTACTGTCATTGCTATTTATGCTTTCTGTTGCCATTGCAGTGTCTCCGACCGGAAGGTCCTGGGATTCGAGTCTCGAAGGTGGCAGCATTTCTGACACTAGCTAGATAGGTCACGGACCGCGCGCGATTTTTCCTTCTTGTTCCTTATAATTTTCTCTCCCCTTACTTATATACACTCACACTTGCACTACACTACACACTTGAGACCAGTTGGGAGAAAGCTTGTTTCGGGTGAAGCGGCGAGCCACTGACACAGATACCTGGAAGGGGAAACCTTGCTAGCCGACATGTAGGCCGGCGTAGGATCTCAGGTTCCAGCAGGTGAGGAACACCATCTCCCGTATTAAAACGTGAACTACGCTTACGGGACTAACGAACGTACCACGTGGTGCGCCCGCAAACTTTAAATAATCAATCATCAATTTTCGTCTAAAGTCCGGAAATTTTTCCAACTAAAAAAAATGCTCCATCGTTTTTGATAATTTTTTTTGGTCGATAGTGTAAGGACGTTTAAGAGAATGGTGGGGGGCTCACGTTCGTTAAAAACCCTAATATTTCGACAATTGCAAAAGTTCAATTTTTTTCGGAATCTTCCAGCAGCTAAAATATTAAAGATCGAGACTTTTCCCCTTGATGAAATCTGTTCATTAAAAACAGGTTTTGAAATAAGGTGATTACAATTTTTCGAAAATTTGAATATTTTTCGTGAAAAATTTGCGTTATTTTGTAACTGTAATTTTGCGTGAAAATACAGGCGAGAAAGTATGTGCTGTTTTAGCACCACCAGTTTTTAATTCAATATATCTCAACCTTCACAATGTACAGTGTAAATATTACATGCGGTTCCACAATTCTACAGACTCTTGCAGGGTTTTTGGAGGTGGTCATGTAATTAAAAAAAAACAGATTAGAAATTGCCCGTGTGTTGGAAAGTGTATTGCGTTTCATTTTCCGGTCTGCTTCGAAGCAAACAATCCAAATGCGCCGTAATATGAAAGATAACTTATCTTGTTAATGCTGTAAATTATGGTAAGTCTTCTTACCGTTTTTTGCGTATGATAATCTGTGAGAAAACTGGTTTAGATAGAGCCCCCTTCACTATCCAAAAAAATAAGCATACGACCTCCCTCTGTGCGAGCGGTCGCTGACTCACGGTTGCTGCTTCTGTTCATCGCGCGAACCTCGCCTCACGCTTAGCACTTTTTATTACCCGGGGATCTCCTACGAAAGATAACGGGAAAGATTCCAAGAATTCGTGACTCGCTTAATCCACATGTCGTTGGCAGAGGAGCGACCAATCGCTGCTATTCCTTAAGCCAAGTCTCCTCCCAGAAGCCCCGGAGGGTCAAGGTTCAAGAGATACAGTTTTTGTGCGGGCGACAAAATAAAAGAAACAGCCAGCATCAAAAGGAAGCCATTTTCAGATTCCCACATTTTCATGTGTCTCAATCCTGAGACAAAAAAAACTTAGCTGCATTGCACAACTAATCCAGATATTTTTTACTGTGTTTTTTTACAGAAAAAAACTAGTATTTCTCTTAAATAATCGCCAGTTTATGTTTCGGGGGTCATCGATGTGGGTACCATACTTAATATTAATATTAGTAATAATAATTTGTTTCGTGAAAAAGACATTTTATCCTATCGATGCTGTATGGGGAAGGGTAAAGATACATTTTACATTCTTCACTGGCATTTATTTAATTTCAGTTATCGCAGGCAACGTGTCATTATTAATTACAATTTATTTTTCTCTAAAAATGTCACTATCCAGTGGGGGGAAAGAACACCGCTCACAATAAGACATTCACTACACTAACCTTAGCGGATGAATAATGACCATAGCAGATTATGTACGCGGAATCATTAACCTGTCATTCATAATTGGGACTTCCTTCAATGTCACGTGTTTGTTTGCGCTGTTAATTACAAATCATTTATAAAAATCAACCACTAACAATAGTGTATTGAGAAAAAATTAAAATTGTTAGTTTTTTCTCATTTGACAAAAATCAGTGTTGCCACCTTCGTGGAACCAAATTATGGTGACGTGAACTGAAAATAACCGCGGAATAATGGGGTTTAATCAACGCCACTTGCATAGATCTATTTAGGTGGGGTTGGTTTAATTCCCGTCATACAAGGATCATAGATCCAAAACACAAAAAACCACGTTTTTTTTACAATTTCTTGGAATCTGCGGTCGGATCGAAAAACAAATTATGAGTTCCCCAATAGGGGTCCGAGACGCGTTCAATGACACCTCGTATGTCTCGATTGGTGCACGGGAAGTGGTCTAGGCGTGGGAAAGTTATGTAACGCTGCTTGAAAAAACGGCGTATTTTCGGCAGAAAAGTATTAATTGTCGGGCCCTGATAACGTAAAAGTGGATAAATCCAGTTGCTAAATTAAGAAAAAAATCCTCTAACACGGGATGTAGCCAGATTCCCTGATTTGTGGGCCCTTGATACCGAAAAACCAATTCAAAGCAAAACGTCCGTCTGTCCGTCCGACCGTCCGTCCGACCGTCCGTCCGTCCGTCCGTCCGTCCGTCCGTCCGTCCGTCCGTCCTTCCGTTTGTCCGTCCGTCCTTCCGTCCGTCCTTCCGTTTGTCCGTCTGTCCGTCCGTCCGTCCATCCGTCCGTCCGTCTCTCCGCCCGTCCGTCTGTCCGATACCGAAAAACCTATTCAAAGCAAAACGTCCGTCCCACCGTCCGTCTGTCTGGCCGTCTGTAAACACTTGCGCCTAAACCATGCGTAGGATATTTTCCAGATTGAAGAAACCGCTGTCCATCGGACTCGAGTCGAAGCTTTGAGATTTTATTTTCTTTGAGATTTTCTTCGAGTCGAAGCTTTGAGACATTCTTAAAAATTTGGGGGTACTTTACATAAAGTCCCTCAACAAGATATTTTCAACATTTTCTCAAAACGGCTCCAATTTTTTTCTTTAAATTTATTGTAAGAATAGAGTAAAATACACTTATTAAGGTCCCATACGTCCGATTTTCACGGGTAACTCTGAATTTTCGAAAATTGCAAAGGTTTGAATTTTTTTCGGCATCTTCCTACAACTACAAAATTGAAGACAAAGATTTGTCCTTCAAATGAAATTTGTTCTCCGTAGTGAGTTCTTTCATTAAAATCATGTACATTTTTTTGAAAATTGTAGTAGTTTTCGCGCAATATTGCGTGCAATTGTGCAATTAAAAAAAAAAGCAAAGGCAAGATTTTCTCAAAAACGGCACCTTGTAGCTTGCTACACACGAATTCTAGAAATTATTTCATTAAATAATATTTTTACAACAGTACGTTGCGCATCTTAGCGCTTCACTTCTTTCAATATGGCAGTTTAATTTTCTAGTGCAAATGACGGCAGACTTGCAAAAACTGAAAATAACTGATGTTTTTCATCTTTGTCATCTCTATGGACCATCAGATGTACAACATACTTAGAAAATGTGTACGGTTGTACACAACTATCACATAGAGTATTTGGTGCAGTATGGATTTGGCTGACTTCAAGGTCAGCCGTTTTCCTTAGATAATTATCAGTTAGACGATATTTGCTACACGCTCAATAACATGCGTGCGATATTGACAGTGTGACGACACGTTGCGATGCCCTACCGCTTCGTGCCAGTCAGCTTCAGTTCGAACTCCACTCTCCACTCCCAACCAGTGCACTGGGACGAGGCCGCGCAAAAACAGACTGCCAAATGAGCCGTTGAAAGCAAAAGAGGTGTAAGTGAAAAAAAAAAAAAAAAAAAATACTTTCCGGTAAATGACGTGTAAACGAAAAACGCGGTAAAACTATAATTCTTAGAAGTAAATGACATTAAGTGCTACTAACGTGTTAAGGAAACATTCTTTTAACTTACTACAGATATTTTAGACTGAAACATTGCTTATTAATGAAGTATTTAACTATTTTGTTGACTTTCACTACTTTTGCACTCACCGTTTCTGAAAACTATGACATATTGAAATAATTGGCATGCACAATTTTCGCCTGAGATTGTAATGTGATGGAAATATAAGGCTTTGTCACGACTTTCAACCAAGCGAAAGAAATTTGGAAGCTGCGACTTTGACCTGTGCACGTATCATTAAAGGCGAAAAAGATTTTTTTCGGGACGCTTCTTCCATGATGGGTGCAGATAAACATGGTGAGCCTCTGGAAGCAGTTGTTTCTCCTCATCTACCTTTGCGTGCAGCGGTATGAGCAACTTGTTGGCTACTTCTGCATTGTGTTGGCCTCTAGCTAAGAAATATTGAAGTTTGACTTACACCGTTTTAGCCCGTGATGAAACATTGCTCAAACCATCTACCAGTGCATCTAACTCAAATCTTCCAAAATTTGACTTACAACATTTTTGTTCTCAACGGCTCAAACGGAGTAAAGTTGCTTTCTAGCAGTCGCTGCAAAGTTTCTAACTTGTCCACCAAGAACTTATGATTTCATTTCTTTTCACCCACAGTTTTCACTAAAGCCTAGGCTATCGTTCAGTGGTGTCCGTCCGCAAAATAGCCTATCATTAAATTCTGTCAAATAGAATCATTTCCGTATTCGTTTCAAGTAAAATAAGATCTAATAAATCTGAGGCAGTAAATCTTTTAATAACTAGAGGTGCTACATCATCACACACTTTCTCGCATTATTGGAAACGGTTACGTAATATTGACATATTGCAATTTCTGCCCTACTAACACCTCAGCTGTAACTTGTTACAGTCAAATTAGTCCAATCAATTGGCAAAAGGGGCCGATCCAGGAGAAAATTCCGGAAGTTTTTTTCTCAACGGTTCTGCATGTTTTCAAAGGTGCTAAATCCGAATTTGATGTTTGCTACCCAAAATAAGGTCACAGAGGCTTCACAGAGAAAATTCCAAACAACCCTAAAAATGTCGCCCTGTTTTTAGTTCTTTGCTTATATTTCCAAACTATGCGTTTTATACAAACAATTGTAATTTAAAAAATTAAAGTAGATAAAATTTCCTACAAAATGTGTATTAAACTTTAAACTTCTGAAAAACTGTTTAGGTGCTAGAGCGCGCTGAAGAACTGTTACTTTTTGGGCCTCTGGCCAGAGCGGGAGAATAGTTCTTTCCAGCCCTCATAGCTGGTGGCGGTGCTCTAGGATCACTTTATCATGCCTTAAAACAACTATTGTGAACAAATAATTGGCATTGTTAAAGGATTATGTTAATTGAGTTAAATACGTTAAAAGTTGTTTTTATTTCATATTACATTTTATTATTATTTTTTATTAATTATTCATATTATTTTATTTTAAATTACATCCTTTAATTGTGTTAAATGTGAAAACGAATAGATGATTTTGCTTTGCACAATAAGTTATGGGAATGCCATAGAGGGCAATTGGCCTCGGCGCTGCTACATCCCAATTCCTAGTCGGTGACCCAGTCAGAAACCCACGATGTGTCGAATTCGCTTAGCCTTCATGACTTTACGTAGTTAACGAATTCGGTTAGCAGCGCGGGTGCCGGTTTTGCGGTGTTGGCCTTTCAGTAGAACCATCTCAGCATTCGTCTGAATTATCGAGAGAAACTACGAAAACCCCGGTCAGAATGGCTGGCACAAGAATTGAACCCGGGCCTCCCAAATGAAAAGTCGGCGCGCTACGCCTTCAGCCACTTCGCTTGGTATGTAAATAGTACATATTTTAAATATCAGTCATGTATGTGGGGTAAATTTCCTGTTAAGTAATCCTGTACCAGTGAGTGGGTTACACATGTCGTAGTGACATGTCGTGTCCGACACATGTTCGTTACTCACGAACAGACCTCATTCGGGACAAATACGGTGACATTCGACCGTCTCGGTCTACTGGTCGACACTGAGCATTTTTTGAAGGATCGTCCCTGAAGATTATGAGTGAATTATCGAAAAAATGTATTTAGTTTTTTAATATCAAAAATATTTTTTTGGTGTTTTAGGCTCTTACAGAAGTGTTTAAGAGCTATTTAGATTCCCTTCGACAAGAGGAATCGATTGGCTCTATTTTTAGCACGATATTTGTAGAATATTTTGAAAGAAGCGTGTAGGACGCTTAAAAGAATAGTTTCGGTTTCGTGTTCGTTGAATATTTTGATATTTGGAAATTCCAAAAATTCAAAATATTTTCGGCGTCTTCCTATAACTTCAATTGTGAAGATGAATTTTTTCGTGATGAAATGTGTTCATAAAAAATAAATCTTTAAATAAGGTCTTTTTCAATTTTTCGACAACATGAGTAACTTTTGTGTTTTTGCATCAGACATTTGGCTTCGTATTTCCTGAGCTTTATGAATGTAATTTGAGGTGTTTGGAAACTGTTGGATGCCACGTAAGTTAGGATTTGTATATAATTTCATATTTCTTTGTTCGTTTCTTATATTCCAGCTTTGGTTACACGTTTACAAATTAATCTTTAGAAATTATTTAAAATATATTTGTTAATCCATATTTGTTGCCCGTATTGCGAGCAATGTATTTGCATTGTCAATGCATTCATGTATTTTTTTTCAAGCAATTCGCAAACTTTAATTGAAATTGAGCCCAATCAGGTTTTCTCTCTTGAAAATGCGATTTAAATGTAATATGAAAGAAAAACAGCTAGCCTTCAGGAAATACGAGACTGGAATTCGACAATGGCATTCCGCCCCGCGAGACGACAGCTGTAGTTCTGTGAATTACGTCCCATTGCTAGAATTTGATTTAGCTGTATGAAATGCAGTTATAATTGTCGCCGACCTGGATGGCAGAGATGGCTAGAGCATGTGCCGACTCGGCGCCTCGATCTGAAGGGTCGAGGATTCGAGTCCCGCCTTGGCCATTCTTGTTTATTCCTTGTCTTTCATGCATGCGTGTTATCGCGAAAGGCCTTGTGAGTCTGCTGACCAAAGATCGAGGAGGCCGCACATAATATTCCACAATTTGTAATGAGTTTTACGAAAAATGAGATTGAGATGTGTTAATTCGTAGTGAAATTGCTGTATAAATAGCATGACGTAACCTTTAGTAAGGACGAGAAAGTATATGCTATTTTAGCACCACTAGTTTCTATTAGCAATGTAAACGGCCCAGTTGCTTACAGACTGTCTCGGATCTTCCTTCCGAAATAATGCCACATGAGACAGGCGATGGAGTCCTAAATAACGAACTATGTCTTTGTTCGGCTGCGTTGAAGGTGACGCGCGTGTTAGCTGTAGTAAACTACCTGTGAGGTTCTTTGATATTCCAAATGAGTATTATCTCAGGTAACGGTGCTTACGCTCCATTCAAATGCACCGACGTGGAATTGCTGCCTGCCTGCGGATGGAGCGCTGCGGTAGGTTGTGACTTGCAAATCAGCTCCCCTTTGTTGAATGCTCGCAGTTGCTCAAGGTCAGCTACCTCTGAAAGTCCCTGCCCACCAGGTGTCAAATGTGATGAATCCAACGTGATGCTGCAGAGGGATCATTAAAAGGCGAAGTGCGCAATAGCCACCGAGAAGTGCCTACTATGCTCGCACTTTTTCTTGATCCTCCAGCTCCCTAGTTCTCGCTCAGCCCGGCACAGCATGGCTAGGCAGAAAACATGAGCCACACTCGGAACGTCCCGGCTCAGTTTGCAGTGCTGCTCACCTTCTTCCTTTACAATTCGGACTTCTCAGTTTTCGCTATCTCTTTCTAACGACCTCTGCGTACCGTGCACTTTCTCGTTACTCAATAATTTCTACAATTATTAATTATTTCTTCAGAATTTAAAAAAAAAACTTGAGTTGTTTTCATTGCTATCTAGTCCAAGACGCGCTTTTACACTGAGTTTTCTGTGGATGTTGACAGCACTGCACTGCCGTGACGTAAACAGAACCTGCCTCCCCTCGCACCCCCGCTGTGGAGTATCAAGAAAAAGTGCGCATATAGTAGCTCTTTCTGACAAGGAATAAATGAGGCAAAATATGAACATCAGATTAGACACTTTTTTTAAAATGTAAATAAACTGGCAGAGGAAGCTCAGGGCATCAATTGATGTTACTGCAGTGCCTCTGACCGAGAGGCCCGGGATTCGTGTCCCGACGGTGGCAGAATTTTCGAGACTAGCTTGTCAGCTAGGTCGCATTCAGCCGCTGTCTGGAGGAGAATTCTAGCGGCCGGCTGCTCTGATCGGTAGTTTTCCGTGGTCTCCGACCAACACCAGATTAATGCCGGCGCAGTACTCTAACAAACGGGTCACGGACCGCGCGCTATCTTTTGTTCCTCTTCTTTATCCTATCCTCACCCCTTACTTACACACACATACTTACATGCACTACACTACCACACTTGTCGCGAGACCAGTCGGGATTTTAAAGCTTGTCCCGGCTGGCGCGGTGCCCCGCTGCTGGGAGAAATCTTGTTGGGGAAAATCCCCGCCAGCTGATGAAAGTCGGCGCCAGATCGGAGGGTGAAGATCACCGCCACCTCTCGTGCTGAAAACACGCACACAAAATTATTATTATTATTATTATTATTATTATTATTATTTTTTTTTTTATTATTATCATCATCATGATCATTATTCCTCTAGGGACTGTCGGTGCCTCTACAATACTTTGCGCAAAATGTGAGCTGTTACAAATAATGCAATTTCTTGCACTTCCCAGTCGTTTGAATCACCTGGGAGTTTAGACAAGTTATTATAAAAATTTTGCGGAATTTTAAATCCCAGAGCTCCGATGACTACCGGTACGACCTGCGCTTTTATGCCCCACATTCGGCTGATCTCGATTTCCAAACTCTTATATTTAAGACGTTTCTCTGTCTCCTTGTTAACAACGTTTTGATCGAAAGGTACAGCAACAACGACAAGTAAACACGATTTTTTCTCCTAATCCCGGATACCTTAATCCAGTTTGTTTGCCGCTATCATGCGATCAGTTTGAATTTGTTGGTCGTACAATATCATACACAATCCAACAGACGTCACCGGTTTTGGTGAGTGTTCGTACCACTTGGGGCATGTGTTTGGAACTTCCGAGGGCGGTACAGCTCTGCCAGTGGAGGTAGCTACACACCCTGTCATGTCTTTTAAGGTATTCGGTCTTTGCTAGGATTGGACAAGCTGAGACAATATGATCAATGGTTTCTACTTGCTCCAGGCAAATGCGGCATTTGTCATCTTGGGAAATTTTGAGAACCGCTTTATCATAATGTCGTGTTCTCAAGGCCTGATCTTGGGCAGCTATTACAAGTGCTTCCGATTCTGGCTTCATCCTTCCCCTTTTAAGCCACATAAATGATTGATCTTTATTGATCTGTGCTCTGTCCATTCGTTTACAATATTGTCAGTGGAGTGGTTTGTCTCTTCACGACTTCAACATTTTTTGTGTCTCACATTTCATGTTAAGTAGCATCAGAAGTTCAGTGTCTGTCATTCTGCGTGTCGCATAGTTTTCTTTGCAATGTTTCTTGTTACGCCAACAATGCCTCTGTTTCCCATTCTTCGGTCAGATTTCATGACCTGCCTCATTAGAGTGTCATCTTGAGGGCTGACTACATACTTTCTCATCCCGACTATTAAGTTGTGCCAGGAGGCCTCAATTTGTCTGAGGCCTCTTCCTCCTTCCTTATGTGACACATAAAGTGTATGTACATCAGCTCGACGGTAGAAAAGATGATGCATTGTTAGCACTTTCCTGTTTTTTCTATTCATGACGCGAATTTCTTGCTGACTCCAGTCCACTAGTCCGAAACTCTATTCGGCTACAGGCACCTCGAAACTACCTATTGCTGATATTTTATTCCACACGTTGGGTGCCAAATGTAATGAATCGACCCGGTGACAAGAGAGGAGAGGGTACCGTCCCACGTGGAGTGTGCCGGTGAGTTGGAGACAGCAGGGTACAAACGCTAAATTTGTTTAACATGCGTCAAGCGCGTAATTTACCTGGGTCTTGTTCCGGCTTTGAGAACCCCAGGGTCGGGGCGTTCTGGGAAGGAATGCATTTGTCAACTAGCCAATGTAATAATACTCAGATGCGATATTTTAAAAATGTAACCCATCTAAGTGACGGAATCTCATTTTATTAACTTAAAAAGTCTCTATTACAGATGAAATTTCTCTCGTTCTCAATTTGATATTACTCAGTCCAGAATTTCTATTCAATCAAATGACGATGGGTGTATTCACCAATAAATGATGGTGATGGTGTATTTACCTCACTTCAGTTGGATTGCACGCTCGCGGGCATTTACCGGTCATTTCTGTCTGTGGGCTCCCGACGAAGCACGGCTGACGATGTCTCGAACACGGCAAGGAGGAGAATCTCGTGCTTCCGTTGCGCATGTCTGGGACATCAGCAGCAGCTGTCCACGAACATTCTCGTTCGGCAGGACCACGATGTCGATGCGCAAGATAAGGCTGTCACACGTCTCCCCTTGCGTTACGCAGTCGTTAGACAGGACTGCACACCATTGGTTAATCGCTGGGTGACTGTCCGACTGATCTATAGCATGGAATTCCAGTTACAAGAATGATGGACCAGCGGATCAATTAGGCCGACAGGTGCTGGCCATGTCACGAGGCGGTTCAGAAGTGACTCCACCGTTAATAGCCACGTCTACTCGTCTATGCAGTTTTCGTTACAGATTCTTAAACAGGTCGTCTCAGGTCTTTCTAAAGCAAATTGCTCACTTCGAGCTTCTCTCAGCTAAGTCTCGAAGAGTTCTTCCTAATTCTCGAAAGGTTCTGTTTCACGCATCTCTCGGCCTGCTACCCTCTCGCATCTCTCCCCTACCATTCGAGTAGTTCTGCCTTGTCATGTGTGTGAAGTTTTGCTTCAGATTGGCCGATCAGCAGGCTTCTGGATCTTTCCATGAACCTTTTCTTTCCAATCGGTCCGAATCTATCCCTCCCCTTTTTGACCTTTTCAACTAAGCTTTTAATTGGTCGGCCTTTGTGCGCACATGGCTTTCGCGAGCTGTAGTGCAGCCGCGAGGTGTCCAGTAGTCGTGATGTTTTTATGATGTCCCTCAGGGATTACGCGAGCTGAGTGCTACCGATCTCCTTAACTCGACTGTTCCGGTAATACATTTGGAGCTCTCGAGGTCAAGGGGTACAGCGTGGTTGAAGGAGGGGTTGGAGGCGACTCGCGGAGAGACCCTTGGGATGGGCCAAGGAGGCCTTTTGTGTGCGGGGGCAGGAGGCACCTCGCGCGTGAGTGTGTCGAATCCGCTGGCCGCGCCCAGAAGGGTAAATAGGCGTAGCAGAGAGGTGGCGCCATGCAGGAGACTCATTTGCAGTACATAACCAATTCTACAATAAGAGCTTGATATTCTTTCAGTTAGTTTCTTCGTGAACAATTCTGATTCTGGGTCGACTTGGACGGGACGTGTGCAAACACTCGAAAATTAATTGTTTTCTTTTTCTGAAACGTTGTTACGAAAGAAATGAATAACATTGTATCCGAGTGAACTTCCTAAAGTCTAATCTTATCGTGTCGTCTAATCTTACTTCTACTCAGCAGCGTGATAACGTAAGTGCGAAGTCGAAGAAGCATTTATAAGCTCTGTCCATATGCAGGACCGGCTTGTGGGTGACGCAAACGTGGCAGTCATCCCGGGAGTAATTTGATTGACACGTACCGATTTTCAACAAATATTATTTTTAACTGAATTAAGGTTCTGGGGCTTATTTAAATAAAATTTTAACATTTGAACTATTTTTCGCACATATTTTACATTACGTTTGATCCTTAAAACCAAAAAAAAAAATCTTATGTTTGAAATGGCTACAATTTTTATTAACTTGTTATGTATTTAGTAATACTAGAAATCTTTTGGGGGAGGGAGGGGGTTCCGAACGTATATTTCGTCCCGCGTGATAGCGCAAAGACCTGTGATGACGAACATTTTTCTTTTGAATTGCATACAACAGTATTTATAATTGTGTGCTAAAGATCACCAGGAACGTATCCAAACTCAGCATCTATTTGAACATCAGAGTTTTAAAAAAATATTATTTTGAGTTTTCTTTCAAGACCCAGATTTTTAGACTAATTACATATCGCAATTTTCAAAAAGTACTTAGCATGTCTTATTCCCCTGGCGCGATAATCCACTACGGAATTTGGCATAACAACCGCATACTGACAATTCTACTACAATACTTTCCAGGTTATAGAATGGACTCTACATGATGGGAATTAGTTGATTGTTCAGACTTCGGGATGACAGTGGAGACAGGAAGGAAAGTCCATGGCTTCTTGTTCATGGTCCTTCTGTTACATAACCTGAAATTGATTAGAGGAAATCACAGAAACGGCCGATAAGACCAACTTACCCATAGACTTCTGAACAAGGCGGAGAGGATTCGACGCAGATCCTTTACGAGTGCCAAAAATTCGCGACTCGAACACAGGACTTCTTGGATTGCACTCACCTCAGTTACAAACTCGAAACTACACACAATGTTTGTTTAATTGATAACAGTATTTTGGGGCGCGTCAAATATGACCATTGGTTCCGTAAGTTTAACGCATGTTACATCACTTGAGGTGACAGTGAAATCTTCTCTCGTTGAAATGTAAAATCTGGCGCTGACCTATACATCGACTTGCAGGATTATCTCACGCCAGATATGCCCTTAGAGAGTCACTGCCGCGGCTGGGATACGCTTTAAGCTCTCTTATGATTTCCCTGTATTCTGATAGTGTAGTGCATTTAAGTTTGGGTGTGTGTGTGTTAAGGTATAGGAGGGTACAAAGATGAGGATGGCAAGATCGTCCAAGATACGTGGCCCATTTATTAGTGTACTGCTCCGGCATTCATCCAGTACTGATCGGAGAAACCACGGAAAATACCGTTTAGAGCAGCCTAGCTGCGGCTAAAATTCTCCTCCAGCCGTGTTTGAATTCGACCCAGCTATTTGTAGAAATTCGTATTCTACGACCTCCATTTCAATAATCGCAAATGCTGTAGAGGGAAAATTCAAAGAATTAAAGCAAGAACAAGGTCAAGCGCAACCTTTGGGAAGCTTTGCAGACGTGTTGTCTCTGAGATAAGCATCAAAGCATAGAGGTCATTGCCTAAAGTGCCAAGCCTCCTTCAGTTGATGTGGAGTAGATAAGTCGGAAATTGTCGGAGTTGATGTGGAGTAGATAAGTCGGTGATTTAGTAGGTCGGTTCAGAGATCCGTTATCGTACCTGTTGCTTTGCCCGATAAACGAGCTCTCCTGATTAGATCTGCAGAGAAGTGACAAACGGAGTGTGAACTATTACTGTCGGTAGTAGTATCATGCTCAACCGAACCTCCTTCCCAAACTTCCTAGAGTGAATTGATGCACATGAAGATTAAGCACCCACATAGAACCCCCAATGAATAGGGGAAACCCTCAATTTATTGTTCTAATATTTTATTGATACGTGATTCCAGGCGCGTCAACGGCTAAGGTTCATTTTTCCCGTACGTGTAGTGTATGTTTTACCGCCGGAGTTGGCTCTGATCTTCTCCCGCTGAATGGCGAGATCCGTCGCTGACCTACATCGGCTTGCGGGGATTTTCCCCAAACAGGTATCTCCCACCTGCGTGGCACCGCCCCAGCTGGGACAAGCTCTAAGCTACCTTCTACTCTCTCTACAAGTGAGGTAGTGTAGTGCATATGAGTGTATGTGTGAGTAAGGGGCGAGGATAGGAAAAGGAAGCGGAAGGATAGATCGTGCGCGACCCAAGGCCTGTTTGTTAGGGTACTGCTCCGGTATTCGCCTGGTGTTCATCGGACAAACCACGGAAAACTACCGATCAGAGAGCATCAGACCGCATCCTCCAGACCGCGTCTGAACTCGACTTAGCTATCTAGCTCGTATCGAAAATCCTGTCACCGTCGGGACTCGGACCGTAGGACCCCCCGGTCAGAGGCACTGCAGTGACATCAGTTGATGCGCTGAGCCACCTTTGCCGGTTTGTTCTAAGTTTATACAAATGCATAAATATAGACAAATATTTTAATATTAAATGCTTAAAGTGCAAACGTTACCATTTATTTTCATACTAATTTTAATTATGTGAGGTTAATATTTCTGCATTCACCTCTAAGGCTCCCCCTCTTAACACCTTTTCTGTTCAATGTTGTGGATGTGTCGAAAGGGTGCAATAGCTCTCACAGCACCTGCATTGCAGCCATGCATCTTCTCCCTTAAAAGAACAACGGTCAATATCGCTCGGCCCAGAAGAGACAGGAATCTTATACGTCTTCTTCACAAAGAGCAGTGTGCACTCTTCAAAACAAAGAATAGGCATTTATATATCTGTGTTAGTGCTATCGAAATCAGATTCAAGTGTTTTTGATACCAGATTTGCGTTGGCATTTGTGATGAAGACTAGTACAAATCGATGCTACAGTATTTCCTAAGGCCCATCACGGAAAAGAAACCTGGCAATTTATTGGAGTTTACTAGAGACCGAGGTTTTCGGATTCAAAGAGAAGATAGTATTGAATTATGCCGTTTGCTTTGGACGCCTTACTCAAAAAAATGTCTTTATATCTTGAATGTTGTTAGTCAGAGTCTATTTCCATTCCGCATGTTCCCAAAGTTTTGAATAAGTTAAAAAATAATGTAATTAAAAATAAATATTAAAACTACAAACATTCCGATTAACAAAAAAGTGCTTGTCAGGAATGTTAAAGGTTCTCTTCCTCTTCAGGAGAAAGAAAATTTTGTTTCCTTTTTTTGCCCTAGACTGCCCGTTAAATTACATTGGCCAAACTAAAAGGATGATAGATCTTAAGCAGAGGATGATAGAACATGAGGATAACATTAATGCTCCCAGTTCTAAATTAAATCCAATTTCCCGCCAAAGCTCTAATACTTTACACAATTTCGATTTCCAAAATCTTCTCAAAAAGTTTGGAAATGGAATCTTGAAAATACCCTAGGTTGGTATCTGGGACCTTAAATATTAAGATTCATCAGACTGTCAATTCGAGTGTTGAATCGGATATTTTGACAAATGTCAATGTGTTGCCCAAAATTTATTTACGATCCGTGGAATAATTAAATGGATGTTTCATGAATTCTGTCTTTTTCTTCTTTTCGTTGTTATGTCTTCGCTCTTGTTGGCCTGTTCTTCTTAGTTCCCCTCTACTTTGTTATTTTTTGCCCCCTCCCCTTTAGGATCCTTACTTTCATATTTTTTACCTTGGGGTCCTTCTTTTGTCTTTTTGATTTCGACGTTGGTAGTCGACTTTATAGTAGACTCGTTTCGAGTCTATTTCGTATGTTACTCGATTACTTAACTTCACTACACTTTCCATTTTTGTGACTTTTTAATGCGTTTTTTTTTCTTCTTTTTGTCTCAAGTAAGACTTGTAATTATACAGTGTTCAGAAGCTCCCGTTACAAAAAAAAATACCCCAAATTCTGTGTAGCCAGTCATTGAGAATGACAGGTCCAGTTTCTCCGAAAAAAAATTGTCTTTGAGAAAATTGAGTTTAAAAATCACTTCCGGGCGCGATATTCAACTACTTCGGCTGCTACGACACTGCAGACGGCGGCGTCTCCTTCTGCGCAGAGCATTTCCTCGTTTCTCCGCGTAAACGGTGAAACAGTCGAGTAATATTCTGGAAAGCATCGCGTGGCTTACACTAGAATACGTTAATAATGTCAAATGTTTGTAGGTTATCTTCAAACAATATTTTAAATGCACTACCTACTGAAAATCCAGTTTTGTTAAAAATGATACACGGTGATGGGTGATGAGATCAAGCAAAATGTTTTTATCCCAAGACAAAAACATTCAAAACACTTACGTGACTAATGACCTTGGCAATTGAGATGCCCAGAAACACGAAATAATTAATCTCACGCTCCCCCAAACAACCCTCCCCCTTCTATACGTAGCGCCGATGCATCTCTTGCATATCATCCAAACAATAACTTCAATTGTATATACAGTAAAACACCGGTATTCCGAATTAATTGATGGTGTTGTCTGTTCGGATTATCCAAAAATATGTACCGTACATATACGAATACACCTGGGAAATGACGGGGGGGGGGTCTTCTCCGCAGAAACGTGAGGTCCAGCAGCTTTTATAATGTTAAAAATATCAATTGAAATTATTTGATGAATATTGTCAATCCTGCAACGCTTTATTATTCATTTCATTGCTTCTTGGTTGACTAACTGGGGTGTTGTTACATATTATCAAGAAATCGAAGTTTTTTCATGAATATATTTTATTATATTTTGTATTCTTTATTGTATTATTTTTATTATATACTTTTTTATTACATTTTGTAGGATTTTTATTATATTTTGTTGCGTTTACTTCTACAGTTTTTTGATTGATATTAAGCGGGAGCACGGGCCCATTTTTTTATGTAGTACACCTATTCGAGCGACAAGGAACCACAATCAGGAAATCTTTCATTTTTGTTTTATCATGATAAGATTATCACCGCTTCGTTATTTCAGTCAAGGTAGGAGCACAGTATGGCGTCATACGGGTGTAATCAGAAAACAGACGAGAGTGGGTTGTAAGAACAGTACCATAAGGGTTGTAAGAACAGTATTCATAAACGAGGCCGTAGTCACAAATAACAAATTGCACTGCTTACAATTAACTAAATAGATAGAACCCACTGCTAGGAGAGAATTTTACTGAACGGCTACCACACCGCTCTACTCTGAGACCTAATGCATGTCTCGCTAGTCACGACAATGAATTGCCGGCCCCTTGCCCATGTGCGCCATTCGCACAAACTTACGCGCAACCACCCGCCGACGCTGCTGAGAAACAAGAAGAAGGAGGCATTGTTCTCGTGCCTTTATACAGGCCCTTCGGCGCTACCGGCCGCCCCATTGCCTCGGCCGTACCACGCCGTGTCCGCGCTTGGTCGGAATTTCCTATTGCGTCATCTTCTGCGCCCTTTGTTATACATCCGGCCATCAGCCGCGTGTTTGTCACCGTTTTAGCGCGCCACGACTCTACAACGGCAAGGCAGGAACTAGGCAGAAGCAAGGTTCTTCCTTCCCGCTGCGGCTCCTCCCCCACCACTTCATCTTGGCACGAAGCCACACTTCCTTCCCCTTGCTTCTGTTCTAATGGCTAAGAAGTAATTGAAAAGCTTAGTGCATGGAGATGTTAAACTCAAAAAACTTCCATAGGAGATATTACATGGCCAACGAATTAGCCTGGCTATTTATTTTGGACCCTAGATATACTAGTTGTGTTATATTCTTTCTTTCGATGATCTATTGAAATTGGTAGGCATTCTCTGCTCTTCTAATAAAGCTAATATACTATTTATCAGTCGACTCCGGTTATAGTGAGTTTCTGGGAACTAACATTTTTGTTCACTATACCAGAGGTTCACTATAAGCTCATATCTGAATAGCTCCACATCTGAAATTGAGAAACAGACTAAACCTAAAATATTTTGAAGTTGTACAAATATGTATTATTTTACTAGAATTTTTAATATTGTAACTGTTTAATGAGTAACGACAAATGACGGTTTTCTACCAGTTATTAAAAAACGACCCAAATTTCGTGAATGTGCTTGTGCTCTAGAGGGAAATACTCCTCCGGACTGGGAGAAGTTGCCCAGGGCATCATTTGATGTCACTGCAGTGCCTGTGATCGGGAGGGCTTAGGTTCGCATCACGACGGGGGCAGAATTTTCGACACATGCTAGATAGGTCGAATTCAGTCTATCTAGAGGAGAATTCTAATGTCCAGTTGCTCTGGTCGGTAGTTTTCCGTGGTTTATCCGATCAACACCAGGCGAATGCCGGAGCAGTACCTTAACAAAAGGGTTACGGATCGCGCGAGATCTTTCCTTCCCTTTCCTTGTCCTATTCTCTCCCCTTAAACGCACACACACAATACACTACTACACTTGCAGGGGACAGGTCAGGAGATTAGAGCTTGTTCCGGGTGGGGCGGTGCCCCCTCCCCCCTGGTGACAGATACCTAGTTAGGGGCAACTCCCGCTGACCGACGGTAGGTCGTCGCTGGATCTCACCATCCAACAGGGGAAGATCTCCGCCACCTTCCGCGATAAAACATCCACTACACGCATGGCACTAATGACCTAAGCTGTTGACGCGCCCCGAATCACTAATGAATCAATCAATTAACAATCCCCTCCCCGGCCTGCATCATACAGATTTTGTAGAGCGGATTTTGAGAAAAGTTCGCACGGGTACACCTATTAGTTAGTTATCTAACAGTTATCATTATTGTACTCTTACTCGAGAATAGAGACTTTCTTCACACTTTTATGGCCACGTCCAGAGCTAATTCTGATATAGTGCTTTATTTGTCTCCCACGAAATAGACCCCCTCGCTCCTCCCCAAAATCATTTGAAGTAGGTATTTTTGATGCACATAAATAGAAGTACACTTCGGTTGAAACTGTTATTATTGATTGCTTATTATTGGGTTATGAACGAGAAGGAGAGTGGTTGTCCAGTTAGTCTTCACATTTTATTGACGTCACTACTGAGTTTCCGGAAGCAAGCAGGATGCGGTTAGAGAGAGAAAAAAATAAAGCGTTTCTGCGCAATTCAGTTCACAATTGAATATTTGCATCTAATATGTGGAGTTAATTTTTCTACCGGTCTGCGCGTGTTGTCACATCGAAGCCCATGTTTCGTAGCAGAAATTGAAATCTTTTCAAATTCAAAGTACAATGGAACATTTCAATACTCATATTATCCACATTCCACAATTCAGCAAGATTTTGGTGCCCTGATTTCACAGACTGAGCCAAAATACGTAGCACAATTACTACCATCATTTCCTCTTTGTCAGTCTTGTACGTGCTGCGATCATTTTTATTCCTCTCTAAATCCATTTCATTTTTGATGTTGGTGGATTCTGTAATTCTCTCAATCATATCCGAATCAATAAACAAGGAAAACATTATCCTGGTATTTTGTAATTGCGTGCAGACTGCTTTTTCCAGGGCGGTGAGTAACGATATTCTGTTCCCGCATTCAGCAAAAGTTGGCATATTCTTCCACTCCTTTCTTAACATATAAAGTGACCTAAAATGTTAGTGACCTAAAAATACGGCATGCAATACGTTCACAAACTAATAGAATGTATGAGACTGAAGACACCTTTGACAACGTAGAAGGTAACGCTTGGGTCTCTGGGCATCCCAAACAAAACAATAGCTTGCTACACGGATAAAATTCATTCAAATGGCAAACTGAGAGCACACTAAATATCATGATACAAAAAGAGAAAGGTACTAAAGCAATGGTCAGGGTAGCCAACATGGGAAATACAACAAGCGGGAAGAATGGATCGTGGGCGTCCCACCGACCCCCGCGTTACCACTCCCGGGTTAAACAGAAATTTATACAAATCATTGCATGAATAGGTTAATGTTTCTTGTTCCATCGCAATGTTTACTTTTACCCCAGTGTTTTGTATTTCTGGGGTAAATGTAAACATTTTACGTGATTATTAGTTGAGAGAAAATAAAACAGTTTCTTCAGAATTATTTGTTTTAGCTAACAATGCCTAGAAATTACAAGAAAAAGAAGCCGGAACTTCCTTATGACATCGAACATCTTTGATTGGCGGTTCACGAAGTGCAATGTAAGAAAATGACATATCGTCAAGCAAGTTCTGCGTACAAGGTGCCCGTGTCAGTAATTTACAACAGGGTGAAAGGTCGAAGAAGCACGGTGGAGCGGGTGGGACAAGGTGTCAGAGCTACCTTGGGCCCAGATACGGAGAGAGATATCGTGGAATGCTTAAAACAACGGGCGAAAATGGGATACCCCTGTAGTAAAGAAGAACTCTTGAAACTGGTGGGACAGTATGTTAAACTGAATAATCTTAAAACTAAATTTAAAAACGGTGTTCCTGGAAATGATTGGTATTATTCCTTTATGAGCAGGCACCCGAGCTATCTTTAAAAAAGCCAGAGCCCCTCCAGAAATCCAGGAAAAATGCCAGAAAACCAGATGTAGTATACGATTTTTATGATATACTAAAGAAAACTTTGGAAGAAGGTGATATATCCGATGGAGCATTTGTCTTCAATGCGGATGAGACCGGTTTTAATCTTGATCTCAGCAGACTCCGTGCAATTGGCGAAAAAGGGAAAGTTCTCAGTCGAATATCAGGAGGATCAGGGCGAGAATGTGTTACTGTACTGGCCTGCGTTTCTGCAGATGGAAACAAACTTCCACCTTTTATAGTTTTCAAAGGCGCAGCAGTGCAGGCAAGGTGGATCTTCTCAGAATGCTATCCTGGGACACTTTATGCCGCCTCAACAAACGGTTGGATGGAGGAACCACACTTCTTCCACTGGTTCAAAGATTGTTTTATAGCACACGTGAACAATCTTAGACTTAAGACTGAACAAAATAAAAGTGCCCTTCTTATGTACGATGGCCACATTTCCCATATTAGTATGAGAATTGTAGAACTTGCAGTGGAAAATAATATTAAAATTATTAAATTTCCGAGACACTTCACTGACAAGCTTCAGCCTTTAGATAAATGTGTCTTCGGGCCAGTGAAAACAACTTGGGACAAAAGATTGGTGGCCTTTGGAAAAAGTCAGTTGGGGATAGGTACAGGAAGGCTTCCCAAGAACACATTCGCTTCTCTACTTGCGGAGGTGTGAATGAGACACTTACGCAAGAAAATATAATATTAGGATTTATGTCCACGGGGCGTTTTTCCAGTTGATTCTTCTAAATTTCCAGTTGAATTTAGCAAGGAAGATCTTGAGAAGTACTATGAAGAAAAGACGGCAAGGTACCAGTCATTGCCGGAAGTAAACACAACAGATGTCATTGAAACCAGCACTGCGGAAAATCGCGAGGATGAAATTAATGATTCGTCGATTTATGTAACAGATCCAGTTGCTAGAATGCAAATTCCTGAAATGGGTAGCCCCGTAAAACATTCAATTGTTAAAATTTTTCAATCCTTAACTCATGCATTAACTGGACGGGAAAATGTTAATTTGAGCGTCTCTTCCAAGCCTTCAACAAGTAGTCAACTAGACGCATTGACACATGTAGCAGCAACAGCAAAACAGACGAAAGGTCAATCTACCGATTTGATGAGATTTCTAAAAGTTTAAGCTCTCTATTTGATCTACCCAATCATGAAATGGCAAAGAAAAAGTCAGTACCTAGACTTAAGCAACTCACGTATGGAGAAGTGCTGACGACTGAAATTGTTTTGGAAAGGCTTAAAGAAGCTGAAGAGAAATCAAATACAAAGAAAGGCCGAAATCAGAGAGATCGACCCAAAAATGAAAATCAAAAACCAGTCGTCTCAAAAACTGAAGAAAATAATGAACAGGAAATAATGAACATTGAAGCACCTCGCAAGAAGACGAAAAGTAAAATTAGAAAAGTGGTCGAAACTGTCTGACAATGAAAGTGACGAAAGTGGGAATATTACATTGGCTGAGAGTGGCGACAGTGACTGGGTCGAAGAGGAGGAAGAAGAAAAAATTCTCGTGGAAGAAAGAACTGTTGAAAATATAAAGGAAGGAGACTTTGTTTTGGTTCATTTTAAAGGAGGAAAGAGGAACGCTTTTACATTCAGCCATGTATGCCGTGTTCAGAAAGGAGTAAATGTTCATAAAGATGAAGAAATAATGGTGTTGGAATGTAGATGCGTGGACAACTCAAGAAAAACCTTTCAATTAATTGAAAGTAAAGTTGCGTCAATAGAATACACTCAGATTGTAGGCATATTGCCTATCCCATGCCTGAAAGTAATTGGGGAAAGAATTTTCTACGAATTTAAACAAAAAGTGCCAGTTTTTTAATTGTAAAATATAACTTGTACCAATGTTCTTATTTTCTTTGTTCATTGATGTATATCTTTCAGAAATCATTGCTTTTATTAGACTATAATAGAAAAATAAATAATTACTACATTACAATACTATTTTTAATATCTACTTAATTATTTCTCTTTGTCAAAAATGTCGTTTTTAAATGTATAGCCTAATGAAAATGACACCGTTTACATTTACTCCGTATATGTTGGGTGAATGTAAATACCTAAAAATGCTGTGGGGTAAATGTAAACATCAAAATATTCATCTTCCACTAGCATACTAAATTCTGATATGCTGGAATTTCATTAAAGGTACATGTATCTACCAAACAATACTCAAAGCATATTTGAAAGCATGTTCAAATGATTAGTACATACAGTAAACCAAATGTGTACATCGTATCTTGAAAAAACTGTTTACATTTACCCCACTTGACCCGAAAATTCTTTCCTTGAATCAGCAAACATTCTCAGGAAATGTGAGGTGTGTCAGATGTTCCTTTGCGTAACACACAGCAACGCAGCTCTCAAGCGTTCTTATTAACGAATGTTGATATGATCGAAGTGTTGTTGTAAGAAATAAATGTCATAAGAAATCTGTACAATTAATAAATCTGTAAACTTTGAAAATGTTTGATGTAGGTAAATTAATACTATATTGTAAATTTTATTAAGAAAGATTGTCAGGAATTGCTAAAAATATTTACGGATAATCTATTCATTGTACCAGAAATGTGAGAATATATGTATATGAAGATAATAGATGTTTACGCCATTAAAACGTACAACTTCGTCATCGTTACCTACATAAGAGGAACCCACTGGAGAAGATTTGTTATTTCTCATGACAATCTGCATAACAAGACTTAAAATCCAAATTAGGTGAGTCGGAAGGGAACGCGTTGTGTAAAGTATGTCGTTGGCTGGAAAGGTTGTGAACCCGCGATTTCCATAATTGCGCAGTGGACGACGCGACTGTCGCGGGTGAGCGGAGCTAAGGCGGGGCGCCGCCGGTCGTCGCGAAATAGCCTCTTCGCCTCTTCCTGCTACTCGTCCGCGTTCTCACGGCCTGCGGTCCCCGTCTGCATCCCGTCCCTTTCCCCGTACCCTAATCCCGCCCCTATCGCCGCCCTTCTTCCCCGTCCCAATTCTACTGCCTCCGCTGCCTTTTCCTTTTCTCCGCTTGCCGGGATCCTAGCCCCTTGTCCTTGTTCCTCCCACCCACCCACCCCTTTCTCCGCACTTGGACCCTCGTCCTGACGTTCACCTGTTCACGTATGTCTGTACGAGGACGAGGCTGTCCACGGTTCCATCCTCCTGTTAACGGTTCCCAGCCCCCCGGCCATGGTGCCCTGTTCGTAATTCCGCTCCCCACGGCCACGGTTCCCTGACTCCCCACGAATGATTCCCCGTCCCATTGTTCATGGTTCCCCGTTCTCTTGGCCACAGTTCGTGATAATGACTTTCCTCCTTATAGCAACAATTCCCCGTTCGTGATTCCCAGATTGTCTGGCCACGGTTACACGATTTACACTTCTCCTACGGTTCCTCGTACGTGTTTGCCTGTCCTCCTGTCCACGATTCTCTGACCCTCATCCATGGTTCCTCGTCCATCTGCCCCTGATTCCCCGACCCTCGTCCCTGATTCCCTGTCCTGCCTACGATTCCCCGGCCCTCGTCCCCAGATCCTCGTCCTTCTCCCCTCTATTTCCTGACCCTCGTCCAAGAGTCTCTCATTCTCGTCTACGGTTCCTCGTCTTTCTGGCCGCGATTCCCTGACCCTCCTCCACGATTCTCTGATCTTCGTCCACGGTTGCTCGTCCATCTGCCCGCGATTTCCTGATCCTCGTCTACGATTCCTTGTCCTCCAGTGCACAATTCCCCGACGGTTTGTCGTACGTGAAAAATGAATAGAATCATTTTTGTTGATACTTACGTAAACTTTCTTTTCTGTAATGGTCTCAATCAGCCTCCGAGCCCTGGATAACGAGATTTTTGTAAACAAAAAGGAAATAAAAGGTGATCTTTGACCTTAAATTATTTTTTGGACCGGGCCACTATCGTTGCCAATTTTTAATGTGTTGTTTAAAACAACAAAATACTCTCTCAGCTGAATCAGTGAAAAACTACTGATTGACAGTGACTATTCACTGATGGTGTCAGTTATAACCCTGCCACTGACAACCAGTGAATTGAACTGAACAAATCAGTGAAAAATCGGGTCCACTTTTTGAATCAGTGAAACTTCACTATTTGAATCACAACAGCAGCACGTGAACGACTGAACGACCAGTGAGCGATGGTGGCGCGGCACTTTTACCACTGACGACCAGTGAAATGCTGGAGGTCATTATGAAAAGATTCGCTGATTGCCAGCGAAACTACACATTTCGACTGAAGATATCCGTGACTTCGGCTGGTTGAATCAGTGACAATTTCACTGATTCAGATTCAGAGAGTGAAGCGATTAAAGAAGGAAAATCCTTGATATCATGTTTTTTTAGAAGTAAAAACCTATAATGACGGGGCTATTAAGTAAGGTTGCCCGTCTCTCAATCCACTGTCTGCCGTCCCCCATTCACGATCCCCGTCCTCCCGTCGACGGTGCCCCGTCCACCCGGGACTCCGCCCGAGGCCTTCCTTTCCTGCCGCGCCTTGCCCCTGCGGTCGCTCCGTCGCTCGCCCACGCGACCGCGACGGCGGCGGCGGCGGCGGCGTCAGCTGAGCGGCGCTGAAAATAGCTCCCGCCGCCGGCCCACGCCCCCCCCCTGCCCCGCCCCGCCTCTTTCCACAGTGGCCCGCTCCGCTCCGTCAGACGGCTTCCCCTTCCACCTCCACCGCCGGTCGACACATCGCACAGTGCGCGCGCGCACGTGCGTCCGGCCAAACGCGGAAGACATTGGTGCCAGATAATAAAATAAGGTTTTATTCATGAGTCACAAAATATCAACACTTGCTGACAAAAAAACTGTGCTTATACTTCGATTTTTCTATAGTGACCGATGACAAGATGATTGTTACACCTCTTGCCTGTTGAAATGAATGTTGTTTTACAGTGGTAAGCTCATTTCTGAGGCCACGAGCCCCTTTGAGAAGGACCTTTGCGAATTAATTAAAAATATTCGTTTAAAAAGCAGGAGGTGTAATAATGACCTCATGTCACCGGCCACTAACGAAATCTCGAAGTATAAGTGTATGTACGTTGCTTAATGTACGTTATGCCTGCAAAATTGTTTAGTAATATTGACTATATTCCAGGGAATTGTCGTTTTAAAACGTAAATACAAAAGCCCTGTAATTGTAATGTAACGTAAAATCCTTGGGAAAATGTTGTTAATCCTG
Organism: Acheta domesticus; assembly: GCA_031308135.1. Lineage (NCBI taxonomy): Eukaryota > Metazoa > Arthropoda > Insecta > Orthoptera > Gryllidae > Acheta > Acheta domesticus. Next base: position 26,635,079 of record JAHLJT010003656.1, on the reverse strand, counting down.
TTATCTCTTTTTCTCTGCTATGGCAATGTAATAATACTTGATGGGAACTTTCCTCTACAAAAAGTGATAAAAAGTGAAGCTAATACTGGCAAAAGTGACATTGCACGACATTGAGAAGATTTCTAGACGTTACCTACTTTTTCTCCTCTTATGATGCAATGAAGATGACAATCATGTGACTAGTTTATAATGTGAAGCTTTTATTGCATTACATGTTTTGGAAACGAGCGACGTTAGGAGCGAGATTTCAAACTTGTACGAATGCAATAAAGCAATATTATAAAGGAGCTGCATTATTTCTTTTGAAAAACACCATTATAAATTTATAATATCAGAGTTAATTTTTTGGAAAGAACGTCAGGGGTATTTGGTGTCTGTGTGAAAAAACGGTAGCCGGCAGTTTGGTTTACCACCACCTCTCCACGATTCTCTGGCTGCCATTGAATGATGACGCAATATTCGTGCCATAAACTGCAAATGCGTTATGATCTGTGCCGAAAGTTGTCCTTTGATGAACGAAGATAGTTTGGTAACGTAAAAGGTAGTTTATAATGCTGGAATGCAATAAAAGTGTTTTCGAAACAACATAATAAGTCTCTGATAAAAAAATAGCAGGAATATATTACTAAGTAGTAATCAGTGCCGTAGCTAGGGGGGGGGCCAGGGAGGGCTGCGCACCCCGGGTGACACCATTCTAGGGGTGATACCAATTAAAATATTTTATAATTGGAATTATATAATTTAAATAATTTACTTAAAATGTATATATTAATCAAGACTAGCTGATTTGGCTCTATTGACAATAGAAAATGACATTGCAATAAGCATAGATTTTAAAGAAGTTACAAATAAGTTTGCTGCCCTAAAATCTCGTAAAGAGGTTTTATAAATAACATACATTTGTTGATAAATATTTTAAAATGAAACATAACTTATTTAAAAATTATTATTGCAATTATTCTTAATTACATAGAATTTTTAATATATTATAAATAACTATCGTTTGCAAATATGTTTGTATTTATAATAAAATAATGTACATTTATGTAGAAAAAATGTGTTATGTAGAAAAAAATGTGTATACTTAATTTATGGGGAGGGGGGTGACACCACTAGCTTTGCTCCTAGTGACACCAACTGAAGGTATGCCACTGGTAGTAATTACTAAATTCGTTGAAAACGAAAAGTGTATTCATTTTATTCAATAATTTATACATTTTTAAATGAAAATACACATTAAAAAATAGTTTATTTTATGTATGTCTGCTTTTCTCTCTTCATTTCATCCACTGCTTTAGGAAAATTCAGTGCTGTTTAAAGTTGTCATTGTTTTCTGTGAATAGTTCCCCAAGACAGCATGACCCGGGAATCGGCTTACTCATTGATCGGAGATGCGCCTCACAATGCATGTAAGGTTTTGAAGCTCTGATAACCTCCAGACATAATGGTCCACATTCTCATGTCTAGGGATACCAGACGTACTGCGTTTTAGAAATAAATGGCTTTATTTTTATGCTCTTCCTCTTTCTACACTATTTTTCTTACTCAGACTTTTTATTCTTTACATTCAGGAATTTTAATCGAGTTTTATTGGCTACGATTTCATTAATTTTTATTATATCGATTGTTAAAATGTTTCATAAACTGAAAACCATCTAAATAAGTCCTAATCGTGCTGTAACCTTTCACAGGTTGGTGTGCGAACGACGATTTCTCCAAATAGAATTCATTCAACGAAAGTGATAGCGCGCTTTATTAAATTCTACGCTAAACATTCGCCCAGATGTTTCATCTCTTCTGGCGGACGGCTTTTGTTGACACCACACGTAAGTTTCCCTGTACAAATAACGTGAATGGCTTTATCCATCTATATGATCAAATCTCAAGCCATCATTAGTTTAATAATAAAACAAAAACAAAAAAACTGAAATATAAAAAAAAGTTCTGAAAGGTGATGACACAATTCTTAGAATTTAAGGCTTCAAACCCAAATGAAAGCCGTTAAAACTGTTCCCTGACAAACTGTTTTCAGAATTTTGTTATTATTCTTTTTCATCAAGGTTTAGTCCTGAACAGGTGAGGAATATTTAAAAACTTCGATGTATTGAAGTTCAGTGTGTTATCTATACTTTCGAAATTATTTAGTCAAAATACAGGAAAACCGTTTGAAACCATGTCAAAAGCAAAAGCGAAAAAGAAAAATTTGTAATTAAAAAACTAATCGTAAACTGAATTATTATTAACAGAAACCGGAAAGTTATTTGGAATAGTTCGGTGCCATATTACAAATGTAATTCCTAGAAAATTGTGAAAAGGAAAGACGACTTTGTGGCAAGTTACTGCGACACAGGCCATGATGGGCAACGAACGAGGAAAGGAGAGGACGAATAAAAATAGAATTTACGGGCGACTTCAACAGATGACGTTCGTGTAATGAAATGGAACAACTTGCTCTCTGACAAGGCAACTCTACAAATGAGATCATGATGTAAATACCTTTTGGCAGTGACCAACGTTCTGCCAAATCTGGAGAGGAGAGAAAGGAAAAAGCAAATGATGAAAATGATCAAGACGAAGAAGAAAAAGAAGTTGAGGCAGAATGCAGAGTTCCATTAAATGAATTACCAATGAAAGGATTATTTTACATACACATTTAACCAAATAAACATATGCAGCATTTTTAAATTAAATTAAAATAGATAACATAATTAGTAAATACCCAAAATGTTCAATAATTATTCATTTCCCGGATGTGGACCTCTTAAGAGAAAGGATAACCGATCCCTTAAAATAATTACTAAATTAAAAACATCAAATAAATGCACGGAGATCGGGAAACCAGAAAGAGGAAAAGGGCGAGGAAGAGTATGAAAGAGTCGGAGGAGAAGGAAAGGGGAAGGGAAAGATATTTTGTGACCATGAGAAAGAGAGAGGAGCAGGCAGAGAGAATGACCATTTTGTGACAGAGGTCAGCTCTCTCTCTATATCTCTCTCTCTCTCTCTCGCTCTCTCTCACTCTTTCCCCATCTCTCGCTTTCTCTTCCTCTCTCTCGTTTTTCTCTCACTCTCTTTCGCTCGCTCGGTCTCTGTCTCACGTTCTCTCGCTCTCTTTCGCTTTAATGACCACACCCCAGAAAAGTTTAGGCAACGATGTGGGGTTAGGTCATGGGTTCGGTCAATCACACCTTAAGGAGTGATCAGATAAAAATTCGCAAACCCAGAAATGTGAATGCAAAGAAAAGCTGAAAACATATGTAATAGCACGTTCATACAATAAAATACGTTGGATTACTTTCTTTAATTTGAAAACAAAAAGTAGATGGAACTATTTGAAATAGTGAAACACTGAAAGGATAAGTCAATGTGTGCCATGGCATACATGAAACCAATAGTGCTTAAAAGTATATACATAATGGAATAGTACAGAATTGAGCTCAAGGGAGATGTTCGTAAGTAAGCTAAGCTTTGTTACAAGTGGGCGGGGTGTAGGAGGTTTTAAAAAGCTTAATTACACGAATTGATCTTTTCTAAGAAATGTAGATAATTAATTGTATTTATCTGAAGATAAAACATTTTTTTTCTATTTTTTTCATAATGTTGGTGATAATCTCATGATAATCATTGAACAATAATATTGACATGTCTCTTAAATCAAAGTTTTGTTACACTGATGGATGCAATCGGGATAAGGCCAGGAAGAGGAAGAAGAGAAAGTGAAGGTGAAAGTGAGAGTGAGAAAACGGACCCGCTTGCTCTAAACACGGTCCGAAATACGGTCACAAGACATTTCTGCTTGATCCTACTAGAACATGAAGACTACGACATAGAGCCACTGGAGGAGTGTCATGAAATGAAGACGCAAAAAACAGGGAAGGGCGAGATAAGGATCTAGTGGTGCTGCAGCAGCACATACTTTCTCGCATTATTTCTAAATTTGCTGTTTTAGGAAATTCAGATTGTTTAACGATAATGAGAACTGCACTACTCTTCAGCCTGCCTTGTTTTCTCTGTGGAAAAAAAATCAAAAGAAAAAAGTTGGAAGATTTTTTTGAGAAAATGTGTCTTTTATAAATTGCATTTTTCAGAAGACATTACGCGAAAACGACTCGTTTTCAAACAAATTGTCCATGACCTTTTTAACATAGGTGATTTTTTAGATTTTGTTTAAGGCAAAAATCTCTATCTTCGATTTTGTAGTTTTGAAATGTTAACTTTTTACAAATGTCGAAAATAAAGAGAATGTCGGAATGACTGTAGCAGCGAGTTTTTTCGTCCTTTTATACATACGAAGAGAAATTTTACAAAAAAATAGAAACCATTTTTGAGGAAATGTTTTAAAAGAAATTAATTGCCTATATTTTACCCAAAAATACGCAAAAACTACTCATTTTTCGAAAAAACTGTATATGACTTTACTTCAAGATTTGTCATTAAAGAACAATTTTAATTCAGGAAAAATATCTATATTCAATAGTGTTCGAAATAGTCAATAATTGACAGTAGACGCCGAAAAAAATGTTGAACTTTTGCAATTTTTGGAAAAGCAGGGAAAGTGCTTGATCTGCATAATCGTCTTAAGTAATTGAGCCATTTTTGATAAAATTGTGTATGTAAATTAGGCTTCATGTAAAGTACACCCACCTCAAAAACATTTTTTCGGACTTAGAGAATCTGGTGTTCCGTTAAATCATATGAGGAATATTGATTTTGGAGAAAATACGTCTGAACGGTTTTGGCACTAACGATGACCCGAAAGAGATAGGCAGACGTTTTGCCGTCAGTCGATTTTTCGGTATCAATGACCTACAAAACATGGATTCTGACTACACAGCGCGTTAAGGGAAGTAAAAATGTACATTGTAAGCAAATTATACAAGGTACTGAACCTCTCGATTTCTTTCCTGTTGGAATTGATAATTTAAAGCCCTTAAAAGAGAAACGCTCCACCTTCAAGATTGTTTACTACTCCCTTCATCTACAATTTCGCACTTTTTCTTGATATTCAGACCCAACTCTCATACAGAAAAATAGATACTATCTGGAACAGCAGATTGTTTTGTGAGGTAACTTACATTGTTTTACTATTCTCCGCTGCTTTACTGTTCTCCTTGCGTATTACATTGTAAATGTGTGGTTATTAATATGGGAGGAAGAGGAAGAACACAAGAAGGTGTTAGGGCGTTGTCCATTGGAACCTTTCAGGCCATCTGTCTCTTAGTTATCTTCTAACATATTCTAGAGGTATGAGTACCAATGAGTCGTGATTGAAATCGCAATTATATCATTGATCGAGTCCCGCCAATGTACAACTTGTACATATGAATACACAATTCTCTACACGTTCCTCGAGAACGAACATGTAATTCAGAAATGTTAAAGTTAATTGTAAATATTTGATGTGTCTCAATTCTTATATTTACTAACGGAACCTTTGTAGCTTGAAAATTATTAAACCAAGACCGCGAGAAATTCTTTAACAATGATTTGAGTTTAACGAAAGTGAGGAGGGGAAGTTCTGTGATATAGTTTGGAAACTTACATAACTTACTTCGTAAGAAGAGTAAGTGCGAGAAAGTAAAAAAGAAAAAAAAAGGGTAAAAATATTTTCATTTTTAATGAAAGACATACTATGTAGAGAATTCTATTAAATAGGCTCAAAATGTTTATATTGATTAAAGTGTGAGTGAGGACGACTGGAACAAATTTTGACCAGAGTGAACCCAAAACCACTGTTTTAAGCTCATTTCCAATTGTAAACAAACAACTTGACCGAATCAGATTTGACGTCAAAACAAACTTCAGAAAACTATAGTAGAACCCAAAGGGATGGGAAAAGAGGAAGAGAGAGAATAAAAGATGACTATCTTTGAAGACTTGAATTATAAAAAAATTCGTGACGAGGAACAAGCACAGGATACAGCAAAATGGAGACCATTCATTTGAAGGATAGATGCGAGATGAAGAAAAAAAGAAATTAAAAGAAAATGATGTAGACGAGAAGTGAAGAAGAATAAGAAGGCGAGAGGAAGAAGAAATGAATTAAAGATCAGGAAGAAGAAGAAGACGAAGAAGAAGAACAACAACAAGATGAAAGAAAAATAAGAAATGAAAGGAAATGAATGATAAGAGAGGTGGAAACGAGAAGAAACCTTGTAGGAAAAGAAGAGGCAAGGAAAAGAGAAAGAGTAAAACGTGAAGAATAAATAGAACGGAAGAGGAAGAACTTAAGAGGAAGAACGTAAGAGGGAGAACGTAAGAAGGAGAACGAAAGGGGGAGAACGGAATAGGGAGAAGGGAAGATGAGAAGAGGTGACCAGCAAGAGGTGAGGGGGAAGAAGTGAAAAAGGAGAGAAGAAGAAAGGAGAAGAATCAGCGCATCGCCCTCGCACACCGTAGCGCGCGCCCACTGCGGCACGGGCGGGCGGGCAGTGCGCGAAAGCACGCGCGCGCGCGAGGCGCGGCTTGCGCATGCGCCGTCGCCATCGATCCCAGCGCCGCCGCCGCCGCCGCCGCCGCGGCCGTCGGAGTCGATACGCTGCCCGCCCGGCCGCGCGCGCTCGCCCGCTGGCTGGCTGGTTCAGTCGCCTTCCGCCACGCGCTCGCACCGCACCCGTGCTCCTCGCCGCTCAGCGCTCCGCGCACGCACGCACGCCGGCCGGCGCCCGGACGCCCATCGCCCATCGCCCACCGCCCACCGCCCTCCCGCCGCCCGCTCGCCCGCCGCCTCCGCGCCCCCGCCGCGATGCCCGCACGGCAGGTGAGTCAGTCCGTCAGCCAGCCAGCCGGAGAGCGAAAGAGACGGCGTGCAGCACGTGAGGGCCCGCGTGTGGCGAAGGACGACCGCGCTGTCAGCGGGAGGCGAGGCAGCGCGTGGAACGGGGGCCCGTCCCGTCCCGGCCGCGCGCCGCTCGCCGCCGCCGCCGCCTTTTGCTTTGTGTTGGTGACTGTGTGGCGCACGCACAGTCGGAACGTTGTTTCCGGGACACGCGACAGCGCACTGGGGCTCGACGACTGCTCCGGCTGGTTAGCGCCCCGATGACGGCGGGTGCGCGCGAAAATTCGAGGAGCTCTCGACTTCAAATGCTGCCATACATTCGTCTTACCTCGTTCCTCAACCGTGTCTTATGGCCTCATTAAACATTTCTACTAAGCGTCGTGTATTCCTAATAAATAGTTAAAACATGTTACAATGAGAATTCAACTATAAGGTTAATGATACAATTAGTAAATACAATTGACATCAGGTTTGCCAGAGGGTAGGAGACCGTCTTCCCCAATTGTATAATAATTCCCCAAATTGTCAGGGGAAAATGGGAATAATCAGATATTCAATAAAATAATGGAATTAAAATGTTTTATTGCAAATGGCTACGGAGCCCCTTACAAACTTTACAGGAGGTGCACCCGCCTGGGTATTCGATACTTTTACAGATTACGTTTATTTTTATATAAGGGAATGGAACATTTGAAGAACCACAGAATTTTGTTTGAATATTGTATACTTTTAAATGCATCTTCAGTGTTGTATTTGAAACGTACCATCAAGTGCTCTTAATGATCCACTCTTAAAAGAAATCATGTTCCCCTGATTAATGAGAGAAAGAAATGTTAAAAGGTTGTTCGAGGGAAATACTTTTAATGCTTTGTTTTACTTTGATCATTATGTAAATAATTATGGACAATTATTTTAATAGTAATTATTTACAACTTTAGTCATTAAATACGTGAATAAAATTGGAATGTTATTCAGAAATAAACATTCTAACGAAAGACAAGACGTAGATTGGAGTTCTCAAATTGGTGAGCTCATTATTTCTTTTCGTGCTTTTAAATCACTTCCGCACTCGGAACTAAATACGCATAAGATGTCGAACATTAGCAGGAATGAGTGGCTGCCAACGAACGTCTCCGGTTCATCGTTTCTCACGAAATATTTATTTTCTTCTCACAAATCTTATTCAATAAGCTAAGGGAACCACAATACCCTGCAACCTTCTTGTTTAGTTGTTTTTTGTTGTTTTTTAGTCACTGTTCTGATTGTATCCTAATATTAGGCAAGTTAAAATAAATTTACTAAATGACAGCCTTTTTGTATTTTCCCTGATGCCATTCTTAAGGCGTTTTAGTGTACTTCCGGTGTGTCAGGAAGACGAACCAGTGGATTCCGGTGAAAAGAACGGCAGCAACCGGCAGGGATTAAAGGGAACCGGAAATGTCCGGGAATGCCTTCCGGCTTCAAATGTATACATACGAGCGAGTTCCTGTTTTTGTGATTGCAGCTGATTCTAAAAACGTGATCATTATTCTTACTCTAATTGTTACAAGCTGTCATTATTGCTGGGACGGTATTGATATATTAATGAGTTGTCTGACAGATGGAAATCATACATGGCGTGACTTACATGTTTATTACGTGAGTCAATCGATCGAAAATAATTACTTCCTACTTTTTCGACAACTGCTGCATAGTTGTCTTGTTACTTAGGAACAATGTTGCTTCCAAGACAAGTCACGTGTGTTTTTGTGCGCGTGTACTGGTTTGATTTTTCTGACTGATATAATAGATGATCTGTTCTTGTTTATATTTCGTAACTTTATCCTTCCTCCAGAGAGATTAGTTTGTGATTGATTGATTAGTGATTCCGGGCGCGTCAACTAATAAGCTGTCTTCCACACGTTCCGTAAGTGTAGTGAATTTTCACATGTGCTTGTAGTGATCTTCCCCATTGAATCGTGAGTACCGGCGCCGACCTACCGTCGGCTGGCGGAGCTTTCCCCAACCAGGTATCTCCCACCAGCAGGGAGCCGCCTCACCCAGAACAAGCTCTAAGCTCTTGAACTGGTCTCTCGGTATGTGTGGTAGTGTAGTGCAAGTAAGTGTGTGTGTAAGTTAAGGGTGACGATAGGACTAAGAAGGGGAAGGAAAGATCGTGCGCAGTCCGTGACCCCTTTGTTACGGTACTGCTCCAGCATTCGCCTAGTATTGATCTGAGACCCTAGGAAAACTACCGATCAGAGCAGCCAGCTTCTCCACCAGCCAGGGGCTGAATTCGACCTAACTATATTTAACCAGTGTCGAAACTCCTGCCACCGTCGGAACTCGAACCTAGGACCTCCCAGTCAGAGGCACTGCAGTGCATCGGTTGGATGCCTTGAACCACCTCTCCCGGTAGAGATTTGTTGTTATTAAGCTGAAGGCATAGAGGCGCACAGCTCGAAATAAGAGGGTGACCCAACCACATTTTGGGACCACCATTACAGGATTTTACTTATGTATGACATATACTGGGAAGTGCATAAAACTACAAGAAGAATTAAATTTTAACTTTAATGATGCATTGAATAATTACAAGTGATTTTATGTTAAACTATTTACAGGTTGCCAGAGGTCTTGGCGAGCCTTTTCCTCGGATGTATGAATTAATTTCAGAATTGTCAGCTTAAAACAGGGGAAAATAAAGAATTGAATATTTACAGGAATAAAATTATTTCTTTCGTAGGGTTATGGGACCTCTTTCGAAATGTTCAGAGGATCACGGTCCTCCTGCCCCCCCCCCTCCGAGCGCACGCCTTTGTTTAAAAGCTGTTGTATACAGGAATGAGAGCATCATAATGAGTTGCGTAAAATCTTTCTGGTTCGAACAGCCGTAATGGTTGAACCCGGACAACGATGTTATTCTGTTATCGATCTACTCCGTAACAAACTTCCGGTAGTAATGTGTCAATATGTGTACTTCTTGTAATGACACATTATGTCACACACGTGATAAATTTAAAAGTATCCTCTCAATGTTTTTGTCTGAGTTTGCGTTTTTGTAATATCTGAAGAGTGTTAAATTTTGTTTTTTTTATGGAATGGCATTCACCGAATTTGACCTGGTAGATAAAGTTAAGGTATTGTTACGTAGGAATTACAAGAATGTCTCTCATATGGCAACAATTGACTCAATCAATGCACATTTGTGTTGGAAAAATCACAATCCGCTGGCGCTGGTGCCGAACGAAGAGATTTTCCAACACATGCTAAATAGAATGATATTATTCGACCGCTGCGACATCTGGATGAGGGTTCTAGTCACCAATTTCGCTGGCCGTTCTCTTGGTTTCCTCCCATCAAGTACCCTGGAAGGCCACAAAAACCACAGAGCACGGAGCAAACCCTGAGCCACGGACCGAGTGCAATCCCCCCTTCCTTACCCTAACCCCACTCTCTGAATCTGAATCAGTGAAATTGTCGCTGATTCGACCAATGAGAGCCGAAGTCACTGACGTCTTCAGGCGAAATGTGTAGTTTCGCTGGCAATCAGCGAATATGCGTATCTTTTCATAATGGCCGCCAGCATTTCACTGGTCATCACTGCTAAAAGTGGCGCGCCATCATCGCTCACTGATCGTTCAGTCGTTTGTGCTGCCGTTGTGATTCAAACAGTGAAGTTTCACTGATTCAAAAAGTGGATCCGATTTTCACTGATTTGTTCAGTTCCATTCACTGATTGTCGGTGGCAGAGCTATAACTGACACAATCAGTGTATTGTCACTGTTAGTAGTTTTTCACTGATTCAGACTGATAGAGCACCACCCAACCACAGGGCAGGTGATGAACTGCCTCTGCCCAAAAGGCCCATTCCATATGACTTGCAGATAGACTGCGAGGGCGTGATTGTCAAACGTAGGCTGAATTACGGAGTTAGTCCTCAGGCAGGAAATTCAAGGCGTTTTAAATTATTGTATATTTGCAATGTTATATTTCGTCTGTAAGTTAGTTAATTCAGTTAGTTCGTCAGCTAGTCACTCATTTTGACAATCAGGTCAGTTAGTAACTTAGGTCAGTAAGTAACTCGGTCACATAGTAACTCTCGGTCCTGTAAGTGGTGTCTGTTTGTTAGTTGGGTCTGTTCGTCAGGTCTGTTAGTAGGTAGGGTCTCTATTGGTTGATCGGATCGCAGTTTGTCGGTCGGGTCGCAGTTTGTCGGTCGGGTCGTAGTTGGTTGGTCGGGTCTTTGTTAGTTGGCCGAGTCAGTTACATAGAAAGTTTGTGTTTTTTTTCTTCATAGTGTTGAGAGTAAGTTACTTTTCATTATGTTTCGGATTTTGTTAATGTTTTCAGCGTGATTCGCACCGAAGATTTGAATCTACATGGTATTAATAAAACTGAACCGTGTGTCTGTAATTTCAAAATAACTGACGTTGTAGAAGCTTATATGGTTGTTTACTGGATAAACAAATCCCTTAATAATTGCATTTTACCCATTTTGTTTCTTCAGATAAACTAGGAAACAGGTAAACGAATTCGTCGATATGGTTTGCACAGTCTGTTTGGTTTGGGGTAATTTTGTTTACTTCTTTTCCCTCTTTGTCTTCTTTTATATAAAGAAGAACGTGGTTGCCTTTTTTATTCGAAGCTACAATTTTATTCAAAAAGTTCAAAACAAAACATAAGAAAATTTACTGTCTGCCTAAGATGAAAATTCTCTTCCAGCTTCCTTTCCCACCCTTTAAAGAAGAATTCAAATGCGCCCTGCCATTGTTTACGCATGTTTCGCAACGTTGATAAAATCAGCCAAAGTGCCCCTGCCAAAGTGTTTTAGAAGCCCATAAAATTTCCTACTAAATGCATTGTTATTTCCTCCTATATCGCAATTAGATTGCGAGTAATTGAAGGTAAAGATGGAAAATTCGTTCCGAGGATGTATGGCTGGGTGGTGGCGGTGGCGGTGGCGGGGGGGGGGTTGTCGGGGAGAACGGCCGCGCCCGGGCGGTATCAAGAAGAGACGGCGGAGCGTAGTGGGCGGATGACCAGGGATGAACGGGGTTGAGCGGGGTTGAGCGGGTTGCGGGTGCTTCGCATGACGGGATGAGCGGGGAAGAAGCAGGATAGATCTGAGGCGTGGCGTGGCGTGGCGTGGCGTGGCCAGGCATGGCAGGGCGGCGTGGGGCATGGCGGATCGTGGCGGCGCAAGGCGTGACGGGGGGGACGGCATGGCGGGGCGTGGTAGGTTTAATATTGGATGTATGACTTTTAATGGCTAAAAAGTAAACTTTTCGTTTCAAAAATCGCAATATTTTTTGAATAAGTACGGAATGACACTTGCTTTTTAATTGTTTTCAAAAATTACCTGAATTCTTATCGAGGAAAAAATAAAGTACTTCATATATTACAAACTGTTCTTTTATTTGAATAATTCTGAGGTTAGCAATTGATCACAAGATGTTTCACATGACAATCCAAAGTCAGTTGGCATTCACAAAACGTAACTTTTTCCATTAATTAAGAGTATTTGATTCACCATTTATATTATTTTTCTAAGGATGTGATTTTCAGCATACTGTTGATGCGAAAGGGAAGTGATGAATGTGGACATTCCTGTTTTTCTTCTCGCTGAATAGCTAGTTCCTTTTTTTACATACTTTTTAATTACAGTTCTGAGTCCCGGTCCTAATCCCTTGTTAAAAGTGTTATGCTCTTCACCGTTGGAAGTAGAGGGCAAAGCGACGTTGCCAATTTCTCTTCTTTTGCTTTTTTTGCACCGAAATATTTTACAGCTGGAGATTAGTAATCCCCATGTTAACAATGATTGTGATTACGCCCATTTCTTACAATTATTGATCGTGTAAATTAGAGCAATCCATATTACCTTAATAACGGGAGAGGTGGCTCAATGCATCAACCTGATGTCACTGCAGTCCCTCTGACCGGGAGGTCCTAGGTTCGAGTCCCGATGTTGGCAGGATTTTCGACACTAGCTTGTCAGCTAGGTCGAATTCAGTCGCTGTCTGGAGGAGAATTCTAGCGGCCGGCTGCTCTGATCGGTGGTTTTCTGTGGTTTCTCCGATCAACACCAGGCGAATGCCGGAGCAGTACCCTAACAAACGGGCCACGGACCGCGCGCGATCTTTCCTTCCTCATCCTTGTCCTATCCTCTCCCTCTTACAAACACACTTACACTAACATACACTACACTACCACACATGCCGGGAGACCGGTCGGGAGCTTACAACTTGTCCCGGCTGGGGCGGTCCCCGCTGGTGGGAGATACTTGGTTGGGGGAAAACCCCGCTAGTCATCGGTAGGTCGGCGCCGGATCTCGCCATCCAGCGGGGAAAAGATCATCGCCACCTCCCGGTGGAAAACGCGCACTACACTTACGGGACTAATGACCTGAGCAGTTGACGCGCCCGGAAACACGAATCAATCAATCAATCATATTACCTTAATACTCTCAAATAGTGAACGAAGGTATTACTACATCCATGAACGGTATTATAATTTAGCTTCGGACTCATTTAGGCTTGAGGTTCTTCATGCGTCATGGGACAAACTCTTTATTTCTCTTCAAATTTCAAATTTCTTAGGTGTTGCAGGGAATTATGGCAGTCCTAATGACGTATTATTACGTGCACACAGATGATAGAACGAAATTCGAAACCCCCAAAAATTAAAATAATGCAATAAATATACAGGTAATATACTCTTCGACTAAAGAACCTCAATAATGTCAAAAATAAAAATAAATAAATGAATTAGGGTCGAATTTCCACTGCTGAGCGACCACTAGTTACCATTATTTTATCATATGTAGAAGTATAGAGCTCCTTTTTGTTAGGATAATATCGTGCAATTTACATTTATCCAGATGTTACATTATAGAGTAATATATTTAGACGGTAGCCGAAAAATTATTTAGTTGCCTATTGTTTCTCGGAATTTTGAAGAAATGTATTTGAAGTGTTTACGCAGAGGTCACGACCTCCGTGACCTGCTCCTCTGCAGCCAGCCCTGTCGGGGGTTCCGTGCCATTTCGTGCCAGCGGCGCAGGGCTTTGATCTCGGTGCAGCCGGTGGACGGACACGCGGAGTTGGCGCTGCACCACGCTCCGTCGCGTTGCGCGCGCAGGTGCAAGCAGCCCGTGGCCACCGGAGCGGAGCAGAGCGGGGCGGGGCGGGGCGGGGCGGGGCGGGGCGGGGCGGGGCGGGGCGGGGCGGGGCGGGGAGGGGAGGGGCGGAGCGGGGCAGAGTAGAGCAGAGCAGAGCACGACAGAGCGGGGGAAGCACAACGCCACCCCCGCACTCCGCCTCTGCCGCACGTCTCCACTCCCTGCACCCACTGCTCTCTCTGTCTCTGTCTCTTTCTCTTTCTTTCTCTCCTTTCTCTCTCTCGTTCTTTCCCTTTCTGCCCCTTTCTCCCTTTCTCTTTCTCTCTTGCCCTCTTTCTCTTAATCTCTCTTTCTTTTTTCCATTTTCTCTCTCTAGCACAGAGAACAATGTGAAATCAGTTGTCTGACTACCGCCTTGCGAGATGATTTGCCTTGCGTAACCCTTTCGGGCAACGCTCCTGTATCAAACAGCCGTTCCCCGTTGAAGAAATGCCCTAGTATGTGGTGGAAGTTGTTGGGAATATACCATTCCCAACTTCCATATCGGATAGTCGCCAGATAGCCCGGAAAGTTTCAGCGAGGACCCGTAGATACCTGTGATCAGCAATGCACGGGAAGACCTGAGAGTGTGCGTTTCTCTATACCACTTTCGCTCTTTGCCACTAGTAGGTTCCATCGTCGGCCTCCTTTCAGCAGGTGCACGTGCCCCATCGGCCCGCACACTCGCAGGTCGCCCCGTGCGGTGCTGATCACATCAAATTATAAACACATAAAATCATATGATCCGATAATATTTTTTAGAAAATATTACACACACACACACACACGAACACTAGCATTGCAGCCTCGCCAGACTATGCAGCCTCTTGCCACGGAAGCCCAGCCTGACGACCGTAGCATCCTCTACCTGCGAAGAGCTTTCACCTTCAACAAAGACGTCACAGTGAAAAGCGACAGTTTAATTTTTACGCCGTCCTGGGATCGAATCCGGAGTCGCGGCGTGAAATGCTAGTTCACTAGCCATGAACCACCAGGAGCGCTATAAACATAATCCGAATGTGGTAATATCCGGAGTATTCATACTTTGTGTATGCCGTTCGTGTTAACTCAGACGTTTGAAAATTCCTTTGTAAAGAAGGAGATGTTTGGTAAGTTTGAAGTAAGTTTTCCACAACTTCTTTACAACGGCAAATAATTTGAAAAAAATATGCATGTATTAAACTCCATATAAAATAAACCTTAAGACATTGATTCTTATTTCAGAAAATATGTCTCTTCAAAAATATGAACGTTTGAATTTTGATTATTTTAAATTATTTTCTTCATCGCAACTGAAGTCTTTGACCACGTTTCTACAGAATTCATTTAAACCAGTAAAAAATTAAGATATTCACGTTAACAAATTCCTTATAAATAAAATTCACAAAGCTATAGGAGCTTCTAGTAGACGTTTTTCAATTGATTGACCTGCCTACCAGCAACATATCCGCCACTAAGGAAGATTGCCTACGGAAGGTTGAAGGAAAAGAATAACTGACTGATAAATATAAGTATAGATTACAGACGTAGATAAACAGATAAAAGGTAAAGATGATGTTGACATAACAATGAATTTCAACGATATATTGAATGAGTACTTAGTTAAACTCACGTAAGAAAGATATAGATAAAAGCAAGAAGTCAATAAAAGTGACTGAGATAAAATACGAGAGGAAGCAACGACTACGGAAAAGGAAGACTGATACACTCGGCAAATGAGTTTATACCAAAAGTGGGAAGTAGAAACGCCTCCTATGGTAATTGATTGTATCTCAAAGGAAAAGAAAATAAGACAATTAGAAGCATCCTCTAAATATAACTCCATCTATTAATTAGTTCCGCGTTTCCGATTGCAACTGCTAATTACTTCACCCTGCATTTCGTCTTTTTTTAACACCGTATAGAATATTCAATAAAAGAGTTCCAATGGGAGGTAAGTTCCAAAGAACAACCCAGGAAATTCTATTTAATATTCTTAATTTCTAAACAATACTTGAAAATCGAAATATGTCCAAGAAACTTGAAAGCATGAATCCCCCCCCCCCAAAAAAAAACACTTTGAAACGCACGGACATTTCATTAAATAATAAAAACAGTGTATTCTTGTAGTAAGTAGTTAGCGATGCTGGAACTAATCTCATCAGTAGGGAGAGGATTTTTATGCCCTAAAAAAATCTTGAAAAATGCTTTTAAAAATATGCATTTATGACTTAAAAATTGTGAAGTATGCACTTTAATATGCAGTTAAAATTAACAATATTTCATTTCTTGTTGTATAAACCTTTCTTCATGAAATTCAGGAGAAGCATGCTTAATGGAAATATATATTTTTGTGCGAACATAATATAATCTAGCTTACTACGCGGGAGCAAGCAATAGAGCAAACACAAATCTTATTTAAATGAATAATTATTTGATAAATCAGCATGTGAAACATATGGTTTCTTATAAGCACAAATTTGTTTCGACATCTATTGATGAGAAGACCATACACAAATTTTCAATATTTGTATTTGACTTCATACATGGATACAAACCACATTTATTCCCTGAAGTCATTACGCTATTGTTTTTTACGTTTACTTCACCCGTGTGAAGTAGACTTTCGGCACATGCGAAAAGTGTCATGGCGAGCCATGTTGAGAAATGCAATGCGAATGAATACGCGATGTGAGAACATCTAAGGAACGAGGACCTTTCTCCGTGTACCTCGTTCCGTCGTGTGTCACTTTCAGTCGGAATCGAAGTGCCGAGCTCTACGGGCATGCTTCTTAGAAGTGGAAGAGAATCCGCACAAATATTTGTTTTAAAATAAAATTTGCCTTCACATGTTACTATTTCTTACAGTGTTTCGTTAACAACCCAAAAAATTTCTTTATTCCTTTCACTGCCATACATTTTGAAGGTACGAATTCTCAGCCATCCTACGGAGAGCAGCCGCCGAAGGCAAGGCAGCAACGGAAGGTTGTGGGTTCGAATCTCATGAAAGGCATGGACGTTTCTACCTTGTGATTGTGGCGTGGAAGGCAATGGCAAATCACCATGTATCCGAGAACATGATTAATTACATTGGAATTCAAGAATGATTAATGTCAAGGTATCGTAAACAAGCTCCTAGGTTAGAGGATAAAGAAATGAAGAAATTTAATAAGAAATTGAGAAAATTAAGATGAAGGAATGAAGAAATTGATAAAATCTAATGAAATTTTTCTGTCGTTTTTAAAACATTTAACTCTCGCCGGAAACTTAACTTTTTTTACACATGTAAAGGTATATTATGACGAAATAAGTATATTTTGCCCCGCTGGAGCAAACACAGATTCAGCGTTTTGATCACCACTTCTTTATGAAATACTGGCGAAGTAACAGCAGCATTTTCCACGGGCGAAGGAGTAAAATTGGCAACAGCGTCTGACATCGTAAGTGGAGCACAGAGGAAGAGAAAAACACGGTTAGCTCCCGACAAAGCGACGGCTGGCGGCGGCGCACTATGGCCCGGACAGGCGGAAGGCGGACAAAAATAACTCGCTTCAGTTAAACGGCGATTTACTACTGCAGCTCTGTAGACTGGAATGCTCTTCGTTCGAGTCCCGATAGTGTTTGGTGGACTCCACCTTAAATGCTGGGTCGAAGCCAGGGAGGGACGTAAGTATGGGGGGGGGGGGGCAGACGGAGCGTATGTCCCGGGCGCCGGACTGAGAGGGGACGCTAAATTTAATCTCTTTGCTTTCGAAATCGAGCATTTACTCTCTCTCCTCCAGAGATCTTGCTCCGGGTTGAAACGAACTAGTTGCTTCTCTGGTCGAAGCCGTGTAGTTTTCGCGTAATGGTTGTTTGATGTAAAGGCAATTTACAAAATGAATAAGTAAATAAAATTTTTAATTTTTTTAGGGTAGAGCGAAAGAACGCTTAAAAAAATGGTCCAGTTTCCATTTTTCGGCGAACTCTTTATTTTCGGATATTGAAAACAAAAAATTAACATCGCAAAACTACAAAATTGAGGAAAGATTTTTCCGCTATGAAATGTCTTTTTAAAACTAAATGTTGAAATAATGTAATTGAAACATCTGAATTTTTGAAAATTGGATATGCATAATCCAAATGTTCAACTTTTTTTTTAAGCGTCGGGAAGATTATCAGGCTGGTGGATTTTAGCTGTCAGGCTGGTGGAGTAGAAGAACGTGAATGGCATGCTAACTCGGAAGGACTTGAGTTCGAATCCCAGAGTAAATATTGGTTATGTATAAAAATTGGTATATATAAAAAGCGGTACTGGTTTCTTTTCATTCGTGTTCGAACGATGGTCGGATTTAGCTATGGGGTACTGGGGAAATATAGGTACCTGTGACGTTGATCGTTCTGTCTTCCCAGGGTAATAATTACAAAGTTATGATGAGGCAAATCTGCAGCTTTACTAAAAAATCTCATTATAAAAGAATAACTTCTTATGTAAATGTTAGATTAATAGAATACATGCATTTTAGACAAAATATATTTTTTTAAAGATACAAAAACATTGCATGCATTTTTTTCGAATGTTTTATGATATTTGTTCGAATATTTTAGGAATGATTTTTCTGGAACGGGGATCCCTCCTTGGATGGGGGCAACTAATATTCCTTTTAAGGCAGCGCTACCCATTCGGTACTAGGCGAGTTCCGAGCGACAGTCCGTCGAATTCCGAGTAGTTTGGGTGAGTTGCTTGCTATTTCTCGAGCGACGAACATTCGGTGCTCACCCTACCCAGCGCGTGTCGGGCTTTCGCGCATGTCAACGGGAGCGACGTTCGCCGCGCACATCAGCTGTTCGGGATTGGGCGAGCGGTGCTGCCGCTCGGTGAATGCGGAAAGTGTGGAGCCGCCTTTAGGTAAATCCGGCGCTGGGTCGAATCATGTGAATGAGACTTTTTTTTCTTTCTCGCCTTAGGAAGTACTTTGTAAGAGAAAGTAATGCAATCGTACCCCGGAAAACTGCGAATTTTCGGCAAAACAAACAACAACCAAAAAGAGACACTCTTATCGCCGGGTCCGGATAAGGAAAAAGTGGATAAATCCTATTACCCAAAAAATCCTCTTAACACATATTGTGGACAGAATCCATGTTGTCGTTGATACCGAAAAAATAGATTGACGGCAAAATGTGGCTGTCAGTGGTCAACGCTAGCGCCTCCGCGTAAACCGTTCAGCCGATTTTCTTCGAAAACTTATATTCCCCAATCGATCTGAATGAACTGGAGGCTCTGGGAGTTTGATACGGATATTTTTATTTTGAGAGTACTTTACACGAAGTCACAGAAACATTTTCAAACTGTTTTCAAAAATGGCACCTATTTAAATGGAGTAATAAAAGATATGTCCGTCAACTTAGTTATTGAGAGAGAGAACCGGCTTTGGACGGCTTTGTCGTCATCATCAGTCTACAGATAAAAAAACAAAATATAAAAGTAACATTTAAAAATATAATAGCAAATTAAATTAATTATTATAAGTATTTTATTAAGTATTAATAAAAGACCAATAGCAAGTGAAATTGAAAAGTATAAAATGAAAGGGGGGTGAATATAAATAATATACACATTTGAAATTATCATTCCAGACTAAGAAACATAAAATGGCAAAATATGAACTGCAGCGGGGGGGGGGATTAATGCAGGGGGGATAAATGTATTTAACAATTTTAAAGAAGGAAGGTTCACCCGAAAGGGTATTTGTACAGACCAATAACCAATACGTAATAATTATTAAAATCAGTAGCCGTCTCTCTCTCTCAACAAATAAGTTGACTGAGATGTCATCTTTTATTACTTCATTTAATTACGTCAACAACACCGCATCACAATTCCCACACCAATTTATTTATTTTTTATTTATTTATGATTTATTTTTTATTTATTTTTTATTTTATTATTATTATTATTATCATTATTATAATTTTTTGGGGAAGGAAGGTTGTTTTGTCCGTTTCGCGCGCCTTCCAAACCACCGTGCTGCGGCGGCGGCGGCGGTCGCGGCGAGCGCCCGGGAAACGGGGCTTGCGGCTCGCGGCTCGCGCGGGAGGGGTCGGGGGCCGGGGGACGGACGGGTGTCGGCGCCAGTGGAAAAGTACCGAGGCGCCCAAGCCCTTGAACCCCCGCAGAGGGCTGCGGCGCGGGCGCTGGGGAGGGGAGGGCGCTCCGTGCGCTTCATTGGAAGATTGCGCACGCCCTTCTGTTACAGCGTTGCGTGATGCGACGCCACGCAGTGACGAAGGCGATCGCTCGACGACGGCGACAATCGAAACAAAAACAGAGTGACAATGATCATAATAAATAATTAAAATATGCCGGTGGAGGTGACTCAGGGGGTCAAGTGATATGTCCGTGACCGGGAGGATTTCCGACCCTAGCTACAGAGCTACTTACTAGGGCGAATTCAATCGCTGTCTGGAGGAGAATTCTAGTGGTCGGCTGCCCTGAACGTAGTTTTCCGTGGTTTCTCTTATCGTTACCAGGCGAATGCCGGAGCAGTAGCCTACCACACGGGCCACGAACCGTGCTCGATCTTTCCTTTCTCGTCCTTGTCCTATTCTCATCCCTTACACACACACACTTACACTAACATGCCGGGAGAGCGGTCGGGAGCTTGGAGCTTGTTCCCGCTGGGGCGGTACCCCGTTGGTGGGAGATGTCTGGTTGGGGAAAACTATTCAAGCCGACTTGCAGGTCGATGTTGGACTTCGCCATTCTTCATCTCCCGCGTCATCTCCCGCGATAAAAAATGCACTACACTTACCGGACTAATGACCTTAGCTGTTGACGCGCCCGGAATCATTCAATCAAAAAGTACCAAATAATGATTAATAAAAACAGTTAATCTGAATCTACGTATGTATGTATTTTTCATTTTAGAGTCGGATTAGTGTGCCTTTTATCGGTATTTTTTTTAATTAATCCGACTAGCTAGCGGTACTCATAGACTTGGGTCCTGTTTCTATTTATTATTCACTGCTGGGGTTAAGGGAGGCATGTGGCAAGCATCGCGTATTTGCATCACCGTGCATAGAGCATGTTTGGCCTTCCTCAGCTTTTACTTTCGTCACAGAGGAATAGAAACTCCGCCGATTTGTATTAGCCTACAGCTCTACTTTTGCCCGACCGGGAATATTTTTAATCCATCCTCAGGGCTTACTACAACTTATACGTTTGTTTACAACCTCTCAAAAACAACAGCAATGGATAATTACAACCTTTTGAATTTTTCATGAGGAAGTGGTCAATAATTAGATCCAGTTACCTTGCGGACGTTTCTGGGTTTCATTGCACCTTCATAGACATGTGGATGAAACCCGGCTCCATCCCGCGCCCGTGGTCAACCTTTCTTAACCCTTTTACCTGACTCCACAAAAGGCATTCCCGATTTGCATTGTGTTTGGTTTTCCTCGTGACTTCGAGGAAGAGCTCACCAAGGTATTAGTTCTTCGAAGAATCACCCTTTCGCTTTCCTATTCAAAGAACATGTAAGAGGAAACGAAGAAATATGTATTTCTTTTAAGGTAGCTGATATTGTCATTCACCGAGCACAGTGAATGAAGACTGTATTACGCGATTCTAAAGAGCCGAAGTTCTTTTTTTAATCGATTTGGGAACCGTCTGAGGATTATTGCATCGATTCTAAAAATACATTTCATAGAAACCAAGTACAATATCTCTAAAAAGTTTGAAGTACCGGCATGCTCGTGAACCGGTGTCGGCAACTGCATGACTGAAGAGCTGCAGCTGTAGGGGCCTTGCTGTTTTTTATGGGATGTTTACGCCATCTGAGAAGCGCTCGTGGACACAAATAACGCACTTGACGCGCTGTTACGTGACAACGCACTGGCAAAAACGCCCGACGCGCAGTTAGTGGGCGCATGTGGACAACGCGCGCTAGCGCCGCCCGGGAGCGGTCGTTTCAATTGCAAACGCTGGCGATTCCAAGAAACTTCTTTTACGGACACTAGAGAATTCTGACGGAATCGCGGAAACATGTTTTGTTTGAACGCTAAACTCCAGCCCAGCCAAGCCCACCCACCCGCCCTCCCTCCCAACCACCCAATACTCACCCAATCCCCTAATATCCACCCAACCACACAATTCCCATCCAACCACCCATTACCCGCCCATCAACCGAACCACCATCCCAACCACCAACCCAATCACCCACAAAGCCACCCCAACCACCCACTGAACCACCCAAAAAAACCACCCCAATACCTACCCATCTACCCACCCATCAACTCACCCACCCTTCCACCCATCCAAACACCCTTTTGCCCACCCAAACACCCTTCTATCCACCCAAACATACCCTCTCACCTCCAGTCACTGTCTGGAGGGGAATTCCAGCGGCCGGCTGCTTTGATAAGTGGTTTTCCGTGGTTTCTCCGATCAACACCAGACGAATGCCATAGCAGTACCTGAACTAACGGGCCATGGACCGCGCGCGATCTTTCCTTCCTCTTCTTTATCCTGTTCTCACCTTTACTTACACACACTTACACTAACATGCACTACACTTCCATACATGCCGCGAGACCGGTCGGGACCGGGCGGTGCCCCGCTGGTGGGAGATACCTGGTTGAGTAAAGCTGACGGTAGGTCGGCGCCGGATCTCGCCAGCCAACGGTGGAAGATCACCGTCGACCTCTCGAAGGAAAACAAAACATGTACTGCACTTACTAGACCAATGACCTTAGCAGTGGACGCGAAATCACTAACAATCAATAAATCAATCTGAGCCAACTGAGCTTGTACTCTCAAAATACTTGAGCGGAATCCCGGTCGAAGAAAGGCATGGCCGAAGAAAATATCCAGAGAGAATGCAGAACCGCCATCATGATTTTCTTCTTGTTTAGTGAGGAAATTACATTAAACTTGTGGTTCAGGTACGCCAACCAGTGTTGCCCGATCGTGTCAAAATGAATATTGTACCGTGTCATCATTATACTACGGCAATCAATGCGGCTTCTTAAACAAAAGTGATTGGTTAAATGTGATGTTCTTTTTCAACATTTAAAAAGGGAAATTGTTCGGATTTTGTTGAAGTTGTTTTCTCGCCTCATTATCCAAAACTAGCTCATTGGGTCAGCAGATTGTTTCTTTCCCAACACTTCTGAATCAATCTCGAAATACAAACATGATCACTAACGGCAACAGATCTGTTCTCAATTACCACATGTATAAAGCGTGTAAAGGTCGTTGAAGAGAAAATTGTTCTTTGCATAACTAGCACAGAAAGTAAGTCTTGACGCTTGAATGAAATTCTGGGACGAGGCGACAAGTCGCGTCCGGAATTTTTAGATGATTATGGCTCTTTGCTATGAGTTTTGTGAATAATTTTTTGGTACGAATTCCTGGAAACCTTTTTTTAATTGTTTATTCTCCTTGATCGTCATTTATTGTCTTACAAAGCATTTTAACCAAAAAATTAAAAATAATATATTTTCCATCCAGGAAGGAACCTCTAATTAACATTACACAATTTTGTTATAATTTTTTTTAATTTACAAAAAAAAGTTTGATTTTCGTGGAAACTTAATGTCTTGAGGAGTCACATTTAAGAGACGCGCTATGTTGATTCATGTCGCGCCAGGGTTTTGTTTATTTTTTTAACTTACTTTAAGGTCGCTTTTTCAACTACATAGGTCTCACAGCGACCACGGTAATTAATATTAATTTTGGTAACTTTGGTGTAACTGTAATAGCTGTAGCAGAACTCGCATACGGACACACACAAACACCCATGCCTCGAGTGGATCCGAACCCGCGAAAGTACTGGTTTCCATGAATGAGGACGAAAAAAGTTCGATTTATGTCTTTTTGAAGAGAATTGTCAATGAGCCCAACCGACCAACCGTTAGGTTCATGAAATGAATTAAACACCGTTGTAATATTCTACACTCAATCTTTGGGAAGCTATTTTATCAAAGCTGCATTTTCGTGGATATGCCACTTTCCTCACACTATCTCAATTGAAAAAGTCTTTCAATGAACACAAACGTAAACTTCGGTCTTGCAGAAGGATGTAGTGTCTGAATTACTGTGGCTGTATTATTAATATAGTCCCTGACGTTATATTTAACATTTCCTCCATTTGTAAATTAAATGATCACAGGTGTTGTCATTGCCAACAATGTTATTTATTTTAAGAGCAGCTTTCGATGGCTTAGCCATCATCATCATCAGTTTTCTGCTGTCTGGAAGCCACGAAACGACTAGCTTCCAGACAGCAGAAAACTGATGATGATGGCTAAGCCATCGAAAGCTGCTCTTAAAATAAATAACATTGTTGGCAATGACAACACCTGTGATCATTTAATTTTAAATGCCAACGACATTTCACCACTAAACCAATACTCCATTTGTAAGCCTGATGCGTACTACGTACCTATTCTGAACTGCCTTACAACAGAGCCTTGTCTTTTGGATGTTTCGCTAGTTACCATTCAAAGATATGCTCTCTTTTAATCACTTTGTATATTAAAGGTAGTGGCACCTAAACGCTGATGTGTGTGATGTAATGTGTGTAAGCATAATGAATATTAAGAGATTTTTTTGTGTATAATGTATTGAGTATCCTCAAAACATTCCAAAATATTTTATTCATTCTAACATGTGAGTGAAGTACAACACTTCGACGAGTGGCTTGTGAGCGATGCATTTTCTTCCTAACATGTAACGCTGTGTCAGATGACAATGATTTGTTTCCTAATTATCCTAAGTGTATGCTCTGCTGTCGCTTAAGCAGAATTCTGTGGATCGTGAATACCACTCCTTAAGGCTAAATGTACCGAAAAAAACTTGTAGGAAAATTCAATAGATCGCAGCACCATCAGCAGGAATTTACTTTACCGATAACGTCTGAACAAATGGTCCGATTTTCGATCTGTAAACGGCATTTGACTCCTGTTTATAATAGAATTTACGCTACGAAGCCCTTTTTCCAAAAAAACTAGCAGAAACTCGATTTTTAAAATTTTTCTCGTACTTCCGGGAACAATTTCAAAAATGTGGGCTTATAGCGCGATGGCGACACGCTTCCAGAATCCAACGCCGTGTCAAACATGCAAATCGGATAAATAGGAGCGACGGTAAGTGAAATTTCGAAAAACACCTCACCCCACTCCCCCTTCCCCTTCCACGCCGCCGGGACATTGTTGGCCGGCGGCGCGGTCAAACCGGCACGGGCGAGCCGGGCGGCGGCCGCCGCGGCGTGGCGACGGGCAAGAAGCCTGAACTTTCGGGGGCAGCAAGCCAGACACCCCGTCACTTCGTTGATGCTTCCGTCACTTCGCATCTCAAGATATTTTTTCCCCACATATGAAACTAGTGATGCTGTAATAGGGGTAAACGGTCTCGTATCATCTTTAATAGTAGTATAAAACTATTACCTTATTCACATATTCCATCTTCCTTCGAATACCATCATAAGAATGTCTGAGGTATCACTCAAAACACCGATCCCGCTTTGGTGCTGATTTCAAAAAGAAAAAATCGAACTAATTGCGTAAATATCACCCATATTCCATCTCCTCACATCGTATTTTAGATATATTGTATTTCTAAGATCTTCCATTACTATTTCACTACCGGAAAAAACAAGCGGAGATAACGCAAGAGCTCTTTTATCCTACGATTCGATTTATCATTTCAAAACGGCGTTTGTCACCTTGATAGAATTCACCAGGTTAATCCTTTTTCCAGTAAAATAACCGAATCGAATTTTTAAAACGTTTTCGTACTTTAGGACAAATTGCACATACTTTCTCATAGTAATCTAATATCTTTGGTCTGGGCCAGTTTTACCATCTTTCCCCATCTTCTGACATCTTGCTGACATCTATCGCCGCCCAAAATACATTTTTTGAACTTTTCTCATTTTTCAGCTTCTTAATGGTAGATACGAAATATTACTTTTAAGATATTAAAGAAGAGTAAAACTTCGTCCTATATAGGAATTTTCATTGATAAATTTGGAGCCGCTCTTAAGAAAATGGCGTTTAAGCGTTACTGTAAATGTGAAAATGGAAGCTTCGGAATTTTCACAAGAATCTCTCGAGTTTTCGAACAACTTCATTTGGTGACATTTAAAGCACTTCTACTCACAAATGTAATAATGTATAAAAATTCTGGAAATGTGAATATTAATGGCGTGAGAGACACTTATAAATACATTTATTTATTTTTTGAAAAATCAAAAAAATACAGCCAAATTAATTTTATGTTAACTTAAAGAATGCAAATAGCATTCGTACGAAAAGTTTGAAGAAGCAATTTGAGAAAATGGCGTTTGAACATTTGTGCAAATTCGGAAGTTTCAGTTCATTTTCACAGAAAACATCTGAGTTGTCGAGGAACTTTTAGGACATAATGTAAAGCACATGTACTCGTAAATGTAATAGTAGGGAGTTTTTGCACCCTCGAACGTTACGTACTATCGATCTTCTGCTCATTCGCAGTGCAAGTTTCGCATCACTTTGGTGCATCTGCGCATGCGCAAAAGATCGATAGTACTTAACGTTCGAGGTGGCAAAAGTTCCCTAATATGAACAAATCGCCGTTAAAGAAAATATTTACTAAATGAAAGGCTAGTCAAAGAATTACATTTTTGTAAGTTTTGAAAAAACAAAGGAATAGAGCAATATGGCGTTTATGTCATCTCAGAGTACATTAGGTACTATCCTTTCCAAAAGTTTAAGGAAAAAAGTTGAAGTCGATTTTGAGAAAATCTTGTTCTTGTAATTTTTAAAAATTGCACAAATTGCCCTCAATATTGCGCGAAAACTACTAAAAATTTCAAAAAAATGTGCATGACCTTATTGAAAGAACTAAGTATGGAGAACAAATATAATTTTAAGGGAAAATCTCTATCTTCAATTTTGTAGTTGTAGGAAGACGCCGAAAAAAAATTCGAACTTTTGCAATTTTCCCAAAATCAGTCAGCAATGAAAATAAGAGCTATGCCACCTTGAGTGTATTTTACTTTGTTCTTACAATTAATTTAAGGAAAGTATTTGGAGTAATTTTTGATTGATTGTTAGTGATTTTGGGCGCGTCAACTGCTTTGGTCATTAGTCCCGTAAGTGCAATGCATGTTTATTTCATCGTGAGGTGGAAGAGATGTTGCCCGCTATGCCGATGGCGAGATCCGGCGCTGACCTTCCGTCCACTAGCGGGGCTTCCCAACCAGGTATCTGCCACCAGCGGGGCACCACCCCAGCCGGGACAAGCTCTAAATCACCGACCGATTTACCTGTCGGCTTGCCGGGTTCTTTCTTAACAAGGTATCTCCCACCAGCAGTGCACGGCCCACAGCCGGGACAAGTTCCAATCCTCCCACTGGTCTCCCAGCATATATGGTAGTGTTGTGCAAGTTAGTGTGTGTGTGTGTGTGTGTGTGTGTGTGTGTGTGTGAAGATAGGACAAGGAAGAGGAAGGAAATATCGCGCGAGGTCCGTTTGTTAGGGTATTGCTCCGGCATTCGTTTGATGTTGATCGGAGAAACTACGGAAAACTTCCAATCAGAGCAGCCGGTCGCTAGAATTTTCCTCCAGACATCGGTTGAATTCTACATCTAACTGACAAGCTAGTGTTGAAAAATCCTGCCACCGTCGGGACTCGAACCTAGCACCTCTCGGTCAGAGGCATTGCAGTGACATCAGTTGATGCACTGAGCCACCTATCCTGGTTGACATTTTTGAGAAAATGTTGAAAAAGTCCCTGGGGCTTAATAAAAAGTATCTCCAAAAATTAATGAATGTTTTTAAAAATCGCAGAACTTCGACTCAGACCAGATCGACAGGGGTTTATTCAGTTGAGCAAAAATTCTACACATAGTTTAGGCACTAGTGGTGTTCACATACGCCCAGACAGGCAGACACAGACAGATGGACGGACGAACGGACGTTAAAAAGTCAAAACACACATACACCCTTTCGGTATCACTCAGGGGACCCCAAAACGAGTACTTCCGTTAATATCTCGAAATAGATTTTCCGCAGCATTACATAACTTTGAGTAACTAACACGAGAAAGTAACTGGTGGTGCTACAGAATGGCACAGACTGTAGTCCCGTATTAGTTTTCAATTTCCTATAGTCTCAGCCAGCTATTCGGACTTTGTCGTAGTAAAATTTACTATTTTGTTGGCATGGGCTAGATTTATGGCCTTGCCCAATCTTGCCACCTGCCATTTAATGCACCCAACTTATTTTTTAGGTTTTCTCAATTATTCGGTTTCCTAATGGTAGATTCAAAATATTGCTTTTAGAGAAGACTGAAACCTTGTCCTTTACGACAATTTTCATTCATAAACTTGATACCGTTTTTAAGAAAAGGGTGTTTAAGCGTCTGTGGCAATGTGAAATATGAAGCCCTTTTTCACAGGAATCTTGAGAGTTTTTTTTAAAATTTATTTTAAGATATTTTAAGCTCTTCCATTCACAAATGCAATAATGTTTATGAATCGCTGCAAATGTGCATACAAGGCATGCGAAATATTTAAAAAATACATTTGTGTAAATTTTGAAGAAAAACAACAAAATAATACAACAAAACATTTTTGTTTCCTTAGACAGTGCTTTTCGCACTATACGTACAAAAACTTTGAACAAAAAATTTGGAACCTTTTCAGAAAAAATTGGCGTTTGAGCGTTTCTGAAAATGCAAAATTTCGAGTTCATTTCCAAAAAAAATTTTTAGTTTTCGAAAACCTTTAAATGATATAATTTAAAGTACGTGTGCTCATAAATCTAATAATGTGAACAAATCGCCGATAATGTAAATATAAACGACGTGACGGGCTATTCAAAAAGTTTTATTTGTGTTATTTTCGCAAAAACAAAAGAATAGAGCAAAATAGCGTTTATGTCATCTCTTAAAGTACATTTCGCAATATCCCTACCAATAGTTTAAAGGGAGAAAATGCAGCCGATTTTGAAAAAATCTTGCTTTGTTATCTTTTAAAGTTGCATATATTGCACACAAGATTGCGCCATAACTACAAAAATTGTTTAAAAAAAATTCATGATCTTAATGAAAGAACTAATTATGTACAACAAATTTCTTAGAAAGGAAAAGTCTCTATCGTCAATATTGTAGTTGTAGGAAACGCCGAAAAAATTCAATCTTTTGCAATTTTCGAAAATTCAGTTATCAGTGAAATCGGACCTAAGCCATGTGTATTTTATTCAATTTTTACGAGAAATATAAAGAAAAAATTTGGAGCCATATTTGAACAAATTTTTAAAATATCCGGGGGGGGGGGTCGTGTAATGTATCTCCAAAAAGTAATGCACGTTTTTGAAAATTGCAGAGCTTCGAATGACAGTAGATCGACAGCTGTTTTTTGTTGTTGTTTTTTCCAGTTTGGAAAAATTTGTACGCAGTGTAAACGCTAGTGTTGTTCACATACACCAGAGACACTGATGGACATTTTTCCGTCAATCAATTTTTCGGTATTAAGGACCCACAAAACATGGATTCTGGCTACACCACGAGTTACAGGAAGTAATTTACTATACAACAACACGATTTATCCACATTTTCATTATCAGGACTCGGCTTTGAGAGTTTTCCTGCGCACGATATAACTTTCTCTTCGTATTAAGATTGAGAAGAGAGATAAAGTAAAATAAATGTTCACAATTTGAAATTCCATTAATAAAATATTAATTATATCGAATTTAAAAGTAACTACTTTTTCTGCCTACTGTTTTTTTATTTCTTTCTATCAGCAATGAAAACAAAGAGATGCACGTAGAAAACGCAGACACGAACAGAGAATCTTTGAAGCACTCTGTTCGAAATCTTTACGTGCAGCACATAGGAATGTCAGCAATTCTGAATTAGTATTAGACAAAATATGCTCATTGCAAAAATATAAACACATTTAAATAAAAACTATTTTTCAAAATTAATTAAATATATTTCCGGAAATAATTTCAAGAAAATTTGGTAATTTGTGAAAATACCTTAATAATTAGCAAATAATAAATATACTGTTAAGCAGATATTAAATAATCAGCAAAATATGTAAAATACGTAATACAGTACAAAATTTGTAACGAAAAATTTTAATATTTTGTTAGGATTGCAACAGTTCGCCTAAATTACAAAATGAGAACAGTAGACAAAACATATGTAATTACATTAGACCCGGACTTTAGCCATGAGATCGACAAGCAGTACCGCGAAACAGAATTTTGACGTTACTGAAGATCATTTTTTTACATGACTAGAGAAGTCTATTTATCCGATTTCAGTGCATGATATGGCGTTAGATTCAGGGTGCATCTCGCCAGCGCGCTATTTTACCACTTTTTCAAATATGTCCGCAAGTATAAAAACATTTTAAAAATTCGATTCGGCTATTTTACTGGGAAAAGGATTAACCAGGTGAATTCTATCAAGGTGACAAACGCCGTTTTGAAATGATAAATCGAATCGTAGGATAAAAGAGCTCTTGCGTTATCTCCGCTTGTTTTTTTCCGGTAGTGAAATGGTAATGGAAGATCTTAGAAGTACAATATATCTAAAATACGATGTGAGGAGATGGAATATGGGTGATATTTACGCAATTAGTTCGATTTTTTCTTTTTGAAATCAGCACCAAAGCGGGATCGGTGTTTTGAGTGATACCTCAGACATTCTTATGATGGTATTCGAAGGAAGATGGAATATGTGAATAAGGTAATAGTTTTATACTACTATTAAAGATGATACGAGACCGTTTACCCCTATTACATCATCACTAGTTTCATATGTGGGGAAAAAATATCTTGAGATGCGAAGTGACGGAAGCATCAACGAAGTGACGGGGTGTCTGGCTTGCTGCCCCCGAAAGTTCAGGCTTCTTGCCCGTCGCCGCGCCGCGGCGGCCGCCGCCCGGCTCGCCCGTGCCGGCTTGACCGCGCCGCCGGCCAACAATGTCCCGGCGGCGTGGAAGGGGAAGGGGGAGTGGGGTGAGGTGTTTTTCGAAATTTCACTTACCGTCGCTCCTATTTATCCAATTTGCATGTTTGACACGGCGTTGGATTCTGGAAGCGTGTCGCCATCGCGCTATAAGCCCACATTTTTGAAATTGTTCCCGGAAGTACGAGAAAAATTTTAAAAATCGAGTTTCTGCTAGTTTTTTTTGGAAAAAGGGCTTCGTAGCGTAAATTCTATTATAAACAGGAGTCAAATGCCGTTTACAGATCGAAAATCGGACCATTTGTTCAGACGTAATCGGTAAAGTAAAATTCACTAAACTTGGTGCTGCCACGTGGTGGCGACAAATTGAACTAGTGTCGGTACATTTAGCCTTAAGAAACGTAATTCCTTCTCTTTTCTTCTGACAGTTTTTTTTTCTTTTCCCCTTTTTCTTTTCTCATTCTCAACGATATTCTGCAGTGCACTTCTTGTAATACCGAACTTCACAGTACTTGACTGTTACAGAAGGAAAAAAGAGAGAGAAGAAACACACATACACAACGGCTGTGTACCAACCAACCAAGCGTTTTCAAGCCTCCATGTCATCTTATCGAGTAGGAAACTAAACGACTATATTTAGCCAATTTTCCGTCGGGTTTGCGTTGGTTTATTTTGATTACTCAGTGGAAATGGGCACGTAGACTCTCTTCAAGGGCCCGTGGAGTGATCCCTATGTAAGGGAATTTTAAAGTTTAAGCTGCATGAAATCGAACTTTTCTGAGATATTTTGAGATTTTAAGAAAAACTGGAGGTGATAGCGTAAAACGATTGTTCGTTTCGTGTTTGGAAACGTGGAACATTTTTCCATAGCGTAGGAAATGTCATTGCTAGTATTTAATGTAATCAGCCCTCGGAATTTTTCCTTGCAACGTACTTCTCTGGACATCTTTATACATTCTAAAAGAAGATTGTTATTCTTGCCGGGTGGAAACCATTTCATTACATAGTATATGAACTGCCAAACAATGGAATTGGTTATTTTTATAACCCCGCAAGTCAGGCATTGTAAAGATGTGGGAAAACAAGAAATACTGAATAAGTTATTGATAACTTTTCTCTGTTTTTTTTATTTCTGATGCATTAATCTTCATTGAGAATGCCATGGAGACATGTAATTTACTTGTATCAATATTGGGCAATAGTCAATGGACGTATTTCAAAGTTTACGATTTACGGGTTTCATCCGTGGTCCATGCTTCATTTTTCACCTTCATTACAGTCTTCATTACTCGTTGTTGTCAACGCCAAACTTCTTTGCGATTCGAGTAACAATGTTGGGTGCTGAAATCCGCTGTTGCTATGGAGGGAATGAAGGGTCGTTGATGGAATTTCACCTACGATACCATTCACAAGATACGTTCGCAAAACACAACGAAAAAAACTTTTCGTTTGTATCATCTGGTAGCACAAACACTCCCCCTTGTAATGAATATTCCTTTAAAATATCCTCCTCCACACACTTCCTCAGTTAAATATTAGTACAATTAAAACTTGGGTGTTCATTTTCGTACGTGTTCCATTGCAATATTTCTTTATAATTTTTAAAACGAGATACATTTTTGATTAATTTTAACATTAATGTATACATTGAAGTTGACAACAATTTGTCAAACAATGTGTCAAAGGAAATGCTTATCAACCTGCCGACCTTTATTCGCTTTTATTCCACTTGTGAGGAACCCTCTTTTCCTCCGAAAAGCGAACGCGTCTTTTGAATGGCACTTAAACGTGGGTGTTTGAACTTACCCATTCCATTACATAATAATCCTTTTTCAGACGAATTTTTAGAAACATGGCGAAAGAAGTAAAGGCCAACACGTTCGCGAAACGTGACAGATCCGCATGTCCATGTTTGCGCGTGTCGTGTGGTAGCTGTCTACCCGAGAAAAAAATCGAGAATTTTGGGTCTATTTTGTTTTCCCTTGTACATTGATTTATTTATGCTTTTAGACGTCAAATATTTTTTTATAAAATTCTATTTGTTTATAAATAATTGGCAAAATACAGGTTTTTGCTTGAAGCATCGTAGCTCTACAACAAATTGATATATTTTGGTAATTATTTTTCTAAATTACTCACAATTGAATATTCTCGTGAATGAACTAGAATGGTAAAGATACTGTGAAAACTAAAGAGTCAGGATTTGTTTATTTGAGAAAAAATAATTGTTTATAAATTTATTCTGGATATTTCAGTTCAAAAACTGAAACTTTGAGCGACAGATTATCTATTATAGTTCATTCAGAAGAGCAAATCATGATTTTCATGCTGCAAAAAGAATCATATTATTATCATTAATAGATTATGATTTATGATGTTTAACACGCATGAATGTGCTGAAAATTCCCAACACGGGAAATTGATTCTGACTTTCAATCATTAAGGGCGGTTGACACTCGCTTCTCAAAAACTAAGATACGCAGTAAGAAAATGTTTGAAGCATTTGAAAGAGAATAAAAGAGAGCACACGACCTCATAAAAATTAATAAACACGAAATTTCACGATTTTTCATCATTTTCAGGTAGACTGCTACCTTAATCGCAACCCGAAGACGCATTCGGACATCCTTATTCTGCCATCCGGTGTCACCTCCTCTCGGTGTCTGCGACTGTTTTACCTCGTCTCTGCTCTGCGTCTCTATTATACGTCTCGTGCCCTCCGGTAACTTTGAACCCGCATCCTGACGAATCATGACGAAAATAGGGTGGATTTTGTTCGAGGCAGCAGAGAAAAAAGAAATAAATAATCAGTACTAAATAGTAATATAATAAAAAATAAACTAATAAAAATAATTTAAAAAATACAAGGACGACAGTCGAAGTTGGCGGTCACCGACGGCAATGTTTACCTGAGCGGGTAAAACGGTGCGGTCAGAACTGTCATGTATCGTCTATGTCTATGCGCTCATTTACAGAAATAAGAGTCGACAGAGTACACAAGAGCAGCGGTGGCCCCCTGCCAGACGCGCAGGTTTTCGGTGGCGTGGTGGGCCCATGGGGCTGCATTCTTGCGCCATTTGCGCCCGCTGCACGTTCCGCGTGCTTTGCTTCGCGGTCGTCGTCGTCGCCGCCGCCGCTCCGCCGCCCCCGCCGCCCCCGCCTCCGCCATTACCGCCGCCCCCGCCTCCGCCATTACCGCCGCCATCACCGTCACCGATGCCATCACCGCCGCCTCCATCACCGCCGCCGCCGCCATCACCGCTGCCGCCTTCACCGCCACCGCCACTATCACCGCTGCCGTCTTCACCGCCACCGCCACTATCACCGCCACCGCCACTATCACCGCCGCCGCCACTATCACTGCAGCCGCCATCACCGCCGTCACTATCACTGCCGCCGGATAGTGCCCTTCCCACTATCACCGCTGCCGCCTTCACCGCCACTATCACTGCCGCCGCCGCCACTATCACCGGCGCCGCCACTGTCGCCGCCGCTAAAACGGGCTCCGGCGCACGCGTCCCCTCCCCCGCTCCTACCGTCGGCGCGTGACGTCAGCGCAACAGCTGTTCTTCCCGGGCTTGCGGTCTGCGCTGGCCGTGGCAGGCGGCAGGATCCCCGCCCCCCACTCCGACCTCCTCCGACCCCTTCGGTCTGTCCTTGTCCCCCTCGATCCCCCTCGTCCTCGCTATTCACCCTCTTCCCCCTAATCCCAATCGACCCCCTCGTCCCCCACCGTCCTCTCCCTCCGTCCCCGTCCACGTCCGACCCGGAGGTGAGACCGCTTAGCTTGCCGCCCACGCCCTCTGTGGTTTCAGGAGCGTCAGCACCCAACACTCTTCGAAAATAGGACAAGGAGGGTTTTTTCCGGTATTTGCAAGCATTACGACGATTACATTCTTGTGTGATCAAGACGTCAACCCTTATTTAAATTTTTCGAAGCGCTGCTAGTATTCATTTAGAGCAGAGACTCCCAATCTTTTTCTTTCATCGACCCCTTTTAAGAGAATTGTGTGCTTCGTCGACACCCGTGCGATTTCTCTATAAAATCCGTAATCATAATCCGTAATCCTGCATCCATAATCATGACCCAAAGATTTGCACATAAATGCTTTAAAGATAACAATTTCCTGCATCAGTATCCTCGTAAATATATCGATTTGAATAATCGAAGAGACTTCCTCTTTTGAGGAGCTTAATTTCTGATCTTCAGTTTAGTGCAATGGTTACAAAATGTGGAGTGAATGTTAAGAACTGGCCATTTCTCCAGTGCGTGTTGCGGAAGTACGTTCTTGGTCGACAGAGTATCGCGGTGGTAGTTTTTGAGTTTTCTGAACATGCTGTCGCCTAAGGATGTACGAAAGAAGAGGAACTAATTTGTAATTTATTATTATAGATTTTTTAAATATCAAATAACATTAAAATCAAACATTTTTTTGTAATCAACCGGATTTTGATTACGGTGGTAAGGCGCCGATTCATATTCTGCTATCGACCGCCAATCAACCCCCTGTCCATCGTTGAACCTTGTCAAAATTTCACGATTTCTTCAATTTCCTTTCGATTTACTTGTAGCCTTTTTAATTCATTTCGTTTGGTCACACAGAGCGGGATGTTTAGACAATGAATGAAATACAAATTACAGTCTATAAATTCTGGAACAGTATTGAGAAATAGTAAGTTACAACAAAAGAGGGAAGAAAAGAATAGCAGTATCTTTTTATGTTTACACCCATATGGCTGCATTGCCAGTTTTCTTTATTGCCTTCTTTACCATTAGAAATTGCAGTGCTTCTGTTTTTAGAATCCTGTGGTTGCATGTGTGCATCGAGTCACTTAAAACGTGTTAAAGGAGGAAATCTTTGAGCACGTTCTCAGAATTTTCTTTTCTAGCGCAAGCGACACAACAGCTGAACCGCAATAATTTTTCCTTGACTAGATTGTGAAATGTTGCATGCATTTCTTTCAACCTGCTTGCAACTAAAGTTAATATTTTACATATAACTATTTCATGTTCTCTGTACGGAAAGTTTATAAACTTGAACAACTTTCAATAAGACCAACGTTGGCAATCTATGGCCAGTTGCTGGTGATTTATTTTAATTTTATACGTTGGTATATCGCATTTAATTTCAAACCTAGGTATATTCACGTATCTCATAGTTGTGATAAAACTTATAAGGTAAATGGTGCTTTCTCAGATATTCCGATATATTTCCATTTTGTTGAGGTACAGCATCCAAAATACAGCGCTCTAATCTTTTCCTTGCATATCAGCTTTGAAGTAAACATGCTTACAATGAGGATTGTAATTTCTTCTATGAATGTTTTGAATTTCTCCAGATATTTCTTTTTCTGAATCGAAGGTGCAGCTCACCTCTAGGTAGAGCTATCAACGCTGTTAAAAAAGTTTGCCTTCGCGAAAAAATTTTCCCTAATCGGAACATAACTAATATCTCATATGCAATCAAAATTGCCTGATCTTTTGAATACACCTGTAAACATCCAAAAAATTCAAAATCGCTCTAGATTATTCTCATCATATTTTTCGGTTGCATTATCGATTTTTTTATAGCAACATCAATGTTTTAAACATGGATATATTGAAACAGTTTTTTTTAACATTGATATTTTGTACTCGATGTTGTTTACATTTTCGATATTTTGTTTGTGAATGAAAAATTCCATTAATCCGTTAATCGTATAAGTTTACACATGAAATAATAATGTGTGGTATCAGTGTCAGGTTGTGTTCGAACCAAATGAATGTGATTTGTTCTACCTTCATCAAGCACAATATCTCTCGCCTGCGATGACACTAATACCGTGGTAGTTCCTTCACCTTCCCGCGTATTTCGCAAGCGAGAGGTGATTTTTAACCTTGTTTTCAATTAAATTTTAGTTATACATTAAAATACATGAGCACAGACAAATCGATCTTTGTCGCGCACAAATTTAAAATTCCAAGTTACTAAATCAATTTTAAAACATTGACATTTAAAAAGATCTGTAGTTTTTGGTGGATTCATTATTAATATCCACGTTTTAGTTTTGAACATCGATGTTTAGTTATCAGTGTCGCATCACTAATTCAGACCTTCCCAGAAAATGTCGAAAATGCTCAAGATATTGTTCAAACTGACAAGTCCTCCTTGGAATGTACCGTGCGGGTGAGGAAATGTGGTCATGAAATTGAGAAAAAAATTGCCAGAAGTTGAATGCTACGTAGTTACATTTTGTACCAAGAAGCATTTTACCAGACATTTCTCGTTGAATTTGAAGGAAGTCTGCTGTAAGAGACTCCTCAGATTCTGCTGGGAATGTGACTTGAGCGATTCTTCCTTTGGTACTATAGGGGAAAATTGAGTCGGGGAGTTCTTGAAGGTACGTCGCAAGACTCTTTAAGAAGGTTCGTGACTTTTTGATTGCGTCAAAGGAGACGCTCGAAGTAAAGCAGTTCTTGGGAAATAGGCTTCATTCCCGCATCGGCATTAACAGCAGAATATTTCGAAATGTGACTGTAGTAAATTCCTAGTTTAATAATTTATGG
The DNA here is from genome assembly GCA_031308135.1 of Acheta domesticus. Lineage (NCBI taxonomy): Eukaryota > Metazoa > Arthropoda > Insecta > Orthoptera > Gryllidae > Acheta > Acheta domesticus. The sequence continues at coordinate 26,597,692 of JAHLJT010003656.1, read as the reverse complement.
AAAAGGAGTTCACTACGTATTGTTGTGAAAATATATTACAAAATATTGTGCAAATTAAAAAATGAAAATAATTAGATAAATATGGAGTTTCCTACAATCCGATTTGAAAGTAATGTTCAATGGTTTTTGAATAATTTAGCGCTAATGTTTTTCTGGGGCTTCGTGCGTTTACTTGAATCTACTACAATGGTCCTTTCCATTATTTTATAAATCTTAGTGTGTGTTGTAGTGGTTAGTAACTTTTCTGGTGGAATTTTAAACCTTTTAAACTGATAGCGTACGTTTCCCCTTAATTCCTACAGTTGCAGTATTCCTGCCGTGTTCTTGTTTATCCTTCTCTCTTGTTGAGTAATGCGTCTTGGGATCTTTCCTACTCCCATGGCTTTTCAAGATTAAGCATATACTGATATTCGTACAATAATGAGTAAATCTTTTTCTTCGATGGTACTACAGCCCAGGATGGACTTGGGCGTCGCCAAGTGTTTACGGAATGATTGTCATTAAATCAGAATCGAGAAAAAGTATACATTATTATGAATATTATATTTTATTAAATTATGAATATTCTATAAGAAATAGGAAGTAAAGCTGCTGAACAGTAAATAGCTTACTTACAAAATTTAAAGATATATACATGAAAGGAGATAGTAATCGTATTGGTATTAATAATGCACGGAAGAGAGAAAACGTATTTGATATATTTGGGTCCGATTGTAATCAAGATGTATACATTCTTGAGCGATTTAGTGTAGTTGTTTATTTGGAATAAGTGAAATCCATGAAAATAATTCGACAGTCGGAAAAGCATAAATTATCGTCATAGTATTTCCTGATAATTTTTTTCCAAGTTTCCGAGTAAGTTGATTACAGCAGTTATGCCGATTTGACATTATCTTTAAAGAACAAAAAAAGAAGAAAAGGTCGATGCATAAGTCCGTGCGGTATTGTTTTGGGTTGACAACAATGCGACATGAGGGGATTGTTTATTTTATTCCCTTGTTTTAACGTTGTTTGGAGTTTGTGTGTTGTAAAACAGTTTTCTTGCTTGTAAACGTATTATTTGTATATATTTCAGACAAACATATGTGGAATGTCAAGTTGAGAAAAGTGAGCATTCCCAACACATTTTACTCTTCTGTTCAACTGAGGATCCAGTGCAGCAGGAGCTGCGAGAACAATTTGTAAAGTGTACGGGAATGAAACAGTTGCTGAGATAACAGCACAAAAATGGCTTTCTCGCTTTCGAGCTGGACAATTTGACTTGTCTGATTATCCGCGTTCTGGACGACCTTCAGATTTTGACGAAAATAGCTTGAATGTATTGGTTCTTGAGAGTCCTCATCAAACAAAGCGGGAAATGCAAAGCACTTTTACGAACGTGATCAGTCAACTATTGTACACCATTTGCATTCGATTGGTGAGGTACAAAAATTGGGTTTATGGGTACCACATGTGCTAAGTGACAGTAACAAAAATCGAGTAAACATCGGTTTGTCATTGCTTGCCCGGTACCGGTTTACTTGCGATAGGTACAGAGCATTCCTTTCGAACGTTGTCAGCGGTGACGGGAAATTGTGCCTGTATGCCAACATAAAGAAGAGGAAAGAGTGGGTCAGCTCATCAAAAACCGCAACTCTCCTTGCCGAGGATGGTGCCCATTCAGGGAAAATCATGTGTTCGATGGAACGAAGATGGCATTATTCACCATGAACTTCTGCTGATCAACGTAACGATTACCTCTGCTGTGTATAATGAGCAGCTAAGACGGCTTGCTGATGCTGTTGACAACAAAAGACAAAGACAACAATCAATCTTATTGCTCCATGATAACGTTCATCCGCATACAGTGTAATTGACCAAAGGTGTGATTGTTGAACTTGGCTTGGAACCACTTCCTCATCCTCCGTATTCCCCTAATCTCGCCCCCTCAGATTTACGTCTTTTCCGCTCTCTTTCTAACCACATTCAGGGCCAAGTGAAGCTTCTCTTGACCAATGGCTAACCAATTTCTTCCAGTTAAAACTAAACGAGTTGTACTGGCGAGGTATTGAACTGATACCTGAACGTTTTCAGGTCATAGATAGTGGAGGCGAATACGTCACTGAGTGATTGTGATTGTGAGTTACAGTGCGTGGCAATGACAGTGACAGTAAAATAAAATATATTAAGAACCGCACGAACTTATGCATCAACCCAATAATAAAATAAAATAAAATTTACACACCGTAACAATTGCAATGTTACTCTAAAATATTATGAGAAAAGTAAGTTTTGTAATATGTTCTACTTGTTTTATTGATAGAAGTTGAGTCAGCGGCATACTGTTTCGTAGATGAAAGAATGGGTGTTAGGACACCGTTATTTCACTATAAACAAGTACTATTTTCATCCTTCGTATCAAGGTGACAATTTTAACAGCTGAAAGTTCTTTGGTACATCAAATCAATGGAATAAAGTACAGTAAATATTAAAGGAGATGTGTATAACTTTTCTGATGACATTGCTTGAAATTTGTAGAAAATTTCATATAACTGTATTATCACAATTTTGTTATTCATTTATCGTAGATTACATACTAGTATGCACCACATGTATAGAGACTCTTTGCAACCCGTGCGATTTGCCATTCTTCACACTTAGATTTCAAAGAATGCCCCTCCATCTTTCTATTACATTGGTTTATTTATGCCTCAACTTGTTATGTTGAAAACTCGATGGCTAAAAACGATGGGTTCTGCTATTTCAAACACTAATTAGAGATTCTTGTGCATATTGTAAGTGCAAGTTGTGTTTGAAAAGATTAGAACCAATGTCTTGGTGACCTTATTTCCATGTTATGCTTTCATTGCATTTTCTGACGCAGGTTTTTTTTCATTGTTGCTAAATGAATGCGTGATGTAAACACAAGTTATGACTAAACTGTTGCATAATGCCATGCGGATTGCACTGTGTGAAACTAGTTTGCAGAACGTTGAACATTTCATGAGCTCGGTGCGATCACCGCATCGTTTCTCCCTTGCTTTTGTAATAGTCCCGAGTGTTGCCTTAAAGCTGAAAGGAGTGGTTCACGAACGGATTATCGATTTGGCTAACAAATCATAATGGATGGCAACTATGCAGAATATATACAGAGTGCTAGGACGCCCCTCGGATAAAATAAGTGAAATATTTGTTAAACGTTTACTGCAACTGGCCAGAAGTGATACATTTGGCAGCTTAACCGCAAACTCTCAGGTGTTAAGACTCCCAAAACATAGCATATTTGAAATGATTTATGAAATATATTATCGCTTTTCATGCACCCTTGTTTCCGTCAATGAAAGTTAAAATTGCACTGTCAAAACTTATTAATAGATGGTTACAATCATGTTCACTTCTGTGCGTTTATTGCACACGGATGTAGTAATTGAATTACTTGAAAATATTTTTAAAAAATTTTTAAACGAAATTTTCCTCATTTGTTGTCATTATTCTTTTTAATAATGCTTTTTCGTACTACAACAATACAAATTTACTGTTAAAATTTTATTTTTCATTTAATTAAAATTTGTAAGTTATTTATTTTGAAAGACAAAATAATGAGCAATAACTGTGTCAAAAGAGCTGCATAAAGTTTCCTGAGTGAGAAAGCGCGCCTGAAGATAATGAGTGTGAAACGAGAAGAGATGCGTCCCTGGAGAAGGAATGCAATTCGTTTGTTGCTTTTTTTCTTTTATACAAATTGTGCTGTGACGTCCATTCACATGTCGCCCTAACTAGGACACTCGTGTCTACGTTCTCCGCCATTCACCCTCTGGGACTAGGCGTACCTCTGACCTGTATTCGCCAGGTGCCAGAGAGGCTCTCGTTTTGGGGCTCTGCGCGGGACAATGACGTATCAGGGCGTATAATAATGACATCATAACCTTATAATAACTGAAAAATAATTGTATGAATTTTAGAAATATTCTTGTATTTTAGTGCCCGACTCGGGCTTTGGCAGCTTGTCCACCGGCAGCTTGTTCAATGTCCAGCTTGTCCATAATTATCAAATAATGTGTTGTTGTGAATTTGACTGTACATGAGGTTCTAACATGACTGACAATTTTTTACTTCCAATTATTATATGATTAACAATATTTTTCGTCATTGTAACTGCATTAAACATCATTTGTCTCCTTATTCGTGGCAATAAATGACTTATTCTCTTGTGATATACAAGACATTAATTCAGTGATAAAATTTTTATTTGCCTCTGATACTATTTAAGTTTTCCGAAATTGTGATTTTTTTACCTCACCTCGACGGCAATATAATTAATAGTATTATGAGTTCCGTTTGTGCGCAGAAACAATATTCAGATATTTAAGGAAGGTTTTCCGCTCTCTTTACATAGTGGTAATTTATAATACTTATTCATGGTAGGAGTAGTAAAAATTAAATAATTAAAAAAATAAGTAATAAATAAAATTAAATAATTTTTACCACGTGTGCCATACATTATTTTTTTCATCCTTAATGACTTTCTTTTCATTGTAACTCATATAAACAGATCAATAATTGAACACTATATTACATTAAGATCAGTGGTAACCGATGGAGATAAACGAAAGTATTTTGTTTTCTTTGTTGCATTCACGAATCAGAGCTTCCCGATCGCTGATCTAGATAATAAATACCAGAAAATGCAGATCTCAGATCGAGATCTTCAATGGATGGATTTATGATGTAATTTGAAAGCAGAAAATTCACATATCTCATTTTAATTAGATTTGGTCATCTCATCGTCCTAAAAGAATTATAAACAAATAAAGATCAGATACAAAAAAACAAAAATTGAATAATAAATATAAAACTTGCTAACACCCGAATCCGATAGCTACATGAAGAATTGCAGAGCCAGCAGAGTTACGGAGCTAGCGAACTGTATCGCAATTCCATTTCCAGTCTTAAATGTAGTGAATGTAATGCACATTAGTGATGAAGCGCTGATTAGATTAAAAACATTTTCATCTTCCTGCCAATATTTCTTCCAACTCGCACCCGCATAAATCAAGCGCTCTGCGCTCAGACCCCCCACGCGCCCGACGGCAATCGCAGCTCCCCGCGGCCTCGATGAACGCGCTGAAAGCCGCGAACCCGCCGCCGAGGCCGCGCGCGCCGCGGAGAGAGGTGGCCACCCTATCTGCGATGGCGTGCGCGAATGCCCCGCGCCCGCGGCGGCGGCGGCGGCGGCGGCGGTCGGCGCGAACTCGCGCAAGCCGGCGCAGCCCGCCTCCGGCCGGCCGCCGCCGCCCGCTCACCAGGCCGCGTTGCGCCGCCGCCGCTTCACTTGTGTGCATGCAGCGCCGGGGCTCGTCCGACACGGCCGGCACGTCCCTGGTTCCGCTCCCGCTGCCGCCAACCGGCCGGCTCCCTTCGCGGCCTTCGCCCTCGCCACGGCCGGCCGACCAGGCTCACAGGATGTTGGGGGGAGCCGACGTCGACGCTCGGAGGACGTTGGAACGTCGACGTTTAGAGGGCGTTGGAACGTCGACGTCGACGCTCGGAGGGCGTTGGAACGTCGACGTTTAGAGGGCGTTGGAATGTCGACGTTGACGCTCGGAGGGCGTTGGAACGTCGACGTCGACGCGCAGAGGGCGTTGGAATGTCGACGTTGACGCTCAGAGGACGTTGGAACGTCGACGTTTAGAGGGCGTTGGAACGTCGACGTCGACGCTCGGAGGGCGTTGGAACGTCGACGTCGACGCGCAGAGGGCGTTGGAACGTCGACGTCGACGTTCAGAGGGCGTTGGAACGTCGACGTCGACGTTCAAAGGGCGTTGGAACGTCGACGTCGACGTTCAAAGGGCGTTGGAACGTCGACGTTGACGCTCAGAGGACGTTGGAACGTCGACGTTGACGCTCAGAGGACGTTGGAACGTCGATGTTGACGCTCAGAGGGCGTTGGAACGTCGACGCTGAAAGGGCGAAGGAACGACGCTCAGAGGACGTTGGAATGTCGACGTCGATGCTCAGAGGGCGTTGGAATGTCGATGTCGATGCTCAGAGGGCGTTGGAACGTGGACGTTCACAAGGGAGCAAGTTGGAAGAATTAAATGAAACGAAGCCCGAAGTGAAAGTGGACGTTCATGCATGCGTATTTGGAGAATGCAATGAGTGACAGTTCGCAAAAAATTGGATAAAATCTCAAGCGTACGGCTGACCGAGACAGTAAAATGACTAAGGAGGCACTTGGATATTACTTTTTGGCGCAGACATGCTCAAGCACGACTAGAGCGTAGAATGTTTCTTATTGAAATCCCAGCTGCGGCATTTTTACTGTCATCTTCGTAGAAAGAAAATTGTGTATTGCTGCAGGATAAAGTGCTGATTTTTGGTATTGTTATTTCGGCAGTCTTTATCCGTGTCCCGAACTTCCACACCTTAGCGATATTCCTGACGACTGGGTTGCAGGCAATTTTAACAAAAAATGTCTTATTTCTACGTTCTTTGTCCAAGAAACCTAGGTAACCTTACCAAGAAAACTTATTTAAATTCGCACAAGTTGTTGAGTAGACGCATTATTTTTTCGTAAATTCGATATCGCGAGGGGTGTTCCAAAAGTATTTATTTTTATCACTTTCTTTATACCTTTCTTTCGCTCTCTTTCTTGAGAAGGTCCATTTGGCCAGTTACTTTAAGTATTTCCGGTCATAGTCGATTTCGTGAGGAATTTCATTTAACGTCTTGGACTGTTTTCGACACGTGGCTCATTAGCTCAGACACGAGCGGGGCGAGCTGAAGTAGCTAGAGTGCATCTGAACGACTACTTCAACGGCGTCACCTGAATGAGTTGGCTGGCGGACAAAATTGCCCCTGGTCAGCTGGACCTAGGTCAGCTGAGCTATGACAGTGGTTGCCATTAATAAGAGTTTTAAATGGGTGTTACTGTGTGTTTAGAGGACAATCTTTAGTAAATATGATAACGCTGTTTTTTCTTTCATGAGTATTACGCGTATATTATAAAGTTTCAATAATTTATGTAATTATCAGACTGCATGAAGGAATAAGAGTTGTTGGTTTTACAGTGAGCTTTGGGAGTTTATTCTCTCCCTGATAACTTGTGAAGAAATGCACGGATTTTGATGAGGGAAAGATCAAATGAAGTATTTTCATCGTCGGCCCGGTGCCTGAGATCGCTAAAGCAGTAGTGCGGTGGCGATCTCGGACCGAAGGGTCGCGGGTTCGGGTCCGTCTCGGGCAAGGTTTTGTGTGTTCTCCCTTTCACCTCCCTATCATCACCTAATCGATTCATCCTCACATATATCATAAAATCCAATGGTGGTCGCTAATAAGCTAGAAGTTGATGCGACTTTAAATAACAAAACAACAACAAAAAACTATTTTCATCGTGAGAGAGCTCTTGGCCGCTTAATGGTACTTAAACGTGCACGTAAAAGACACTTATGAGGTGAAATATTCAAGAAACCAAAATTGGTTTATATGAAACTGACAGATACGAAACGCAATGACAAGAAACAAAAGAAACTACATTGCTTCTACATTTTTTCTTTTGAGTAAGTGTTGCACAGAACCCATTACTTGCTTGTTCTGTTATGCAATTACTAAAAGCGTTCGTGAGTTTTAATCAGACTTTGGCGTGGCGTGGCGTTATCACTGGCATGGCATGGGTGTCAGCCGTCCGGGGCATAGGAAAATTTTGCTGTCCCCGTATTTAGGTATTTATAATGGATAAGACTAAAATATACAGTAATTTTAAAGAACTTTTCGACATGAACTAGAGTCATTTTGTGTATTGTGCAAATTATTTTACAAAATAGTAATCACATTTAATAGTGTTGGATTCGTAAACAAAGGTATCGTAGAACGTTTCAAAATAATTACTAAGAAATTTTTAAAAAAACCTACATTACTGAGATCTACTTTTTTATTTTATAGTTATAACTTTAAGTTTGAAGGGCGTAGCAGATAGTCAAAATTACATAAATAAAATATTTAATACTCACCTACACTTCGAGTTTTTGATGTGGTCGATGACATTAGTTCATTGTTAGACCTCCTGCCTTCTAAAATGAATATTTTTCATTCATTCGCGAACGTCATTCTCAACGGTGTTCGTGGCCTCAGAAATGTGCTCGCCATTGCTAAAACGATTCATTTTATAAGGCAGGAGTAATGACCTAATGCCATCGGCCACTAGAAAAATCGAAGTTTAGTTGACTTGTACGAACAATTGTTCAACGAAGTTAAATAATTAAACAGTCACTACACGTAATTATGAGCACTAAAATCACAGTTGGGAAAGCGCATTCATATAGACGATAAAGTGGATGTGAATTGTACGACTGATGATCAATCAACGAAACTTTCTTTGATTTGGCAAAGCATCACTCATGGACTTCTTTCAAGGGACTTACCCGTACTGTAATCTAATTTGAGGGTGTTGTATACAATATTGAACACAATTCTTTATATGATAGAAGTCATTCTCCCTGAATATTTGCCGTAAACAATTGAAGCACAAAATAATATAGGGAAATCCTTTTAAGTCAGTACAGACAGTGTTGCTAGGCGCCTCAATGAGTTCGTTATCATTATTATACATTCATTCAAAGAACAGTCACAGAATACGTAAAGTAAGATTCCGAACTCATTTAAAATCGACGAATCATAGGTAGGACAAAAATGTGAAATGAAATGGTTCTAATTTTTACAAGATATTATAATTATTTATTGTTAAATTTTGCCGCCCCCTAAATGTGCCTTCCGAGGCGGGCCTTTCCCTCTACACTAGGCCACTTGGTGTTAAAGGAACTTTTAGAAGTCTTCTTTCAGGGTTTTTGATCCACCATTTAACGATAATATTGTTTATGAACATTTTAAAGCAAATCGTAATTCAACTTGTTCATACATTTTAAAAATGGGGCGCTAAAAGTATGTCATTTGAGAAGGAGGGAATGTCATGAGTTTTCATGTGGGCACCCGAGTGAAGTGGGCAAGCCTTATCCCCGGGCTGGCGAAGGCAGTGTCCTCGAGGCCGTATCGCCTAGCGGTCCGATCACAGATAAGACCTCTTTGAAGGGCGGGAAGCCTCTCGTCTGGCCCCTTCCTTGTACAATTGCACCTTGGCTGGTGGTTGCTAATTTGTCCATTCGTGTGGCTAGTATGCAAGGCCTGCTTTAGATTTACTGATTCAAAATATACACTGGATGAATTCTTCTCTTGATGAGTATTTTTCTTTTTTGCTCAGCTTTCCTTGCCCGAGCGCGCGTTAGCCGGGGTTTGTGTGGATGCGTTGTGTTACCTTGTGTTATTGTCACATTCAAAAATCCGTAAAACACGTGTTGCAAGAAGATCAATATTTCTAAAAACAAATGCGTATCAAACTATGATAGTTTTTATTTACCGCTAAAGTCAGGTTCCACAGTGCTTTGTTTAAAGCACGGCTAAATACCTGGAGGACGATCTCCGTGCGTTTTGCAAGGGAATCCGCAAGTTTCCCATCACTGGTCATAATCCAACAAGAAAGCAGTCAAGGTCTAACTTCTGCAATCCCTGTATCAACACATTATGAAAGATGTGTATATCACTTCACATTTAGTCCGATGGAACGCGTCAATTGCATTGAATTAGGTCAATAGGAACGGTCGAGAGCGCCCGAAGAGTGATGAAGTGTCATGCACGGATTGAAAACAAACTCTTTCAACGCATGAATACTGAGGCAGAAAGATGCGTTCTTGGAGATCGTGATGTTCGCGTGAAGAGCGAGGGAATCGGAACATCGTAATTTCCTGACGGTGCAAAGTGTACTCTAGTCAGTTTTATGCGTTGTGTTGTGACTGACTCAGAAGAGAATTACGAGTTGATGTCGAGCGAAGGTTTGGAGATAAATGTCGATAAGATAAAAAGTCACGGAAGGATTTTATCTCTTACTTCCTGTTCGAGCTAATATTTATTACATCTCATTCAGCCTTCACGATTAAATTATCATTTGGAAGTATTTTACAAATGACTGATGATACTGATGTTTTTATGTATTTGATATATCTCATTCTTGGAAACCCGCATTACAAGTTCATAAATTTAGTATAATGATGTCATACATTACTTATATTAATCTTAATAATACAGTAAACCCTCGTTTGTATGAACTCGCTCGTTTGTTCGTGTTACTCGAAAAAATTTCGCTGTAACGCGAACAAAAGTAGGGTCCCGGCACGGGATTACTATAAAACGGTCATTTATAATACTCCGATAACACGAATTTTTATTACACGAACTCCGATTATTTCGGTCCCTAGGAATTCGCGTTAATGAGAATTTACTGTATTTGGCAAGAGTTAATGAGTGGCGTTGTCGAATGTAATTTTCAGAAGAATATCACATGCGGCGCTCTTAAAAATGTATTTTTAGTTTTGTGGATATAATAATATAGTGTATTGAATAATAGCAGGTGTAATTTTCTCTTACTGTAGCGACATGAGGAAAGAACTAGAAGAAAAAATGTTATCCTGTATGTTCTGTGTATGATCGATTAGTGAAAGAATACTAAGTTCTCAGATCCTAAATATTCAAACCTATAGAAATATTGTGTAGTGGACTGAAGTGAATGACGCGACCCCAACGCGTAGATTAAGCCTGAAGTAGGTTAAGCGGGAAATGTACCTGCAATTATATTTATATAAAATTTAAAACTTTTAATTTTGAAATATTGTTTTATTACTTTCATTTACAAAATTTAGTAAACGGACAGCCGATCGGAAGCTAGCCAATTTTCGCTGAGGCTCAAAGCGGAACGATGTATTTCTGCGGTCTGATTATCTGCGCGCAACAAAATAAGGTAGTATTTTACTGATGTCATGTCATTTTACTGATGTCTTTATTCTCTTATTAGGCATGTGCCCCATAATTGATTTTTGATAAATGAGGTGTCAACAGATTGAGCATGATCTCGCGTGTTTTAGTGGGCGTGCGACATGGCGAATAATTCAATGTCACGGATTTGATGACTTGACAACATGAATAAAATTAAAATCCATGCAATCGTTCGAAAATTTATCATACAGATTTTAAAATAGTGACACATGGCATCGGACCAGCAAGCAACAAATTGTGATATGATCTTTGTTTCCGGGATGAGCCGCATGTGTGTCGGGATGGCTTTCGTTTCGTCCAAAGATAATAGCAAAAATCTCACCATTATTTCGGTTCTTGTTCAACTAGAAATACCAGTAGAGGTAAGAAAAAGACAAACAACAGTATTAGTTCATCTTCGGTCGAGGAAGAACCTCAATATTCAACACACCACCAACGACAAGGAAAACACTTCGACCATGTGTTGAAAATTAAATGGAGTAAGGACTGGAAGATCTCTAAAGCAAGTAGCTTTCATAAGAAAATTACCCATTTTTATGAGCTAAAAAAACATCCCCATTTATTACGAGAATCAGATATGAACCAGTTCAAATTAGTCACCTTTCTGTTATATAAGAAAATCTACCTAGTTTTTATGCATGCAATGAACAGCTAAGAATAGATTATATATTCGTATTGGGGCCTATACTTTCTTATATGACCCCCAACATAACCTGTATAGCAGTTAGTGCTGCAAGATGACAGTCTAGACTCACTATGATATTTAAATGTATACAAAAAGAATTATCATGTTCTGTAAATTATCGAGATAGTCCAATATAAAGAATTGTAAAATTTAATTGTTTTTTTTAATGTAAATTTGAGTGTCGTTAACGTTATACACAAACTCTTCTTTTCCCATTAAATAAGCAATGTAATAAATGCTTTGTACTTAGAGTATTGAAATCTAAAATTGTAGTTTATAAACATTACACCAAGGATGTCGCTAATGATAATGTATGCGATGCCTCTGTAAATAAATGTAATATGAAAATAAAATAGGAGAAGAAATCATTAAGTATTACATCTGTTTTCACAGCTTTGACAATCTTATGTATATGATTTAAAATCATTGTGTGATTCTAATGACGTGTAATTAAGTTACAAATAAATGAATTTGGAAGCAAAATAATGGTTTTAGAAATTTTCCGACTGACTTTTTATCAGTAAAAACTATATTTTTATCGCGATAGTTGTGAATGGTTTTTCTCATGTGACAATTTTTTTCTGTTTCAGGTAAGGTCTAAAACGTGGCAGTTGCACATCATCCCAGGCGTCTGACCGGTTGGTAAGCTTATCTGTCTCTTACGTAATGTGTCCCTGTGTGACGTCAGTTTACTTGCCGTGTTGGAAACACTGCCGCACAGGAACCACTTGTCTTTAGGATAGTCGCAGTGTGCGCGCATAATTGAAACGAGTGATAATTCTTTATTCTAAGATATCGTCAAGGAACGACCCTAAATAGTCGTAAGGTGGATTATGTCGTTATAATATCGTGTACTCATTTTATACTCTAAGGACACACTACATGACGCGAATGCCCCCTTCTACCCCAAGGGTAATCAGCTGAATGAATGGGTCATTGCCCACAGTTCAGTCACTTATACACAATGTTTAAGATGCTTCCTCTTGAAGATGAGAAACATTTGTAGTATGATTCGGCCATTACGATTACATTACAATTTTTCTTTGACCCTTCATTGATACAATGAAGTGTCTGGTCTACGAGGCGGCGCCACATTTTTGTCAATATCTGAATTTTTGTTCTGAAGATTAATGTTCCGTTTTTGACTGCCAACGGTAATTCTTAAAGATTACTATTCAGTAAAATTTCAAAAAAGAAAAGAATATGAGTGGAAATATTAATAATAAAATATGCTACTCCAAACGTAATGTTTAATGATTTCTTAAATACTAAAACCTACTATATTGTTTATGTTCAGTTCTCTTGTTACGATTATTCAATAACAAGCTAGCATTTTAAACACACCGGTCGAAGTAAATTCGAAGAAATACTTATTTTTACTCCTTAAAGGAAGAGCTCTCCAAGCGCATTTTGTCTCTCTAATGCACATACATCATCTCTAACGCACACAATGGCATTGCACAAGCGCAGAAATGTACATACGTTTGGTAATGTAACTACTATTTGTTTATTATCTTCTTGAATATGACTATCTTCATTTACTTCAGTTAATACAGTAATCGCTAGGCATCCCGCGAATTCGCTATTCCCGAGTTCCGAAAATTCGCGATTAGATAAATGCTACCAGTTTTAACATTCGAGACTTCAACATTCGGCGATTGCGTCTTTAGTCGTACAATTTTTTAAACGAACACATTTCATGTCCTTTATCAGCGTCATTTAGAACCGAACTTGAAACTTGGCAGACGCCGGATCTCAAAGTATCACGTTCCGCGAAAATCTCAAATTTAGAATGTCAATTCTCATTAATAGAAAAACAAAATTGTAAAATAATTCAGTTGAGTTGCGTCAAGTTGTAGGTAAGGGTTTTGGCCACACGAAAAGAAAAGTCATTCAGGATCTGTGCATCTCTCATTGCAATGATTTCACTGAAGAGGAGCTTTGGGAAATAATCAGCAAATAAAACCCCTTCGAACGTAATGATGAACTAACGGAAGCGAAACTGCGTCCTGGAGAGAAATAGATGCAGCAATTCTTCCACATTTGGATATTAGAATGAGGAGGATGATGAAACAAAAAATAACCATGTCCTATATCCAATCACTTTAAACTTTGAAATGAGTTTCAAATATTGTTTTATTTCTTATCTTTGAGATGTTAATAGTGAATTCTGTTTGTATAGTTCCTACTCCGTTCTACTGCAATTGTTTATCATTATTTCTTTCTTTTTTAAGCAGTTTTTTTTATATCCAGGAACCTAACCCAAATTTTTTCATTAACAGATAAACTCAACATTCGCTGATTTGACATTCACGATGCTTTTCAGGAATCTAACCCTCGCGAATGCTGAGTGATTATTATACATTATTCACGGAGTCATTATTATCTTTTCCACTAAGAGATTTTGATCAACCGACTTCATCACAAACATTACCTCATCTACAAATCATCGAATTCTGCTAAATTAATTTTCATGTTACGTCTCGAATTCACGCACACTGGTGAAAATGTGGCGATTAAATCATCAGGGAAATTTGTATTGCTCGCGAATCACTGGGAGACAAAATATTAAGGTAACTGCTACGAAACGACTGCTAAATTCTCTCCGGAAAAATAATCAGCTGTCATTCTGAGGTGATGAGAGTTCTGACATACCACTCCTGCGAAAACTCGTTAGTACTTAATTTAAAGGAGACAAGTTCTGCGAAAGAAATAATCACAAGGATGTAGTGTAGACCCCATTGTACCAGTTAGGAGTTAACACTCTAATTTTCAAAGATAATCAAGAAGGAGACTTTCTTATTAACTAACAATAAAAATTTAATGCATAGTCATTGAAAATAGCAAGTTATTTCGCTTACATGAAGTTTATTTTCGCAACTCCATTGTAATATTTTTTTCACTCTCTTTATAATTGAAATGTATTTGGATTTGTGTTTTTGGACAGGCAAAGTGCCGACTGACGCCCGGGAAGCTCAAGTCTCGTGCTACATGCGCTATTGATTTTGACGAGCTCTTGCGGAATTAACCGACGCTTGTCCCGAAAAGCATCAGCGCAAAAAGTCGATTCTCCGCGCAAAACGAGCGTGAGTGAGTGCAGTACTGCATTACTTCGACGCGTAGTTGCAGTGCACGCACGAAATGTATGTTCCATTGTTCACAGTGGGAATGGAATCATAGTATTTGCATATTGAGTTAACGGAATTGAGGGGGCGTGAGGTGGCAATGGTTTGAGAATGCTAAAGATCAGCATGAAGTGAAAAATTTGGGTTTGCCTGGAAAAATCATGATACTATCAGAGAATTTTATTCCTTGTAGGAATTGCTGGTGTATTTTCCAGATTTTTCTCCTTGGTTAGTAGTACGTCGTTTTCTTGCATCATTTAGGACAGGAAATGACTCGTGATAAAGCAAATGACATTTTGTGCAGTTTCGTCCTAATGCGCCGATTCTCTATCAGCTTCTCACCGTGAATGCAGAATATGGACTCGTAATATGGAATGCGGAACAGAAACTATACGACGTCTTAATTTGAGAAGGAAATGTAAAGGAAGAGTGATCTAGAAATACGAGAAAATTTCAATCTACGAATGTTGGGCTTGCTCATTATTACATTGACATTCGCACCACTGACTTGACAGCTCAAATGGAGATCGTTAACCTGCAACGGTAGGCGGTGCGGAAAACGGCGCCGACAGGACAAGTTGGTTTTTGCGAACGCGCGTCGGCGCCCCGCGGGAGGGGTGCGGGCGGTGGGCGACGCCAGCAGCTGGCTCGTCTCGCTGGACGTCGCCCGGGGCGAGGCGGGGCGGTGGCGGGAGTGGAATCCGCCCCGCGCCGGAATTCCGCCCGGAGCGGATCGCGCCGCCCGCGTGGACCGATTCGCGGCGTTCGCACCAGCGCAGGCGGGGCGCCACGCAGCCCGCGCACGGTGTGGACCGGATGGCAACATCGTGCCCAAAACCTCAAAAGTAAAAGTTTGTTTTGGGAATTTCAGACCATCCTACTCGAAAGAGGAATGTTTCGTTCACCTATTCTGAAAGTATGAAGCCTAATCCCTGTGTCTGCTGGGCGCTGTGGAAGCTGTGGAAGTTGGAATACGCGGTCATCGCTGTTGTGGCGTCAGTGGAGATAGTAGGCTGTGGTTTCTAATATTTATAGAAACGTGCTCTAAAATATTTTTTACTATATTTTTTTATCATTCACGTCCCTATTGGTGGTAAGTAAAATAAAAATTATGTTAATTTAATGTAGATTACAATAATGCATTTTCAAAGCAATAAGGTATAAAATATAACTAGCATAAAAGGAATATATAACGGAATATAACACCTGAAAATTTAAAGAGAAATTTATCTCATTTAATATTCATTCAATTAAAGGAAAATGTGGCTGCGTGTCGCTACAGATTCATGTTTTACGAAAAATTTCGTATGAGCGTGTCTATCTCGTAGCGACAACCTGCATTACTGGAATAAAACGAAGCATACTTATACATTAATACAAAATCGAGGTATGTATTAGTATTAGTATAACTGAAATTAGCGACGTCGAAAACCCCTAGGTAGAACTTGATAATTGAATTCGATGCCATTGAATCTTTTGGCCACGTTTCCGCCGTCTGGTCACACCGCGCGGCTAGGCGAGCAGGCGAGCGGGCGAGCGGCCCGGCCGTGTGGTGTGCGTGGAGTGGCGCTGCGCAAAGCGGAGAGGATAGAGAGCGAAACTGGGACGGGCGAAGCGGGGAATGGGATGCGGGGACTGAGGAAGGGGAAGCGTAGACCGAGTGAAGCGGGGGAGGGGGAAGCGGCGAGAGCGGAGCGGCGAGAGCGAAGCGGCGAGAGCGAAGCGGCGAGAGCGGAGCGGCGAGAGCGGAGCGGCCAGAACGAGCGGCGAAAGCGAAGCGGCGAAGAGCGAAGCGGCGAGAGCGAAGCGGCGAGAGCGAAGCGGCGAGAGCGAAGCGGCGAGAGCGAAGCGGGATGGGGGCGGGCGTAGCGAAGCAGGAGGGAGCGGGGTGGTGCAAGGTGATAAACACAGCGGGATGAGATGCGATGGGGGCGGAGTGCGCGGAGCGGAGCGTGTTGTGATGTGGTCTGGCATAGCGTGGCGTGCGGAAGTGGAGCGGGCGAAGTATGGCAGAACGGACTGAACTAGGCGCTGATGGAGCAGGGCGGGTGGTGGTGTCGAAGCGCGGGACGGGGAGCGGGGAGGGGGGGGGCAGGGTTGTTGAAGCGTGGCTTGAGGAGGCGGAGATGGGCGAGGCGGGGTGGGCGGAGGAAACCGTAAGGTGGGTGCGGGCTGGGATTGAGTGAAGCGTGGTGTGGAGTGACCTGGCATAGCGTGACGTGCGGAGCGGAGAGGACCGAAGCATGGCGAAATGGACGGAACCGAGATGGGGGGGGATGGGGTTGGGAAGTGGACGGAACCGGGATGGGGGCGGGGCGGAGCGGAGCGAAGAGGGGCAGGGCGGGGCGAGGCGAGGCCGGGTGGTCGAAGCGCTGCTTGAGGGAGGAGAGGGCCGGGAGGTGGGGAGCGGGGTGGGCTGAGCGGCGCGGGGTAATGACGGGCTGGGCGGATGGGGAAGGAACCGCCCGTCTACGCGAACCCCCAGCTGATCGCTCGCGCTGACGTCCGTGCTATCGCACAGCTGCTCCTCCCCGTGGCTGGTGTTTGTAATCAACCAACTTAGTCACTCCAGCCTTCGGGGACTCTTTCTCTCTCTCTCTCTCCTCTCTCTCCTCTCTCTCCTCTCTCTCTCTCTCTCTCCCTCCTCTGAATATTCCTTTGTTGATGACGCTTTCGTGTTTATCTCTGTGGGTACTTTTACCGGTGCATAAGTGCGGTTATAAATTCGTGTTATTCATTCTCCATTCAAAGAACGGCGTGATCTAATGCACGCAATGTTCTTACCTCAAACATTGAGTTATAATTACGGTATTTGTACTGGCTGAACGAAAACGAACTAGTAGAAACGATTTTCCAAAGTTCTTCTGGACTTCTCCGTCTCGACCGCAGTCGTCAGATCCAAGGGGGGGTAGTGAGGGCCATGGCCCTCCCAAAAAGGTCTAGGGTTTTCATTGTTACCTTCCTTTATACAGTTGATTTAAATATTTATATTAAAATTGATGTAATTATTTAAACAATTATATTGTATATTATTATACATACACTACAAAAATAATATTCAATATTAATAACTATGTATATTATTTAACAAAAATCTATGACCCCCCCCCCCCCCCGCCAAAATGATCGGCTGGATCCGCCCCTGCCCGTCCGGCTCTCCGCCTCGCGATGCAAGCAACGTTCTTACCACGAGCATTACGTTTCAATTACGACACTTCTACTGTCTGAGCGAAAACTATAAGTAGAAACGGATGTCCCAAAGTGTTCCTGGACCGTTCGCGTTCATGGCTGTCGTTGCCGTCCCAGTGGCCTTCCCGTCCGCCGCGTCGGGATCCGAGGCGCGCGCAAGGGCCCGGGCGAGGGGCGCGCGGCGCGGGTGCGCCAGACGAAATAAGGTCGCGGCCGCGGAAACCCGCGAAAGCCTTGTCGCAATTCGGGCCCGTCCGCAACGCGCCTGCTCAATGTAGAACTCCCTGCCCTTGTGGCCGGCGTTGTTTAATTCGGGAACAGTGTATTGAAAGAGGACGGCGTAACATAATGCCGTTTCAAACCATAAAAAACCTTGAATTTGCTTCAAGAAAAACATTATGGAATAATGAACTACGATAGCGTAAGGAAAGTAGTAGAAAACATAATAATGAAATGAGAAATGTGTGGATTTTCGCAACTTTCTTTATCCTCTGGGTTACAAAAATCATAGAATTGAAGTTTATCACTAGGGAGAGGATTTTTATGCCTTAAAAAATCTTGAATTTTTGAGGAAATAAAGAATTCAAGATTTATCGAGATAACCACAAAACAAACCTTTTTACGTATTATTGTTTGCAAACTAAAATATATAATATTTAATTATTAGAACAAATTTCCAGAAAGAGTACCAAGTTTTCTTTTTTTCTTTTATCTTTCAAAAAACCAAAAGTCCTTTTATATGTCCAACTCTGGATACTACACCATCTTCCTCTCCCAAATATTCCAGTCAATCCACTTTTCCGTAATAATGTCCTCAATCGAATATGCAGTCCGTATCACATTATACCCATCTCGCATCCAAATTCCTCACTGAGTCATATCACTCTGTAAACGCCATTTATCATATACGTCGTCATTTCAGATCTTATTTCATTCCTCTTCGTATGTCGATGTCATGTCAGCGAAAACCATTGCCAACCTACATTCCTCTCCCAATAGGCCATGCATATACGTATCTTGATGTCACCTACGTACAAAGTCTCACTGCTAATATCGGCTCATTATAATATTGCTTTGGATATGTTAAGAAACTGGAAGAGAGCGACACAACTGAAAAATGTATTTACATACGCCAAGAACTCTGATAGAGTGTTGATTGGATGATTAAAATTTACGAAAATATACTTGTGGAATGAAGAAAAAGATTGAGAATACGGAAGGCTATCATTGACGAAGTCAAGGCCTCGCAAAGGGCTGTAGCCCCAGATAAGAAAACCAATGAATGCAGAGTTTGTGTCGGTTCTATTGCTAATAAAATCAACTTTTATGTTGCTACAAAAAATTTCTTACACACTTATTACAAGACTTTATTCAGCTGAACAATTTCCTCTAAGTTTAGTTACATTGTTTACTAAAAGATAATAATTTTATGAAGTTAAATGACTTCTAGTAAACATTTATATTGTACATGCGGTCGAGAATGGTTGCGATTTTCACGTGGACTGTTTCTTGTCGCCCTCCTAACGATATAATTTGCGATGTAAAGAAAATTGAAAAGTTAATGTCGCGGACACGAACGAGATGAAGTATTAAAGGGTCAATGCCAATTTATTTATTTGCTTTCGTTTACGCCGTAAACGTGAATAAATGATAATGTAACTCGAGATGAAATACATTTTTACTTGTCGAAATTAGCATCCTCCGCACCCAACATCGCATCGTATGCTAATGTTTTAGCTCGTGAATAAATATTTCCTTATAAAAGGAATCCCACAATTTGAGAAGTTGTGTGTTTCGTGTTTTATTTGCACGATAACCTTTCGTGTCGTGTCATTCCGGTGCGTTTACACCTTCGTCACCGCTTGTCGGCCATTACTGGCCGCATGTTGTCCGGCGCATTTAACGTGCGCAGTTTAAAGGCGGAGACGAGCCGGTCCGAGAGATCGTGGCGGTGAGAGCCGGTGACGATTCAGTCTACGACCGGTGGGCCGCGGGTTCGAATCCCGCCATCTTGGATCCTTTGTCTGAAAGATATTCGCGTTGCAGAGGCGTGACAGGCAAGGAATCCCGTGAATGAGTTATTGCGTGACGTATGATTCGAAAAACACACTTCAAGACCGGTTTAATCTGGACGAAACGAATGAAAAAAAGGTAAGGGAAAGGGATCATCCATAAATAAGTATGGTAAAGAGAGCGGGGAAGGGGTTTGAGGCATCGGTACGTTGCATTACATAAGGGTATGGAGGGGAGGGAAGTGTTATGTAACGCTTTTATTTTTCATTTTTCAGGATTTGATGAATGAATTATTTTTATTCAGTCTTATAAAATCGTATGTGATGACCTTAAAAATAGTATTAACAGATTGAATTTAAAAATATAATAAATTAATTAGTTGTATAAATTGTTACAATAAATGGAAATATTTTTTCATCAATGGTTTATTGGATTTGTTAGATTTCGAAGAAAAAATGGAATCTGATCTACAGAATATTCTAGAATGCAGTTGAATTGCCACCGTGGACTCTCTTGTCCAAGCCTATGTGCAAGGCTCGTCAGAATTTTTCTCGCCTATGCATCCTTCCTTCACTCACAAATTGTTCCCTATCATTGTTTGGAGCAGTCAGCGTCGCCAACTAAATCTAACTTTATCATAAATGTTAATACATAACACAAATAAAATTATTACAAGTGGATTTTACTGTTATATAATTTATTTTACTTATTGCAAAGGGGAGTGTCGTCGGAAGTGCTACGCTATTAAGGGGAGTTCAAGCGCGCGTTACAGATGCATAACAGTGTGGGGAGGAGGTGTTCAAAGTTTTCCAAATTTGCTGTACGTAATTTACGGACGGCCCCAAAGACATTAACAGTAAGGAAAGACGATCTAAGGAGGTTTCGTAATCAAGGTTATGCATTTTAGGTGGGCTTGTACAATGTGTAATGCACACAGGGTGACAATGTGCAGGTGTGTGTTATCTGTTGCTTGGCCCACGTGCGCATGCAGTAATGTGATGCGTCAATACGTCGCTCTCGGACCTGTCAAATGTGCTTGGCTTTGAAGAAGTGATTATCACTGGGTTGGTAGACGGTGACGGGGATCATTGTGGTAAGCCACTATAAAGAGGATTATTTGCAGCCTTCATTTTCGACCCTAATTTGACAGATGTTGGTACGGCGAGCTGTAAACGCTGCATGTGTATCGTTTGTCTTTCATTTTAAATACTAATCATAACATTTACTTTGTACCCACAATATTATTTCGAAGTGTATAGACATCACTCAGTTACTACTACGTATTTGATTAATAGTTCTGAGCAGACTACAACGCTTCGACACGTTTGAATTCGTATAAAATATATTTGGACCATACATTTTATTCTAGTGTTACTCTTTTCAGTCCAAATTCACTGAAAAATAAAGATAGAAAACGTTATTTTAGACGTATAGATTGGCTTACAGATAACCAGATTCTGACACAGAATTTCGGATGTTTTTAACCTTATTTCTTAAGTACCAATTCTAAAACAAAACCATTTAAACCTGAATACGCTTTAAACAATTATTCTGAGTCAGAAACGGATTGATTTTGCTATTTTTATGGCAATAATTGCTTCACGAAACGGTATTTACCGCCATTTTACACATACCGCGTCCTGCATACGGCATCGAAAATGGCAGGTGCGATTACGTGTCTTTTCAAAGGCGATGATAATGATAATGTTTACTTTTTGAATTGCTTATTCAGTTCTCCAGTCTCTTGGCAAAATGTTTTTTCGTATCTTAAAAAACAATAACTTTTGGACGCGACCTCTGACTGAATATAAATTGATAGGGAAAATTGATACGGCGGTAGTGAGTTGCTTACTACATTTTTCAGTATATGCATTCGCTGACACTCTTACGGCGTACTTCTAATGTGTATTATCATTGCGAGCGAATGTAATTCTAGAATTCAATTTTTCAACGAAAAAAGGCCTGTGTGGGAATTGAGAAATAAGCAGAACGGATAAAAATGTGAAAAATAAAGTTCAATTACTAGAACATTTATTTTCCTGATCTTCAATCGCGAACATAGCCAGGTTTTAAGTTGGCTGTTTTCTATTCTTGCTCTAGGGCATCAACCATTGTAATTCTGTGCAGGAAAACTTCCTGTTAACCCAGTCCGATGGCGCTCTGGACCTCTAAGTACGTCCATCTCTGTGCTACTGTTCCGGCATTCGCTTGGTATTGATCGCAGAAATCATGGAAAATGCAGCCGACCGCTAGAATGTTCCTCCAAACAGCGACTGAATTCGACCTAGCTGACAAGCTAGTGTCGAAAATCCGCCGTTTGGAACCCGATCCTAGGACTTCTCTGTCAGAGGCATTGCAGTGACATCAACTGAAGCCGTAAGCCGTCAGAGAGATAGAAAGGGAGAGACAGAAAGGGAGAGAGACAGATTGAGAGACAGAGAGAATGACTGAGAGACAGAAAAAAAGACAAACTGAGACAGAGAGAAAGATAGACTGAGAGGCAGAGAGAGAGAGAGAGAGAGAGAGAGAGAGAGAGAGAGAGAGAGAGAGAGAAGAGTGGATCCTAGAACACGAAGTGCAGTGCTCGCAGAAATGGGAGTGGGCGTTTTCGAGAATGCGATACCCGACTATCTACCTCGTATTGTGTGCAACGTAATGCCTAATGCAGCATTCTTTGAAGAGACGGTTGGCGTAATGCCAAGCGCGCTCCAGGTTTCTCGCAGGACACCTGGAAGTGCTGTGAAGAGGGAGAAGGGGAAAGAATGCGCATGTCGACACGCTATTGTACGAGGATGCTGCTGACAAAGTCGGTTTGCTATCGGAGAGCGTCTTCAGTTTCCCAATGCCCTGCTCAGATTGAAAGTTGCTGTCGTAGTGCACGCGATTAGCCCTTATGTGGAACTGTAGGGTGGTTGTTATTTTGGCGAAGTTGAAGGGTTTTCGATAACCCCTGCCATTGTATGAGATATTTGCTAGCACCACCAGCCCATTCCATTATTTACCAAAATAAACGTCTTTGCATTTGTGCTAAGCGTAGAGGATCTTCCGTATGACTTCCGAAGGGGAAGTCGTTCCATTCCAGTTCATTTACATCTAAAATGTGGCAGCGTATATTGAAGAAAACCCAGCCAATCTTTTTCAACTTGCAGTGGACTTAGCGACTAGCTGGAAGTTCTCCTCTCTTCTCTTAGCTCATTTATAAATTACGATGGTTCTTTTAAAATATAATTTATTACGGCTAAGTACAAAACTTTACAAAGCATGCGTGTGCTTTATTAAAATCACAAATTGAGTCTGAACTCTTACATGGAAAAAAACAAGTGATAATACAATCAATAAATTTTTAAAGGCATGACTACGATTGTCACTTTTTATGCTATGAAGCGACACAATTGTTCACAGAGTATTTAAATGGCAACAGCACCTTATCAAAAACAATTTAATGCATGGTTTTGGTTTTCAACATATATATTATTATTAGCGTTAATATTAACCTGTGCCACTAGCGCCCATGAAGTTCTATAGTTTACGTTTTTTGCTTTTTTTACAGAAACAAAGATTGCAAAAATAATAGTGTACAAATGTGTATCAAAAGAGCTTACTTTCGACTACAGCAAATTTTATTGTCTATAGACAATTTTATTAAAGGGGATCGTCGAAATAATGGATGAGTGATGTTGAAAATCAAATCCCGTTTTCGGAAGTCGAGTAAATTATTTCAGCCCCAGCAACCCGAAAAGAACACTGTAATTTCCCAACCCCTCTGAATTTTGAGACAGCATTTTCTGTTGCTGTTGGTCTTGGGGTCACTCTCCTGAAGATGATCAGCTCCAGTTGTTTACACCGCTTTAGAAAGTTCCTTTAGAATCCACCCCGCCTGCATTGTGTAAGTAGATATCAACAGGGCCCGCATGGGGTCCTGACCCCTCTCCCTTTCTCTCTCTTGGTCTCGTTGTCGAAAAAAAACGTGGCTCCCACTTTCACATTTACTTTACAGAAATGAAATGTAATAATAAAATAAAAAAAATAATTTATGTGGAAGATAACAAACTATAATATTTCTACTATACAAACAAAATGTAAGAACTATATTAATGAGTCCTTGTCTCCAAGTCTTTAAAAAAGCCGAAATGGCAAGTTTTCTTGTGATAAGCATCGTTAAAGCATGAAAAGTACATTTAAAAAACAAACATGGAAAAGTGTGCTTTAACAAACGTGTTGAATTACAATTTTGTTTGCACTTAAAGTTATTGCCCCTAAGCACGTTATCCAATATTTATTTTATTGAATCCTTACTGGGAGAGACGGTCAGTGCTCAACTGATATCACCGCAGTCCCTCTGACCGGGAGATCTTAGGTTCAAGTCCCGACGGTGCACAGTGTGTAATTTTGGCCATCTACGGGGCAGAAAGTCTGATAGCAAAAATTAAAGAATTGAACACGATTAAATCGGTTTATAATTTACTAAATTATTCGAAAAGCTAAAATATTACAAATTTTATACAATACAACTCGCTAGAACAACATTTTAAGTATTTGAAATGCGTTAAAATAGAATAAAATTGTACGTTGATTTTACAGAACAAATAGAGAAATAATGATGTGTGTGTATGTATATATATACACTATATATATATATATATACACACTATATATATATATATATATATATATATATATATATATATATACACACATAATTTTGACACAGTATTGCAATTTTTACCATAAAAAATGAAATCATAAAATCATACATTAGACAATATATACGAAAATACCAGAGAAGCATACAAGACACATGTGCTGAAACATGAACCGCACACATGAAAATAATGAACTTATTCAGAATCACTGATGGTATCAGAAGAATCTCCTTGATTATCTGTGTCTGCTGGTGATTGATCAATTTGTAGAATATCAAACCTATTCATTAATATTATTCTTTCAGTGTTTTGGAGGAACCCGTTAACTAACTGTACATGGATCAGACGTAATAAGAAATCTGTTCAGCATATTGTGTAATAGTGTCGATTCTGGAGGTCTTTTGAAAACACAAATTTTATTAATCTGCAGAATTTAGTGGAAGAGGGAAAGGATTTTTCCAAATAACGTATTTTGAATTGTCCGAATCGCAGTGCATATCCAAAGGAACAGAAATACCAAAAAAAAAACTTTCGTCACTGAAATGTTGCTGAGGAAACCTCTTTTTGTATCGATTCTGTCCCATACCATCACAGCCCCATTTCATGATAATGCTAATATTACATTTTTTGTCAATCGCAATTTCTCAAACACCTCTCGGGTTTGACGGAATCGATGAATTGTTTGGTCAATAAGTGACTGCACAGGTATTTCTGCTGAGATTTGTGTAATCACAGCAGCTTGTGTATAGCGTTTTGGATTCTTTCACTTTATAATATGGGCAAAATTTACAATTTAATATTTTTGCTTGCTGACGTAGAAGTTGATACTGGCGACTAGACATATAGACATGCACCATTCACGTCAGCGCCTGTTCGGTTATAGCTCTGATTTCTGAAACAAGGACCATCGAGCCTTCTTAATAACAGTTTCTCGATTTGGCGATGCGGTGGATAATTGTTACTATTGCTGCCGAATCCCTTTTCCTTTCTTTCCTGAACTACATGCCTACGGCCATTCTTAGCACTTCGCTGCTTGAATGTAGGTGGTGTTTAACTTTCTGCCTCTTAGTTCTCGGAGCACAATCATCAAAATGGCCGGCCAATTACAGTACGGGAAGTTTCTGCTAATTCTGGAAATGTGGGCATTGTCGGAAATATTTTCAAATATTATTTCCTCATCGAGACAAGAAGAATTGAAACGAATAAAACGTCCTTTATGCCTCCCTATTTTCTCCTACGTAATACTAAGTGTTTGGCAAAATTTCTTTACTTTGTGTTTTTACACACTGTAAAGCACTCTCCGAATTTGTTGCATTTTTCATTTATTGCAAAGTATGTGCGAATAAAGCATCTGTCTTTGCATTTTTATGTTTTGTAACCCATATTTCGAAGAGTGCCCTCCGGAAAAACGAATGCAACATTCTGTAAATAATGGAAAAAATAATACATTCGCAACAATTCGCAACATTTTTTTCAATGTTTGGCTTCCCAAAAGTACCTGCTTGAATACCAATTTGGTCCCAAAGTGGTTCTCCAGGGTTCTCTAAACTAAAACCCTCGATTAATTTTTGGAATTGTGTTTCCTGTAAGATTAAGAGTACGTACTTTTCAAGAGGTCCTTACAAGTTGTTGGAAAATGGATTTCAAAAACCAAAGGTACCAATGGAAAGAAAAAACTATACAGATTGAATTTTTGAAATAGCTGGGACTTTGAATATCATCAGACACACTCACAGGACAAGCGAAAACGCTGCACTGAAATGATTGAATCCAAGCGGTGCCGCCACGGACGAGTTGATACATGTTCAGATAAGCATTTCCTGTACCTCGGAGAATTTCTAGTGAAATCTATACCGTTGCCATGTGGTCTGAACATCCTTCTACTGAAATAAATAACAAATTACACGTTCTGGTCAAGTTGAAAATTTGACTTTCTGCCCCGTAGATGGCCAAAATTACACACTGTGCGGTGGCAGGATTTTTTACACTAGCTTGTCCGCTAAGTTGACTTCAGTTGCTGCCTGCAGGAGAATTGTAACGACCGGCTCCTCTGATCGGTACTTTTCCTTGGTTTCTCTGATCAACACCAGCCGCAGCAGTACCCTAACAAACGCAGTACCCTAACAGACGGACCGCGCGATCTTTCCTTCTTCTTCTTTGTCCTTTCCTCACCCCCTTCCTTACACACACTTACACTTATGTGCACCACTACACTACCACACACGTCGGAAAACCGGTCGTGAACGTAGAACGTATCCCGGCTGGCGCAGTGCCACGAGGGTGGGAGATACCTGTGTGGGGAAACCTCGCTAGCCGACTGTCGGTCGTTGCCGGATCTCCTCATCCAGCGGAGGAAGATCACCGCCACCTCCCGAGAGAAAAGAGCAGTACTTACACACGCAGTTACGTGCAGGACACTACCTCAAATGTCGGCAGACCAGTAGGGAGCTTAGAGCTTGTTTCGGCTGGGGCAGTGCCCCGCTGGTGGGAGATTCCTGGTTGGGAAAAACCCGCTAGCTGACGGTAGGTCGGTACCGGATGTCACCGTCAAGCTGGGGGAAAACCGCAGCAATTTCTCGATGCGTAACTACAGGCACTAGACTTACGGGACTAATGACCGTAACAGTTCACGCGACTAATGACCGTAACAGTTCATCCCGATGCGACCGTGAGCGGCCTAGCGTCCCTGGCCGTTGCGTCAAAAGCCCCCCGCGGAGGCAGGCAGCCCCGCGGGGCGGAGCGGAGTTTGCCAAGTATTTGGAGCAGCGGCGGCGGCGGCGTCCCGAGCGCGCTGCCCCACTTTCGCCTGCCTCAACACGCGGCGCCGCGCCGTCGCGCCGCGCCGTCGCGTGGCCCCTCCCGAATTTATCGACTGTTTCCCTGCAGCTCAGGCTCCGCTCAGGCGAGGCCGCGCCCGCCCATGCGGACACCAGCAAATGGGTGGGGCTGGGGCAGTTTCCTTTCCTTCTTTCCTTTTCTTTCTCATCGGCCTCTCCTTCCTACCCTTCTTTTTCTTCCTACTTCTCCCTATTGCTATTCTTCCTATTGCATTTCTTTTTATCTTCTTGCTCCTCTTCTTCTTTCCACTCTTTTTTCTTCTTTCTACACTTTTTATTTTGGATTGATTGATTAGTGATTTCGGGCGTGTCAACTGCTAAGTTCATTAGTCCCGTAAGTCTTGTGCCATGTATTTTGCTCGAGAAATGGCTGCGGTTTTCCCCCGCTAGACGGTGACATCCGGTGCCGACCTACCGTCGGCTAGCGGGTTTTTCCCAACCAGGAATCTCCCACCAGCGGGGCACTGTCCCAGCCGAAACAGGCTCTAAAGACGCCAAGACATTCTCGCATTTACCATTTTTAGAAGAAGCCTGAAATATTTTACCGCGTCATTCTTATTCTTATAAAACGCATCGAATTTCTAATTTGGGATCAAAATGACCTGACACTGAAATATTTTCCTCGAGAAGGCAATTTTCTCCGAACGATTCATCGCACCTCTCGAGTTACTGATGACTAGACAAACTCCAGAACTTGTCACATTAAGGAGAAAAGGGGAACTTAAGTAAATGTAGACACTCTTTTTATTAAATTACGTGCTCCTGGAAATTACACTGTTTTTGTGCAAATGGACGGTTATATTCGCGAACGCAAACTTAGATATCTGACTGGTGCTTAATGAACAAAGTGTAAGGCAACAGTATTTTTCGAGTACTAACTCGTATTAAAACGCAAAAATGATTGGCAAAGGCACTCGAAGATACGACATATCTTAAAATTGGAGGAGCGGGCTGCTAAAATAATATCCCAAACTTTTCAGTTCATTCACAAAATAATATTAAGCAATTAATGTATTTAAGATTGCATAAAGTAGGAAAGTTGCGATGGCAGATCAAATGTGAAACACTTGTCGAATCCTGGAATAGGTTTTAACTTAACACGTATAAAATTTAAAAATAAGTCCATGAAAATTTTATGTTATATTAGGTACTTTATTAAAGAATTAATTACACTGAATTTATAAAATATTTTAGATAGCAAAGCTGTGCGTCATCACACCTATTGAGTGAAAGTGCTCGCTCTGATAACACAAATCCTTTGAAGTACCATCGTTTTATCCCCTATTCCTGTAGAAAAATGGTATTGTGACGAGGGTTGACTGTACTCGTCTTAAATTGCATTAAATAACACGATAGTTTTTGGATAGCTTGCGATGACTTGCATGGCGTTTGACGTATTGCATCGCGTGCATGTCGTGAAGTTCGTACGATGACTTGTGAAGGACACCTCAACCGATGTAACAAGGGAGACCGGTTCGGAGCAACAGAAACCAGATTATTTCGCCTGGAGGTAGATAGCTCTATTGTACGGTTGCCGGCTGCTTTAACCGCTTTTTGCCGATTGCCATTGGATCCCAGCAGAAATCCCGATACACCTGCACCAACACCATCTAGATGGTGCTACCCGCACAAAGGGCAACCTCTCTGACGCTAATAGGTAATCAAATTTTTTTATTATCATTGGAATTCCTTTTAATACTTTTCATTAGTTGATCGTCTACATTGCTTTCTGCCTGTTATAAAACTTCTTGCAATGAAAACTACCAAAGCACAAATGAGTGGAGCAATATTTGTTTGGAAAATATCCCAGCGGCTCTTAAATTACTAAAATAAAAGGACAAATTTCTTCTTTTGAAATGGTTCCCTAGTGTTAAATTACTAACTCAAGAATACGCAGTGCCTGATTTAGTTTGATGAGATAGCATAATTCTCTTTCGTAAACTTAGATCTGTTAGATTTATAAGTCATTTCGTTTATCTGGCAATCCTGTGATATCACGGACGTGCATTTTTTCTAAACAACGCTATATAATTCGGTTTAAGACGTACTAACTGTAAATTTTGGGCTCCATGTAGCTTGGTTCACGTATTTTGCATCAAACGGACTGAGATGTATTAGTAAGTTATCCGTACTAGTGTTCGTTGGCCTGTATTGTTTGCAAACAGCGGTGTTTTGGTACAAATGATCATTCAAATGATAATGAAGTGCGACGTCACTCCGTATTACCTATCTTGTTTTGCCGTGTTTTCAGTGCTAAAGAAGAGCGAGTGTGCCGGTCCGGTGACCGAGATCGCGAGAGCCATAACAAGCCAATTGCCAACTAACCAGGAGTAACAAGCCAATTGCGTTCAACAATGCTTCGTTGGGCTTTTTACAATCCATTTTTTCTGAGTGCCCATTACTATATTACAAAGTGCCCACGAGAGTCTTGTAAGTGCCCATCACTATATTGTCTGCCTAATTTTAGTTTCATATCTTACAAAATGTGAAGTATAATGTTCAACTTTTTAACTGACTAGTCTCATAAATGTACAAATATGTAGTAATTCATTTGCCAACTATGAATTTTCTATGATTTCTACATGATTATTTCGTTTTCGTGAGGTTTATTCGGAAAATTCTAAATTCGTGCGGTTCGAGTCTTCAATCCCTCATTCGGCAACTGGCACCACCATCTCTTATTGGCAAAGACGTGAATATTGGAACGCGACAGAATTATTATGAACGTTGGTGTATTTTAATCCCCCCCCGCTGTTGTGTAATGCTGTGTAATTGGAGCCCTTTCACGAATATATTTTCTGTTGCTTGTGAGGAACGTATTTCGTGTCTATATCAATTTTTTTCAACGATTCAGTAAATTTACGTCTGCAAACGCCAAGACTTGACTATGATCAAAGACCTAGTTGAGCCGATTCCCGGTGGCCAAGATCGCTAGGGCAGTAGTGCCGTAGCGATCTCTGACCGAAGGATCGCGGATTTGAATCCCGCCTCGGGCATGGTTGCACGTATTCGTCATTTCACCCCCTATCATCACCACATATCATCATAGTGGTCGCAAATGACCTAGAAGTTGATGTGACCTTAAATAACACACACACACACACGAGTGAGTGTGGGCACAAAAACGTTCACTCTACTTGTCGTTCCGTGTTTTTGTGACGTAAAAAAGTGCTATCGTTCAACATTTTCTCATACCTCTACTCGAAGGTGAATGTTGCGACCCTAAGCTTCCGTGTGTAAGGACAGACCAGTTCTTCCAAGGACTGTGCGATCGAAGTGAAGAACATTAATTGTGGCAGAGAAGTGGGTTCTGAATTGCGCTGCAAGAGCTTACGTTAAAACGTACCGCCAAATGTTTTCATAATAAAATGTATTTAAAATTAAGTAAACAGTGAGTATAAGGAGATAACAATGTTGAAGAAGTGCAGTTTTTTACAAAACAACTGCAGAGATTTTGGTTTTCAATTTCTCAACTACAATAAGAACATGAAATGTTACATGTTTCATTCTATATTTTTTGTTCGAAATTGTGGCAATTTTGTGTTCGAAAGCAATAAATAAACAAAAACATCACGATGGTGGTTGAAATGTAAACGAGTTTAAGTATACGAGTTGTAACTGAATCAAGAAGTCCTGGGAATTATTTCGTGACCTTCACAATGTTAGCAAGCCATGTCTGTTCTTTTAACGTTCCTTTCTTCCGTAGATTCTCAACGTTTGATTGTAAGTTTATCAGTCAAATCTGCGTAAAAAAAACAGTTTTCTTTTTAAAATATACCTCGTGTATTAACTTTTGTAAAGGAGCTAGGAATATGTTTGAAGAGCAAATTTATTGACTGTTTTCGGTTTGTGATATGTTTTATTAAATAATGATATTGTTTGTTGTGTTTTGCAATATGTGAAAAAATATTTCAACGAGTCACTATGAAGTCCATCCCCTAAAGCCGCCGCCTCGTATCCCCTAAAGTAAATCCGCCTCTTAGTGTTAGATTTTGAACAGCTCTTTTAAAAGACAAGAATATTTATTCCTTGTCTGAACTGACGAAGTTAATGCAACTATTTCACCCTGAAGTGTATTACGAATTGAAGATCGTTTCGTTTCAAAATGCGTTATTTTGCCCTACATTGATGTGTTCAATACAGCTGATATATTTCATTCATAATATGGTGATGACAGGGGTAATTTCTTTGCTTTCTTGTCATGAATTTTTCTTGTTAGTAGAAGAATCTGTGAATAGACATGGCACTCAAATGACTTTTCCAAAGGACTCGCATGGGCCAGGCATTCAGTGAAGTTCCCCAACACCGGAGCAATTTTTTGTTGTTATTTTAAGGTCGCATCAATTACTAGGTCATTAGCGACCACTATTGGATATAACGTTATGGTATGAGGATGAAACGATATGGTGATGACAGGGGGTGAAAGAACGAACACATACAACCATGTCCCGAGGCGGGACTCGAACCCGCGACCATACGGTCCAAGATCACTACCAGCACTACTGGCTTAGCGATCTCGGCCACGGGGCCCACCCCAGAGCAATTTGTACAACCCTTTTAAACCTCGCGGCAGATGCTCTGGACGCAGAACCAGAGAACTCCTGGAATGCCTAATTATTTGACCGCGACCTTGGCATTCTTGCCTTAGAAATTATCAGGCCACTCTTACGTGTATGTGGTAGTAAGTTTATGTATTTGATGTCATCAATGAAAGGGAAAATATCCGCATGAGAGCAAAGTGTTTGTTGAAGTAAATAATGTTGCAAATAGGGTGAAAACAAACACTGTAGTCGAGTACTTCCGACAATGTTAAATTCATTAACAGGCATGATGGAAAATTACGAACTAACAGCGTTTCAACATTTTACCACAATTAAACTGCAACTCTACGTGTGCTGTTTCATATGTGTCTCTACGTTCTCAGTGCCAGTCCCCTTTTTCGTTGTTTGCATTTCTTGAATGGGCCCCTAACCTGGTCCACCGCCACCGCTACTGTCAGCGCTGGGATCGCCAAATGCTATTGCCAGACTTCCACGTCAGCTCCGCCGCCGCCGCCGCCGCCGCCGCCGCCGCCGCCGCCGCCGGTGAAAGAATGGACGAGATGTTACGCAAGAATGCAAATGGTCTATGAGTCTTCAGCAGGCGGTGGAGGCAGCACGCGATCTCGAGACAGCACGGAAGAACATCCGGCCGCGTCAGCTTTGCACTTCCATCTTTTCCTCTTTCTCTTTCTTCTTCCCCCGTTTCTCAGGCTATTCTCCTTCCCTTCCTCATCTTTCTCTTTAATTCTACCGAGAGTGAAAGCCAACACTCCTCCGCAGTGCATTCTTCGACTGTTCCTATTCCAACGACTATTTTCTTCAATTTGCGACTATACTGCGATTTATTCAGCTCTGCCCCTGGCAGGTATCAGCTGTTGAAGGCTTCATCCAATCGGGAGCTTACAATGTCGTGAATATGGTGTACGTTCAAGCTCCCGATTGGATGACACCGTCAACAGCTGATTCCTGCCAGAGACAGTGGTGAATAAGTCGCAGTATAGTCGCAAATTGAAGAAAACAGTCGTTGGAATAGGAACATGTTGAAGAACGCACTGCGAAGAAGTGTTGGCTTTCACTTTTTTTAGTTATGTACATTCCTTAAATATCACTTTTTTTATAGTGATGCTTCTGATGATGGGGCTTGGTGATGGTTACATTGGAAAGTGGCGATTATGGCGACTGGCGCAGGCGACGACGGGTGTGGGGGACATGGGCGCGTGTTTGGGCGGCGACGCGACGGCGGCAGGCGCAAGGCCAAGGTCTGTCGCAGGCGCACGTGTTCGCCCGGCGTTTATTTCTGGGCGTTGCGGCGGGGCGCTCTCCGCGCGACTGCCAACATTGCTCTCCGCCTCTCCCCACTCTTCCCCTCCTCTCCCTATTATTCCCCTCTCTCTCTCTGTTCTTCCCCTCTCTCCATTCTCCCACCTCCCCAACACATCCCCTTCTCGCCCAGCGCATCTCGTTCATCTCCTCTCAACTAACTGGCTCACCACCTTCTCTCCCAGCTCAGCGTCTCATTTCCCCATTCTCTGTCTCTCTTCACTTTCCCCCTACCTCTTCCTAAGTTCCCCCGCCTCACCTCAATTTCCTCCGACTCTCCCCAGTTTTCCCCTCCTCTCCCCACTTTTCCCCCGCCTCTCCCCACTTTCCCCCTCCTGTCCCTTCCCGCCTCTCCCCACATTCACACGCCTCTCCCCACATTCACCCGTCTCTCCCCCATTCTCCCGCCTCTTCCCACATTCACCTTCCACTCCCCACATTTCCCTTCCTCTCCCTACTTTCCTCCGCCTCTCCCGACTTTTCACCGCTGCTCCCCACTTTTCCCCTCCTCTCTTCATTTTTTTTCCACCACTCCCCACTTTCCCTTGCCACTTTCCACTCTTCGCCCTTCTCCACTTCCCGCTATCTTCGTTCTTTCCGCTATGCTCCTCCCTGTCCCCCTTTTTTGTCTATACCTCTTGCCTGTGTTCATACATCGTCCCTCCTTGCCCCGCCCCGCCCCGCCCCGCCCTAAAGTTCCTTGGCGTTCATCTTGTCGCCCGACAGGAAGAAGTGGTACAGGGCATCAGCTGGTCATTGCAATGCCTCTGACCGGAAGGTCCTAGGCTCGAGTCCCGACAGTGGCAGGATTTTCGACATTAGCTAAATAGCTGAGTCGAATTCAGCCGCTGTCTCGAGGACAGTTAATGGGTGGCTGCTCTGATCGGTAGTTTTCCCAGGTTTCTCCAATCATCACCAGGCGAATGCCGGAGCAATAACCTAACAAATGGGCCACGGACAGCGCGCGATGTTTTCTTCCTCTTCCTTGTCCTACCTTCACTCTTTACGTGTACTTACAGTTACCTTCACTACACTATCACATATGCCGGGAGACCGATCGGGAGCTTAGAGCTTGTCCCGGCTGGGGCGGTGCCCCGCTGGTGGGAAATACATGGTTGGAAAAAAAAAAAAACCGCCAACCGATGTAGGTCGGCGCCGGATCTCAGTATCCAGCGGGGGAAGGTTATCGCCACGTCCCGTGATAAAACATGCACTACACGTGCGGGACTAATAAGCTTAGCAGTGACGCGCCCGGTTCACTAATCAATCGGTCAACAAATCATCGCCAGCCCGTTGGCTTGCAGTTCGCACATTGTGGCCGCCCGCGCGATGGCCGCGCCTGGGCCGGTGCCAACGCGTGCCTTCTCCAGCCTCCGCTTATGCAACTTCTTTGAATGAGAGGAGCGGCCGCATGGGACCTTGAGGCTACCTGTGCCTCTCGGGGTCAGGTTGTTGGGCAACACGGTATTGACGTGGCGTTGTCTTGGGTCACCGGCTGCGTTACGGAATGCGAGTGCGCGTCGTAGGTCGGGAGGATTGTAAGCTCATGTTGCGCAATGGGGACAAACATCTACATAATTTGGTCGGGGGCGCCACTGCTAGCTGGAGGGGCAATCCTTTATAGAGACCGGCTACTTTTATCCCTCTTTTTTTAATTTTTCTAATCTTATCTCCTTTTTTAATCGTATACTTACACCATTCTCTGGCTTCATAACTTTAAGCAAATCCTACCTTGTTTAAATATGTAAAATTGGCACATTGATCGGAATTCTCTTCGATGGCTGTACATTCATTGAAGATGGTTAAATTTAGCCCCCTCTCATTCAAAGAGAAAAATGACTAATACACAGTTTTGGACAATGTCGGTCAAAGTTCACGTTCATAAAGTTAAGGATTTCATACATTCACAAATTTGTTTTGCTACGTGTGGTATTAGGGAGCGGACTTCTATAATTTTGCATATTTTGTGCGTTGCTTCAGGGCATAGCTAAGGGAAATTTCTTGACATTTGGTTAGAATTAGATGCTATGAAGATTTATATCTTAGTGCATATTTGTGCATGTTTGGCCGATTTTTCCTGTTGGTGCATATTCGTGTGATTACAGGCGCATAATTTGGATATTTCATTAAACTTGAAACTTTCTGAAAAATACTTCTCTTTCAACTTTTCATACGATCTATTTATTTTTGAGCGTTCATCCACTTCACAGCTTATCACAGTGTGCGTTTTTCTTCTTTTCTTTCTAAGTAGATGATAACGTACTTAACGTACGTAAGATGCAAACGTAGGAAATTTCTTGATATATTTTGTAACCAGGAGAAGAAATGCTACAAGGCACAATGTACTACTTCACTAAAGTGAATATTAACTTTAATTGTTTCTCCCGCGATGTAAGTTAGAAGTAGTTAGTAAAGTTTGCAGAAAAAATATAATTTCATTCCAATCTCGCTGCTCTTGAATTTTATCAAGCAACGTTTATGGAGGAAATAAAATATTGTTAATTTTAATTGCATATTAAACTGAATATTTCAGAATTTGTGGTCATAAATGCATATTTTTAAAGCTATATTTCAAGATTTTTTATGGCATAAAATTCCTCTCCCTATGTGATAATAACAAACCGTGTACTTTCGTTAACTTACATCTCTTACGACTTATGTGTAATAATATTTTCTATTAGGATTTTGCAATTGTATTAGTCTTGTCCTTCATATGGTTTGTATTTGTCGTAATCTTTACGGCATCAATGTATGAGTTATACGAGTAGTTATTTTGAATACACTCTCGCATGGTAATCTTAATTTTTAAAGTAAATTGAATAGGCACTTTGTTTTTTTGGTTGTTCTGTAAAAGTAGAACAACAAAAAAAGCATCATTAGGTGCGAAGAGGAAATTTATCAAAATATATTTTTAATATGTGCATAAAATTATTTTCCTCTGGGAAATGAGCCAGAAATCAAAAGTGAATTTGGCTCACGTCCTTGTTATTTTCACATTGTCCCTTGACGCCAGTAGTTGGAAGGGTTGCCAACTATTTTATTTTCTTGCTGGGCAGGTCTCAACAGCAGGGCAGCTGGAGGTAATAACAGAGTAAAAAAAGGCAAGTTAAAACTACAGAGTACTGTCAGATACAGAAGTTTGGTGTTCTCAATACACGAACAGACGTGCTTTTTATAATGCAAATTCGTGCCTTGTATTGTATACAGATAAACAAGTATATTGCTAGAATGTGAAATTGTGACGTCTTAAGCTTGAAGAATGAAAGAGAAAGTTTTTAATCGATATCCTCTAAGACATTATGAAACAATGGGATTAAAAGTTACAGTAAAGCAGCCATAAATATATTATAACAATAGAAATAGAAAAAATTGAGCCACATTTCAAGAAATGCGGTTACAAAATATTTACACGTTTTCGTCTTAATGAAATGTTAATTACCTTGATATAATTTATTTAACGCAAGTTTTAGTCTGTAAATGTAAATTAACATCACTAAACATTTGCAAGTATCAAAGGGCAACCACCCACTAATAGCACTCCATTAAAAAAACTTCGAGTGGCTCTTACCTCACCCATGTGCCTCGTCTCTTGAATAGTTTTTAAATTTACAGATAGTGGTAGGAGGGAGAGAGTTTTGTTTTGTCATCTCGATTCTTGAAGTTATCTGGTTATTTTAAAGTTCAACATGCACCAGAAGTAATCATGTCAAAAAGGTGTAGAAAAACTCGTAAAATATCTCGGTGTAAAATACTGGGGAATTCACCGC
Source organism: Acheta domesticus (assembly GCA_031308135.1). NCBI lineage: Eukaryota > Metazoa > Arthropoda > Insecta > Orthoptera > Gryllidae > Acheta > Acheta domesticus. Next base: position 26,560,715 of record JAHLJT010003656.1, on the reverse strand, counting down.
AAAATAGAAGACTAAGTAAAACTACTTGCAACAAGACGGGAATTAGGGGGGGGAAATATGAAAAGAAAATAACTAGACCGAGTCAAGTTAACATCTAGCTAATTAGTAAATAAGTAAATTGAATCAATTAAATTAGGTAAAAAATAAAATTAAGGGCGTTAACTGGTTGTAATGATCAGGGGCGACAAAAAGCCCCCGGCTCAAAGGCCCTCCGGCTTTTCTATCATTAGAACCCTTATAACGCTCTTGATGCATAAATAACTATTAATTCTTATATGAAAGTACTGTCATTGAATATTTCCTTTCCTTATCATTAATAAGTTATAAATTATTTACTATTTAGTTCGTGGGCTGCAATAGTGGCAAAACTCAAAAAAAAGTTAGATGTTGAGATAAATGAATTTGAAAGTTTCAGCAGTATTGAATTGAATTATTCTTGCATTCATATTTCTGCTATTTATTGGTGGAATAGTGTACTGTTAGATACTCTGCTGTTGCTGCTGGCAATCTGCAATTCCGGAGAATGCATTGTCTCAAAATTCGTATTTTCTGAGTTGTGTCACGAGCGATTTCATCTTATCAGAACGTACTGTAAATGGAAACGTAACAAAAAAACAAACATGAAGTGGCACCGGCCGTATGCCGGCATTTCATTTGGGCTGCGCTCCGCCCCCCGAGATGCCACTCGGATGAAGTGCCTGGGCGAAATCGCGATAACCTCCGCGCCGCGCCGCCGTATCTGGCGCGCTGATAACCGTGTGCGCCGCCTTGATTAGCGACGTCGTCGTGGGCGGCGGGGGAGCTTTGATGCAACGCGGTCCAGTTCGGGGCGGCGCGCGCGGCGGCAGCAGCGGCGAGGGACGATGCGGGCCGCGCGACGAACCGCCAGCGAAGGCGGCGCTCTCGCCCGGGGCGAAGGCTGAACAACGGAGAGTCTCAGTGTGAAAGTTGGAGGAGCAGGTGCAAGAATCTCCGTCTAGCGTGGTCCAGGTAAAACAGCCAACTACAGCAGTGCTACAAAAAAAACCATCTCGCTTACAGGGCTGATCCTGACTGTACGGTACCCCTCGTTGGCATGACCTCCTTAACCCGGGAGAGGTGGCGCGGGGTCTTTTGTGACCCCACATATCTTTGTTTAGCTGTAATTGCCTAATTTTCCGAGTCAGAACCTTTACATTTCACATACCTTTCACCACTTTCTTTACCTTTTGTCTGAAATTTTTTCAAAATTTTATATGTAATAATTTATCTATAAATATTTGTGAAACCAATACAAACGCCTTAAATTTCGTACTTTTTCTAAGTTCTATTGATTGGCTTTGAATAATTTTCAAGAAATTGTTTGTTCATATGTGAGACAATGTTAGAAAATGAAACTTACTGAATTTTCTGTTACCTTTGTCGTTGAAATATTCAGAAAAATGTAAATGGAGTCACTATATGAAATGAGAGATAAATGATAATTTTGCTCTTTTATTTGTTTCAATTCCTCATTTGCATGTTTGTTTATAATAGTGCATTATGTTTATACGACCTTAAAAACGATCGAATATTATTAAAATAACTAATTTCTTGCTAAATATAATTTTATAAAGAAATAGTTTAAAGGGGTCAGAAATGACCCCGCGCCACCTCTAACGTAACTCTAGCAACCGCCACCTCTCCAGGGTTTATATATTCGTAGTTATCGTTCACTGTGCACCTTGAATACTGAAGTGATTTCTTATAAAAGTGAATTGGTAATTATGCGATGGATAGACTCAGGGTTGTTTATAGTGAACGCGAGGGCCGAGGGCCCGAGCCTCGCCGTGACTTGTTTCCGGGCGAGCGAAGCGAGAAAACTTGCCTTTGAAAGTAATTTGGCATTATAATGCGGCGGGGACACAATCGCCTATTGGTACGATACGTACGATCATATTAAGGAGGTTGTGACAGCGAGTGGTACGTATAGTCAGGATCAACCGCTCACCGTTGTAATATTGGCAAAAATACACCATTTGATTTCCAAAAATCGACTGAGTTATGAATATAATGGAATCAGAAACATATAATCTCATAAAATATGATTATCAATTTTTGAGAGCATATTGGGTTATGGAAATACAGAATGCCCATTTTCTTTAGGTGATCCGATTCCTTTGAGCACTACTGTAATTTAGTTGTTGAGTTAGTATATGTGCTGTGGAAGTTTCGATGCAGTGTTGTTGACGTGTAGTTCTGCTGAAAGTACTAGGTTTTTATCATTACCATCAAGAGTTTTCGAAAGCAGAGGTCTGTGCCTCATTATCAATTTATTAAAACGGAACAACATTAACAATAATGACAAAAATACTATCAATTGAATACAGTAGTATGAATGTGACTACATTACACTATGAGAGGAATTGGTTGTGAAAACCTAATGTTCAGCTGTCTTACAATGCAAGCAGATGGCAAAAGTTGGGAGTCGTGATCGAATACTTTTGTGATTGCAATTATCTATTACCGTTTGTGTGTGTGTGCGTGTGCGTGCGTGTGCGTGTACCTGTGTCGAAACAAAGCAAATTAATGCGCGTGTTTTGTAGTCCCTGCTGTGTTACAAACCATGAGGGTAGAATAGCTTTGTGATTGCTATTTTCTGACGGCTGCTCCTGACTGTGAGGGACAGTTGAGTGTGTGGGCGAGAGTTGACAGACTGCTGACGAATAGCTTTGTGCTTGCCATTTTCCACAGACTAACTCAGAACACCTTCCTAAACCACAACGAAACCAAGCCGTATATCCAGGCCAGTTCTACACTGGCACACAAATTTCATCACCCTAACGGTACAGACAAGCGAAATAAGATTGCACAAGTTGCACGTTGGCGGCATCCAGTTCCAAACTTCGCTTTGCTGATTCAGTTCGCTCTTCAACTAGTTAAGACTAGTCTCTGGTGAAGCGTGAAGGAAAGACTTCTTACTTCTTTTCCTCGTCATCCCGCCTACTTCTTTTCTCGGTCCCCTCCCCCCTCATAGTCCCCGTTGCTACCTTGTCCCCGCAGCGGGAGCCTGCTGCCGGGAGTCCCCTTATCGCCCTGGCAGATCCCTAGCGGCAGGGCTGGTTTAACTACCTGCGGGACTTGTAGCACTTTTATCGTGCGGGGTCCGTTTTTAATTTTTTTACGCCATAGTTGTAATAATTTATGTCAAGAATGTAATAAATTATACTATATATAATTATTTAAATATTTTTATTTTTAAATACGGATAATTTAATAAGGTTACAGCTGTTACTTATTGTAAAACTTGAATTATGTTTCAACGATTTTCAAATTTGTGTGTGATTGAATTGAGGGTAAGAGTGAAAAAGTAGGTATCGTAATTGAAATCGTGGAGATAAAGCTTGACTACCCAAAGAAACATTTCCTCGATAAATACGATCAGCTGATTCTTTTTTGATTTTAATTTACGCACTAACAAATTATCCAAACAAATTAATATGGTTGTATTTTAAAACTAACACAATATGTCCTGCTACATGAAGAAAAATACATCGGTTCATAACAGAAACAACAAAAATTTTACTTCAGAAACCCGTATTTGAAATCCAATGATGCGTAAATGTGTAGTGGAAAATCCTCTCTCTCCTCTCGTATTAGTCTCTTATCTCTTTCTCTCTGTTCGTCTCCTCTGTTTTCATCTCTCCTTCATTTCATATTTATTTATATATACTTTTGTCTTTTTTACAATAAGTTCACAAATTTCATTACAGCGTAACGTTTTTTCTTCATTAGTGAGACTTTTTTCTAAGAAGGCGCGGGGCCTGCAGCACGTGCTACAAGTGCTACTAGGATAAACCGGGACTGCGTAGCAGACAAGGCCGTCTTGGAAGGAACCGCGAACGTCTCAGCTTTTCAGGCGCCCTCGGCCTTCTGCGGAGCTTGGATGAACAAGGCGGCGCTTGTCTAGTGCAATCCGACGCAGACTTAATATAGGATATCCTGTGTTAATGGAAACAATCTACGCGGCAGTTAGTTCCGTAATATAAGATGAGAACAATTACATAACTCCTTGCATGATGGGAAAAAAAAAATGGTGTTCACAAAATATATGATGGTCCGTAAGTGGTAATTTCGTAGCGAAATGAAGGAGAGAGAAGACAGAGGAGACGAACAGAGCAGAAAGAGATAAGAGATAATACGAGAGGAGAGAGAGGATTTTCCACTACACATTTACGCATCATTGGATTTCAAATACGGGTTTCGGAAGTAAAATTTTTGTTGTTTCTGTTATGAACCGATGTATTTTTCTTCGTTATTTACTTTTCCTCCTCCTCTTCAAAATGTGGTTCTATATTTACCCTTTTCTGCTGTCCATTTCTCTCATAGTCGTCCTGCATCTCTTCCGCTCTGGTGTATAATGAGGTCATTTCTGATGGCCGGTAACCTGGGGTTTGGCATTCTTTTCAAATTTTGATACCATATTTTTTTAGCATTTGTTCCTCCTCAAGATATCATTATCTATCATTCTATTCTGTCTCTCATCGAATTATTGTACCATGCAACTGTAACGGTTGTATTAAGCCGCCATTTTCGCGCAAAACGCGAATCAAACATTTTTTTTTTTACCAAGTGTAGAGCGAGTGTGTCGCTGAAAGAAAAGTCAACTCTAGCATTTCCTCTTTACGATCTATTCACAATGCGTTGAAACTCCTATTAAAACAATTATTTCTGGGTAGTTTCAGTCCAGGGTTAATATCTGTCCAGAATAAGTTGTGAAAAGTTAGGGCAGTATCTTTCACTGAACAAATTCTGAAAAGTAGGTACCCTTGTCAGTGAGTTTAACGAAAGATTGCCGACTGAAGTGCCCCAATCTTTGATTTTATTGATGCCAGCAAAGCAATAGAAGGATATGGTTCCAACACATTTATACTAGGTGATGATTGTAGCATGCAATAAATGGCCAAGCGAGTAGCCAGTAAAAGGATTGAAGGAGCCTCTTTGCGCACTCTATGGTGAATTCGTGGACAAATTAATTGCAGGGGCATTACCATACACTTCATCCATGTCTAAGTACGTTACAAATATGCGAAAAGTAACGTGAGATGAACTTCGAAAAAATGGGCTATTTTATTGTGATGAAACGTTTTATGAATCCTTTGCTTTACTTCCCTATGTACTAAATATCAACATTTTACTCAAATATGTGAAAAATTATTTTTCTCGCTCTGGTTCATATGTTATTTAATGCATTAAGTTCGATCTCAGCAAGATATCGAACGCAAGGCTCCTATTAGGGTACATATTCACGCGAGAATTCCATTGCAACGAGAAGTAATAGCGCGATTTTATGAACATGACAGCGACTGTTCGTGGTACTTAAAAAAATGACTTCCATTGTAAATAAACATAAACCGTGTATTGCCACTACATACTAATAAAGAACATGTATGTTTTGTAACCCTATTTCGCCAAGACAATTACGATTTCCCTCTGAAATTTAATCAATCAAGGAATTTTGATTATTGAAATTTATATGATCTATTTTCGGTGAGAGACTGGCATCGGCTTTTAGTTACCTAAAATTAACGTGGTAGTCTCTTACAAGATAATGTATTCATTCGTACTTCCAATGTCGGTTGATTTAATTATTTAGTCAGTCAAATATTGAAATCGTGAGTTACAATATAGGCGAAATTACGTAGTTTGAACATCGCTTTCTTGTGCTTGCAAACAATCTTCGAATTTGGTAGAATGAAACTGACGAAAAGAGTCCGGAAGAGTGCAGCAAACAAATTTCAACGCACTGTCATGACAAACTTGATAAAGCTATATAAAATGCTGCGATACTGTTTTTGAACAATAGAAACAATATTGAGAATGATGAACCAAAATTGCAGTATATATTTTATAATACCATTGCATTAGTTACCTTGTATATTCTATCCTTTTTAATACCGACTAATATGAATACGCCTGTAACTCTATGGTAACCAACTTCTGGGGTCAACGTTCCCATCCCGATCGGGTTTTTCTTTCGGTTTCCGTTGACTCATTGAGCTGGGTAAATGGTGAGATTGTCCCTTGCTTTGCATCTGGTTTCTAAACGTACCTTTTCCTACCCAACGTCACCTATATAAGCTGATACAAACGCTTCTCCCCCTTTTGACAATCAATAAGTGAATAAATTAACAAACAATAAATAAAGAATCATATTTTCTTAATGTGTACTGTTACTTCGACATAATTGTACGAAACACAGATGGATCTAATAAGGTTGTAATGAACATGGTGTATGAATACTACTATTCCTAGAAAAGGTATTTCTTCCGTTTATATTTTTTCGATCTAAAAATATTGAACGACGACACACAGCTGATATCGCAGTTGAAGGATGGTTATAAATGTCGACTATCGCCTCGGTTTGCTAACTTCAGCCGTGTCCATTATTTTCTCTAAAGCGGCCTAATGACGTTAGAGCTCGGATTCTTTTGTTGTTGTTTTTTTGTTCGTTATTTTAGGTCATTAGCGACCACTATTGGGTTTAACGTTATGGTAACAGTGAAGATGACATGATATGGTGATGATAGGAGGAGAAAGGACGAACACAAATACAACCATGCCCGAGACGGGACTCTTAACACTCGACCCTTCGGTCGGGGGTCCCTACGACACTACTTCTTTAGCGATCTGGGCCACCGAGGATCGTCTTTGTTTTGTATGGAACAGCATTTCTTTATTTTAACACGTCAACGTCCCTGTGAAGAAGGCTGTCGGTGGCGGCGGCGCGGCGTCGGCGTCGGCGTCGGCGTCGGCGCGCGACGCTAAAGGGGCCGCCATCGCTTTCCCCGCGGCGCACAGGTGAAAGCTCGGGGAACTCCCGCCCCGCCCCCTCCACCCACGCCTCCCCTGCCCCCCTCTCCCCCTCACTCTCCGACCCACGCGGGGCCGCCCGTCGCGTCCCACGCGCCGCCGCCAATCACCTGGCGATTACCTCGCGCCCGCCCCCGCTACAGGCAGCGCTTCGGCTGTTGAAGAGGGTTCATGCGAGGGCGTCTCCTCAGCGACTGTGGTTTTGGTCAGCGCCTCGCAACACACGTTACACTCAGTCGCGCCGCTAGATATCGAATGATCGCGACCGTATCAAGCAGTACTTGCGATCATGCTATATCTGGCGGCAGGACCGAGAAAGACGTGAAATGCCGTGTGATATTCCATCGTGGCCCTAGAGGCTTGAGGGGCGGAGTCAGAAAAAATCGCACTATATAGGAGGCGCTGGTGTCGCCGGGTACAGCTGCAGGTTAAGCTCGCCAACTTCCGCACATAAAAATTGTCTGATTTCTGAGATGTACGAAAACTATCTTCTAGATGTTCAATTATTCATAGTATATACGTACATGTAAGAAACCACTGAAGAAAGCGTGAACATTGATGCTATTTCTTGTAACATGACGCGCCTGCTTGCGTCGTATCGTTCGCAGCAGTTCGTACTTTAGTTCCTGTTAGGGGGTGACGGAGAAGAGCGCGCCATTGTAATGGTTTCCATCACGTTATATGGGAATTAAAAGACCCTGGTTTCGGTGACCTAGCGGGTAGTGTATCGGGCTGTGGTGCCCACGTTAGCGTGTCAAATCCCGATCACAACCGTGGATTTTTAAGGGCGAAAAAAAATATTTCGTACCCTTCCTTCCGTGATGTCAAGCTGGCCGTGTAGGAAATTTACTGCACGTAAAATATCAAGCCTGAAAGAAGCCTCTGAGATAAATTCAAAATACCCCGAGGGATACCTTCTTTCTCTTCTACATAGTGAAAAGAACAAACGAAATGTGCGCGGTCAGATGAAAGAGCGTGCGTAATGGCCTGAGTCCAGTAAAATAAGGCATGAACTAACCGTTGTAGTTGCTGAGTAAGTGGAGATTCGAAAGAGATTGCCCATGAAAAGAGTGCTTGACGTTTACTACGTGAAGACACACGTGCGCGTTCAGCGTCTCGATTGTGGGGAATGTGCAATAACACTAGCGCTGTACACAAACCTGACAAGTGCCACAGTCCCGCGGCAATGTGTCACAGGCAAATGTGTAGATTACTCAAACTCGCGATTCGTGACGGTTATGACCGTTCAGCATTACTCGCCCGAGCAAAGATGAGTGTCTGTGGCCGCAACTAACCGAGTCAAACTGTCTCGAACGAAACCTGTTGGCTCTTGAAATTCGTCAAGGTGTGATCGGAGTTTCACTTATCGTCAAGGTCTGTGCGATTACTGGGCTCATGGTTAAGCCAATGAGTAGGCCTTATGTCGTAGGCTCACTCTTAATAAGACATTATTATTATTATTACAGTTCTGTCTCTGGATAAAATCTCAGGATTGAGGTAACCGTACGGGCTCTTGCCAAGTAACGGCCCTTTTCGATGTCGAAGCAGGATTACATGTATTAGGCATGAGTAATACTATTGTTGAGGAACTTTCTGACTATTGCGCAAGTATTGAGGATGGCAACTTTCTGTAACTCCATGTACACTGTCTTTGGCATTTTCAACTGTTGTAGGCTGTTATGCAAAGTTGTTGGGATGACACCAGTTGTGGACACAATGATGGGTACTGTGTAAACTTTCTCCATTTTCCACTGTTCTTTTATTTCTATTGCTAAATCAGTGTATTTGGACACCTTTTCTGTGTGAGAGGACTGAAGATTGTTTATTATTGTTGTTTTATTATTATTATTATTATTATTATTATTATTATATTTTTATTGCTAGTTTCCCCTTGGTCTGAGTTTGATTCCCGGTCGAGGCAAGAATAGAGTTGTAGCTTTCCTTTAAAATCGTTTCAGTTTATGTAGCTGTGTGACGAAAAAAAAAACTCAGGCAGGAGGGTATACGTCATGTTCACCAAATATCTTTTTTACCCCCCCAAGCGTGGGAATTAAACTATGCCCAGGCGTGGGGGACACCGTTAGCTTGCCGGCAAAAAGTCGGACAATCATCCCAAAATGTCAAATACAATTATTATTATTATTATTATTATTATTATTATTCAGAATAATATAATATTATTATTATTATTATTATTATTATTATTGTAGTCCGCTGCAGAGCAGATAGCGCCGTGTCCTTGCCCCGACTTAAGCGACCTACATCTGAACAAAGGCGCACAATGCATGCCTCGGCAGTGAAGTGGAGGTGGGGGGAGGCACAGTCAAACAACGGCGCAGCTGATACCAGAAGACGCAGTAAAACTGGCCGTCATCGGCGTGTCTTCTGAACACGATTAAACACGGAACGTGCGCAGTGGGGGATCCAGGGGGGGCCATGCCTCCACCCCCAAAGACCTGGCATTTTCGTTTGTGACCTTCCTTTATATGGCACAATTCATTCAAATATTTATTTATATTAAAATTATGTAATTATTTAAACAATAATATTGTAGTTTATCATATATACAGGATGGACCACCTAAGTTGGCCACAGCAAATATCTAGAAAACGGATTGAGGTATCGCGATACTTTTCACGCCGTGTTATTGCTGATGATGGGGCAAATAACATACTTCATTTTCTTATTAGTACCGTATGTAATTCTTGAGACATTGACACAACTTTGTTTTTAAATGGAAGTATTTTTTCACCAGCATTCTAAAGTTCTTTAAAAATGCAATGTAATGATATAAATATTGTTAATATTCGAAAAGTATTTTTTGTAAAAACAGTGCAATTATAACTTCGTAAATGCCATGCTGCAGCGCCCAAAGACAGCTGACCTTACTGACATCGAATTCGTGAATCGACGCAACTTGTCGGAAAACGAGAAATTTCGCGGATTACAGGACTTCCTACGCTCTTACTGGCAATGCTAATGACCTCGGTTTTGGACTTTCACAAGTTTTACATGCGCAATAAAGGAGAGGAGATTGATTTGAACGGAAACATATTTACAATATTTATTTCATTGCATTGCATTTTTAAAGAACTTAAGAATTCTAGAGAAAAAATATATACTTCCGTTTAAAAAAACAAAGTTGGGTCAATATCCCAAAAATTACGAACGATACTAACAAGAAAACGAAATATGTTATTTGCCCCATCATCTGCAACAACATGACGCAAATAGCATCTCGATACCTCAAACCGTTTTCAAGATGTTTGGTGTGGCCAAGTTGGGTCGTCCACCCTGTACACTACAAAAATAATATACAATATAATAAATAGGTTTATGTCGGCCCCCTGGCTGAGATCGCTGTGGCAGGAGTGTCGTGGTAATTTCGGACCAATCGCGGGTTGCGAGTCCCACCTCGGACATGGGTATGTTTGTGCATGTCTGTATGTGTGTGTCGTCCTTTCACCTCTCATTATCATCATCATTCCATCTTCCATACCCCCATGGCTAACAACCCTGAGTGATAAAAATGGGATCTAGTGTAATGCTGATCCAACCTGAATTACACACGCCTATCTCTCCTGGCCTCGGAAAAGGACATATAGCGTTGTCATAAATGGCTTGTACGCAAATATTAATAATAATAATAATAATAATAATAATAATAATAATAAATGTTTATTATTTAACGAAAATCTACGATGCCCCCTCCAAATGATCGTCTGGATCCGCCCCCGAACGGGGCAGATGCAACGAGTGCCAGGAAGGTGCGCGGTGGGCCCGAAGCGGAAGCCAGGTAGGCGCCTTGTAGGCCTGCTCCTTCCGGGCGCCTGGCGAGGCGAGCGCAGGCGAGCGGCCTCCCGCCGAAGGCCAGCAGCGCAGCGCAGCATTGCACTGCACCCGGAGGCCTCGCCGCCGCCGCTCCCCCTCCCGCTCCCTCCACACCATGACATGCGCTATCGCCAGCGATCCCCCTCCCCCTCACCCCGCTTACCGCCTGTCGCTGCAGCTGCGCTTCCGCTCTCTGCACCGCCCCGCATCGGCTGAGTGAGCTCGCCGAGCGTGCTCGACACTCGCTGTGTCAGGAAATTCCACCGATAGAACAGCATTCAAAACATGCATGGAATATTAGAAATAGCGTTTCAATAGGAATTTTGTATTGGGACTTATCGTGACCTCTGCGTCAAGTCATTTCTGGGAAAAGAAATTTGCATTTGATAGTTTCCGGGCACATCAGAGAGTTTTTGCACCCTCGAAGGTGAAGCACCATCGATCTGCGCATGCGCAAAGGCACTAAAGTAATGCGAAACTCGATCTGGGCATGAGCAGAAGGTCAATAGTGCTTAATGTTTGAGGTGGCAAAAACTTCCTATTAACAGCTATGGTCATTTGTTCCGTAAGTGTAGTGCATGTTATTGCCCAGACAGTAACGGTGTTACCCTCTCTGGAACGTGAGATCAGGCCCTGTCCTGCACGTCGTCGTGCGGGCTTTTCGCGTTGATCATTGTCAGTAAAATATAGTTCCATGAATTCTGATGAAGATGGTTTGCGTTATTTCTATTGTCGGTGATGTGAGACTTCGTTTTCAGAACATACAAATCTATGAAGAAAATGATCCTGTCCGCTAACCCCCGACCAATGCACGTCCACTGGGCGCAGGTTACACGCCGGGCATACGTCTGACGTTGCATGCGGATGGGCAAATGCTGTAGTTCGTGTCCGAGATCAGGGACGCATTACAACTGCTTTGCTCATTAACATTTTAAAATAGACAGGCCGACCCCGGGAGTGCTGCAGCAACTGTGCTTTGGAGGACCAACTGAGTTGGCTTAGGACAACAAATGTTGCCACTGCAGCGACTTTCATCTGGAAGTGCTAGGGTTCGAACCCGACGGTGACGGCATTGCTGACAATAGCTAAAGACCTAATTCGAGTTCATTCATTATCTGGATGAGAATTCCAGCGGCCGGCTGCTCTGATTGGTATTTTTAGTAGTTTCTCCGAACAATGCCAGGTGAATGCCGAAACTGTATCTACCGAACGGGCCACTGACCGCGCGCGACCTTTCCTTCCTCATTCTTATTATTGCCTCCATTTCTCTCTTTACACACACTTATACTTGGGTTTTTATTTCAGGCATGTGACGGCCTGTCTTCACGATGGAATATGTCATGACATTTCGCGTCTTTCTCGGTTGTGCCTCTAGATGTCGCATGACCGTATCTAGCAGTGCTGGCAATCATGCGACATCTAGCGGTAGGACCGATAAAGACGCGAAACGCCATGAGATATTCCATCGTGAAGACAGGCCCTCACGCGCTAAGAAATAAAAACCCAAGAATAGTTGCACTACTCTACCGTTCGTGTCGGATGTCCAATCGTGAACTTAGATCTTCTCAAGGACGGGGGCGGTGCTCTGTTGGGGGAGATACGTGTAGGGGAAATCCCGCAAGCTGACTTGTAGGTCTGTGCTGGATCTCTCGTTCCAGCGGGAGAAGAACAACGCCTCTTCCCGGGCATTAACACGCAGAAACGTACGAGACCAATTAACATGGCAGTTGACACGCCCGCAAACAACAACTAATTAACCAGTCGTTTCGGACGGGAACAAAATAAAACACACTTCACCAACATTGAGACATTAATATATACGAAGAGCTGTATACAGTTGGTAATAGTCTTGTTTGTACAGTCCATAATTTGCTCGAAAACATTAATTTTAAGTGGAAAATTGAGATTAATGCAAATTATCTGGTAATATATTTTTCATTAGTATTAATTTTCCACTTAAATTTAACGATTTTCGAGCAAATTACGGACTGTACAAACAAGACTGTTACTAACTGCATGTGTTTATTTGTTCTCTAACTTACAGAGCAGACCGATAGCGTCGGCCTTTGCTGCAGACGAGAGAGAGGCCGGCGCCCGGGCGGTGGCCCCTTAGCCAGGCACTCAAGGTGCATTACATTTACGCTACTTTAATAACTTTTTGCTATACTTTACGTGATACTTGAAGATGAGATATTTAAGTATTTGGTTGTTAGAGTTTTAATTGTGCTCTTGTGTATCTATTTCTAAGTATATTTGATTTTTTTACATGCCCAACTACATTCCTATTTACATATGTACAGTATCGAATTTGAGGAGGTGTCATTTTAGGGGTGTTCGAAGGGCAACCATATATCCCACCAACTCGGTAAGGTCCACAGGTAACCCATCCTATGTACCTTAGACATTATTGGATTTTTTTTCGATATAATCTCTCTTGCAAATTGCTCTGAATCATAATAAAAGGAAGCTTGTTGTGGCTGCAGTTGTTTATTTGGTTACTGCCCGCACCTGCACTTTATTTTCGCACTTTCACTTGCATTGGGAGCCGCGAGCGTCACGGCCTTGTAGCAGCTTGGGGGCGCCGATGACCCCAAGTTCCCGGATTCGATTCCGGCTGGCGCCGGAAATTGCGTAGTGGGTTCATGCATTGTAAGTTTATGGTCTCTGCCTGGATGGAGCTCGTAGTTTTCTGCATTGATCGTCGGCTTTTACGCTTTCCCTGTTTAGCAGGCGAATGCCAGAACCACCCATGTAAACCTTGCCGCTGGGCGCTGGACAGCCATCCCTTCTCATTGCATCCAGCTCTCACAGTCCGCACCAGAAGAGGTGGCTTAGGGCATCTGCTGATGTCACTGCAGTGGCTCTGACCGGGAGGTCCTAGGTTTGAGTCCCGACGATGTCAGGATTTTCGACACCAGCTTGTCAGCTAGGTCGAATTCAGTCGCTGTCTGGGAGAGAATTCTAGCGGCCGGCTGCTCCCGAGAGGTGGTTTTCCGTGGTTTCTCCGACCAACGCCAGGCGTATGCCGAAGTAGTACCCTAACAAACGGGCCACGGACCGCGACCTTAGCCGTTGATGCGCCTGGAATCACCAATCAGTCAATTAATCAATCAGTCAATCAATCAATCCAAAGGCCTATAATTTTTTAAAGAATTCACTACGGGATAACTAATGTGGATGACCTCTTGGGAAAATTTATTGCCTTGCTGCTGCTTAGTGATGGCAAATCTTGGCTTAACATCGATACTGCGATACATCACCAAAAGATTTTCGATGTCGATGAAAACATCGACAAAAAGACATCGATGTTTTAAATATGATGAAACATTGCGAAGTAAAATGTCCTGGTTCTGATGTAATACATAATGTCAAATTAGTTTAATTTATATTCTACCTGAAATGTGTCTGTTATCTTAATGTTTTAATCAATGTTCTAGGTAGTCAAGGTTCAAAGGGAAAAAGGTAGTATCACTGGAAAAAGGTTGCAAATAGCCAACGCTTTCGCGCCACGTGGAAATCGACAATAGTGACAGTTGTCAATGCCTGTCGATTGCGAGTAATCCACAAATAAAATAGATACTGGACATTTTATTTAAATCATGAGATTGTTTTTAAACATCGACGTTTCTTGACAAATAAATATCGATCTGAAGGAAACGTCGAAAGCAAACCAGCGATGTTATAATATCTATTGTGCTCGAAAATATCGGTTGTGCTCGAAAATATCAATGTTTCATAAACATCGATGATTTTTTTGCCATCTATAGTGCTATTTTTCAAACTCTGTCCCTCAAGCGCCTATGGCCACGATGGAATAACACACGGCATTTCGCGTCTTTCTCCGTCGTACCGATAGAAGTCGCATGATCGCCAGCTCTACTTGATACGGTCGCAATCATGCGATACCTGGCGGCGCGACTGAGAACGTCCCGAAATACCGTGACATATTCCATCGTGAAGATGGGCCTTGAGGGGCAAAGTTAGGAAAATCGCAGTATAAACCGCTGCTCTCTGTTCATTTGATTTCGCCCGTCCGCGTCACTGCCTGCGCGTCATCCGCCCTCGCAGACGGCTCCGACGGCGCGTGGGCGCTCTTGAGGCGTGCGGGCAGTAATTTTAGCTCAGCCCCGCTGAGAAGCGTCTCTCATCACCCAGGCGTTGCGTGCAGTTATCGTGTGAAACGCCAGACTCCGCATTCAAGCGCCTTCGAACAAAGGCTCTAAATGAACTTCTGCGTCTGTAGGTTCAATGTCGTCGAAATTAAATAACTTTCTATGATGTCATTCAGGAAAGTGGATTTCCTTCATAACAAGATTTGAAGTTCCGGATGTCCTTTTTCCGTACAAAGGCACTATCAGCCAGACGGAGATATTACGTATCGTAAACATATGATTTGTGAAGTCTTATGACTGTTTTTAGGTTAAGTGCATGTCATATACAGTTTTTACTGTTTTTTGACAAATAAATAAATAAATAAATAGATTATTGTCGTAAATGCTTCAGACTATGTCGACTTCCTTCCAGGAAAATGTAAATAAATAAAAATAAGATAGTGTTGAGCTAACCTCTCTACGATTTTCTGCGCACAATTTTAATTGAGACAGCTGAGGCAAACACTATACCATTTTATTCTTATTCTTTAAAGGAGTTAATCAGTTCAAGCAATAACAATTCACATTTTGTTTGCCCGAAATGGTGCTAACGGCGTGTGGCAAAAATGCATAGTCTTTTAGACAATGTTGGTTGGCCGTGGATGGAAAGCAGTGGCTCAGTGAAATAGTGGGAATTGATGGTGATAACATTTTTCGTCCTGTTTCTAATGACACATAACACGCCAATATTAGTTTATTGTATATTCTAGCTTAAAATTGACTGTCTTCTTAATTTTCCAATTAATGTTCTAAGTAGTCAAGGTTTAAAATGCAGTTTAACGATATTACCATGTAAAAAATATCAAAAAATATAACAACACTGGAGAAAGGTGCGAATAGCAAACGTTGCTGTGCCAGTTGTGATTAGCTGTTGATTGCGAGCCATCTACCAAAAAAAGTACTGGAACTTTTATTTCTAACATGATCAATATTTTCTGAAAACAGGGATGCTTCTGAACAAATTTATCGATCTGAAGGAAACATCGAAAGCAAAACATCGATGTTAAAGTACCGATGTTTCTGCTCGAAAATATCGATGTTTTAAAAACATCGATGTTTGTTTGTCATCCCCTATACTTCGGTATTTCTTTCTTGCGCAAGGGGGTGTGTCATCAAAATGGAATATCTCACGATATTTCGCGTCGTTTTCGGTTGTGCCGCTAGGAGTCGCATGATCCTCAGCACTGCTGAATAAGAGTCGCGATAATGTGACTCGTAGCGGCACAACCGAGAACGACGCGAATTACCGTGAGATATTCCATTTTGATGACACACCCCTACGCGCCAAGAAAGAAAAACCGAAGTATAGGCACACGGGCAACTACAAGGTCACTGCCGGCGGTCGGCCGTGATTTGAGCAGGCGGGTCCTATCCTACGATGCGCTGGGGAGGGCGCGACGCCGCGCCACCGCCTCCGCTGATAACGCTGTTTGCTCGTCTCCGGTGCAAGAATGATTGCTCTCGCCAGCGCCTGGCCGTGGAACACAGACAGTGACCAAGTCGTGGCTACGGGTGTGACATCGATGGCGGTGTTTTCAAAACGTCTGTTTCTATAAAACGATCGATGTTTGAAACATCCATAGATTAAAGACGTTTTTTTTAACATCTATGGTTTGTGCTGGATGATTTTACGTTTTTATGCTTTGATTGTGAATTACTAGTTCCATAATCAGAATTCACCTTTTTGACGTTAAAATGTGGAATAGAAATAATAACTGATGATACCACTGTGAGTTTGTGTTAGAACGAAGCGAACGCTGTTAATACGAGTACCACCTTCATGGAGAAGACTATTTCTACACATAGAGAATATCCGGATGACCTGGTAATCCCTAAGTCTTTCCTGTTATTCCTAGGCGGAGATGGTCAACGCATGTGCAGTACGATGCGTAGCCCGTTGTCGCAGCCTTCTACAGTGAACAAACGAACAAATGACCCTGAGCAGTTAGGGTCATCCGATTTAATGTTCCTAATATGTTTGTGTTAATTGTTCCTAATATTTTTTTAGTTGGTATGCCAATTAAATCTTAGTCATAAATTAATGAACTCTGTGAAAATAAACTCTCACCCCTCGCGAAAGTAATTGTTAGAGGGCACTAACGCACTTTTAAAAGAATTGATTTTTTTATATTATTTAACATCGCGCTTTTGAATCGATTGTTTTGTTGTTGATGTCGCTTCCCTAGTTGTGGCTCAGTAGAGCTGATACACGTTTAAAGGCAGGCTACTTCTTTGCGATGTTTTGTCTGTGCATACTGTTTTGTCCAATAGCCGTTTCCTCTTGTTTTTCCGCTTCCAATCGATCAGTGGCGTAGAGCTGGTTTACGCTGATGTATTAACCTGAAGTTGTTGGGGGGTGGTATAAATAACGGACATTGAAGGATGTTCGAAAGTTTTTATTATTTCATATCTGTACTTTTCTTTTGCTTGCGAGTAATAATCAATCTGCCCGCAGAGGAAGGGCAACATTCAGATTTAATGAATGAGACATAGTGACTCCAAAGATGCTAATTTAAGAAATGTCATTATTACAACTTGTTAAATACTGCATAAATTTGTATACATCCATTTATACTTCCTGCTTCTGTACAATGGCAATGCCCTGTGTTCAAAGTTGGTTTTAATTGATGGAAGAACATTACTTGGAAAAGTTGAATCGTTCGCGAGTATATTGGCAATTGGATATTGACAATTTTCTTTGGCTTGATACGTATAAGATCTTGTTTATGATTTCACAGTAAAGTAATCTGGAAAACACTGCACGCCAACGTGTTATACATTAAACATGTAATGTGATTGAATTGTACGATGATGTTGCATATCCCTGTTATGTGTAAAGAAATCATGTTTTCTCAAAAACGCCTCCAAATATTTTCTTTTCAATTTTTCGTCGGTTGAGCAAACAGAGCATAAAAAATTAGCGCATTTCTCATTTTCGATGAACTCTCTGAAATTTCGGAAATCGCAAAGGTTAGCAATAATGGGAGAAATGTGTGCTGTTGTAGCATCACGTTTATCAACTAACCAGTTTACGTTCTTCAACCATCTTGATATTTACTGAAATGGCATCTGCTAATCGCATGTGCTTCTCTTTCACCCTTCGTTAACGGTTTTTCTTTGTTGCAAATTTTTAATCAGTGACAATAGAGCTTACTTTCCTTTTATAATCATTTGCTAAAATTAATTTGGTTATATACAAAGTGGCTTTGTGAGAAAAGCACACTCATTTTTCAAATACTATTCTGTTTTAGTGCAAGCAATTCTCGTTAATGAGGGCGGATTTCACTCTGAGAGAATCCAATTACCTTACTTCCATTAAGGTAATTGGATCCTGGCTGAAATTCTAATAACTTGTGTATTTTCAGGTTTAAATTTCTGGTCATACTTATCTGTTAATTTCGAATCCGTGAACAATAGGTACTTTTACACGTCTCAATAAAGCCTTTGTGTTTCCATTAATTCTGTTGTAACGATGATTCTGAACCAAGAAAGAATGCACTTCAAAGCTTTTTTTTACGCCAGACACGTGTGCCTTCAAATATTCTTCCTATAATCAATTGGCGCAATCAAATTTTATTGGCCTTCTTTGACTGGATCTATCTGCAATTGATGCGGATCCGCTCGGTGTGTTTGGTCAGGGTCCACGTTAGGGGCGCATGTATATTAGTTTACATTTTACGATTTATATTTGTTTTATTAGTTTCCACACAATGTTTAAAAAACTAATTTGGTGTCGTTAATCCCAATTAAATATTTTGTTTAAATATTAGTTCATTGGTAAATTAAATATTACTTAATTATAAATGTTAAAGTGGCGTTTTTAAGCACTTTTCCTTTACGATGAATGGTGTTTAGTGTTATTGGCTTACATGTATTATTCATTGGAGAGCTGTAGTTGGATATCTAGTTGATTTTAACATTGCTACCGTTTTCAATTAGAAACGAATTTTTCGAAGTTTTTAACAGTTCCTTTAAATTGTTGAATGCGTTGTGCGAATTTTGGAAGCAAGTTCATGTAAATTACAACGTCTGCAAATTTCAGTGTCACTACTTTCTAACAAAAATCCATTTTTTGCGAGAAGAAAAACAAACGCAAGTCCGTTTCACGCGTTCATTTTGTGGATAAAGATGTACTACGTAATTAGCTCAAAATTAACCTAATTTTCATAATAATAATAATAACAATAATAATTATTATAATAATAAGGTAATCTATTTCCTTATTACATTTTAAGTAGTTCTTAAAAAATTTTAATTCAATATTATCATGATACTACAATATGCAAATTCGGGTATTAAATATTAAATCAATAGATTATGGAATGATTTAATTAATCGTTTATCATTGGAATTTTTTTCCTAACACTGTTACATGACGTTATGACACCAAACATAGGGAAGAAAAGCCTCTCTAAACAGTCGGCTTCCGCTATGTGTTTTAAGGGTCACCTTCCATTAAAAACAATGGAACAAATTAGTTGTAGCGAAAGCTGATGTGGGAGTACTCGTATTCCGATAACGGTTAATTGCGACGTGAATGGTAAAAGTGGCATTTTAATTTACGAGTAAGGAAGGAGATCAATACTCCGAGTGGCGCAATCCTACGGCAAAATACCGACTGTACACAGACTTTTGACAACCTTACTGGGTTTCATTTTAATTTAATTCAAATACACAAGTCACATAATTAATTGTATTAAGATCAGTAGTAGCTGATACGGTGAGACAAAAGTATTTTATTTTCTTTGCTGCAGTCACTCTTGTTTTATCTGAACAGTTGAGCATCTTCTCACTTTCAGCTCTAATGCTAAAGATTAAATTTTACCACGTTCTGTATGCCTACAAGTAACCGCTTATACTGGTGTCTGTCAAAACAAGTTATTTTTTATTCGTATATTGTAGTTAAAGAAGGTAGTCTTACGGAACTTCAACGACTCCTGATATAACAAATAACGACTTGATTGGATATAACCATTGGCTATCCTCTCTGTTTACCAACCGCGTTTGTTTGTTGCTCTAGTTCGGCCTAATGGTAATAACTAGAGCCCGGATGTTTATGGCATGCCATATTTTTTTCTTTGTGTCATTTCCGTTGAAAATATAAGTTAAGCATGATTGATGACAAAAATGATTCACTTTTCGCGTGTCATATACTGTCATATTTTGCCTTTTTTCTTTTGTCATTTTCCGTTAATATTTCATAATATATTATAATATAATTATAATATATTATACTATACCATAATACCATATATTATAATTATGGTCATATTTTTTCAGGAATTTACGTACTTTTTGTCACATTTTCAGTTTTTGAGTTCTATTTTCGCAAACTTGTTTGCAGTAGTCTCAAAGAGATTTTCACTTCTCCTAATTTATCTAATTTGTGCATCGTAAATTGGGAGGATAAACTATAAATAACAAGACAAAGCGTAGAAAGCAACAGACGCGAAGGAAGCGTGAGGTTAGTTTTGTCAGATTTTGTGCCAAAGTCAACCGCTTCATTCAGTAAACTTTAGCAGGTAGAATTGTCTTCAAAAGTAGAAGGGCTGGATTGTGAATGTGTTAGATTTTAAAAGTATATGTTCAATATAATTTTTATTTAAACAACGGCAAGATTTTGAAGATTTCGCAAATGCAACCAGACATTTTTTAAGTCATATTTATGCTCATATGTTTTAGGTCAAAAATGCTTGCGTATATCTAACATTTTTAGGTCATGAACATTGGGGTCATAGTAATAACTCTGTAATTGCGTTTCCACGTCCCATTCTCCCGCCGGGACGGCAGGCGTCCGCGTGGTGGAAGCCGCCTGTCACGGCGCGAGCACGGTCGTTATGCGGCCGCATCGATTGCGGGTGCGCCGCAAGTCTCGTGACCTCGAGGGCGCACGCCCTGGCACCCAAAGGGCGGTGCAGCGGCAGCGGTGGCCTTGAGTCGCCGCGGCGCGCCCCGACCTTCACCCCCTGCAGGGCGGAGCGAAATGCCAGAGGCGGCGGTGACACGGCGCCTTTTCAGCACTCCCCGCACGACAAAGGGCGGAGGGGGTGGAGCAGTTGTTGTCATAGCAAAATCCGAACGCATATCCGCAAGCGAACGCGAACCCCGAACGCGATCCCCGAACGTGAACCCGAACCCCGAACGTGAACGCGAACCCCGAACGTAAACGCGAACCGCGAACGCGAACCCCGAACGCGAACCGCGAACGCGAACCCCGAACGCGAACGCGAACCCCGAACGCGAACGCGAACCCCGAACGCGAACCCGAACGCGAACGCGAACCCCGAACGTGAACTCTAACCCCGAACGCGAACCCCGAACGCGAACCCCGAACGCGAACGCGAACCTCGAACGCGAACCCCGAACGCGAACCCCGAACGCGAACCCCGAACGCGAACGCGAACCCCGAACGCGAACCCCGAACGCGAACCCCGAACGCGAACCTCGAACGCGAACCCCGAACGCGAACCCCGAACGCGAACCCCGAACGCGAACCCCGAACGCGAACCCCGAACGCGAACCCCGAACACGAACCCCGAACGCGAACCCCGAACGCGAACCCCGAACGCGAACCCCGAACGCGAACCCCGAACGCGAACCCCGAACGCGAACCCCGAACGCGAACCCCGAACGCGAACCCCGAACGCGAACCCCGAACGCGAACCCCGAACGCGAACCGCGAACCCCTAACGTGAACCGCGAACGCGAGCCCCGAACGCGAACCCCGTAGTGAAATAACTCTTTTTAGCTGCATAATAGAAAAATTGCGAATTTAACGTTCATGTTGTAAAGCATGTTATGATGACAAAATCATTTTGATATTTCAGTACTATTTATCGAAATAATTTATACCAGCCTACACTTATTTTATTCAGGACGTATCTAAAACTACCAATTTTTGTTACTAATTATTTTTAACATGCTTAATAACAAATGGGCTAAAAATATTTTATTTTTTGAAACGCTCGCAGTCACTCTGTTGTCCATGTATTACCGAATTTAATTTTGGATCCACTGACTCCTCAGGGAACGACTTTCGGGAACACTACTTAGATCTACGAAATTAGATAAACCTGAAGCAATACAATTTTTGGTGAACCGCACAGAAAAAATCCACTGTTGACGTGATACAATTTGAGAGACAGTTGGGCCTCCTCCATTACCATCGGGTGAGGTCTGGCAACGATTTCTCCGTCGTTGTCACGCGCTCGGTGTCGGTGACAGCTGATGAATTTAGTGGGCGATTACGCGACACCCATAGGACGCCAATCGCATGACATCAGTTGACCGTTTGTCTCTCTCACAGCTTCCCACCAGCATGCCACCTAGGCGAGGCGACGTAGATTTTCCTCCACCTGACTAGACAAACTACGCCTTTACTTCGCAATGTATGTATTCGTATAACGCTTAGGATGTAGTATGTTATGTACGAGTAAATGAAAAGAAAAGTTTTCTTCACTTTTTGATTTCGGCATCTGCCTACGCCGGCCTTACAGAGTGTCTCTTTAATTTCTTTGTTTTCTAAACCCTCTTCACGTCTTGATTTATAGTGTCAGCAATGTCATAGCCAGGGTTCTCTTTAGATAGGCTAATCCTATCTACAGCTACGTACACATTGTTGAAGCCCAAACTTCAAACATAAGTCATACATGCGTTCTTAACTATAGAGATAGTTATTACTAAGCTGAAATGAAACGTACTCTTTATTTTTGGGATCAAAAGAACACGAAACCCACTGGACTTCAACATTCAAGAAAGGAGGACTAACGACTAGTATACCTAGGGCTGTACAGGAACCTGCAACCTTTCTTTAAACAGGCGTCAAGTCGGAAAAAGGTCTCTGTTTGGGCCGACTGAAAACGTGATTTTTTAAATATTATTTTAGACTTGTCAAATGCTTCGCAAACGTTTTACAAAGCCAAAGCCAAACAAAAAAGTTCCTTTCGACCTCGCTTCCATCATTTTCTTTGGTTGGTCTCTGTTTTTTTGCGGATCCTGTTGAGCGGAAGTCGTACGAGGAAAGAGCTTGTGCGATGATCTCCCTCCGTTGGCGTCGACGGGTCCGGGCCCGCGATATCGAAATGTCGGGGGGAGGCAGAGGGCGGCGCCATCGACCGCGCATTTATCGACCTCGTGGCTGCTCCGGGAGGGAGAGGGGCGTGGAAAGAGGAGGAGGTGACCAGGCAGGGGGGGTCGTTGTGCGGACGGGGGCGAGGGTGAGTGCAGAAAGAGGGAGGGAGGGAAGACGGGGAGGAGGTGGGGGTTTCAAGCGGGGAGCGTAAGGGAGATAACGGGGGCAGGGGTGGAGGACGGGTGTCCTGGCGGAGAGCGCTGGTGAGGGTGGGGTGTGGTGAGGGAGGGGTGGGGAGGAGGTAGGGTGTGCAAGCGGGGAGCGTTGGTGATAGGGCGGGGGTGTGGCGAGGAAGGGATGGGGAGGAGCGAGGCTGGGCGGGGAGGAGGCGTGCCCAGGCGGAGAGGGATGGGAGGGGTTGGAGGCGGGGTGAGCCAGGACCGACGCGAGGCGGGCTGGGGACGGGGTGTTCTCCGGCCGGAGCGGGGCGGAGCCGGGGAGTGGCGAGGGCGGGGCGGGGCGGGGCGGGGCGGATGGATGGGCGGGCGCGAAGTGGAGCGGCGCGACGCCAGCGCGCCGGGACGCCGGGGCGCCAGCGAGGTTCCGCCGAGCACTCAGCCCGGCCGGGGATCCTGTCTTCGCCCCAGCGGCGCCCGACAGCCGCCGCCCACTCGCCCCTGCCGCCGCCGCCCCCGCCCCCGTTCGGCAATTGTCCTCGCCACCGTGCGGCTCGAGAGGCCGCGCGCCGCCCACGACTTTACTCTCGGCAACCACGCCCTCGCAGTGGCATTCTTCGCCCTCGCGCCTAGGCGTCCACGCCCTCGTCCCCGTTCAGCCCTTACCCCCGCTCCTCCCTCACCCTCGCTCTCGCCCGCACCCTCGCTCTCACTTTCTCTCACACTTCCTCGCTCTCATTCGCACCCTCACACGTTCCCTCTCACTCTCATCCTCACACTCGCCCTCGGTCTCACTGTCATCCTCACACTCTCCCTCGCTCTCACTTTCACTCTCACCCTCTCCCTCGCTCGCACTCTCACTCTCACCCTCACCTTTGCTCTCACACTCGCCGTGGCCCTCGCCCTCGCCTTCGCTCTCAACTTCCACCCTCACTCCGCTTACATTTTCAGCTCCGACCGAAATTCCATCCCTTGCTTTTTCTCACTGCCCCTTCTCCTCACTCCACTTCTGCCCGACCCTTACCGCTTCTCCCTGTTTCTTCCCGCTCTCCACTCTCCGCTGCCTTCCTCCCCGCCTCACCCGCCTTCCCCTTGCCCACTTCGTTCGCCCACCGTACAAAGTTCGCCTTGGCCCTTTCCCGCTTCTTCTGATCCTTGCCTGCCTCTCTCCATTAACCGCGCCCCCTTGTCTCCCCATCAGCGTCGTCGCTCGCGACCCCTCCGCATTGTCCCGTCCCTGCTCCCGCCCCTGCGTCCACTAGGCGCCGTCCTCGACACCGCTGCGCCCGCTGGGATAGGGCGTGGCACCGCGCAACTACCAGGGAAAATATGAGTCGCTCTGAAAAGCGGTTCCGTCTGCAAACATACAGGGTGCCTACGAAGTAGTGACCGAAGAGAAGCGGTACAATGGCCCCCGCCTCATTGATTTCTCTGATGTAATGAACGTAATAACTCGTATCTGACAATTGCCTTTAGATATGAGAGGTAGAAAGCGGCCGGTAGCTGTGCCTGCCGATTCAGCACGCTTGACGCACGCGTGTGGAAAATTGACTACTCCTCACGCGACACTCTCGTTTTCATGTGATTAATTCGTTTCTCGGTAGTGGAGCGGTTGATGGAAGATTGTCAATGATGCATAGTACACGTTGGAATTTGGCTATTGACAGGGACGTGTGCGAATGCTATGTTGCTAAACCTTGTAGGGCCACCTGGCAGTGTTTATTCCATATCTATCTTTGGTGAATTTGAGTCCCAAAAGTTCTACTGACAATGATTGCGAATTGGTTCCCTGAAAGCTGTAGGATTCTTCTGATTTATTCTCTTGTGTTCCTCTGGTCCATTCTTCTTTTATTTGGCACTGTGGACCAGAATGCCCCCACTGGTTTCCCGAAGCAATCTTCCCATCTTGTTTCTTGTCGGCCTTGGTGTCTCCAGCCAACCCGAAGATCCCACACCGTTGCTCTTTGCGCCCAACGTTATTGCTTCATTCTCATTAGATACAGAATTTTTAGGTCATAAATGCCCACTATAAAAGCATATTTAATAACATTTAGAGCATAAAAAATCCTTTCCCTAATTATTAACAACATTAGGCCGATAGACACCAAAAAACCAGACGCGGTTTATAACCAACCAAGTCTGTTATTTGTATTATCTGCTGAGTGTCGTTCAATACTTATCGTAATACCGTATTCTTGTAAGAAGAATAATATAAATTAGAAATATATTTCCTTTTTATTATTTTTATTAAGTAACAGACTTGGTTGGTTATAAACCGCGTCTGCTATTTGGTGTTTATCGCCCTAATGTCGTTAATAACTATTTACGGTACTCCGCTGTTGTGCTACTCGTTTCGTCGCGGCGCGAGGGACGATGTCGGGATCGCAAGTTCATCGGGAGATGCATTTAGCATCGCGAGATGCATTGTTGCGACACGCGTGCCACCCGCTGTCACGCGAACTCGTTGGAGGCGGCACGCGTGCTTCTGGGAAGCCGCTGGCACTGTTGGGCGTCACCCCGGCCAGCGCATGCGGCCGCAGGGGGCCTTGCGTGGGCACAGAGCAGGGCGGGCGCCATTTTGCGAGCTAGTTGCCACCGCTGATGTTTAATTTCTCCACTAGCTTGTCAGCTAGGTCGAATTCAGTCGTTGTCTGGAGGAGAATTCTTCAGACTGCCTGCTCTGATTGGTAGTTTTTCGTGGATTCTCTGATCAATACCACGTGAATTTCGGAGCAAATTCATAACAACGGGCCGCAGACTGCACGTGGTCTTTCCTTCTCATCCTGGACCCTTTCTGTCCCCTTACACATGGATACTGTACACTATCTCACATGTCGGGGAAGCAGTGGAGAGCTTGGAACGTGTCCGCTAGCGGTGCTGCCTGAATGGGGGAAAGCCTGCAAGCCATCTTGTAGATCGGCACTGATCTCACATTCTACTGGAAGTGGAACACCTCCACCTTCCAGAATGGAACATGCACTACACTTACGGCTCTAACAACCATAGCAGTTGACGCGTCTGGAAACAATAAACGAATTGAACTTTTTGCACAGAATGGAATACAGCAATCGACTACAATCTCGATCGTCTGCACATGCGCAGATGCAAAACTCGAACTGCGCATGCGCAGAAGATCGATAGTTCTGTCGTCTGCTATAGCGCTTCGCCGTGTAAAAACGAGGGAGTTTTTGCTACCTCGAACGGTGAGCACTATCGATCTTGTGCTCATGCGCAGTTAAAGTTTCGCATCACTTTGGTGCATCTGCGCATGCGCAGAAGATCGATAGTGCTTAACGTTCGAGGTGACAAAAACTCCCTACTCCCTAATCGTCCCAAAAAGACGCTTGGATTGAGGTGGAGATGGCATAAGACGAGGGTCGAGGCCAGCAGGCAACTATGCAACCCGTGGCACCGGCATGTACCACGAGGCCCGGGCCAAGGGACAAGCAGGCGCAGGAGGTCGCATGCGACTGATGCACAACAGGAAGCGCCGACTACTCGAAACAAAGCTCATTGTCCCCATTGCTTGCAGTGATGCGTCAGGGCTTTTGAACTCCCCATCAGAATCGGAGACGAAGCTAGGAGGGTGCTACTATAGGAGGCTCTAAAGTCGGCGGAGAACAGCTCTAGGATAGGCTCGCCAACTTCCGCACATAAAATTTAGCTAATGTGCGAGAAATACGAAAAGTGACTTCTAAGTGTTCAATTATTCTTAATATATACATATAAGAAACTGCTGAAGAACGCGCTATCTTTTGTAACCTTCGCGCTTGCTTGCGTCCCGCGAACCCACGCAGCGGCCACGCTCGTTTTGATTATCTTTGACAGCAGTTCATATTTTTGTTCTTTAGCAGTTCGTTATATGGGAAAGGCCGACGTAGCGAAGCGGATGGAGGAGTCGATGTCGAATGTAGTCGTACTATCAGATAAACATTCATAGCAAAACGCAATCAATAAAAATGGACTAAAACTGGAACCGAAATAAAAACGATGAATTGATACGATATTTCCTTAAATATGTTAGAATAGGTTGGGCATTCGTGAAGGTAATGAGAACGGCATTTAGGTGTTTCATGTGTAATAAAGATCCACGTCATAGATATAAAGTGTTCATTGCTATACGTATTATTTAAATTTAATTATATTATATTAATACAGTTACTTATTTGACGTAAGTCTTACGTACTACGTAAAGAGTGAATACGAGTATATTAAAATGTAATTAAGATGAATAAAATACAATTTCACATTTATATAATGAAACGTTCAGTAACTTTTCAATGGGACCCACACTTGCCTAAATGGGGAGCCGCATTTGCCCACCGTTCGGTCAGTACGTCTGTGGAACTGGTTTAACAAAAAACATTATGTAGGTTAGGCATTCATATTTAATTAGATGAACAGAGTTATGTCAGAAGCCGTTTTCTCCTCGCGTCTCATTTACTAACACTATTATTCCTTAGCCTAGCATAGCATAGTTTAATTAGTTTTAAAGTATTTTGGGAATGTAGTAATACGTCTTTTCCGTATGTAAATAAGATTTGAAAATCCATTCTGGGAAGTTTTTAGTTAACAACGGAATATTAAGGATTCAGCGTTCCTAAATGTATGCACTCGGTTGGGCTACAGCCTTCCCCCGTCAAAGAAGTCCAGTATGATCAGTTTATAGACCATTCAGAAGTTGAGGATCTTAATTGAGCCTTGTATTTAAAGTTACAATACATGTGAATATCGTAAATAATTAGTGCAGTCTTCATTTAGAAATCCGTCTCTTCCTAACGTAACTCTCTCGAAGTGATGTGTAATGGAAGTTACGTGACAGGTCACTGCACACTTAATCCTGAGTGTTCCTTTCTCTTCCCGAAACAAAAAAGTGGTCGCAATACTGTGATCTGTAGGTTTTACCAGCTAGTTCAATGTTTCTCAGTGTTACAATAATTAGAAAACGGAACCTCTTGCGGCAATTATTAACGTACATATTACTTAACTGTATATGTGTGTTAACAATATACTGCGAAAACAAATCTCTTATCGATTTTGATGAGGGCATTTCTTTGTTGTTTTTTGGTTTCGGGTTATGCACTCCATCGTCATTTCGTGTGACGTCACCTGTGACTCACTTTCGTGACTGCTTGTGTTTGGCCCCGTTTCTTTCACACTTGCATCCCTCCGTGAACGTAGGGCCAAATTATCACAGGAAACATTACGTAATGTGCGGGCCTTGGTAACTAGGTTAGTTTTATTTGACCGATCTCATTGATGCGGCAAGAACCCGTTACCGTTACACATTAGCTAAATGGTATTCAGACCGGTAGTGTGAGAAACCCTAACCTACCTCTTTCATTTCAGCCGTTTTTGCACGTGCATCAGCAGGCTCATTTATTTGCTAAAGTATGCTGTATTGAAATACATGGAAATGTTCCAAGAAAAAGAAAGTATATATTTTTACGCCGTTTCTTTTGCAACGAAGTTCGAACGACAGTAAATCAGGAAAGAAAATATCGAGAGCATTTGGAATGCCAATTAACCGTTGTATATCTAAGGTATGGCAAAGATTTGCGAGCTGTTATTTGCACTTTTCTTGAAATTATAACAATTTTGAAGTGCCCTTGTATTCGAGAAACACTGTCGTAAGACAAAACAAGTAGTTATCGATCTGAAAAAACATTCTTCTAACAGGCAGTACGAACATTGAAGTTGGAATTTTGATATGCTGGCTGTGACAGTGATTCGTCCCTAAACATTTCGGTACGATATAATTTTTTGATACGATATGATGATATTTTGAAACGAAACGAAACAAATTGGAAATCCCCGAGTTAGACTTTTATGACTTCGTTATGTAGTGAGGTGCAGTAATCCAATTATAGAAAAAGAATATATTGATTGTCCTCAGTAACCGGCGCTGATCTTCACGTGATGTGTCGCCCGCAGTGGACTTCCCCGTTGCATTTCCTCATGCAAAGTATCTCGCGGGCGCCGCCGTCTGTTTGTGGAAGAGCTCGCGCTATCGAATGCCGCGCTGCGGTCGGTTGCATTTCCTCTTCCACAGATGTTTTGAAACCGAAAGAATTTAACTCCCCGTCTGCTTCTATGAACCAATGATAACACAGTGCCTGTTTCCAGTGCCAGATGTTACGTGACGCTCATTGTTTTCGCAGTCGTGTGTTATATTCGTTCCAGATAAAGGCAGGAAAAGCCTAGCCCTAGTGCATTCAAATTTTGCCCAAACCATATTTTAGGATGGCCGTTTTCGAAGTGCCGCAAATGTATGGCACGAAGTACCGCAAATGAATAGCATCTTTACTTCCATACCTACGCGAAGTGCGTGAGTTCAGAGTTTTCGCTCCCAAGAATGTATGGCCTCGACCGGTTTTGAACCTGCCTTACAGCAAACGCAGCCGCCGCCGTGATGTTCTCCTTCAATGCAAATGATGGGCAGGGGATCAGATAGTTTTATTCCACGTGACACGGAAATTCAGTTTTGAAGCGAAATGAGTTTATAACATTAATACATCTGTAAGGATTCTGTAAGAGACTTAATGTATAACCCTGCAATTTCTTGTCAAATCCTTACAGATAGAAACTGCAAGGCAGCAGGATGTATTTCAACTTTTGTCCAAATGTGGCGTAGGATCATGTGATTATAAATTTTTCAATTTAATATTTCAATCAATCTTCAGTGAGTGTTAATATCCTTTTTGAAACATTTCTAGTTCTAAAGTAGCGGAGGGATGGGACACATATCCCCGCCGTGGATACATTTCTGGGAGGGGATGTGTTATGTTACGAGCGACGCGTGCGAGTTTGGAGTTGCTCAGCGAGCGGCACACATTGCCTTAAGGTGCAACTCCCTGCGCCTCTTCCTCCCTCGCGAAAATAGACCGCCCCGCATCACATCGCGTCGCGTCGTCTCCGGTCGCGTTGGGGCGGGTCGGATCACATCGCGTCATGTCGCATCCTGTCGCACCCAGCACATCCTGTCCAATCCCGACGCACCCTGTTGCACTCGTTGCGTCCCGGTTGCAGCCCATCGCACCCTGTCTCATCCCATCACATTCCAACTCATCCCGTCGCACCCTATCGCACCGCGTCTCACCCCGTCGCATCCCAGTTGCGTCCCGTCGCAGCCTCTAGCATCCCATCACATTCCATCGCATTCCCGTCGCACCCCAACGCATCTTGTCGCACCCTATCGCACCGCAGTCGCATTCCGTTGACATCCCGTCGCATCCCGTTGCATCCCGTCGCATCCCGTCGCACCCCGTCGCATCCTGTCGCACCGCGTCGGACACCAACGCATCCTGTTGCACTCCGTCGCATCCTGTCGCACTCCGTCGTATCCTGTCGCATCCCGT
Source organism: Acheta domesticus (assembly GCA_031308135.1). Lineage (NCBI taxonomy): Eukaryota > Metazoa > Arthropoda > Insecta > Orthoptera > Gryllidae > Acheta > Acheta domesticus. The sequence continues at coordinate 26,530,297 of JAHLJT010003656.1, read as the reverse complement.
CGCACCCGAATGCATCCCGTCGCACCCCGTCATATCCCATCGCATCCCGTCACATCCTAGCGCATCCCATGGAACCCCATCGCACCCCATTACATCCCGCCGCACCCTGTCGCGTCTGTCGCGTCGCTTTTGCCTCGAGAGTCAGCGGGGCGATCGTGCGCTCTTTCGCTCAGCACGCAGTGCGTCCCATCCAAGTGGCAGAATTGCTGCGGTGCGGCGGTTGGTTGCACGCTGCAATCGATATCTACTCAGGATCGACGTAATACTTGTGTGTGAAGGTTTGTGTAATACGTGAACGGCGTTATTGACCGTTGGTCTAAACGTATTTGATGCTATTTTATAGAGTTACTAGCCACTTACAACAATCCTGCTTGTTAATTTATTTAACTTTTTAAGGATTTTAAAGCTGATATCGACAACAAATGATTTGTACGTTAACATTTTAACTTAACAAATCTAAATTGAATCGAATTAAATTTAATTGAAATATGAAAAGCTGTAAAAAGCTTTTATTATCAAGCTAAGGTAAGGTATATTTTTAATTAGTACGTAATTACGTCAATTAGACGATTATAATTTTCATAAATTAATGTGAATAATGAACTTTACTTGATTTCATTTAATATGAAATCGGAATATCATGTTGAAGACTTTGATGTTGCCGATAATTGTAGATATTTTACCTATTTATTTACGTTGATTCAACGTGGCAAGACAGACATGCCTGCGTTTATACAAATGGTTTGTTCGAGATAATATATAATAATTAGTTTTACGCGACGCGGCTGTTAATAATATCTAAATAATACTTTACACGATAAATTTTAAAGTTATATAAGGTTATTGTGCTGTTGCCTACATTGCTTTCTCACTGCATTGGTTCTTTAATATACCACAGGAGATATGACAGAGACGTTGGCCTGTGATTAGCATCAATGCATCCACAATGAATATTCAGTATCAGTATGTTCATCTTCACCTGACACGTGACGTTAAGTTCTTGGTGAGTCCCCTTATGCAATGTTTTCCCTAACGCTCATCAATACAGTTCAATTATCCAAGGACGTAACTCTCGTGCCAAAAATGAATTCGGTGAACCAAAACACTCATTAACGACGTAAAGGAGGAAACTGCTAGTTCGAAAACAAATGTATTTGTGGCAGTGCAGTCTGTGTCGCATTCTGTTAGCGTACTGGTTGAACTATCTCGTGGTCTGATTAGCGAACTCCTTGGAATCTCGTTGAAGAATCTCCGCACCTTTGACAACAAAGAAAGTCACAACTTTATGATGTGCTATTTGAATAGGCCCTCCTGAAGTTTGTGGAGTAGAAATATGGAAGAAATGAAAATCTTCGAGGGGTTATCGACCCTCTTTGACGACTGTATGGGGATGTTATATGAAGATCGGCAGTTAAAGAGATAAAATGGGCCCATGAACTCGCCCAATTGACAATTAGCGATTGACATCACCCAAGGAATTCTCTATTTAATTCACTTAAAAGAAAAAATATGATTCACAGAAACTATTTTGACTGAAAAAAAAACTGTTCGATTCCATGATTGGCCATGCACACAAACGACAACGAAGTATAAAGAACTTATTCCGAGCAATTTAACAGACACAACTGTGACACCTAGATTGTCTTAAATGTTCTGCCATCTATTATCTGCCATCATCTTGTTTAGATAGTCGAATCAGTGAGGGAGTTCGTGGTTCCCGTTCTACGTCTCCGGATCATAAATTTGATGCATTTGAATCGAAGATACGTTCGTTCATCGAATGTCACTCAAAATTCAAACTGAAGAACCTGCTATTCCCACACTGCTGGGAAGACCATAGTGTGCGTTTTCCTTGCAGTGTCCCAGTATGTGTTACATCATATGTATATGTTGCTGTGTGACGATGAGAATATTCACTTCTTAGGTTGAGAAGACCGGAATACGGCGTGAGGATGTCTACGTGCTAACCATGGGCGCGAGGCAGGGACGTCGCCGGTAGGCCTGAGCCCGTTCACGGGATGCTGCGCCAAGTACATACATACATTCAAATTAACAGCTGAAATTTATTTCTGTAGCACGGAGAAATGAATTATGTTTATGTAGTGGGTGCGGGGGGGGAGGAGGACGGAACGTTTACGTGGCTCCTGCGGATCCAGTGCACCAATCCTCTTTTGTTTTCTGTGAGCACCACTGGTCCTTCACAGAGAATTCACATACGCATATTCGAAGGGGAAATGTGTCACTCGTTTCCAAGAAAAATGGGTAAAATATCTCCCTGCCCGACCGAGCAGGCCTTAGCCAGCCAGCGACCGAGCACTCCTTAACCGAGCAGCGGGTAGTCTTCCCTGCTCTAACGCCGAATATTCCTTGTTCAATCCTGTCATTCTTAGGCATACGTTAAAAGTAATTCAAAAATTGATCATTATTTATGTATGAAAACCATTTAAAAATATAAAATAGCTGAAATAAAAAGATAATTTGAAAAAATGGCACTACTTATGGGGATATATTGAATAACAAGATTGAAAACAAAGACAAAATTGTCGAAGACTGATTTGACAGAGAATCATTGTCCCCTCGTAATGTTGCAACTTCGGGGAATGCAATAGGTCACCATAAGGAAGGCAGAAAGATAACCAATTTGCGGTTCGGGTTGACAATAGTTCTACATCATTTACTTACACAGAACCTATTATATATTGAATGTGTGGAGGGCCCCCGAGTTGGCTTGTATGCATGCTACAAAATTGAGTCAAATCAACGACATAACCCGCTCGTCTTGAAGTGATAGAACATATTTCCTCATTTGCATTGAGAGTGCAACACTACTTGGGATATACCTTTTCTATGTGAGCACACTTTCTACTTATTTGAACAAATATGATTTGCAGTAGTATTCTCTAGATTTGGCTTACGTATTAATTTTTTGTGAGTTTATTCTTTATTCATCACTTTCAAATAAGCCCGACAAAAATGTCGACAGTTATCACCGCTGTCGCGAATGACACATTACGACACATTTTAGTGGCATTACTCAGGGAAGCTAGTCTCTGCCAGCCGCACCAATACGCGTGGCGCTTAATCTTACAATATACCTCTATGACTTTGCACAGCAACGTCAAGTAAATTTTCCCGGTGTATCTCTGTTCTCATTTTATCAAAGTGAAAAAAGGCAAATGCATTATTCACGTATTGTAGTAATCGTGATTATTATCTCCCGTACGTTATCATTTTATCTACTCTATAAAAACCATTCTTTATCATCTTGCATCAAAATAAATATTAATAAGAGAGTGAAAAATATCCGGTGCTAGTCTCAGGACATTTCATGTACTGGGCAAATTAATATAATATTTGGATACATACAAAGTATTTCTTAAATTAATTTTATATTTATATCCCCAATATTAGCGTCATTCTTCATTTTTACAAAAGATGTTTACAGTCTAATAAGAATACATTTTTCTCGACAAATTTGGTAGTTTGGTTGAGAAAACTTAACAAGCGGATAATGCATTTTCGGAGTAACGCTTTATTGGCTGGAAGCAGCAATCGCTATAATTTATTATTAACGTATTGAGACCAAACTATTTTCAAGAAGGAGTGATTTGGTAAAGTGCTTGAGACTGAATTGGGAGCATGGGAGTAATGAATGCGGTGTATATGGATTAAAAGTTATATTTATTAATTTAATTAAAAATGGGTATGCATATTTCTAGTAATTTATTGGGTATCACTTACGTGATAGCGCCATGTCATGCAAACAACCATTTTGTTCGTTACCAATTGATGCCTCTGTAGTGTGGCCAGTTGTTGAAACATCAGGTGAGTCAAATTTCTACTCAGTAAATCACTGGGCATGTATGAGGCTTTACTTTCGACAGAAGCCTGTATGCCAGTCGCTCCTAAGTGCACCCAAACAGCTGCCGTCTCTAGTCGCAACCGAAGGCGAACCCCGTGTAACTAAGCGCACGTTGTTGCGAATGGCCGTGACAGTAGCTGGGAAAAGCGAAAGGGCTCACGGGCCAATGGGAACGGTCCATTCCGTGCAGCAAAGATACGGCGTTTTATGAGGCATGGAAGCCTGCACGAGTGTGTGGAGCGACACGCCGCGAGCCCGACGGGCAATATCAGCATTCCCTCACGTAGCTGCCTTTGTCTTGAGCTCAAAGAAGATAAACGTCTGTTTCTTCTGGCGAGCCGTGCTTCCTTCGCGTGTTTCGTTCCAGGTTGCGAAGGTTCATTCGCATCGCTGCCTCTTGTTTGTGTGTTACACAACTGTCTGCAGGTTCATTTGGTCGACAGAGGTGTGCCTGCAGCAAGGCAAGAGAAGCTCGAAGGTTGTGGGAAAAACGTGAGAAAAACAAATTACTTGGTATATCTGAAATGGGTTCGCGGAAGAGGTGTAAAATATGCAAAATAGAGCATATCTTCTAGGATTTGAAAAAATTGGAAGGGCAGCACATCTTTAAAGTAGGCTGCATATTTTGATGTATTTTTTTAGATACCATCTCAAGTGCAGTGTTTAGAGTAATTCTTCAGGGGAACATGAACATGTTGGATTTACGATAAATCTTTTTGAAAGTAGTCTCGTCAATTGAAGAAGGTTCGTGAAAGATTTACTAAAATTCGTAACGCACTTCTTTCTTCAGTTCAATACACGAGTCACATCACATTTGGAGACTTCAAAAACAATGTCGCTACAAATTAGGAATTCGTTATCGATGTCGATGTTTTTATAAAATAATCGATGAATTTCACATCGGTTTTTGAAGCCTTTGTTTTTCTAACATCGATGTTTTGTGTTCATTGTTTTTACGTGGTTGATATTTTATTTTTTAATGAGAAAGTGCCATCATAATAAACACCTGTAATGATTTTCATATATAAATTGAACATTCTTCAGACTAAAGTGATCAAGAGTAAGAGTAATCAAAATGAAATTTTCACTTTTGATAAGTGAAGTCTGCAAAAATTTTGAATTATTCAATCAGATGATAAACGTTTTGGTAAACTTGTTCATATTCTTTGTTTTCTGTCAATTAAATCTCAATTAAAAATTAATAAAAGCGACAAATTTTGTGCTTCTTTCTTGCATTTTTTCGCTTATTTTGCTGTACTAGTATCTGCGTGATAATAGTGACTGCAGGGATATTCCCAGAATGGCATCTATTGACGAAAGAAGCTGTTACTATCATGATGTACAGTTTTAGATTTTGAATGGTCTCGGTTTTTTTAAAATTTAATTGACAGGCGTCTTTTATGCTTGCATTCTTTGACGTATCGCAAATCTGTGACACAGGACAGCCAGCTTTACTTCTCGTGTGAGGGAAGGCGGACGAAGGATTATTTTCGTCCAGACAAAATCAAAGACATCGATCAGTCTGGAATCCGTAAACTCAGGATAATAGATCGAATCATAGAATTTAACCCACCAGTGTCAGGGTTGATGATCCTTAATACGCTGCAAATCTACAACACGGCGCCACCCGGCATCGCAACAAACGTCTTTTCGATCCACAATCCCCCTCCTCCTCCTCCTCCGCGCATCAAGGGCACGTCCGTGTGCGCTGTTCCCAGCCCTTGACCTTTGCCCCCGAGCGCCGCGGCGGGGCGTGCGCGAGCGCGTGTAAGAGATAGCGTCAGTCGACGCCGCGAGCTTCTTCAATCAAGAGGATGAAGCGGCGCGCGCCCCGACGCGTCTCGACGCACGGCGCGGCGCGAAGCGGTTCCAGCTGGAGGCGATCCGGCGGCGCGGCGCGCGGAGACGGCGCGGCATGACGCGGAGTCGGGAGCGGAGCGGGGGCGGAGCGGGGACGGAGCGGGGCGGGGGCGGAGCGGGGACGAAGCGGGGCGGGGGCGGGGTGGGAGGGAAGTCCCGGCGGGGCCTCGCCCGCGTCAAAAGCCAGCGACCGCCGCCAGCGACCGCACCGCGCACCGTCCAGCTAGGGGTTCCGCAGGGCTCAAGAAGACGCTCAGCAACCTTTCGTCCAATGGGCTGTTCCGGTTTAGATCGGTGCTTTCGCTTATAACACATTCGTTTTTTTTAGTGTTGCGATGGTGCTGCGTAATATTGGGGAATCGTAGTAAATGTATGTAGTTATCTGTAATACGGTGAATTTTAGTGTGAAGTATTGTAAATCATTATTGGTTCTAATTTTTTATGAACCGATCGGACTGCTTGGGTTTCTCTGGATAATTCCGGTTATAAGAGATTCGCCAGTGTTAACATGATACTGCTGCACAAATTTCAGAGTTTCATAATATGAGTGTACAATTTGCTGTGCTCTCGGGAAAATAATTAATGTTTGTAATTATTGGCTCCAAAAGTGATTATAAATATTTCAAGTTATCTGGCTCTTGTTATCTAAATGTTCTTGTACCAGTGACATTGCATTCTTATTAAATGATGTGTATTGATAGTCTTTCTCTTCGAAACATGTGGGTTATGTTACTTCATAGTAAGTTGAAACTTGTTTTAAAATTTTGTAATTAGTGGAAACATTTGCTAAAAGTTCGTTAGAGAATGTTTGTGCATTGGTATATTACCTGAAGCCTTTCGGAGATATCTTTGTGTATTAAAGTAACTACATTACTTTCTCGCTGTGATTTTAATTAGTGCCTTTTGCTCGAATTCTGGATCCGTGAGTCATCTTTCTTGCAAATGCGTTCAAATAATCCAAATATATCTGATTTGTAATTTGCAATAATGTTTTGAAATACAATTGATGAATTGCATTAATACAAGCGGTCGGAAAACTTGAATGTAAAGGTAGCTTCCGGTCTCACAGCAACACTTCGTGCTCCTTCGGCAGACGATTACCAAGGAAAGAGCTTTTTTGTACAATAGTAATTTGGATGTTGTAAATAAGTTAATTATGACATTCATAAAAACTGTTCTCAAACGTTTCTTCAGTATCTGTGATTCAATAACTGAATCAGTTAGTAGAAAAGAACTCTGTGGTGTCGGCAAAGTGCCTTTGGTGGACTTTCATGAGCTCCAGAAAGCCTCTGAAAACGTCAAGTGAATGTTTCAACAAGATTTCATGCTAACAGGTGCGTATCTTTGCTGACGCCACGCGCTATCTGGTTTTGTTACCGCTTGTAGCTCACGCGAAACAATTTTGAAATGGTATTTCCGGGAAAATAAAATAATAAAATCGTTTCCATATATATACACTCTTATATCTTCATATTTCATTCATAATGTCTGTAATTACAATGCACACATTTGAATTGTCAATTAAATCAAAATGAAAACAGAAATAGCGTGTCGACATTGATTTAATTAGGAGCTTAATCAATATGACTATTCAGTTTGCATTTATTGTACTCATAAAATACATTTTTAATATAAATATTCACACATTTATACAGTATTCAGCCACTGAAGGTAGCATTGTCTGGTCGTGGCATCTTATTGAATTTCAGAAGGCTTGCTTAATGTGTACGTGCCTGTTACATTGTATGCTTTCCGGATAACGAGCCGACGATCCCACCATCATTGAACCTGTTTCTTCAGAACAGATAAGATCCTCTCTATCAAGTTCCCAGTAACAGTGCCGGCGGTTCTCTTAATGCTAATCAGATTTGCTAAACTCTCTTCAAACGTAGGAGGTTACAAGAATAAAAAATTAAAGTAACATTTGCGAAGTCAAATTTGTAGGTGGATTTTTATCGCAATTATTTTTTAATAATGTAAAATTTTGATGCTATTTTATTGCATCTTATTATTGTTTATTATATTTTTATTATCTCAGTTGTATCTACATTTTATAAAAAAATATTGGTTAAAATGTAGTCCTAATTAAATACTTAATTGTCTGCTAATTTTTTTGTTACTTAAAGTATTTTAGAACTAAACAAAATTGCATATAGTACGTGACAAGAGCAGATGCAACTTGGTTCATTGGCCTGGTTTCCCCTTCGTTTGTTCTAAAGTCGGAGAAAACCGAAGATTTTTTATCAAGGAAGTATCATCGATCGTGATTAAATTATTTTAAAGTAAATGATGCAACAAGACATTTTATATTTCAGAGCGAGTCGGGAAGGGTTGGGTTGGGGCGGGTCGGAGCGAGTCGGAGCGGGTCGGAGCGGGTCGGAACGAGACGGAGCGAGACGGAGCGAATCAGAGCGGGTCGGAGAGGCCTAGATAAATAGGATGTGCGGGATGGCCGAGGGGGCTTCATAGATGGCTGGGCAACGCGGACTAGTCAGGTAGTATGGAAATCGAGCAAAGGGGTTTGGACAGATCTGCGGCGGGGTGTGCGTGTCCATTTGAAGTCCCCTGCTGTGCTGGAACAGTCCCGGAACGCGGTCGGAGTCGGAAGCGCGACCGGAATTTCATTACGCCAGGAGCCGTAGGCGGTGGCATGTGCTGACGACACCGCATGCCTGCCCCCACCTCCCCCTCAGAGAGGGATGAAGAGGTGGGGGAGGAGGGCAATGTGAGGCAGCATCGCGGTCGCCGGGCGTCGCAGGCGGGCTCGCGGAAAAGAATTCCGCGCTGTGCGTGCCGACTCGGCGAAACTATCGTTAGAGGATTTACCATCCTAAGCCAGGGCTGCTCAAGAGAACCAGTGCTTAGCTGCTGGCGCCAAGTGTAACCCACTGCTTTGTTTTCAGCCCAGAGGGAGAGGGAGGGGACGCTCCGGCGCGATCGTCTGTAGCGTAGGGAAACGCGAGTAGTACGCGGGCCACTGCAGCGTCACTCTTGCCCCCCAGTTCTTGCATTTGAACAGCCCTCCCATAAGCGATCGTCGTCTCATAATCCGAATAAAAGAAGGTAAAGTTGCCTAACTCCCAGCAGAGCTGACTGTAAGCATTCCTGGCGCACTCGTCGAGTACGCCCCTTTCGGAAAATGCCCAAGATGAGGTCACGAGGGAGTATTCAATAGAAATATTTCATTTTCCTTCATTGTAAATTACCTTATGAAATAAACAAATATTTGATAATACAATATTTATAATAACTCAATAAAATGCTACATAAGTCCTAAAATATACTTTACATTAATAGCAATGAAACTTTTTTTCGTGGGGGGGGGCTGATACAAGCTCCTCCACTCTGCCTTTAAATTCCCCTTGCCCTTGGTCGTGGTCCTAGGTAGAGGGATTTTAGAAATGGCCACACGACTTTCATCACACTTCAATCACGCTCCGATCGCAACATTGAAATACAAATTTAGGAACATTATTTTAAATGTGAGAACTAACTTGAATCTTGTATTCCTCAAAATTCTTCGTAATTACTCATTCACTCGTAGAAATTCTGTTACGTTCCTATTTAACCGTCATTTCAATCATGTGACTGACGTAGCGTGAAACGAAATTCGCCCACCTTGTTATAATAGGCTTGCTGTGGTGATAGCAACGTTATTTCATTGTTTACTGATTATCTTTATTTCTGTTTGGTATGTAATATCGCAAATGTAATTTTACATTTTGCTATATTACCAAAAGGATTTACCGGTATTTTGGCCTAATGTAGATATTTTCAGTAAAATCGGTACGAATTTGAGAACACTTAATTAAATATTATTGTTTATTACTTGTTTATAAAACTGTAAATCTTTGTTTTTCAGTTGCCACCTCATATGGTTGCTGTGTTTAATTTGGGGAAAAAACTACTTTTTAGTATAGACATTAATTTTAAGTTATGACTAAAGCAAATGACCCATTTTTATGTGGCTTTTTATTTTGCATTTTCGTCGATAAGTCATTTAAACTCTTTTCCGTCATTTTTAAATAATTTTACGCTGATTTCATCGATTTTAATATTTTAATGGCACTTACTACAAATAATATGTACGAGACGCAACAAATCTTGTCCAGGAAATTACTCAGTAGCTATTCGATTCATCTTTTTTTTTTAAAAAAAAATAAAATTCTGGCCCTCAAGAAATAAAAATAAATAAAAATCTCTCAGAAGTTGTAATGTCAGCCATTGTGAGAATGTAATACTAAGTTCCTGTGACGCCTATCAGCGCATTGTCGGTTCAGCCGATTTCGGGATAACTAAAGACGATTTCTTGATAAAGAACGGTCCCACCTAAAAGTTTGCAAGCCGAGTCCACTTTAACGAAAGGAAAAGCCTCGATTACATCCGTAACATATTCAACAGCTTGAGTTGTTCATATGAACTGATTTTTGAACAATTTTGGTGCGTAATTGTTCTTTGCTTCTAGAGCATTTTAAAAACATTTTAGAGTATTTAATTGATCATTTTTTTCGGTGTTTTAGGCTCTCAAAAACCCGAACGATTCTTCATATGGATGTAGGATTCTGCGTCGCTTCAAAATTACGAATATGTATATTGAATATCGTATATGTATATTCATGTGAGCAGGAAACTGACAAGGAGCTAACAAATGCAACGATATTTCGTTGAAAATTATAATTCCTTTTTTTTACATTAACTGATACATTGTGTTTAAGAATGAAACATTTTTGCTTAAAACAGCAAAGAAAAACTAGTAATTATACTTAAGATGAATATCACAGTAAATCATCTTGCACTCTGTCTCATTTCACTTACACGTACCTCAGTTTGCCTGTTTTTGTTGTTAGTTGTGTTTTTTACATTGAAGTGCCCACGTCGTCCCTCCTAGTAATTTTACCGACTTTTTCAACGAATCGATGAGAACAAAGGGTAATCCTGTTCGTGGAAGAATGGTATTGTATCATTTATGTTCGCTGTAACTCCCTCTCTGGACCTTGAACATCGAAAGAAATGCATTCCTTTCTTCGAATTGAAAAAGCGTTCTGATTTACCTATCAATACATTCATTTTTATGCATAGATCTGAATTGACAATTATTGTACAATGGGTTTTACACAACATGCAATTAGTACGTATAATTATGAATTCACTTGACATAGACGCTAAAAATAACGCATTTCAGAGACGCGGGTGACGCGTTCATTTTAAATACGTTGATGTTCTTTATTGAATTAGTGCTTACCTAAAATAGCTTTAAAATATTTTGTTAGTTCATGAAACCAATTAGGATTGAGAACATTAATTTTTAATTAACTGTTTTCTAATCGTAATATTATTATGACTAGTACTCACTAATTTTAAATTCATATACTGTAGTGACTATTTCATCTGCTTTTTTTGCATTTGCATTTTATAAATGTATTTTAATATATAATAATAAACTATGATTCAGAAATCAAGAAATGATTTTCTAATCAGTTACGAGCACATTTCTGTTGTTCTTTGTTATTAAATTTGATAATTACATTAATACCTTCGAAATGTAATTGATGTATTTTTCTAGCTACACTGAAAAGAGTGCTTAGTAAAAAAAAGAGTTTTATTCAGAGGCCATTTATACATATTTTGAAACTAAATCATGAAAAGTAAAGCAAAAAAAATGTATTGACTCTTGCAGTCCTTTCACTTTCCGGCTTTCTTCGTCCTGGCGGTCCGGTGTCCCGCGTCACGGGACTTTCTTTTTTCCTGGTTCTGGTCCTTTGTCCCGTGGGGCGGGACCTATATTTAACTCTGTGCTATTTCACTCAGGTAAATGGCACTGGGTTTCCTGTGCAACTAATTATCTTTAGAAGAGATTAGGGCAGTATTTTCCTTCATTGTAGCCAGACTTCGCCGATTTTATGTTGTTTCAAATCACTTTGCTTACGAGGCTGCAGTTGAACTTACGATGGCATCGAGAAGTAAGCGTTCGAGATTGCCATAGCTTGAACTGAGTGAATTGGTAAACAATTCTAAGAGTTAACAATCTTCAGGGAAGTAAGAATTTGAAAACATTTTCTCGAGTTATTCCGAGAAGTGTGAAGAAAATGACAGTAATGATAACTCGGGACTTCGTTCATATAATGTAATATATAAGGCGTTATTGGTAATGAGGTGAAGCTCTCCGCACCAAACATTAAGTTACAAAATTATGTATTATGAATTAGGCAAATAAATTAAAATGTTTTGTTTGTAACAATACGAAAAATAAGTGGAAACTTGAGTACAGTTTCTTATCGCCGCGCACGCTGGACCCAGCTACCTGGAGATTTAAAGGGTCTGCAACGAGGAAAACGCTGCGTCCCGCCACGCGGGACAGAGGACCGCAAAGGGTTAATAGAATAAAAATATTTCTGTTTGTCCAAATGTCTAGTGTACGTAGCTGGAAGTCCGCATTCAGCTTTAAAGCCTCCAACTTTCCTCACCCCTGATGTACCTTCGCTAAGGAGACTGATTCTTTTCGTAAAAGCACAAACACTCTTGTTTGTTTGCAACAAACGAGTTGCTCGAGGCCCGTGTTTCCTTGTTGCCGCCGCTCACTTTCCTTTCCCACGGGCTGGAAGACTACTGTGCGCGGTGTGGGCGTCGGGACATTTTAGACGGAACGAGGAAGAAACGCAGTCGGTGAAGGACTCCGCGGAACAGAACATAATATGTTGTTGATGAGAAACACAGTTATCTAGCGGAAAGGGGTTCGCGCGTAGATATCGGGAGACGTCCGATCACGAAAACGTATCTCGCAGAAAATCAGAAGCCGTGACCGCGTGAGGCGGCTCAAGGCATCAGCTGATGTCACTGCAGTGTTTCTAACTAGGAGGTCCTAGGTTTGAGTCCCGACGGTGGCAGGATTTTTGACACTTGCTGCTATATACTCGTAGCTAGGTCCAGTTCTGTCGCTGTCTAGAGGACAATTCTAGCGCCCGGCTGCTCTGATCGGTAGTTTTCGTGGTTTCTGCAATCAGCATGAGGAGAATGACGAAGTAGTACCTCAGCAAACGGGCCACAGGACCGCGCGCAATCTTTCCTTCCTCTTCGTTGTCTTATTCTCATCATCTCTTACAGTTACATGCATTACACTACCACACATGCAGGGGGACCGGTTGGCAGCTTAGAACTTGCCCGGCTGGTTCGGTGACCTGCTGGTGGGAGATGCGTGGTTGAGGAAAAATCCGCTAGCAGACTGGAAGGCTTGGCGCCGGATCTCACCATCCAGCGTGGGAAGATCACCGCAACATCTAGAGGATGAACATATGCACTGCACTTACGGGACTAATGGCTTACGCCGTTGACGCGCCCGAAATTGCTAATCAGTCATTTCGAAGCCGAGCTGGAGGTTGTTTGCGTCACTTTTACTCGCCTTGCTGCAGTGGGTGTTCTTGTCTCCCGAAGTTGGTGGTTCAAAAAGTTAAGCCGGAGTAGTTCAAGAAAATGTGGCGGGACGGCCCAGTTGCCTCCATCAAAGAATCCCGACGTATTGAGGCATTGGGAATCATAGCGGCCAAGAGCGCCTCCACGACTGAACTAGACCGATGACACTCATCTCCGTCACTGAGATCGTAAATGTTTTTAAGATAAACAATGTAAAACTTTTTAAATATTAATTGTGTATTTACAATCTTCATCCATTTGAACAATAAGTAAATTTATTGGCTTACTAATTAATATATTCTCCAATTACTGTTATTTACGTAACTCTCCATTAATATAGTTGATAAGTCTAATAACATCAGTAGCTTTTCAGAATCTGTTTGGCAAATAGGGGATTGCATTTTTTAAATTGCCGTAATTTTAAACTACTATCTAAACAGACTAACTACTAAGACTACTAAGACCACTACCTACCTTTATGGCTAAAGTATTGATATGGATTTATAATTTTTTAATATGTTTACAAATATTTTTATTTTTTAATTCTTCATAAACTGTTGACATTATCATCATCGGCTCGCGAAACGTTCCGTGAAGGACGGAGGATCATTCACTTATTCTTGATTGAACTGATGATTATGATCCCCTCTCCATGGGTCCTTGTCATGTCGACTAAACATCGTGGAGCTAAACGACCCTATACGCCCCGCTCATCTCCGCCGGCTAGCAACGGTTCGTTTTTACCTCTTCTTCAGCATTGAGGCGCATTACACAACTATACTTGGGTTTTTATTTCTTGGCGCATGGGGGCTTGTTTTCAAGATGGAATACCTCACGGGTATTTCGCGTCGTTCTCGGTCGTTCCGCTAGGACATGCATCACGCCAACACTGCTCTATAACAGTCGCAATCATTCGACCTATTCGATTCCCGGCAAGTATAGGCCTATAGGCCTGCGCGGAGTATTCTCTCGTCTCTGATTTGCAATTATTGCAAAAAAATTCGGATACGATAATGACTCGTGGGAATAAATATACAAATACAAACATATGCATATGATAACTAAATACATTCATTTGGCAAAATATTTTGGTTGTAGCGTTATCAGGGTTACAGCTGACACGAACCGCCACTCCCGTGTTGTAGCCAGATTCAGTAAGACGCTTGGTCGATTGGATAAAACTATCACTTGATGTGTATGAATGTTTACTGCCCGATTTCAATTTTGTGTCTCCTTAAGAGCTGGAAAGAGAGGGAGACAGTGTAATCCAATCAGGAGCTTCAATACCAAATATTTAGGTCGTAACGAAGCTCCCGATAGGATGACAGTATCCCCCATCTTCTTCCAGCTCGTAACCTTACGGAGACTACATATATACTGCGATTTTCTTAAATGTGCCCCTGACAGGAATCAGCCGTTTCGCTGCCATCCAATCGGGAGCTTGTATGTCGACACAGTGACGTCATTATGGGGATGTTCAAGCTCCCGATTGGATGAAATTGTCAACAGCTGATTCTTGTCAGGGGCACAGTAAGGAAAATCGCAGTATAATTCGGACAATACGTGGCTGCAGCTGAGCTTCTCCACATGAGGGACATTAATAGAATGCGGTCGCCAAGGCGTTCCGCTGATGAATCAGTCTGCTGCGAGGCTTTATTTTCTCGTTTGTTCCATTACGAAGTGAAAATTGAAGGGAGGAAACCACAATCTGCTGCCTTTTTATTCATCGATTTTGTATCGCAAAATGCTCAACTTCCATTTCACACTCTGAATCTCAACGCGCTTGTCTCGGGGCGCCAAACGGCTGTAACTTTAATGACTGATTTATTATTATTATTATTATTATTATTATTATTATTATTATTATTATTATCATTATTATTGTTATTATTATTATGTAAGAAAATGTAGTTATTGAATAAAGATGAAATAGAATTAGAAGGGGAAATGAGAGAACTTCAGGAATTCTACCACCCATCTGCTTTGTCTTCCAAATTTTTATACGGAAGTCCACTCCACATCTCATCTTAAATTTACCATGTTCTCTAGCCTCAATTTCTTGAAGCTTCGCTACACCGCGAAGAGTAGTTGGAAAATGGAGTGCAAGTCTGTACTAGTGACTTGCAGTAGCCACTTGACATGATGAATAATTACTGTATTTTGACGTGCTGCGAGTTCAAGAGCCCATCTCCAAACGCTAACAGAGGATACACTTATGTCAACATCCGTTTCTGCGAAACTGTTTCGAGAAACACGTTGTTTAAGCGCATATGTTGACTACTCTCTTGTTTCATGTTTTTAGAAGCGGAATTGAACGCCAAGTCCCCGCTTCTGTTGTCGATCAACATCCGTTTCGTGTGGGAGCAGGAGTAAATGATATTTGAGTATTCGCTGTTGGAACGGATGTGGTCGGTTGTGCGTTTCCTTTACTTCCTAGATGTATTTGCTTGGTTCCAATTACAAGTGACGTACGGACATCACGTTTCCTGTTGCATTAGTAGGACGTATACAATAATTTTCGGAGTTAATTGTGACGTTGATTTAGATCTGCCTTGACTTTTATGGCCATGTAGACGTGGTAAAAGTCGTACAATAAGCTGGAAGCGTACACAAACCTTAAATTGAGAGGCACAAGTGTTCTGAAAGAAGGGCTCTGCCCTTTTAGCGTTTCACTGGGCTCATATCATCATCTCTAGATTACATTCACTTTTACATTACTGACACTTATATAATTAAACCATCGTAGGACAGGTTTGAGGATATCTTCTGTGTGTATGCTTTGTTCATCACACATTTCAAATGCAGTAAAGCAGAATTTCTACCGCCTAACGCATATCGGGATAGCTAGCTTTGGACATTCCGTACACACACAAGTTTATTACGACTCCACAACCCAAGAATGTCATCATGCCTGGATGAATTATTTAAATGGTTTGAATGAAAATAAAAGAGGAATGGTGGAATTAGAGAACTGTGAAGAAAACCTACCGCGAAACTATACTTTCTCCACCACAAATACTACGTAGAATGAGCAGGGGTTGAACCACAATTTTGAGAGGTGGAAAGCAAAAGAAGCGGTTCGCTGAATGCATGATTCGCGTCGGGTTCCTTCGTATTCTTCGTAATTCTTCTTCGTATTTCATCTGCTTTGTCGAGAATCTAAGAGTTATCTGAAAACTGAATGCAGTTAGAATTAAAATAGCATGTAGTGCATGTACAGAGAGGCTGCTACTAGATAGTTGTACGGTATTGTTAATACTAAATCTCTTATGGATTGGTTCACCTAAAGAAATAAGCAGAATTGGATTGGAAATAGAGATTACTCTCACAGTTAGTTTCATCTCAGGCGTATTTAACTCGCCCCAAGCGGGCTTCCGCCTTTTTGTCCATGTTCACAGTTCACACCGGCGCGCCGTGGCGGTTCAGGACCGCAAACTTAACTATGCTGATTGTATGCGCGAAATAGCTCGTCCAGCATACCCAGGGAAGGCAACTTTCAAGTCGTTAAACAAAACACAAACACACCAATTGTGTGAAAATATGCGCATATTCTCATTACGCACACTACAGTGTTAACGAGCTAGGCGCAATTCAGAAAAAGAACGGCTCGCCTTGCCTTAGTGCTCGGCTATATAGTTACAAACACTAAACGTCGTGGCGGACCTGCCGTCTCAACCCAGCAACTCCGCTTCCCCGCCTGATCGCAACTTCTGCTTCTGACTACGGCCGGCAACTCACCCCTCCGCCGCTCTCCGCGTTGACGTCATTCGCCGAACATGACGACAAAAGAGGGGCGACGCCAAAGCGAGTGGGTGGGGAAAGGGCGCACAGAGAAAACCAATTCACCTATCTTCAGCAAACCACCCGCCTCGTTCGCTCAACGAGCAATGAAATCTTTTTGAAGGTGACGATGTAATTACCACCCGACATATGCAATACGCCTACAACACGAGCACACTAGTGCTTTCATTTATCGAGTCTGAATAATCGCTCTGAACGGGAAACTTTCAAAGTTGTGTGAGTGGCCGTTCAGAGGTCGATGACGAAATACGTACAATTACAGCGCACTATTCCGTCCTCGTTCCCCTCGTATTGCCTTAATGCACGTCAGATTGGCATTCGGATTGGCCGGAGCGCAATTCTCCCAAGGGACATCTTGAACGGATCGCTCAGTTGAGGCTGGATAGGGCTGCCCTTCCAGCTCATTGCTACCAACTTTGCATGTTGGAATCGGAATCTTTTAACACCACTCACAGCGTGCCGGGACGAACCCCTTTGTCAATAACTCAAAAGAATGACGCCCTGTCCCGACGAAGCCATGAACCCAACTAGAGGCTAGCCGTGTTGTCACACTCGAAATTCTCGCAGCTCTCACCTTCTCACAGTGCCCATCTTAGCTCTAACGAAGCGAGCGATGCCGGAAATCTGGGACCCTAGTGGGGTATTCCTATTCATAGCGGAGACCTTTATACGTGTGACCAATATGGACCCTGCGAGGTCTACTAGAGGCGTACATAAACTTGTGCTACCAGGGGGCGTTAACCCCAGGGTGGGCATCTAAGCTTCCGCTTTTATCCACACCCCTTGGTGACGCACAAGGACGCCCTTGGGCTGGTATCCGGATCCCGCCGGAACGCAGTTTGCCCTCACGGCAACCTCCCCGTACAATGCCTGAGTTGGGCAGCCGTGCCAGCTCAAGAGCTCCTATCTATCCAGGCTAGTACCGGAGTCAAAACAATGCGCTACTCAGGTATGTCGGGACAAGTCCCACCTCTTTGCCCAGAGTAACGGGCCACTGCCGAGACCCAAGACGAGTGCTCAACTGGGGGCCTCGGGTCAAGACCTAGGGGGCTCGGGGCCGCCAATCCGTCTCCTCACTGCATCCCACTCGCGGCTATCGACTGAGTTGGGCGGAACATGGGCGTCCCGACAAGGAGGTTCGTGTTCCCTGTTAGACGTCTATATGTGGGTTTGGAATATGCCACCATGCCGCACAGGGGTATCTCACGCTCAATCCCGCCCAAGAGTGGGTGGCAAGCCTCACGGAGGATCGGTCTCCGATTTTGGACGTGAGTTCCACCGTGAAGCTCAGAGTCCGGGTGGTCGCTTACATTCCCCACCAAGACTACCCACGTATACTGCGATTTTTGTAGGAAGAGCTCTCAAGATAACTCAAATCCCATCTTCGCGATGGAATATGTCACGGCATTTCGTATCATTCACAGTCGTTCCGCTAGATTTCGCACAATCGCGACCGTATGAAGCAGTGCTTGCGATCACGCGACTTCTGCCGGCAAAACCGAGAAAAGACGCGAAATGCCGTGACATATTCCATCGCGAAGATGGATTTGAGTTATCTTGAGAGCTCTTCCTACAAAAATCGCAGTATAATCGGGGTTTTTTCTGCGGGGTACATATGTGACCATACAAAGCTCCGAATGTAACGTTTATTTTCTCTTGTTTCAGCCGCTGCCGCAGCTGTAGCGCCGCCGCATGGTGCTGCTGCCGCCCCCGCCGTCGTCGTCGCCGCCGCTGCCGCCGCCGCCTTCGCGCCCCGCGCCGCCCGCGCTCGCAGAGCCCCTCCGCCGCCGCCTGCAGCCGCCGCCACCGCCACCGCCGCCGCCGCCGTCCGGCAGCCGGTACTTGATGGTGAGGCCTACGGAGTCCGTGTCGCGTAGCGCCTGTCGCTGCCCCACTGCCCTCCAGGGCTGGCCCCGCCGATGGACAAGAACTGAACGCCAACCCCTCCTCCCTTTCAGCAAAAGACTGAGCGTGTGCGCGGACGCCCGGTTCCCCGATTGCCAGTGGTAAACGAATCGGTGAATCGAAAAGAAGAATCGAATCGGGGGGCTGTGTGAACGAATCAGTGAGTCGGTTAAGTGAGTCGAATCAGTGAGTGAAGTGAATCCGATGTGTTCCGAGAGGGTGGAGTGGAGTAAAGCCCTGGAGGCGGAGGCCCCGTTGCTGGGGGCGGAGGCGGGGTCGGGGCCGGAGGATGACGCCGCCGCCGCCGCCGCCTGCGGGGCTGCTGCCTCTGCGCCTCTCGACGCGGCGGCCCGCGGGGGCCCCGCACACCAAGCCAAAGACCATGCAGACATCCACCTCGCGCTCGCCATTCTCAGCAATCTCAAGGTGAGTGGCCGTATTGTAAGGGCGTATAATGTGGGCTACTGGCGGTAGCCCGAGAAAATCACGAGAACAAAAATATCTCAAGCTAAATTATATTAAAAATAATGGTAGGCCACATTAATTTTCAGTTTCATACATTTTTCCAGATTCTGTATAATCTGTTCTAAAGATGTGTATAAAATCGTTCGGTCATCCGCGCACCAGTCTTCTTAGGAGGCGGCAACGTCGAAGAAACCGCTGACACCCACCTGTGTTCGTTGCATGATTCACCCCTTCTGCTACTATTACGATACGAGCCAACAAGGGCTGAGGTTGCTGATTTCCCGAGCGGTTTCTTGACAAGTTAGGAGCAGTTCGGAGATAATGGGCTATCTACGGACAGAGTAAATGGGATGGCTTTTGTGCAACGTTTAGTGGTGATTGATTTATTATACGTAATAGATTGTTTTAGTGTGTTTTAAGAGTTAAAATTGGAACATATTACATACTCGTATATGTGAAAATGTCGAAGTTAAGTATTGTCAGTTTGGTAAGATGTTTTCAAAAAATGTCATAGCAAGTTCGCGAAGTTTATCTGTTACCAATTAGTGTATTGTACAGCATTTATTAGAGAAGCTTTTTTATTGTCGTTCGTACAGCGAGAAATAGAAAACATGATTGTGATTCGCGAAATATTATACAGGTGTCCGGGGAGGAAACGTCGAAACTTCGAAAATAAGCTCTTAAGACAATTCTAAACATATTTTGTCTAATAAACTACGTGGATATTCCGAATGGTTGAGCCGCAATAAGCACTCAAAAGTTGGTTTGAAAAAATGATTTTTAGGCAAAAATGTGCATCATGAAAGCATAGAAACACTTCCGAAACATGTAAATTGTTTATTATTTACAAAAGAAATGAATATATTTGCTCAAACAGAAAAATTAAGCGAGAAATAAAAAAGGAGTTGAATTGTGTAAATTAGGTGCTTTTTAATTTCTCTCTTAATTTTTATTTATGGATATATCCAGAGGTACAGAATAAAGGCGTATATCCTAAGAACTTAACAATATTTGTTAAAGACGTATTTAGCTTTTGGAGATATGGATTATAAAAATAAGCTAATGCATCAGAATCATTATTATAGTTCCTTTCTTACGCCGCAAAGGCTCTACACTTACTCTGTCAGTTTTACTCTTGAGTGAAGACTACAAAAGAATTAAAAAATGAAGCCAGATCGTAAGATGCACCGGAAAACCTTCAATAAGCCGAACATTTCGTGATGAAGTCTCCTAAAATATTAATCTTTAATAAGGTCTTGACTGATGAGATTGGAGCATAATATCTCAGGTTGAACTAAGTCAGTTGACTCACGGGTCCCATGCGTCGGTGTTTGAGCGGTGCCAGTCGACATATCATGCTCTCGGGATGGGGTTGAGATTAACCTTCCGGAGGGCGCGCGGCAGCACTCTGTGCTGCCTTTGTGCTTTTATTGTTCTAAAATGGAGTACCGCTATTTGACATGTCAGAGTGCTTCAGTATT
This sequence comes from Acheta domesticus, assembly GCA_031308135.1. Taxonomy (NCBI): domain Eukaryota; kingdom Metazoa; phylum Arthropoda; class Insecta; order Orthoptera; family Gryllidae; genus Acheta; species Acheta domesticus. The sequence goes on along the minus strand of JAHLJT010003656.1, from coordinate 26,509,516 downwards.
CTCACTTGGCAACTTTCTAAACGAAATGCAAAAACCTCCGTTCCGTTGCTTTCTCCCTATCAGTCGTAAAGAAGATTTGAAATTTAAAAAATGCTGACTGCAGCACTCCGTGCTCTACCGCGCCCACTCGTGTAAGTATTTTTAGTATTCCAAACGAACATTTTACATATTCAGATTGTTCATTTATAAGTATTTTCGATCACTGTACGCAAAATCAAAGATGTTGAAAACTGTTTTTTGTGGATTTTTTCCTATTACTTGTTGTCTTATTTTGTTTTTCTTTGCTGAAGGGCTGAAACAGACGAAGAAATCAGGAATTTTCTTGAGTTACTGGAAACTGTTTCATGAAAACCAATTGATGCTTTTCTTAATTTAAGGACAGTAACTGTTTCATTTAATTAATTTGTCTATTTAATAACAATTTTCTAGTTAATTTTTTTCTTTGTTATATTTTGTTTTGTTTTGTTTTCTAAAACAGTGTTGTTTTATTATTCTGTACCTAAAAAATCCATATTTCAGTGATTTATAAAATGTATTAACATTAAAAATGTAATGAATAGTTGTGAGTTTTTATACTTCCGTCTTCAACTAAATAATATACGTTTTGGAGGTGCAAAAAACTGTTTTCTCGAGAAAGAGAGAGAGAGAGAGAGAGAGAGAGAGAAAGAAAGAGAGAGAGAGAGAGTGCTCCTACGCGTCCGCTTATGTCAAATAGGCGCGCCCACCGGAAAGTTAAATCAAATTATTGCGTCCAGAGAAACTGGCCCTGTTTAGTGAACCCATGTGCTACGTAACAAATCTCATTTTGTTTCTAAAATTATATAGTTTTGAAATTTTGAGTTTCCTCGCGCATAAGAATATAACTACAATGTTGTAATCCCATAATGTCAATTGTAATTTAATGATATACATGTAATCTCTAATGTACAGTGTATATAGTCGCTAATGACCATATAAATAATATAAATAATATAATACTCTTTGCTAGTGTATAAATGATGTATGAGAATTACCAAGAAATTTGTTACTTTTTGATTAGTAATCGATGCCTAAAGTACGGAACAAACAATGTTATTACTTCAGAGCTCACTAAAACAACTCACCGACGTAATGGGTGACACCTCTGTGTGTTTCATATTATTCCACGTGGAGCAGATTTATTGATAGTAATAAAGATTCATTTGTAGATAGACTCGACCTACAAGATAGATAAAAACTCGCAAACCACTCTTTCAATAAAAAAATAGCTAATATATGATGCGTTCCACCGAGCACGAAGAAAGGTATACGAAGTGATGTGGTTTTACAATTAACTGTACAAGTATGTAAATAAGGATTTTACACTTACCCTTAATTTGAAGTTTACTCTGGTGAGAACAATAGGGAGGAAAATGAGCTGTTTGACGATCTTCCTAGAGGATCTTCTTCTTCGCTCCCGTGACAAGTTGAGTGAAAAGAATCGACACCTTTACTTGTGATTTGGGTTCATTTTTTTCTTCTACAGTCCTCCCAGGATTGTCCAATATTTCTTCAATTCGATTTTTATTGAAGGGATGTCTGCACTCTTATCTCCTTAATCTCTTAAGTTGACATCTCGTAAGTCGGGGTGTACTTAGCCGTGTCTGTATGCCAATGTCTCTCAATTCTTTCCATTCATTTGTGATGAGTTCCGTACTAGATTACCGAGCTGGGGCAAAGGGGGGGAGACTAAGCTTTTATGACCTCAGCTTGCCTGGGCAGACCAAAGTAGTGGTTCGTCTTTGCCTCCCATGTGTGGATGATGGCAGGATGATTATTAAGGGTGAATTAATAAGGTAGAAATAGCTGTGTGATCATGTATGGATGATCTTAAAATGGCATAATGGATTGTATGAGATTCCAACACTGCCTGAACTACGAAGGCAAGTTAATAAGTATTTCCATATTCGTTCTAATCGTCTGTAGGTAGACTGTACAGCTTGTGCACTTAGCAGACTTAAGATGGTATCGGGTTGCTTGTGGTGTATTTCACATTTATCACCTTACGCTCACTTGAATTGTTGCGACGTACACATGGCTGCACCACTCTCCGTTGGGACAAAAATAGGACAGGCTTTCGTAATCCGTTTTCGTGATTTGAATGTGTACCAAAAGCTGAAATTCTTAAAAGACTTTCAGCACAATGTCGGTGGAGTGTTTTTCCTTTTCGACGAGTTTACCAGTGGATTAAACCATTAAAAAGCATTCAAACAAGCATGCAGAATGAGAAAAGAGCTAGATATCCAGCCTCATCCACCACTGATCCCAATATTGAGCTAGTCCGTGTCCTGAGTCTGAATAGCCGATGACTGACTTTATGAAAAGTGGCAAACGATATGTTAGTCAGGTTTCGCACATGAGAACTCCGAGATGGATTCCAGAAAAACATACTTTTGTTGCATGAAAACATACCGCTGCCTAAACGTCTGCGAAACGCTGCACATCCACATACCGCTGTCCAAACTCCTCAAAATCTGTATTTCGAGGGGTCGGCGCATCCCGGATACAGTATCGATTTTGTCACGTGTAATTACAATATATTTGTATCTCTTAAAGATGCTTTAAGGGGTCAAAGGTTTGCCTCCGACCTGCAAATGAGGAAGGAGTGCATACATGACTTGCGGCTCAATCGAAACCTTATTTTTCCTGCGGATGTCGGAAAGCTAGTGCAATGATAGACCAAGTACTACCTTGATAAACATGGTGCCTGTGTTGAAAATGATCGTACTGTAAATTTTACACTCTTGTTGTAATCCATTATGCACACGGAGTGCAGTACCTACTTATTGACTTACCCTCGGACACACTGAAAATCTCCCTGCTTCACTCGGGTCTCGAAACAGCGGCTCTACTTCTTAAGCGATATATGTACTACGCTCATGTGCACCACGGTAGCCGGATTTCAATTCACAAACAGAGCTCTTGTTTCTCCTTCTTCAACTTAAGAGTTATTTTCACACTTTCGTTTTTTTTTAAGAAAAATGTTTTTCACAAGTTTTACTTGTGTGCTTTACAATGACAATGGCGACTAACCATCTAATGAAGTACGAATTAACTTAGTGTAAAAATCAGGGCGGAACCTAATAGGCGGGCTCTTTGCCTTAGGCCGTGTCTAGCAAATTGCATTGGCTGATTGATGCAAGTTTTATAGATCCCCCGTCCCTTCAAATAAGTTTTTTATTTACTTACAAATTCAACATCCGTGTTATATAAAGGAGTCGGTTTGGTTTACTTCATAAATCATTGAATTTAAAAAACGGAGAATTAAATAAAGTGAGGTTTGACATTTCATTTCTTTTCCTTGTTAGTGTCCACCACAGTGTAAGTGATCGTATTCATCCTAAATTTCTTTCAGGCTGCAAATCGTTTAGTTATTGACCATCAAAATCCATAGATTGGTTGAAAAGTCATGGGGTCGTTGAAGTTAAGGAAATTCGCAAACTCAGAGGTAAAAATCTGAACATTCTTCCCTGATTGTAGCTCTCATAAATGTAAAAAGAAGTTACTCTACGTTTCGTCTCAATTTTTCAAAATGATTTTAGCGCTACCGTAGAATTTGTGTTGAATTAATGAGGTGACATATGTGCACTTGTTGAAAGAAGCAGTAAGAAATATTACGTCTTAAATCAAGGGGATATTGCTTCATCCTTCAGCCATTATCAATGAATACGAAGGGGTCGGGAGAAGAAAGTGTTAACTCTCATTTCATAAATTCAAACCAAAGGTCTTAGAATATCTCCTAAAAACAAACATTATGCTTGAAATGCTAAATAATCGTTCATGGAACTACAGTAAGTAGTCAGTTTTAGAAAGCAGTCAGAACTGTATATAGAAAATAAGGCACATCTCATTGTTCTAAAAGTTCGTTTTTCTTCTGGCTGCCAAAAATTATAAACGTGTGGGTTAGCACTATGTTTCCCCGACCTCTTCATATATTAGCTAGTTCTAAAACATTCTTACGATATACTTTGATTTTGAAAAAGTAAATTTTAAAAAGAGTATAATTAGAAAAATAACTGTTTTCTGACTGTCTACAATCTTCCAATTGATAATGTAAATGCTTCATTAAATGTCTACATCACTGGCGGATTTTTATACAATTTTGTCAATCTCGGAAAGACTGAAAATGGTAGTCGTGTTTGCGGGTGTGGAAAAATAAACCTTGAAATCTTGAAATAATTTCAACGTTTCGTTTTTAAAAATAATTCAGTTGAGTAAAGGAAGCTTAAATGAGTGGGACACAACCGTAGTTGTCCTATTCACTTTCACCAAAAAAATAAATTTTATGAATATTCAACTACGAAATGATTGTTTGCGGCAAAGTGACAAGTAGGGACCAGATTTCAATACAAATGTGCATTTCCCCCCTGGAGTTAGAAAGTATGTTTTGAACCGACAGAACGAAGACTTCTAAACACGAAGTTTGCTGTATTCGTAAACAGTGATAGTATTAATTCAATCGTCCAAAACGTATTGTTAACGAAATTTCCGAGATGAATAAGACGTTCGCATTTACGTGGAGATACCAACGAATTTCCTTAACGTATATAGTTGCTTTCAGCATAATATAGCAACTACAGTGTGATGAAGACTTATATGATTTTGATTAATTATTAAAATAAACAAAAAATGTTAAACATTGTCTCAAAGATAATTGAAATTTCTTTCCAAAGACCTCCTTGTCATTTCTCTATCTACAGAAAGTTTCGTGTTCTTTCTCGGACTGGCAGAAATAATTTAAGATTAGGGGGTGATCATGCACTGGCTGTAGGAAAACTTTAGTGGCGGAAAAAAAGTTACTTTTTCTTAGGTCAATCCGTTAATTTTTTTGTGCTGCGTGGGATGATATTCATATTTTCGTCTGTGATAGCGTTGCTTTATGAACTCTGTTTAATTTGTCATAATTGTTTTTATTTATTTATTTTTTGCTTGGATTAAAATGCTTTTGACATGAGAGGTGCAGGTTTGGTCCGTGTTCCATCCACTTTCTTCGGTTCTTCGGTTTCAACATTCGGCTCCTGCCTGCACTTGTCTGTCCACCTTTGCAACGTGTGCCCATCAGCGTTCAACGTGTCAGTTGACGGAGTGCTGGCGTCACACTGTCCACGTGTGTAATGCACGGCATGTGACGAGCTGATAAAAAGCGAATCACATTGATACCACCAGAGGAGAGCCTTGGGGTCAAGTCCGTAAACTTTCCAGCGGTCGACCCACACTATCAACCAATTTCGCAAGGTGAAAGGGCTTTGAGCCCTCTAAATAGCGATATTGAAGACCTTTGACCGGTTCCAGTTGTGTTGGGTAAATCATTACGAGCGTAAAACATCATAACCAGCTGTCCATCCAGAAATGCAAGAGAAATAATGGGTAGATAGAGATAGATGGAAAATAATATTAAACAAATTCCCTAAATATGACACCTTTTTGAATATTTGTATAAGTTGTTGATATATTTGAAACACCATGGGCTCAGGAATATGTATTTTGTACATAATCTCCGAGTAATAACATATTTATGAAAAGTTGCCCTTGGGATGCAGTCGGTATATGCCCATGCAGTCGGACTATGTCGTTTGAGGAGGTAGGTAAACAGTCTAGGAAAAGTTGATCGCGGGATGCAGTCGGGCTATGTCTTTTTGGGAAGGTAGGTAAACGGCTTAGAAATTGATCGCGGGATGCAGTCGGGTTATTTCTTTTTGGGGAAGTATGTGAACGGCTTAGCAAAAGTTGACCGAGGTATGCAGTCGAGTTATGCATTATTGGGAGGTAGGTAAACGGCTTAGGAAAAGTTGGCCACGGGATGCAGTCGGGATATCCTTTTGGGAAGGTAGGTAAACGGCTTAGGATAAAGCACACGGGATGCAGTCGGGCTACGCGTGTTTGGGGACTTAGGTGAACGATTTAGGAAAGTTGACAACGAGATGCAGTCGGGCTATGCCTTTTTGAGGAGGTAGGTAAACGGCTTAGTTAAAGTTGTCCACAGGATTGAGTCGAGCTGTATATTTTTTGGATGCGGGGTAGGAAAGGTCGCCAGCAGGCTGCAGTGGGGGAATACGCCCATACAGCCGGGCTATGTCTTTTTGGTGTGCGGCGTTAGGCCAAGTCGCCAGCAGGACGCAGCGTGTAATTGCCACGCGTGGATGCACAGGGCGCCGGGTCGCTGGGGGACGACAGCTCCGGCCTGGGCCTGGAGACGCCCAGCGGCAGCGCGTCCACCTGCACGTCCGCCTCCGCCGCGCCCGACGACTTCTCCGCCGCGCCGTCCTCCGAGGGCGACGAGGACGACGAGGAGGAGCACGACGCCACGGAGCGCACGCCGCTGCACGCCGCGCGCCCGCTCGCCGTCGCCATCGTCCCCGCCAAGCAGGTGAGCGCGCGCACTCCACTCCACTCCGCTTCAACGAGCCCGCACGCAAAACGAGACGCAGGTCCGTGACGTGACGCGGAGTGACTCATGGTGACTGTTTTTTATTACTTAATTTAATTACCGAATAGATTTGTTTTCCGTTTCTCTCAAGACTTGAACTCTTTACTTGATGTTTTTTAGCTTGTATGCTAACAAGTTTTCCTCTCCTTCTGTTTTTTAGGAATTCAAAAATACGTACGCAATTTTAGCTTCTTCGAACCCTCTCTTAAACAATTAGTAATACTTATTAACATTTCACTGATTAAAACAAATTCCCTCTAATTGTCTTCCATACCTAACTTACGAGTCAAACAATATTTTCTCTAAATGTAAATCTCATATCTCATAAAAATAAATTTCATAGTGGTCAATCTGAAATATTTGTGACTAATTTTTAATGCCTCCCAAACGTGATATAAATAAACTTAATCATACAAATGCTGTGAGAACATTTCCTGTTCTATTAACTTCTTCCTCCCTCGCTTTCACTCTTGCCTCCCGTGTGAGAAACCCTTCATCTAATTGCTTACGTATTTCTCATTGATTGATCTCCTTTTTATCACAAAATAAATTTTAATAAAAATTTTTGAAAGTGGTCAGGCGGAAGTGAAGGCTAAGCCCTGAGCCTCGCCACCAATATAGACTATTTATTTATTTATTTGTTTATTTATTTAGTGTCTGATAACCACTGCTTATTGGATCTGCGCACGAGCGCGGATCCTCACCATGAGATCAGAAACTCACCATGAGACACCCTGCGTCAAGTCAGGGACCTGCGTCTCATTTTGTGGCCGCGTTAATGGTTCACACCGGGAAAGGGGCTCAGGGCATCTACTGATGCTACTGCAGTACCTCAGACCGGGATGTTCTAGTTCCAACGATGATAGGATTTTCGACACTAGCTTGTCAGCAAGGTCGAATTCAGTGGCTGTTTAGAGGAGAATTCTAGCGGCCGGCTCCTGTGATCGGTAGTATTCCTTGGTTTCTCTGATCAACACCAGGCGTATGCCGGAGCAGCACCCTAACAAACGGGCCACGGACCGCACGCGATCTTTCCTTCCTTGTCCTATCCTCGCCCTTTACACACACACACACACACATTTACCTACACTACTCTACCACACATGCGGGGAACCCGGTCAAGAGCTTAGAGCTTGTCCTGGCTGGGGTTGTGACCCGCTAGTTGGAGATACCTGGTTGGGGAAATTCCCGGTAGCGGACGGTAGGATGGTGCCGGATCTTACCGTCCAGGGGGGAAGATCACACACCTCTTGGAGAAATCACGGAATACTACCGCTCAGATCTCCCGACCGCTAGAATTCTCCGTCAAACGGGTTGAATTTGACCTCGCTAAGTAACTAATGTCGAAAATCCGCCGTTTGGAGTTCGAACTCTAGAACTTCCCGGTCAGAGGCATTATAGAAATAACGACAATGCTGGCTCTCAGCAAAACTCACCCTGACCTTCGTACAATGATCTCTACTTCTCTAATTAATTTTTAAACTAAATAAAAATATCGGTACAAAAATGATTAATTTCAATTGTTCTAGCATTATTAAAACGTAATCACACATACTTGCGGAAAGCTTTTTTTTTTTTGCGATTGTGCATATTCTTACTCGATGAAGAATATTACAACTGTCTTGTTAAATTTTTCAATCTAAAGACCTCATTTCCTTGTTTACAATTCTGTGATCATTTTCTGTGCACGAAGTAGACTGTATTTTGTCAGCTTGGTGAAATTGAACGAATGACGTACATCGAATGGAATTGTCTATGTATTTGTATGTTTCACAGAAAACCAGTCAATTTATTGAACTAGTGTATTTTTAACTCCGACGACTCTGCACGAAATCGGAAAATTAGCTTCCTATTATAGACCTGGTTGATGTTTCGATCTAAAAATATCTGCTTTTAGCGTGATATTGGAAGAAATATTTTTAGACCTTCATTTACTGTCGTGTTTCGAACTTCAATCGGTAGATTTGTAAACAAAGTACCTAGTTTGACAGAAAACAGTGTATTTTCCAAGTCCATTGTTGTACTTTTCCAAGTCAATTGTGGTACTTTTATCCAGCGATTCTTGACAAGTCGATTTCATAGATTGGATTTTTAGGTCATTAATTTTTCCGCAAGTATATTCTCTTGCTTAAAATCGTATTTCAGATTTGTCAGTCCGGGAATCACGTCAGCACATCAGTGGAATTAGCACTCGATTTATTTAGGTATCAATTAAGTATCACCTTCAGGCAGTGGTTGATTTATTTCCGACACACCCAGGGGAAATTATGAGAACCTCTTTGAGAAAGTTGATAGTATTATGAATGAATTTGGAGTCCATGCGATATACAAAGTAAATAAATTTTAAGCTGTGAAATGCGGTTTAAATAGTAATAAAATGAACCTTTATATAACAAGAAAATATATTTTACGACAGTAAAACACACTACCACAAGTTCTCCACTCTTTTAAAATCTCAGTTTCGTTGAAATGTGAATTAATTTAATGATAATTACTCTGAAGTTCGTGTAGAAATAACGCCTGCGCATTATTTTAAATTTAATGTCCAGGTCATTCGAGTGGAGATGAAATACGTAAAAAATAAAGTCAAATAAAACGGAAATATACACTTTCATTTATCACTTTATTAACGTTTATATTGCATTTTTCTGTAAATAGTGAGTGTCGGTAAAAATGAGTAATCTCATATTAATTTCTCTCTTTTTTAGCTCAGTTCTGAGGAATTTTAACGTGTTTCGAATTGATGACAAATCGTGGACTTGATGCCAAGAGTGCGTTGGTTGAGAAGATGTAGGAATTTGGGCTTGCACTAAGTGTGCGCATTAATGTGTGTGTGTGTGTACGAGTGAGCAGAGAGAGAGAGAGAGAGCGTACGTGTGCGCGCGCGCACGTGAGCAGGGGTGTTTGTGTGCGCAGTGAGTAGGTGTGTGCGTGTGTGTGTGGAAGGTGGAGTGAGCAGGTGTGTGTGTATATGTGTGAGCGGGGGGGGCGGATGCAGGCGTTTGGAGGCCGCGGGAGGTCGTCCTTCTTCTTCCTTCACGGAAAGAACTCCCACCGCCAAGGGGTTGGCGCAACCGTCCCACTCCTGTGTCCCGTCCCGTCCCGTCCGGCGGCGCGGGACGGGGCGGGGCGGGGGCGGGGCGGTTCAGGTTCCGAGCGCGTGTTTTCGCCGTGCGCAGGCCGCCCCGGACGCAGAAGCCGCCACCGCCGCCGCAGAGTCACCGCGCAGCACCGCCAGCCAGGGCGCACCCCGGGCCCGCGCATCCAGCACGCGAAGCGACGGCAGCGGCAGCGACAGCGCCAGCAGCGGACGGACCACCTACTCGGGCGACCTGGAGGCCGGCGGCATCGCGGCCGGCAAGGGGAAGGTGCCCGACGGCGGGTGGGGTGGGTGGTGGTGGCGGCGTCGTTCGTCATGAGCATGATCGCCGACGGCATCTCCTTCTCCTTCGGCCTGCTCTTCGTCCGCTTCCTCGCGCACTTCGAGGACAGCCGCAGCAAGACGTCGTGGATCGGCAGCCTCTTCATGTCGGTGCGTAAGCCCCTCTCTCGCCACCGGCCAGCCGGCGAAGGCGGCCGCGGCGGCGGCGACGGCGGCGGCGGCATCACCCCGACCGTCCCCGTGCCGCGCCGCGCCGATCCACCCGCACCGGCTCACCCCGGGTGACGCTCGCGCACGCTGGCGGACCGTGTGTGAACCAACGACCACCCGCTCCAGCTTCTAGTTACGGTTGCCCTGAGCCCTTCCTTTCCCCGTGTGTCGCTAGCGCTCGCTGTGTGGACCAACGATAGCCTTTCATAGGTCCCCACTCCACATCGCCAGCCTACTCCACCCAGAAGATTTTGTAGTTAGCTCGTAAATTCCCGTCTCGGGATCCCGTTCTTACGCTTACTTCCCACATTAGCATTCGAGTGTTTCTTTTTTTTTTTGTGAGGTTATGGCAGACGATGTGCACTTGACTGGTATGTCGCTCCGAAAGTCCGCGACTTTTCCAAAACAAAACAAAAATAATTGGCAAGAAAAATCATTGGTCTATGAATGAAGATCTCCAAAGCCAAGAACGAAAATCCAGTTGTGAATCAAGAAGCGCGTGCCAATGCTATGCAGCGTTTTCTTCGAAGTTTTTTGCGTTTTGTTTGAAGTGATCGAAGACTTTCCGGCATACTTGTCTCAAGTGCATTTGTAAGGCCAGCACCTGCAAACAGGTAGGTATATTTTCTGAACAGCAACGATACAGTGGTTGTAGTTTGATTGCAGCGTCAGTCTGTATTTCGTACGAAAGGGTTGCTGGACGTGGACAGAAAGTGCAACATTAAGCAAAATTCTAGAGAAAATCCGAGAGTGAAGATCTTTCCTGCATGTGTTATTCAAATAGTTGCTTTAGCAATCCGACAGTATGGAAAATTTACGGTATAATAAATGACAGTAGCAATACGTAACAAGTGTATGTCCTAGGGAAGTATATACTAATCAACATTGAGAGAACAATTTCTGATAAATTTATGTCATTTCGAATACTATTTCTTTCCTTGATGCTACAATGAATTTGTTTTTAGCTTATTATTATTTTCAGCCAGTGCGTCTCTTTGCCAGTTTGACCATAACGAACGATGCTTTTCGTGTAAATGTGATTCACAAAAATAGGAATATCTAAATATTTTAACATCGGTGAGACAAAACTATTTTATTTCATAAAGACAACACTTCATTTTCATACAAAAAGCGAGTAGTTGAACAGTATATTGAGGAACACTGAAACTTATTTCCATTTTAACATACTGGTATGTTGTGTGTTAGGTAGTGTTTTCGAGCTACACTTTAAAGAGTTTCGGAAATGTATCTTAGGCAAGTGTGGAAATTTGACTTCTTGTGTAGATTATATATTATACGACAAGGTCAGTTCGATGTTTCCACAGAAATCATCGCCAGCTTTCACCTAATGTCCCAGAGGGTTGCTGATCGGGAATTGCATCGGATAATACACGATATTAATCTCAGATTCTTTGACAGCGAAATGGAGGGGAGAGATCTTATGTGTAAAGTGAACGATCCATCACATCTCAAACTGTGCACCCTTTACTGTGTTTATATCGTGAGTGATAGTGAATCACGACCATACCGCGAGACGATTTTCCGGTTTTCTGTTTTCGATGAACTTTGTGGGTTTCATAAGGTGACTAAATGACCTTGAATGCAGATTGTGACACGACAGACAACTACATGTTTTTTGACACCGAAGAACTATGTCGTCATAATTATTATCAGTCAGGTGTTTGTTAAATTGAAGACAACTCTAATAAAAAAACGATTTAGTAGTTTCAAATAAACCAGTTATGTGTAAGAGTGGTTCTATTAGCCAGACATCCTTTCGAGAGGTCATAGAGAATCTTGTCCAAGATTAGGACAGTAGCTTGTAAAAACGTGTGACAAATCGTAAAACATCTCACCCAATCATCTGTATACGTCGATTGCGACGTCGTCTAATAACATGAATCTGAATTGAAATTTCCTAACTTAAACGAGTGAACTCGGCGACTCCCTATTAGGAATAGACGTTACCATGTATACTCTGTGTAGTTAGTGTTCATGTACATTTGAGAGGGTAGAAGATTTATGTAAAGACCGGTATAGGCGGTACAGTTTTCTTGCAGTTTGGACGTACAGAAAATGTGCAGTCAAGTCTGCACGATTTGTGCATGAAAACTTTTGAGCATGTTCGTAATTTTTCCTGCCGACAGCTTACAGTTTGACTCAAGCGCCTTTAGCGGCAGAATAACAGATTTGTTTACCCGACGCAACGGTCATTGCAATTGTGTGAAGTGATTTTATGATAAACTACCTCTTTCCCTACTCCCGCCTTCCTATTTTTCTTCTTTATTCTCCTTATAGTAAATTTATACTTAATAAAGATCAAAGCCAGTATGCACGCACAGAAATTCGCCTCTGAAAGTTTTCGGACGACGCTATTCAGTTGCTTCCCGGGAGACATCCTAGCGGGTTTTCATAAACGTACAGACCGTGTATGCTTGGCTTCTGGCTTTTATACTTCTAGTTTGGGATATTGAAGTTTCTGTCCAGAAACTGTATGAGAATTCCGAACAAAAACTGTATGGTGTATACCGGCTAGGGTGGCCTACTATTTTGAAAAGGGTAGAATTTTATCTACCTCCCGGAAATTGATTTAGAATGTCAAAAAAATGAACCCTGATTTTTTTCAGTTTTTTCAAAGCAAAATAACCCGTGCCGGGAAGCAGTTAAAATTTAACACTGGTTTTAAATGAGCTTTTCGGACAATAATAGACTTTCGAACATAACTTTTAGAAATTTCTTTGTAAAATTATGAAAGTTAGTATACTTACGTTTTTGGGGTCGCTGATCTCGAGTTTGCAATCTGTCAAAAATGAATTTCACCTTTTTCGAGTCGCTGAATTCAAATTTGCTGTGAAAAATTTATTTTAAAATCCTAGAAAATGACAACACATAATTGTATTTTATTTTAAATGGTTATGTTCGTTTTAAAATGATGACATTTTTGACAGCTAGGACTGTCCAAAATGAAATTCCGAGCTCAGCAATCCCTAAAACGTAAGTTTACCAAGTTTCGTATTTTTACGAAGAAATTTCTAGAAGTTACTTTCGAAAGTCTATTATTGATAGAAAAGTCCATTTAAAACTCGTGTTAAATTTCAGCTGCTTACCGGCACGGGTTATTTTGCCTGAAAAAAAAAAAAATCTGAAAAAAATCAGCGCTAATTTTTTTGACATTCTAAACCAATTTTCGGGTGGAGGCCGATAAAATTCTACCTTTTTCAAAATAAGGGCCACCCTAATACCGGCCTTAGGCCTCATTCACAATGCAAACTTAAACGTAAACGTAACGTGGCAGCAAAACCTAGAAATGAATTATTAAACGAGACAATTCACAATGCTCTGACGTAACCGTAGACGTAAGTCTGTAAACTTAAGAGTTGACAAGCTCCGAGCTTTTACGTTAAGTTTACGTCGGAATTCTACCGAAGACCAATCAGAGAGCAGCGTGGAAGGTCGATTTCACATTGTGTTCAATTAGTTTGTGGTTATGTCATTTTGATATTGTAATGTAGGGAACTACTTTACAAGAGGTTTTGATGCGTGTAGTGAATTCAAAGTAAGAATTTTGGCTAATTTTGTTGTGACTTTAACGTGCATGACGAATAAACTAATTAATTATGTTCGACAAATTACGCGTGAATTTCATACAAGAGAATTCGTGTTTATAAAATAAAGGAAATGCGAAATAAAGACAAATCAATAGGAAAGTCGAAGGAACAGCTAGAAACTATGGTGGAAAGACGTTTGCTAGAAACGAATCGATCAAGATTCAGGACGTTGAATTCTGATTGGTTCAGGCGAAACTTGCGTTCCAGCTAACGTTCGTCGTTGTGAATGCTTGTTTTTACACGTAAATTTTACGGCTAAATTTGCAGCATTACGTGACGTTTACGGTTGCATTGTGAACGATGCCTTACGGAAACTGCGCGAAGGGGTTAACGGCGGCAGTTGAAGAGATGCGCTGGCGGTGTACGCAGGTGCCGCTGATGTCGGGCCCGCTGGGGTCGGCGCTGGTGGACCGCTACGGCTGCCGCACCATGACCATCGTGGGCGGGCTGGTGTCCGCGCTGGGCTTCGTGCTGAGCGCCGTCGCCAACTCCATCGAGATGCTCATCGTCACCTTCGGCATCATCGCCGGCCTGGGCCTCGGCCTCTGCTACGTCACCTGCGTGGTGAGCGTTTGGCTTTTTATGCTTCCCCCTCACAGTAGCCCTCTGAAGGTGCGAGTTTATTTATCCAAAGCGACTGTTAGTAGTAAAACACAACGAACGAACGAACGAACGAACAATTAGTTCCTGAATGAACGAACGAACGAACAATTAGTTCCTGAATGAATGAACGAACGAACGAGTGAATGAACGAACGAACGAGTGAATGAACGAACGAACGAACGAGTGAATGAACGAACGAACGAGTGAATGAACGAACGAACGAGTGAATGAACGAACGAACGAGTGAATGAACGAACGAATGAGTGAATGAACGCACGAACGAGTGAATGAACGCACGAACGAGTGAATGAACGCACGAACGAGTGAATGAACGCACGAACGAGTGAATGAACGAACGAAAGAATGATTGCAAACGTCGTGTTGACAGGTGAGCATCGCCTTCTGGTTCGACAAGCGGCGCGCGCTGGCCACGGGCCTGGCGGCGGCCGGCACGGGCTTCGGCACCTTCGTGTACGCGCCGCTCACCAACCTCTTCCTGGTGGAGTACGGGTGGCGCGGCGGGCTGCTGCTGCTGGCCGGCACCCTGCTGCACATGTGCGTGTGCGGCGCCGTGATGCGCGACCCGGACTGGTGGGTGGCGGAGCAGGCCAAGGCGGCGCGCGCTGAGGCCAAGGCGGCGGAGGCGGCGGGCGCCGGCGGCGCGTCCACCGGCGGCTCCTCGTGCGCGGGCGGCTCCTCGCTCAACGACGGCGGGGACCCCGGGCTGGAGGAGGCGCGCCGCATGCTCAAGATGGGCCGCTCGCCCGAGTACGTGCTGGCGGCGCTGGCGGCCAACGGCCACGGCCCCGCCCACCCGCACGCCCCGGCGCCCGCCCTCGCCAACGGCCACTGCTGCAGCTCCGTGCTCAACCTGCCCACCTTCGTGCGACAGGACGAGACGGTGAGGGCGGCTGCTTATTCATTTTTATTTATATTGGTTTTTATTTATATTGTTTTTATTTATTTGTTTATTATCATTACGTATTACGCTCTAAAACTGTCCCGAAGAGATATATTGATCCCCACGTTACCCGTTAAAAGTTGGGATCAACATAATCCATATTTGACTCATCCAAAATAAAGAAAAAAAAAATATGAATGACAATTCAAACGATGGCCAAATGTGTTCGTAGAACAATAATACAAGGAAAGTAGGAGGAAGTGCAGTACCTATTTCTGATAATTTCTGATAATGAGCGAATCTGGTTAATTACATGATTAGTCGATTAGTATCCACATGAACAACTGCGAACCATACTTCAGACGAATACCGGACGAAGTTTACATTAATCAATGCAAGGTGGCTTGGATAGGCGAAGTATGTTATGATGACAAGGAATAGCTGATATGTGATAAACAGGAATTGGGCAGCTAGTGCGAAGTTTCTAAAGTTAGAAAGAATCAAGGTGTATACTTCTAAGTTCTACCGTGTCAACCGTACATTTCTAGGAGTTTTTTCACGAACCACCAATCGTGACCTCACTGTTCCTCACGTGCCCCTTTGCCACGTATTTACCAGCAGTCAACGAGGCTCCAGACCCGTGTTAACGCACGGGCTCGACGGGCCCGGGCCCAGAGCCCATACTGCTCAAGGGCCCCCGACAGTTCTTAGAAATATTTAATGCTAAATTTTTCAACAAATAAAATAAAAGGCGTATAAAAAATGATTAATGATTAAACTATAGGCAAAAAGTTGGCATAACGGAGTGATGTATCTCACATCATTGGATAATATTTACAATATGGAATGTTGCTGGTTGATGCGAGAATGTCACTCGGTGATGATATATTTGTTTTTTTTATCAAAACTTGTCTTTAAGTTCGGGGTAGGATTGGTGAAAGTGAGAATAGAGGGCTCCCAAATTAACTTGGGCCCAAGGGCCCCCCAAAGTTGTGAATACGGCCCTGCGAGGCTCTGGACTTCATCCTTTGCAGTGAACCTAAAACAACATTGACTGTGTGCAAAGCATAACTTCCAATGTATTTTTACGCCAAAATACGCCTTGCGAACACACAAGACGCCTCGCGCTCGGACAGTCCGCTTACTTCAGCCCGCGTCCTGAGGCTGATACCAGCATTAGCCGGATGAAGTCCACAATGGCCCGTCCATCTTCCTTCGTGCAGCTTTATCTCCACGTCAAGCCAATGTGCAAATAAACAGTGTAACTCTAGCACTTTTCCTCGCGGGAAATTCGAATCTCTCATCCGCGTGCCCAGTTTCTCGGAGTCACGTAGTGACGTGACTCTAGTGAGGAGATGGATTCCGTGGCCCGCATGTCCTCCGGTTGGGCTTTTGACTTCGAAGTGGCAGTGCCCACTTTATAATAATAATAATAATAATAATAATAATAATAATAATAATAATAATAATAATAATAAAAAATGCCTTTATTAATGGCGAGGCTCAGGCCATAGGGCCTGCTCTTCCGCCTAACCACTCAATCTACATTAATACAGAGAAATAATATTTTAAGAGGGGGAGGGCCAGCTGTACATTTACATCTGGGAGAGCAAAACTAGGGACCACCCCGGCATACGCCTTAAGCGATTGAGTAAACCCAGAAAACCTCAATCAGGATGGCGGCTAAAGGCCGAACATTTTAAAAACAAAGAGAGAAGTGAAAGAGTGGAAACACAGATGGAAATGAAGAAGAAAGGCCGAAAGAGAAAGAAGAAAGGAGAGAGACTAAAAGGGGGGACAACTGTACATTTATGACTGGGAGTGCAATACAAGGGACCATCCCGGCGTACGCCTTAAGCGATTGAGTAAACCCAGAAAAATCTCAATTAGGATGGCGGCTTAGGGCCGAACATTAATAAAGCAGAATATATACACAGTAGAGAAAGAGAAGAGAAAGATGTTCGGAGGGGGGCGAGTCATAACGAAAAAATGGGGAAGTTTGTGAGCAAAGGGAAGGGAGAAGAAGCGAAGAAAAGGAGGAAGAAAAAGTAGGCGGAAGACGTGAAGTTATTCCAGAGACGTTACATCAAGGTACATTCGGTTTACATGAGCATTTTACATAAGTATAAAATCATTTTTAACAACAGGGGAGTACAATACATTATAGGCTAATAATAACAATACACTTTACTGAGTGTACTGAGGAGGGACCTGTCCGAACGCAGGGGCGCGTTAACGACTCCGGTGGTAACTGGAAAGCTGGCAAGCCTCGAGCTAGAGAAGCGGCCCCACAGTGGTTGTGGGCAGATATTTTCATCGCGTTTCAGTGTATACGGACACCAAGCCACTGGTGTAATTGTGCACCTGCGGGAGCAAGGATGAGAGGTACGGTCAGCGTCCCGCACCAGAGGCGTAACTTCCCTCCCTACCTTGCTAAAAAACAAGATTACCGGGATTGCATACTGCCTGAGGGTTACACCGCTTTGCAGAGCCTACGTAACCCAGCAGAACGGTACCGTGTGACACCCGTATCCTCCGATGGAAGCGGGATTATAGCAGAGGCTTGTGTCGTAAAAACTTCTCAAAAATTCTCAAAAATGTTGTTACCGGGCAGCAAATGATGTCACTGCAGCGCCTCTGACCGGGAGCTTCTGGGGTTCGAGACCCGACGATGGCACGATATTCGACACAGATTACGTAGCTGTCTGGAGGAGAATTCCAGCGACCGACTTTTCTGATCGGTAGTTTCCCGTGGTGTCTTCGATCAATACCAGGCGAATGCCGGAACTGAACTCTACCAAACGGTCCATGGACCGTTGGCGACCTTTCCCTCCCATTCGTTATCCTATGTTACCCCTTGCACACAGTTACACTTACACACGCTACACTACCGCACTTGCCAGGAGACTGGGCGGGAGCTGCAAGACTTGTGGAGATAATTGAGACGAACATCTTAAGAGAGCCTGTATGTAAATTGTATCAAAGCTGCCCTGTGGGTGTTTAATGATTGCCAGTTGGCAACCCTTACTATGTTGGGGGATTCTTCATGTTCCATTGTCCGAAAATTCAGAGTACAAGACGGTAGATCGGCAGAGTTCCAAGTTAAATGTAAATGTTTGGCAACACAACCATGCGGCCTTGGGGCGCTGAAGCACCGAGAGAAGAAGTGAAGCATTTTAACGAAGTTCTTTGTCTCGTGTTGTTGCCAAACGAGTGTGCGAGTGGATTTTTTTCGAGGCTTTGTTTACGTAACTAAGTTTAGACACATGCACGTGTTAAACCCGCTCTAATAATCATTGTTTACCAACATTTAATGTAGTGTGTTTCAATTATGTGTCAAGTGTACGTGTAATAAAGTTTTCGGAGAATAATGTGAAATGGGAGAAAAGTTTCCTGTTCCTTCTAATTCATTTGATTTACACAGACGTTCTTATGTTCATATTTCGTTACGTTATTTATTACTGAATCGTTAACGCATGCTTGTGAAAGAGTGTAGATCTAGTTTTTGCAGCATACATCTAATTTTCCTTTACGTTCCATAGCTGTTGTTTTGCCGTAGACATCTCATATCACTAATATGATAAATAGGGAGCAGATTTCTATGATTTTGCATATTTTTGTCCGTTGCTTCAGAACATAGCTAAGTGAAATTTCTTGACATTTGGATAGAATAGGATGTTATGTAGATTAATATGTTAGTACATATTTGGCAGATTTTTCCTATTGGTGCATATTCGTGTAATAATATAGACGCATACTTTGCATACTTCGTGAAAATAGAGACTAATTTATAAAACGTTTCTTCTCTTTAAAGAATCTATTTATTTGTGAGCGTTCATTGATTCGAAAGAGCTAGTCACAGTTTGCGTTTTTGTGTTTGCTATAGATGATAAAATACTTGTGCAAATGAAGGATATTTCTTGAGAACATATTTTTTAAACCAGTCAGAAGAAATTCAAAAAGACATACAATGTACTTCACTAAGGTGAATATTTATTTTAATTATTTTTCTCGCGAAATACGGTAGATTATATATTTTTAAGCAAACATGCTTCTCCTGAATTTTATCAAGAAAGATTTATAGAGGAAATGAAATATTGTTAATTATAGTTGCATATGAAAGTACATATTTCAGACGTTTTAGGTCATAAATGCATATTTTTAAAAGCATATTTGAAGATTTTTTATGGAATAAAATTCCTCTCCCTAATAATAAGTATTTTACTTGCATTGGTTTGTATATGTAGAATTTTTCTGAAGCTACAACATCTTTATTTCCGATGATCTGAGCATATGAACATTAAATTGGTATATCATGGAATAAATGCCGTCAAATAAATTCCCGAACAAATTATGCAAGACTGCAGAGAACAATGTCAGAGTAGGTAATACTCGTTCACATATAAACCTGAAACTTTCGATTCTCACAGCTGTCCATCTCTCTCTCTCTCTCTCTCTTGCATGACGTAATAGGGCGTGTGTTGCATTCACAACAGTGTTCGTCTCGTATGCGTTCTTCGTGAATGCATGTTCAGCGCAATAGCTGTCATACATTTTTATTTGACGTAAGGTTGCGTAATCTATAAATAAAACTTCCGTGGACTTGTATGAGGGTAGTGTGAGAAAGCGGTTTTACAATAGTTGGATGCAAATAGTGGCAACATTTTTACGATTCGTTTGATTAATTATTTCATGTTTCTGGGCGCGACAATGGCTATGGTTATTAGACCAGTAAATGTAGTGCATGTTTTAATCACGAGAGGTGGCGGTTATCCTTCCTCTGGTTGGGGAGATCTAGCGCCGACCTACACATCAGCTTGCGGGGCTTTCCACAACCAGGTATCTCCAACCAACGGGGCACCGCCACAGCCGGGACAAGCTCTAAGCTCCCGGCATATCTCCCGACGTGTGTGGTAGTGTAGTGCCTATAAGTTTGCATCTAAGAAAGGGATGAAAATAGAACAATGTAGAGGAAGGAAAGATCGCGTGCGCGGTCAGTGGCCAGATTGTTAGGTACTGCTCCGGCATTCGCGTGGTGACATGACGCGACATTGATGGGAGGAACCACGGAAAAGTACCGCCCAGAGCAGCCAGCCACTAGAATACTCCTCCAGACAGAGGGTGAATTAAACCTATCTAGCTAGTGTCGAAAATATCTGTCGAGACCCGAACCCTAGGACCTCCCGGTCAGAGTCACACCAGTGTCTTCAACTGATGTCCTGAGCCATCTAAGCGTGTATTGTACAATTCGTTGTAAGCTTTATTTATGGATTATAATTTATTACATTCCTTCAGTGCAATCGCCTCCGCCGTCTCTATCAGAGCCTACCATAAGGGAAGTAGGCGTCATTCACAGATAGCCCGTCCATCTGTCCACGACCGCTCAGTGCTGAAATCATTCTCACTCTAACGGCGCCCGTAAAGTGGTTCCTTAATTTTAGAGATAAGGTCCTAATCGCAGGAACCCACACGGAGTGAATTCGCTGGATCTTCCAGTGTCTTCCACTGCCAGTTACGCAGGAACTCTTTCACAGAGTTAGCCGTGTGACACCGTGCATTGTGGTGAAGAATAATGGCAGTTTCGTGCCAAGACGTGCTATCACTTTCTTCTGATTGCGAAATGAAGATGATGTTGCAAGAAGTAGCAATAGCAATAGTTGAATTTATTAATGGTCTTGCACAGCCAAGAGCTACAGCAATCGCCCGATCTTCTGCGCATGCGCATTTCGAGTTTCGCAGCAATTTTGTGCATCTGCGCAAGAGCAGAATATCGAAATTGTACTCGATAGCTCTATGCTATACCGTGAAATGTCCCTACTTTGTTGAATCTCGCCATGATGAACAGACAAGGGTCAATTGTTGAGCATCGTATCCGGCATTAGCTAATGAGCTTCATGCACTATTTTGCGCCTCAATAGCAGGAAATTTAAATGTAGCCAAATACCAAAATCACATTATTACGATTCATTGAAAAAGATATATGAAGTATTTTAAAAAGATATTGCATATTTTATTTCAATTACATCTTCATCGTGTTACTTTTTCGTTGAAAATTGTCACTTCATGCCTTTTCAAAATGTTTTTCAACACTTCCTGCTCTCCATGCAACATAGCGGCGAGCATTTGGTCTTTTGAAACAAAATGCCCGTGTTGTGGCCTCGTGGTTCGTGACTGTTGCTGTGCAGAAAGAACAAGTGCAAAAACAACCAATTTTTTTTATTTAAGGTCGCATCAACTACTAGATCATTAGCAACCACTATTGGATGTAAGGTTATGATATGCGGATTAAACAATATTGTGATGATAGGGGGTGAAAGGGCGAACATACAATTATGCCCGAGGCGGGACAAAATAACGCAGAAAACGACCGGAAATCAACCTCGCAATTCGGAAAACCAGTCTTGTTCGATCTATCTACTTCGATCTTATTTCGATACTCGATTTTGAGTTAACTTATTGTGGGTAGTACGTAAGCATTAGCTCAGAAGCTTAAAACTTGCAAGCTTGCAAGTCTTACGTGTTATGCCTATGGGAAGGCATTGTGAATGAGTCCGTATATGGACGTGGTCCTAACCTTTGTTAATACCATGCTTATGTTTATGCTTGCATTGTGAATGGGCCTTTACAACGCCACCTGTCCGTCATTCGCAGGTGCCGGTGGAGGTGCTGGAGAAGCTGAGCGCCAACCAGCGGGTGCTGCGCGCGGTGCTGGACAAGTGCCCGTCGCTGTTCCCAGCGCGCAGCCTCAGCGACAGCGGCCCGCTCGGCGCGCTGCCGCCCCCGCCCGCCGCCAACGCCGCCTCCAACGCCGCCCCCAACGGGCGCGCCCGCGGCGGCAGCGAGCGCCGAGCGCAGACCGCCGCCCCCGGCGCCCTCGCCCTGCCGGCGCTCAAGCGCGCGGCGCGCTGCGGCGTGGCGCAGCCCTCGCACTACCTCAAGGGCATCCGCGTGCACAGGTCAGTTGCCGAGCTGCCCGGAAATCTGGGACAACCGTGGGGCGGCCGCGGAAAGTGAACAAAGAATAAACAAGGCGGAAGAGCTTCTCCGCAGGGGCAGGCCGCCGTCTGCGGAACCCGCGGTCAGTTCCCGGCGTTCTCCCCGCCCCGTCCTTGCCCCGTTCCGTCCTTGCCCCGCCCCGCCCTTGCCTCGTTCCGCCTTTGCCCCGTCCCGTCCCACCCCGCCTTTCCCCGCCCTTGCCCAGTCCCAGCCCTCCCTTGCCCCTCCCCGCCCTTGCCTCGTCCCGTCCTCGCCCCGCCCCGCCCCGTCCTCGCCACGCCCCGCCCCGTCCTCGCCACGCCCCGCCCCGTCCTCGCCACGCCCCGGTCCGTCCTCGCCACGCCCCGTCCTCGCCCTAACCCCGCTCCTCCACGCCCCGACACGACCCGACCCGACCCGAAGATCTCAAATAGTCTCCCGACCCGACCCACCCCTTCACTGGGGGACTGCTTTCTGCTTTCAAGGGACTGACTATTTTGTGTTTCTGAACAGTCAACTGCTATTGAAATTAGCCCCTTTAATGGAGGGTATGTTATATCCTGCGAGGTGCGACATTTCTTCACATGTGGAACCAGATATCTGGCGCTGACGTGCATGTCAGCTTTTTGAGATTTTCCCCTCCAGCTATCTCCACCAATGGGATAAGTCAGGACGTACTCTAAGATCTCAAATAGTTTCCAGACGTAAGTGTGTGTGTCTGTGTGTGTGTGTGTGTGTGTGTGTGTGTGTGTGTGTGTGTGTGTGTGAATAAGGGGAGATAATAGGAGAAGGAAGAGGAAGAAAAAATCTTGCGCTGTCCGTGGCTCGTTTGTTGGCTGCTCTAGCATTTGCCTGGTATTGACCGTTCAGAATAACCGACCTCTAGAATTGTCCTCCACACAGTGGCTGAATTCGTATTGTTCAGGCTATCCGCGACGAGCCGCGTCTCTGTCGTGGTGGCTGACATTTCGGCCAAAATGCTGTGTCCTTTTTCAGAGCCCACCACTCCACCCAGGCAACCTTATTAACCCTTCTCAATATAATAGGCTGAGGAAAGACGATGGCTTTTTACTATTTATAAGATACTATCCGCACAAAATCTCAATCACTTTAGTGTGCTACAGCTGCAGAGGCAGTTAGTCGCCTCCCCCAGACTTGCGACAAACTGGAATAATTCTGAAATGATTCATTGCTACAAACTGAAGTTAGCAGATTACGGGAAAACAGCAGACGCTAATGCAACCCTCAACACATGGTACGTTGCATCATACGTTACAGTCGTGCATAACTTTGAAACAATGCGCCGTCCTGCACACATAAAAGAGGTGTTTGTTTCTCATAGCTCTACTTCTAATTCATAATCTCAAAGATTAGACCTTTTTTTACTTTCTCGCTAAGTAGTAGAGAAAAAGTTATGTGATGCTGGGCGAAAAACGGTGAATTTTCGGCAGAAAAACTCTTATTAAAGGGCCTTGCTAACGAAAAAGTGGGTAAATCCAGTTGCTAAATTTAGGGGGGAAATCCTCTAACACCAGAATCCATGTTAAGTGTGTCCTTCTTACCCAAAATTCGAGTGACGGCAAAACGTCTGTCTATCCGTCTGCGAACGAGCTAGCGCCTAAACTGTTCAGCCGATATTCTCCAAACGATCTGGCTGACGGCCGGTCCGCTTGAATTTGAAACCGATAGTTTAATTTTGGGGGTACTTTACATGAAGCCCCTGGGACATTTCCCAAATTTTCAAAAAAATGACTCCATCGATTTTGATTATATTTTGTTGTTGGATAGTGTGAAGGACGTTTAACAGAAGGGTGCAGGTATCATGTTTGTTTAAACACTCTGATTTTTCGAAAAGAGTTGAATAAATCGCAGTATACGAGAAGGAGAAAAGTCAAAGTCGCCTTGCGTTCGGAGCATCAGGCACTTTGCGCCAGGACCGTGTAGTGCGTTCCTTTCCGCCGCTCCTCGAGATGCCTCAAAGCCCCTCTCTCTGTACCGCGGACAGGAGTGTCTGACGTTTGCGCATGCAGGATTCCCCGCTACAGAGTAGCTCCGGCGAGTCCCGATTTCCTCGAACTCTTAGAGAGTACAGTAGTGCTCCTCAGGTGGGAAAACCCCAACTGAGCACCCATGGATTCTCGAAGTGCACAACGGACAGGCTTCTAGCCCATGGAGGCAGTGGGTCATTCAGTCTTCGTGAATTACTGTGAATAGTTGTCAACCGCTAATTCATTGAGTTAATTCTTTCATTGTAACAACCATTCATTGTTCCGTCAGTCATTTAGTCATTAAGACTCGAGTGGATGACCTCCGAGAAAACATGATGACGGTCGTGGATGCGAAGTTCCGCGTACGAGGCGCGGGGAGTTGGCGCGGGGTCGCGGTTCTCTCGGAAGCGGCGGCGGCGGTGCATTAGCAGCGCAGTGCAGAAACGCGACCCCGCCGTATAAACGGCGCGTGTCTAAACTTGGTGGTCGCACTACGCCTCACCTGCCCTTGGAGACTCTCCAGCGCCCCGCCCCGCGCCGCCAGCCCGAACGTCACCGGCCCGCCCCAATCCGCCTGTAACCGCCTGGGCAAAGCCAATCCGCCTTCCCCCTCCCCTCCCGTCAGCACCCCGCGCTCGTTCCGTGTGCTCGCCCCCCCCCCAGCCGCAGCCCAAACGTCGCTTCCCCGTACCCAATCCATCCTCCCTCGCTCTGGCGCGACCTGGTCCGACCCGGTCCAACTCGCTCTGCCACGCTCCTTCAACTCTTGCCGCCCCCTGGCCCCGTCCCGCCCCTCTTCCCCCGCTCTACCCCGCCCCGTCCCACTCCACCTCGCTCCACCCCTTCCCGCCCCAAACCACCCCTCCCCCCCTTCCCACCAGGTCCCGCCCCACCCCAGCCCACCCCAACCCCACCCCATACCAACCACTCCACCCCAACCCAACCCCACTCCACCCCAACCCAACCCCACTCCACCCCCACCCCACTCCACCCCCACCCCTCTCCACCACCACCCCACTCCACCACCACCCCACTCCCCCCCACTCCACCCCCCATCACCACTCCACCCCCCCACCGCTCCACCCCCATCCCACTCCACCCCACACCACCTCATTCCTCACTTCACCTCCTCCCACCTCGCTCCATTTCTCTTCCCGGATACGCGCACCATCCGTCCGTCTCCCCCCCCTCCCGCGTCGGAGTAATAACACGCGGCGCCGCCCGTATCGCGGAATGCAGCTCGCTTGCGACAGTCCTCTGGCCGCGCTGCGCGACCTCTGCCGCTCCCTGCCCCCTCACGTAACCGTCCCCGCAGGAAACGAGCCCTGTTACCACAAAAATGATTCAAGCCTCCGCCGAAATGCAGAATAAAACGTAGCGCCCTGTCGTGGGTAATCTATATTAAAGCAGGCACTGCATGCTTTTTGAAGTGCTTTCGTGTTGTTTCAGTTTTAACAAAACTAAAGAACTTTTATATTAAATTCTTTTAATAATTTAATTAACAATATTATTACAAACTTGTTACAAATCAACTTCAATTTGTTCATCTCGGGGTAATACGTCGATCTTGCTTTCTGAAATATCTGTAACTAATAAACATTTATTTATGTTCACATGGCATTGAGTTCCAATTATTGATATTATGTAAATATTTATTAAATAGCTCCATTGTACTGAAGCATCAGTACACTTTTTTGTTTCTGAATTGAAAGATAATTTTTCCCCGAATAGAATGCAAGGAGGTTGTCATGGCATGTTAAATGT
This sequence comes from Acheta domesticus, assembly GCA_031308135.1. Classification (NCBI taxonomy): domain Eukaryota; kingdom Metazoa; phylum Arthropoda; class Insecta; order Orthoptera; family Gryllidae; genus Acheta; species Acheta domesticus. Next base: position 26,483,640 of record JAHLJT010003656.1, on the reverse strand, counting down.
ATCGTGTATGCTTTTTCCCCTTTGTTTCAATTACTAAACCTACAGTTTCCGTCTGTTTCAATTACTAAACCAATTGTGATGAAATAAACTAATCTAACCCTTAGGTTATTGGCAGCGATCTGCTTGTTATAATAATTTTCAAATCTTTTATGCTTCGTTTAGTTATAACTGTTTATCATTCGTCCTGAAAGGAAGTTCACACAGAGTCGACCGAAGATTTAGTAATACTTCCTAGAACGTGGCGTCGACCGGACAGTCAACACTTCACTGTTTCCTGTCGCCTGCGTTTCTTGTTTGTTTTGTTTGTAATGGCCGGGCAGATATAGAATTTAGTGCATATGCTCACTTCCTCTTTCCCTACTCAGGACGCAGTAGATAGCGATGAACCTCAAACAATTGAACTTCGCATTCATCTAACCCACAAATGAAGTTAGAATTAACCACGAAACGAGACTCATTAGACTACAGGCCATGTGTAAAACGTTTTACAAATTACTTTACTACATAATGCACCACACTCGAACGCATTCAAAACAGTTCAGAAGAAACAAACCACGCCGCTAAACTAAAGAGTGTAATTAGCACTATCCGTTACAAAAGTTTCAAGAAAAAATTTGCAGCCATATACGAGAAAATGGCGATTGAGCATTTCTGAAAATGCCGAAAGTTGAGCTACTTTTCACAGTAAACGGTAGTGTTTTCGAGAAACTTTACTTGACTTGATATTTAAAGCATATATACTCTTTAATATAATAATGTGAAAATATCGCCGATAATGTAAATGTTAACGACGTGAGAGACAAGTAAAAAAAATTTAATTTTTGTAATTTTTGAAAAAAACAACCGATAGACCAAAATGGCTTTTATGTCATTGATAGAGTACATTTACCACTATCCCTACCAAAAGTTAAAAGAAAAAAATTGGAGCCGTTTTTGAGAAAATCTTGTTTTTGTAATTTTTTCAAATTGCACATATTGCACGCAATATTGCACGAAAACTACCAAAATTTTGAAAAACATGACCTTTATTAAAGAACTCAATATGCAGAACAAATTTTATTTGAAGAAAAAAATCTCTATCTTCCAATTTTGTGGCTGGAGAAAGACGCCGAAAAAAGTCAAACTTTCACAGTTTTCGAAAATTCAGAGCTGTACGTGAAAATCGGACCTATGCCATGTTAAAAAGTGTATTTTACTCTATTCATACAAGAAATTTAAAGAAAAAATTTGGAGCCGTTTTTGAGAAAATTTTGAAAATCCCCTGGGGGCGTTATATAAAGTATTTGAAGAATCCTTTTCAAAATCTCCCCAAATTTTGAAGAATCCTTTTCAAAATCTCAAAGCATTGACTAGAATCAGATCGACCGAGGAATATCCATTTTGGAAGAAATCGTACGTATGGTTTAGGCGCTAGCAGTGTTCACAGACGGACGGACAGACGGACGTTTTCCTTTCAATTAGGTTTTCGGTATCAAGGACCTAGAAAACAGGGTTTCTGGCTACACCACGTGTTAGGGGACTTTTTTTTTCTTAATTTAGCAAGTGGTTTTATCCACTTATTCGTTTTCACGGCCCGGCAATTAATTTTTTTGGCCGAAAATTGGCCATTTTTACGCGCAGCATTACATAACTTTTCTTATACTACATATATCACTCCGTGTATACGTACGTATACGGGAAAGTAAAAAACATATATATTCATAATTTTAGATGTAGGAAGACGCCGAAATAATATTGAATTTTTTCAATTTAAAAACAAAAAAATCGGTTTTCAGCCAACACGAGATCTGCGCCATTCTCTTAAAAATCCTTCAGACCATCCAACAACAACGTTTAATTAAAATTGTTGGCGCCGTTTTTTTTCAAAATTTTGAAAACGCCCAAGGGCTTCGTGTAAAGAACTTAACGGTTTTAAATTCAAGGGGCCACGACATCAGCCAGATCGATCGTGGAATATCAATTTTGGAGAAAATCGGCTGAACGGTTTCGCCGCAAGCGTTGTTCACGGTCAAACGTTTTGCCGTCAATCGATTTTTCGATATCATGGAACCATAAAACATGGATTCTGGCTGCATCATGTGATAGAAGATTTTTTTCTAAATTTAGCAACTGGATTTATCTACTTTTTCTTTACGAGGGCCCTCGTCAAGAATTTATCTGCCGAAAATTCGCCGTTTTTTCGCGCAGTATTACCTACTGCAACTTCCTCTTCTTAAGAAGTTCCTTCTTAAGTGCGAGAAAGTAAAAATGACGCATGCTTCATTTTTCTGAACATATTGAACATCATCCAATCCGGTCCGGTCCGTCCTTTTACTGTACAGACGAAAAATGATGAAAAAAGGACGGCGTAAAACGGACTAAAGACGCGGACAGCAATATTCAATGGCAGCATGTTTCTTACGAGGAAGAAAGAAGTCAATAGCATAAACTAGTGCATCAAATGAATCATACAACAAATTAAATTACACGCGTCAACTTGCGTTGGGTTCATGACGGAAAGATATTGGTGAGATAGTCCGGCGCACCGATTTTTGGTCGTTCTGCGCAGCACCAGTGTATGTGACCACACCACGGGTAGTACTTCGTTTGAAAAGCCAGACCAGACGATGGTCGCCATGTTGCATGGAGAGCGAAAAGTGTTAAGAAACATTTTGAAAGTGACGTAAAAAACAATTTTCAACGAAAAATAACACGGTGAAAGTATAATTGAAATAAAAGAAGCAATATAAAAAAAATCATTCTTATACATTCTTGTATTTGTTTCAATGACTTCAAAATGTGATAATTTTGGTATCTGGCAGCATGTAAAATCCCCGCTAATGTGACGCAAACTGGTGCCTGAAGCTCATTGGCTGAAATACGATGCGCTCATGATGGAAATAACCACCATAATTCCACCATGGATGCGCTGTGGCTCACCCATGTCCAGTGTCTTTCTATCATGGTTGGGAAGAGAGTGAACTCTGTTAGGGGTGCCCTTTCATTCGGACTTCCGCCAACCCTTGTGAGATTACATCGTGCTCCAGCCTCTTCTCTTCTCTCATCGCATTGCAACGCCCCATAACGCGTCGATCTAGTTGAACAGGACATCTAGATGGCTGTCTATACTGCGATTTTTGTAGGAAGAGCTCTCAAGATAACTCAAATCCTATCTTCGCGATGGAATATGTCACGGCATTTCGTATCATTCACAGTCGTTCCGCTAGATTTCGCACGATCGCGACCGTATGAAGCAGTGCTTGCGATCATGCGACTTCTACCGGCAAGACCGAGAAAAGACGCGAAATGCCGTGACATATTCCATCGCGAAGATGGGATTTGAGTTATCTTGAGAGCTCTTCCTAGAAAAATCGCAGTATAAAGGAGGAAATCCTCCCGTCGCGTCGGCCCGTAAGGCTCCACTAAAAATGTTCTCTCTTGTGGCCGCGGGAGAGGCGTGGAATTCTCTCAGATCAGCAGGGAAAGGGAGTTCCTCTTCTGATAATCCCTCTTTTCATCATGGTTCCTTCTAAGATCAAAATAAATTCCTCAAAACTGTCAATTAAAAAATAATACATTTTCCTCAAATATCAAATCAAATACTATTTTATTTATTTACCTTTATAAGACATTACATAAATAAGATATAACATTATATACATTTATATCACATTAAATGAAATATTAGAAATATTTTTTTTAATATTTCTTTTAAAAGAATATAGGTGAGAGGAAGACTGTCCTCCTTTCCTCTCACTGGAAAAGCCACTTATACCAGTATTTCTACATGAATTAAAAATATTGTGGTCCCAGACTTTTCATTCTTCCTGGAGGAATTTTGCATTTTGTCAGTAAACTGTTGAGTTTCCGGATGCTGGGGCTGAGGCAAAGGATTTGTTGTGTTGCAGGAACTCTGTAATGTATCGGGGTGCCATGCTGAACATCCACAAGTACAAGCTGCGTGCCAGCTCATGCCCCGACATCTTCCGCAATTCCATGACCACCATCGCGCAGGAACAAGAGGAGGTGAGTCCATAGTCAAAATAGTCGAAATCAGAGGTTCTTAAACTTTCCAGTGATTGTACTGTGCAGATTTTTAAGATATTCCAATGAAGAAGTACCCTAAATACAGAGTTTTAAATTTTGGCTAAATTAATGAGGCATTTTAATGTTTGAACCTATTGTTATACATTTATTTGGTAAATAGGTCCAACAACATGGAAAAAACTCAACATTCCTCACTCGGATACTTCTCTGTTAAGTGGTTGATTTCTTCATCGTTTTCAAGGAAATTGTTCATGTACCCCCCTCAAACCAATCATATATCCCAGGGGAAGTTTGAGAACCTCTAGTGTAAACATAGGTGTTTTGTTGACTGTATTGTGCTGCAATCACCAATGCTATTCTTTTTGCAGCATTGGTATTCAGATATGCTCACCTTGCTGCGTGGTATGACAGACTTCTCTTTGTTTGCTGAGCTGCATTTTATGCTGATGCAACTTAGCACGGTTCTGCTCTTCATCTGGTTCATTGTTCCCTACTTCTATTTAGCTGATTACATGACTGAGAATAATTATACGGAGACAGAAGCTTCATGGTTGCTGAGCATTATTGGCATCACAAACACCATTGGTATTGTAAGTAATTCAAACTAAGAACTGGATATTACCTTAGAGCAGGGCTTTCCACTGGCAGCATGCACGCTGCATGCGGCCCACCGGCCCACATTAATCACTATGTATGTTGAATAAAAGTCATATCTAATATGTATTTGTTTCAATATAATCTCGGTAGTTAAAGTTTAAAAAAACTTACAATAATGTGCGGCCCATGGCATAACTAGAATTTGACATGTGGCCCATAAGCCCTTCTCAGTTGGATGGCCCTGCCTTAGAGTAATGAGATGAAATTCTATTTTTCAAGCTTGAGATTGAAAGACATAGCAGTTATGAGTTCTTTTGTAAAAAAAAAATATTAATCGTGAACTTAATATTTAATTAGCATACTCTGATATTCCCTGCTTTTATATGCTGTAGAATATTTAGTTCATTTGTGAGCTGGCATTAGTGTCAGAATATATTGTTGGAATGGATTACGTTCATGTTCCTCATTGTTAATTATATTTGTAATGTACAAGTATATCAATCTTTGAAAGGAAACGTCTAAACAGCATTTAATGTATTTGTTCTTCTGGCTTTGGGTATTGTATAAATTTTGAATTTGTTTAAGCAAAAGAACTTACTTTGTATATTGTTCTGGCCATTGTGGACGTATGCAAAACTTGTGCGATAATTGACATTTTCTAAAGCATTTAGAGCAGAATTTCATTTTGTTTCATTATGCTGTATTGCCACATTTATTGATAGTTAATATTGTCATCATCCTGACACCGTTTTGGATGTGTTTACACTCAGAAATATGTTCTGCAGACATAGAGAATACCAAATGACCTTGTTATTGAGTAACAAATGCATTATAATATTTAAATTTGTTCAAAGAGTTTCGCATCTGGGCTTAAATTAGAAGACCAGAGTTCGAATCCTGGCAGGGGTGACAATTCTTTGAAGAAATTTAATTTATGGATTATGAAGTAGTTGATGAATATGAAATAAACTTTGAATGATAAAATTAAATTTAACAGCGAATGGCAATGGAGAATCCAAAGGGAAGGAAGATGTGGGGAAACGCAGTGAACTTCATATGACAACAATACTGGCAACAATATAAATATATTTTGTTGATTTTCAGAAATAGTTCCATTTGCATATCTGTTTATTTCTGCCTTTAGTTTTCAAAATGTACTGCAGTAAAAAAAATGATGAAAAATAGTTTAGTTCAGTTAAGTCTTCATTTCCAGAAAATTTTAATTTACGGGGTTTCTCAAAGACTGGTACCTAATGAAGATTGTTCATCAATTTCAGAGTATTCTAAAGGAAATGAAAACTCTTGAATTTGAGAAGACTCACCAATAGAATCATTTGCATCATTATTACTCTCTTCAATATAAATTTCATTGCTCAAACTAGACAACAGTCCAGGAATCAAATCATCATCCACATCAAAAGAACCAGTTCTGATCCAGTATTCAAAAATTGGATTGAAATTGTTCCTCCTTAAAATACTTTCTGGATCTATGCCTGGATATTATACTTGTCTGTCTTAGAACATGGGTATCTCTGGCATTTAAAATTTGATGGGAATATCAATGGAAGTGATATAAATGCTAGTATCTCTACAAAATTTTAATCCAAGCCATGACAATTTTTTAATTGTTGTATTGACATTAACAAGGTGTGTGTGGTAGATTAGAAAAGGTCAAGTTATTACTAGCCGTAAATGGCAATTTTCTTTTAAAAATTATGTGCCGCTTAAGAGAAAATGGCGTTTTAGCACTACTAAAAATGCGAAATTTGAAGCTCATTTTCATAGAAAAGTTTTGAGTTCTCGAAATGCTTTATTTGAAGAACTTACACTCACAAATATAATTATCTTTACAAATTGTGGATAATGTGCATATTAAAGATGTGAGAGATCTTTCAAAAAATTTACATTTATATAATTTTTGAAAAAACAAAAAAATAACTCAAAATAAACTTTACGTCATATTAAAGAGTGTACTTATAACTATCTGTTACAAACGTTTCAAGAAAAAATTTGCATTCGTATATGAGAAAATGGCGTTTGAGCATTTCTGAAAATGCCGAAATTTGAGTTACTTTTCACAGAAAACGGTAGTGTTTTCGAGAAACTTTACTTGACATTATTTAAAGCATATATACTCATAAATATAATAATGTAAAAAAATCGCCGATAATGTAAATATTAACAACATGAGAGACAAGTAAAAAACTACATTTTTGTAATTTTTGAAAAAATCTGCCGATAGACCAGTATGGCTTTTATATCATCTGATAGAGTAAATTTACCACTATTCCTACCAAAAGTTTAAAGAAAAAATTTGGAGCCGCTTTTGAGAAATCCTGTTTTTGTAATTTTTTAATGTTGCACATATTGCATGCAATATTGCACGAAAACTACTAAAATTTTGAGAAACATTTATATGACCTTTATGAAAGAACTCAATATGCAGAACAAATTTTATTTGAAGAAAAAAATCTCTATCTTCAATTTTGGAGCTGGAGAAAGACACCAAAAAAAAATTCAAACTTTCAAAATTTTCGAAAATACAGAGTTATCCGTGAAAATCGGACCTATGCCATGTTAAAATGTGTATTTTACTCTATTCATACAAGAAATTTAAAGAAAAAATTTGGAGCCGTTTTTGAGAAAATTTTGAAAATCCCCGGAGGGCTTCATATAAAGTACCCCCAAATTTTGAAGAATCTTTTTCAAATCTCAAAGCTTCGACTAGAATCAGATCGACTGGGGAATATCCATTTTGGAAGAAATCATACGTATGGTTTAGGCATTAGTAGTGTTCACAGACAGACAGACGGACAGACGGACGTTTTGCTTTCAATTTTGTTTTCGGTATCAAGGGACCAAGAAAACAGGGTTTCTGGCTACACCACGTGTTAGGGGATTTTTTTTCTTAATTTAGCAACTGGTTTTATCCACTTATTCGTTTTCACGGCCCGGCAATTAATTTTTTCTTGGCCATTTTTACGCGCAGCATTACATAACTTTCCCTATACTACGTATATCACTCCGTGTATACGTACGTATACGGGAAAGTAAAAATTTGGACACCTGTGGAGACTTATCAGCAGCAACGATAGTTATGTGCTGGGAGCAATATACTTATTGGCCCTATTTGTAAGATATGAACATGCAAAATTACATAGCCCTATATCTATTTTATTCTTCACAATATTCATTTCCCTTGCATTTTTGAGTAATGAAGAACACTGAAATATTGTGTACTCGAATTTTTTGTTTCACAGTTTGAATGTTATAACACAAATTAATATCACTGTTATAAAACACACTATTGTTATGAAACAATTTAGTAAAACCATGGAATTAGAAAGAAAAGTGCTGGGTATGGTTACTTGAAAGTTTTGGGAGGGACGTGTCCCCTTGTTAGAGATGCCCATGTCTTAGAGTATTTTTACCATTCTTGACAAATTCTTTTCAAATATCTTTACCATTCTTTCCTTTTGGTTTCTTCAGGTAGGACTGGGATGGGCAGGTGATCAACCATGGGTAAATGTTCCCAAAACATTTGCTGGATGCCTGGTGTTGTGTGGTCTGTCAGCCCTGGCAATGCCTCTTTGCAAGGAAAATTTCCTTGCCCTGGCTTTTGCATCAGGGTTGTTTGGTCTCTTCTTTGCTTCATCATTTTCTTTCACCCCTGTGATACTGGTGCAGCTTGTTCCATTAGAGAAGTTTACCACTGCCTATGGACTGGTGCTCCTGTGCCAGGGCATTGGTAATCTCATTGGACCGCCAGTGGGAGGCAAGTATTTCCTCTTTGTCACATTGTTAGTTTCTCTGTTTTGTTGGTTTATATCCTTCCCTTAAAAAATAAATGTTTTTATGTTAATGGAATGGAAATAATAATATGGAAATTATTGTTGGATGGAGTTATTTGTTTTAGTTAAAGTACAAAATCAATATTGTATTTTAGATGTGCTTTAGAATCAGGTTTTGGGGGCCAAATACTAGATGGTGTTTGCTGTTTCATTTTACATTTGTCAGGAAGTCTAAAAGAGCTAAGAAACAAATTTTCAATGCATATGATTTTATATGCACTTTTTCTGAAACAAGTCATATTGTTTGCAGGAAAATAATCACATTAACCAATAAATGAATGATAATAATAACCTCTCTTCCCATACTACTATTTCACCTTTTTTGTATTGTTGTTATGGTACATGTTTTATGTACATGTTTCAGGTTGGCTTTATGATGTGACAAAAACTTATGATTTAAGTTTCTACCTCACTGGAATCTGGATAGTTGTCTCAGGATTGCTCATAGTTGCCATTCCGTACACTAAAAATCATAGATTGTGGGGGTCAAGTAGTATGTCAGATAAAGAGAAGGAAATTAAAGAAGCAGACCAAGTGAGCTGTGCCTAATGGAGCACTCCTTTTACTGAAGAACACAACTGTGGGAATTTGCAGTATTTGATGGAGCTTTCTGCTGCGCAGTTGTCTAAATGTTTGGAGGCTAAAGCAATTACAAGTAGTGTGGCTGATAGAAGAGAAGGTCACATAATGTACCTAATTATATTAATTCATCAGAGTATAAAAGAGTCTTATGCATTGTCAAATTCTGTGTGAAACATGAGAAGGAATGGTGGAGTTATGTTGATAGGGAAAATGATTAAAATCTTGGGCACAACATTTATGTCAATCTGGCAGAACTTGCTATTCTTGAATGGAGTAGTTTTATTTTGCTACTTCATATCAATATAGAAGATTCAATGTTTAAAAACAATCCACTTAAGATCGTCCCACTTAAGATTGATAAATCATAAATAAATCATGTGTCTTGTCAACAATACGTTACGTTTGGCAATAATGAACTTATTCATAATGCTGCATGAATGAAAGTTGCACAAACGTGCCATGTGTTTTGTCTGTTATTAACAAACAGAAAGAAATTGTTAAATTGAGTTTTAAATGAGAGTGTAACTGCAGTCTTCTCAATTGAAACTGTAACTATTTTACCTGCGTTGTGCCTTTGTGAAGATTATAGTACAGAGGAAATGTACTTACTCTTAGCAGAGCAATTCATGAATAGTTCCATTTTGTATTTTGTTTCTTCATCGATAAATCAGGGTACACTTTTTTTGTTTTTCCTAAGAGAATGTAGCACGAGCAGGTGAGGAGTTTGTAAGTTTATTTGAACTTGTTTTGCAGTATTACTTGCCACATTTTACACACATGTAGGTACTTACTAATTATTATATTTATAGAGATTTACTTCCCCAAGTTTCTTCTGTAGGTAGTGCACATTACGCAATATTTCATAATAATACATTTGCCTTTATATTTGTATGTCAATAATAGAATAGATGGATTCTAGTCTAGTTATAACCTGTGTCAGTCTCAAGATAAGATATTAGTGCGGAATATAGTATGCTGTTGCTCACTTGCATGACCAATTTCATTGGACTCTCATATATAAGACAGTCTTATAGAATTTTCAGTCACAAATTTAATCTTGTATATTCTAAATTAAAATGTAAGAATTCAACATTTCTGAAAAGTAATAGTTTTGAAACTATGGTTCTACTCTTTAAAAAACAAAAAATGAGCTTTTTATGAATCTTCAGAAAAGGTGCCTATGCCAGCAAATCGTACATGAATCATTGTTTGAATTTTCTTCCTACGTCATTTGCACTGCCATTAATGAATTCTGTGAAATGACTGTTAATAACAAACGAGTAATAGTTAAAAAAATATTTTCATGTAAATAAGTTCTAAAAAAATTGTGAAGTAGGACTTATAATCAAACCTAGTTCCTTATTTGTGAACTGTAGAGATGTCCGATCCAGTATTGTTTAGATGGAGTGAGCTTGAAGGAGTGATATTAAATATTCCTTGGGTGCTACAAATAAATATAAAGCTAAGCTATAGACTGTGGCAAGATGATTGCAGGGATCATGAGCATCAGTTTCATTTTATTTCATTGGCAATTTTAAATTTTTAAACAATTGCTCCTTCAGATGAAATTACAATTCCTGTTCAAAACCTTTCCTTAAGAAAGATATGAGAAAGGTTAAAGAGTGGATTTTTATTAAATTATCCATGTAAGTGCTGCATGATAGTCACAATAAATTCTATGTAGTGTTTAAATCTCTAAATCAAAATCTTTATCCAAACATTCCCATTCAAAGCCAGTCTAAGTAAATAGGGTATTTTACTAACAATGTATTATTCATATTATTAATGATAGATGTTCTTTATTCAAGATAGGGACATTCCAAATTATAGACTGGCATTAGACTTGACTGTGTGTATGCTCATGATGTCCTTTCTCAAAGGTAATTCAATATGTTACTGACTAGTAATTCTTGCCATCTTAAAGTCCTTGTATAGTCTATTTTGTGCATTACATATAGAAATATGATATAAGAAATAATTATTGATTTAGTATACGTATTTGAATGCAGTATTTGTTACAGAATATCCTGCTTTGGATTAATGTAACATACTGCGCTTAGACTGAGCAATATTAAAGCAAATATGTCTTCTTCCTGTCCGCAATATTGCAGTTGATAGTCTGAATCTTCCATTGTCAGTTGTCTTCGTGTTCTTAATTTTATTGCATCATTTTTATATGTTTTCACATGTGCACACTGAACATTTGTATTCTACTTACTGTTTACAATTACTTACAATGTACATCTATTCTAAGATAAAATCTTTGTTCATGCTGACACTGAACATGTTGCAATGCAATGTCTTGAAGAACTCGTCAAATAAAAATGATGTATGATGTAGTTTATGTTTCTTTATTTCATGCTTCTGGAGGACAGGGATTCTGTATCCTCACTGTCCCAGGACAGTCCTGGATTTTTAACCTTTATCCTGGTGTCCCGACAAATCATTGTGGGATGCTAAAATGTCCCAAATTTTCACAAATACCAAAAATTTCAATATTTTCTGATAGCAGCTATGGTTATTTTGAATCTGTGACTTTGAATTTCTTGTTGAACCATTGGTCAACCTTGGTTGATTGACAATTCTTTAGAAAGACTTTTTTTGTTTGTTTGCATAATTTCTTTTTGTTTGCATGCTTAGTGGTAAGTGGTAAATTATTCATAATCAACATAACTGCAGGCAGTGTAATAAAATTTTATTTTAATAAAAAAACAACAAAATGCCAGAGGGAAAGTGTGCTTTCAGTGAAAATTTAAAGGTACAGTTCCCATTTATAAATGAAAGTATGGACTTTTCCAAAGACATAATGGAATGTGATATCTGCCATACAGTATTTAACTTTTCAGAGTTTTAAATAGCTTTTTTTAATGATTGGTCTTAGTTTCATAATTGTCAGTTCATTTATATCAGAAGGTATTGCTTTTAAAGGCACTGAAAGGAGCAAATTATTTCTGTGTTCATACATTTTTTTGAATAATAGTATTTTGTTTTATATTCCCTTCCCCTCCCTCCATCAATCATAATTTTGTATTTTCTCGATTTTTCATTTTTAAAATATGGGATCTCTACAGGTGGAGCAATGTAAATCTCCTCTAAAAAGAAAATACCATTCACAGTGAAACATCTCTGAAAGACCACCCCTCTCAACGATTGATTTTTCTTGGAACAGGCTCTGAAACCCACTTATTGTATTTAAATTGTACCCCTCTTAACATACCAACCCTCTTCCATACCACCTACCAGTTCTTAATTAGCATTTTTCTCTAATTACCCGTTTTAAGAGAACACTTTCTGAACAACTGTAGTACACCAAATTTTCAGAAATGAAAATTAGTAATGTAAACAGTATTTGTGCGTCATGCCCTGTGCCCGAGCTTCAATCCTCAATGAAATCAGGGGACAGGGGAAGGAGGAGTTTAGGAATCACGACCACTCTTTTGCTTAGGGAACTGATTTTCATATAAATACATATTTTTACAGGAACAAAATACCTTCTTTCAATTAAATTTTTTAGAGTTTACTATACATTTTGAATGAATAAGAATCATTTTTATTTTACATATTTTAAAATAATAAACAAATTTTTCATAATTTACATATTACTACATACTTTGGTACATTTTAATATATTTTTACATCAAAACAGAACAGTTCAGATTCATATTCACAGTATATGTTATTCATCATCTTTCTCACAAAGCATGCAATGCACTTCTACAATCACCAGACCTTTTTTCATAAATTGTCAAGTTACTTCCCCCTTTGCTTCTTGAAAACCACAAACTCATGGTAAAGTTTGGTATGTGGTATGGAAGAGGGTTGGTATGTTAAGAGGGGTGGATATATGTGAAGCAGAAGTCCTTTCAACCACATAATTCTCATGTTTCATGGACTCTTGAAAACATCTGCTATGGTAGAATAACAATATTGAAAGTCAGGGTTATTGACTTGTCCCCTGACGTGCAAGTGTTTGGGTTGTGTCTGGAATCTGAGCCCAGTGATCAATCAAGACGTGCACCATTATTTTAGACGTCCTTTACGCTATCGGACGGACTGATGGACAAGATTTGCAGTCATTCAATTTTTCGGTACCTATCAAGGACCCACAAAACATGAATTCTGAATTCACAGTGTAATAGAGGAAGTAATTTACTACAAATAGGAACAAGATTTATCTGCTTTTTCGTTATCAGGCCGCGACTATTAGAGTCTTTTTGTCGACAAATCACAGTTTTTTGGCGCACGATTACAATACTTTATCTTCTGAGAGATTAAGGGCGAGAAAGTAAAAAGCAGACATTTAAAATCTAAAAGAACAGATTTTAAAAATTTTCATTGGATTTTTATTTTGATCGAATTTTTATTATTAAAGTACTTTTTCCATGTAGGCTATATTTTATTAAATTAATTACATATAGACAAACACTACATACTTAGGGATTATTAGAGCAGATATTATTATCAAATAAATTAAGCATATTGTTAATTTTTAAAATAACTTGTCATCATTAATACAGATTCTTATGTCATTGAAAAAGGGTGTTAATCCTAAGATGTTTGTGTGCTATTTAGGTTGGGTCTAACAATGCTCATTTTCCAGGACCACATGACGTGTGCCCCCGGCGAAAGTGAATTTTAAGTGTTCAGAGAGGATATTTGCAAATATGACTATAGTCTCTGTACTTCTATAGTATTTGATATTTGTAGCCTCTGCTCAAATCAGCTATCTGAATAAATATTTTTGGACATAAGTCCTACTATTAAAATAATACATAGTAACTTAAAGACCTACGTTGATTTTATACGAGTCAAAACACTCCATCAGTGAAATATTTCATTCACCGAAATGTTCCAAGAAACATTGTCATTGTTGACATTGGATCAATAATGTGCGGTCCTAACGTCGCCGTCTTCACCAGGGTTGCCAAATTGGGGAATTTTGCCCCAAAGTGGGGATTTTTTTAATCGTTGTGGGGAAAGAATGGGGAACGTAGAAAGACGGAGAAATGTTGGGAATTTTTGGGAGAAATTATTTTCTCTGGAGTCGAGATATAAATATTATTCACTCTCATTTTATACATCAAACAGAGAAAAATAAATGACATGCTTAAGGAAAAAACACATGAGAAAAAAGAAGATAGGGATAGCTTCCAGCATCTCAAACGATGATTGTTTGATTTGAATTAGCGGTATTTAAATTTAAGGAGATGGCGAATGGAATCGTAAGAGATCGCTCATGTCTTTATTTCATTATTTGGAGAATATTTTTCATTTCAAAGTTGGAAATTTTTGTTTCATTGCAAATGTTATATGGGGAAATTCCATAGTAGTGCAGGGGAAAGAGCTCGCAACGCATCTGGCAACGCTGGTGCTCACTACAGTGACCCAATTGTCATGGAAGAATCGTAAGTAAAACAATAAAAAACGAGATTATTTGTTTCACAAGTTGGCTAATCTGATAGGAATGTATTTTAGTCGCCAAATTCCGAATTTTTGCTAGTATTTTGTTTCTGTATCGGAATTATTCATTTGATTAACTATTAAAATTATTAAAACAATTTCTTATATTAAGAATACTCATATTACTTGATGTAATATCGACACATCTTGAATATTCTTCGTGGATGACGGGCCGTTATTCCGAAAGGTACTATTTGCAACGGTTTGAATATACACAAAAGTCATTCTGCCACGGGCGGTCAAGTTGCTTAGTACCCGTTCTTTTGTGCGACATAGTCCTACATTTTTAGTGAATCTTGGTCAGATTACGAGCTTTGTTTTAATAATATAATTTGTGTGTAATATCGTTCTATATCAGTACCGATGGCTACTAAAACAAAGCTCTTTACTCGTGAGGAAGTTAAATCAAAAAAAGATAGAAATAATGCATGGATTATTATTCATAATTCGGTATATAATGTTACGAGTTTTCTGAACGAACATCCTGGAGGTGAAAAAGTATTGCTAGAACAAGCTGGCAAGGATGGCACAGAAGCTTTTGAAGATGTAGGACATTCTGCTGATGCCAAAGCTATTATGAAGAAATACAAGATTGGTGAACTAGTGCAGTCTCAAAAAAAGTCATCAGTGAACCGGACATCAGATAACAACGGTAATGAAAGCTTTTGGAAATCTTGGATCATTCCAATCGCTTTGAGTGTTGTCATGACTATGATTTACAGATTTTACGTTTCGACACAAAGCCGCTAAAAACTAAATCTCTGTAACAGCTTATGTACATTTTACAAAGACCATATAAAGAAGACTTAAAAGATCTTAGTTTCAGGAGTGTCTGGAATTATTGGGAGAAGACTTATCAAATTAGATGAGGAAGTTCTGTATGAGTAACTTTTGAATGTAAAACTTGGCGGAAAGTAAGTTATCTGATGGGTATTTTATGGTTAAGTAATAGAAGAAAATAGTCTCACATGTTTACCATATTTTTCTACTAGAGTGAAAGCAAGCCACAGGAGCCAACTTTGTTATTTGCGTTTATAGTACCAAATAAGTTTTAATTTCCCTTTTTGCTGTTTGAATCTCGTTCATTTTAGTGTATTCTGAGATATGATTGTTAATGAAATGTACTAATTACGTAGTATTCCCTTAATCTTAATAGTTTATTTTTGTAGAATACAAGAAAAATCTGTTTGCATTAAAGTGATTTACACTGTGAAGGTGTACGTGTCCTACCCAAGATAAACATTTAGAAGAGATATCGTAAGCCGCACATTATATTTTATTAAAACTATCAATGAGTGTGTTGACTGAACACCTGTTCCCTGAAATATTTATCACTGGTACATTTTTGCGAAGAGTTGTTTTGAAACAAATTATAAATTGGTACCCGCTTTTTTACCACGTTGAAGCCTCTCCGAATATTGATTTAATTGTGTTTTTGCTGTAAGTGTACCCTACAGTTATTAACCCTTCTATATAGAGCTGAAGGTGCAGTGGCCAGGGCATAATTTCAGGGCTCCTAGGCGATCTACAGATTGGGGCCCCTCCTTTTACTAATCGAACAAGAAATGGATAAAACATTGATATTTAACATAGTACGAGTATAAAATAATTATTTAATAATTGTTGTAACATTCTGTTTTATAAGTTTCACATGTATTATTAATGAGATTCCAGCATTAATAATAATTTAGCATTGAATGAAATATATTTAAAAAGCTATATAACTAATAAACTAGGAGTTAACTAGTGGTGCTACAGAATGGCACAGAGTTACCCCTATTAGTTTTTATTTCCTTGGGTCTTCGATAGCTATTCGGAATTGCCACATACTCGTGCCAGCTGCCATCTATCGCCGCCCAAAATACTTTTTTTGGACATTTTCACAATTTTTCGGTTTCCTAATGGTAGAACGGAAATGTTAATTTTAGAATATTAAAGAACACTAAAACCTCGTCCTAAATGTTAATTTTATTTGAAAAATTTGGAGACGTTTTTAAGAAAATGGCGTTTAAGCGCAACTAAAAATGCGAAATTTGAAGCTCTCTTTCGCAGAAAATTTTTGAGTTTTCGTAACACTTCATTTGAAGCAATTTAACTTTCAAATACAATCGTGTTAACAAATGGCTGGTAATGTGCAAATTAAAGGTGTGAGAGATTTTAAAAAATTACATTTATGTAATTGGTGCCATTTATGAGAAAATGGCGTTTGAGCATTTCTGGAAATGCGGAATTTTCAGCTAGTTTTCATAGAAACTTTACTTGACAGTATTGAAAGCACATTTACTCATAAACTTAATAATATGAACAAACCGCCGCTAATGTAAATATTAATGACGCGAGAGAAAAGTAAAAAAAAATTCCTTTTTTGAAATTTTTGAAAAAAATGAATAGAGCAATATGGCGTTTATGTCATCTCTTAGAGTACATTAGGCACTATCCTTACCAAAAGTTTAAAGAAAAAAATTGGAGCCGCTTTTGAGAAAAATCTTGTTTTTGTATTTTTTTTTAAATAGCACATATTGCGCGAAACTACTTAAGTCTTAAAAAAATGTACACGAACTTAAAGAAATCACCACGGAGAACAAATTTTATTTGGAGGAAAAATCTCAAAATCTTCAATTTTGTAGTTGTAGGAAGAGGTCGAAGAAAATTCAATCTTTTGCAATTTTCGAAACTTAGGATTAACTGTTAACGAAACGAGTTAGCTGTGAAATTATGACCTACGCCACCTTAAAAAAGTGCATTCTACTCTATTCTTACAAGAAATTTAAAGAAAAAATTGGAGCAGTTTTTGAGAAAATTTTGAAAATGTCAGAGGGGCTCTATAAAAAAATACCCCCAAATTTTATAGAATCTTTTTCAAAATCTCAAAGCTTCGATTGGAGCCAGATGGACGGGGCTTTATTCAATTTGGAAAAAAATCCTACGTGTGGTTTAGGCGCTAATAGTGTTCACAGACGGACGTTTGGCTTTCAATTGGTTTTTCGGTATCTGAGCAAGGGCCCACAAAAAAAAAAGATTCTGGCTACACCACGTGTTAGAGGATTTTGCTTCTTAATTTAGCAACTGAATTTATCAACTTTTTCGTTATCAGGGTCCGGAAATAAATTTTTTTCTGCCAAAAATCCGCCGTTTTTTCGCGCAGCATTATATATATACTAGGTATACATACGTATACGGGAAAGTAGAAATTGCTTTTCCAAAATATTAACTAAAAATGTTTAAAATTTTACTATTGCCCCTCTTGTATTTTATAATTTTTATGTGGGAACCCCTTTGAATCGGGCCCATATGCCGCTGCCTGGTCTACCCTGCCCAGGCGCGGCTTGTCATTAATAGGGGGCGGATTTTAATGAAATGTTTTTTTGTTTTTTTTTCTTTTCATTTTAGAACAATGCCGTTTAGTACAGACATTAATTTTATTTTACGACGAAAGGAAATGGCCTATTGTACTCTCTACCACTAACGCGGTAGAGAGAAAGTTATGTAATGTTGCGCGAAAAAGGGCGAATTTTAGGCCCTGGTAACGAAAACCTGGATAAATCCAGTTGCTAAATTTAGAAAAAATCTCTAACACGTGTGTAGTCAGAATTCATGTTTAGTTGGTCCAAGGTACCGAACTAGTGGTACTACAGAATGACACAGACTTTCCCGTATTAGTTTTCTGTGTCGTTTGGTCTCCGTGAACTATTCGGACTTGCCAATACTCTCGACAGCTGCCATCTACCACCGCCCAAACTACATATTTTTGACATTTTATTAATGTTTCGGTTTCCCAATAGAACAAAACTTATCATTTTAAGAATATTTAAAAAAACAGTTAAACCTTGCCCTAAATGGCAATTTTCGTTGAAAAATTTGGAGCCGTTTTCAAGAAAATGGCGTTTAGCGATACAGTAAATGCGAAATTTGAAGCTCTTTTTTACAGAAAATTTTTGAGTTTTCGAAAAACTTCATTTCAAGCACTTACACTCACAAATTGAATAGCATTTAAAAATTGCTGGAAATGTGCATTTTAACCGTATGAGAGATCTTTAAAAAAATTACATTTTTGTAATTTTTGAAAAAACAAAAAAATACCCCCAAATTAACTTTACGCCATATTAAAGAGTGCAATTAGCACTATCCGTTCGAAAAGTTTGAAAAAAAAATTGGCACCATTTTTTAGAAAATGGCGTTTGAACGTTTCTGAAAATGCACATTTTTGAGCTAGTTTTCACAGGAAACTATTCAATTTTCGAGAAACTTTATTTGACATTATTTATAGCACATGTACTCATTAATGTATTAATGTGAACAAATCGCCGCTAATGTAAATAGTAACGACGTGAGCGAAAAGTAAAAAAAATCTAAATTTTTGCAATTTTTTTAAAAAGCAAAAGAATAGAGGAATATGGCGTTAATGTCATCTCATAAAGCACATTTACCACTATCCCTACAAAAAGTTTAAATACAAAATTTGGAGTCGTTTTTGAGAAAACCTGCTTTTTGTAATTTTTTAAAATTTCAAATATTGCGTGTAATATTGCGCAAAAACTATTAAAACTTTTAAAAAATGTACATGACCTTAATGAAAGAACTCACTTTGGACCACAAATTTTATTTTAAGGAAGAATCTCTTATCTTCAGTTTTGTAGTTCTAGGAAGACGCCGAAAAAATTTCAAACTTTGGCCATTTTCGGAAATTCAGAGTTAACCGTGAAAATGAGACCTATGCCACCTTAATAAGTGTATTTTACTCTATTCTTACAAGAAATTTAAAGAAAAAATTTTGAGCCGTTTTTGAGAACATTTTGAAAATGTCCGGGGGGCTCCATGTAAAGTACCCTCAAATTTTGAAGAAAGTTTTTCAAAATCGAGGTGCCTTGAGTGGACACAGATCGACCGGGGATTATCCATTTTGGAAGAAATCGCACGTATGGTTTACGCGCTAGTTCACGGACAGACGGACGGACGTTTTGAAAAGACCCACTTTTCCGATCAGGGGACCCCAAAACGTGTATTTCTGTTAAAATCTCGAAATTGATTTTCCGCAGCATTACTTAACTTTCCCTATACTATGTTTATTACTACTAATGTTATCCGTATATACGTACGTATACGGGAAAGTAAAAATCGATTACCGGCAAAACGTCTGTCCGTCCGTTCGTCAATCCGTCTTATTGTTGAATATAATTTACCTGTATGAAAAGCAGTTAGAATTGTCAAATCTGTGTTGATATTTGCTTGAAAATATTTAGTTTTTGCATCAAATGTACAATTTGTAATGATGGTTATGATGTGTTAATTCGGAAAGAAATTATGTTATAAATAGTATTACGTAACTATTATTATTGGCGGGAAAGTACGTGCTGTTTAGCACCCCTACTTTATACATATTTGATTGCATATTTTGTCGATTTCGACTAATAAGTCATTTTTTACCTTTTCTGTAATTTTTAAATAATTTTTCACTGATTTAATTTATTTTAATATAATTTTAATGGCACTTGCTTCAAATAATATTTACAAGATGTAACAATTGTTCTCCACGGAAATCCTGACTAGCTTCTTCGATTTCTTCGCTTGGAAATTGCAATGTCGGCCGTTATATGCATCTCGAGTTCCTGTGAGTCCCATCAGCGACATTGTCAGTCCGGCCGATTTTGCAACCAAACCAAAAGTTTGCGAACTGAGTTCACTTTAACTTAATGAACGAACCTCGATTACATCAGTATCATGTGTTACTTGATGGATGTTGGATATCCAACAGCTTGAGATGTTCATCCTAACTTGTTTTGATAACTTTGATACGTCATTTTCCTTTGCTTTTAGGGCCTTTTTCTAACATTTGAAGAGCGTTTATTGAACATTTTTGGCGATGTTTTAAGTCATCAAAATCGGTCCCCTAGTCATTAATGGCTGTAAGGCGGCGCCTCTCCTATTGAAATTGCATCCCAAAAGACATTTACAAAAATATTTATACATCTATTTGTTTATTAATAATGGATTTCTGAGGTATATTGTGTAACAATCATATCAAATAATAATTGACATTTGATAACGGCCGGCCGTAATGCATTTGAAGCTCTTGACAGGGAAGAGAAAGGCTCCAACTTCATTCCGCTGCAAGGGTGGGCTTTCCAGATAGCATTACTATGCAGCTCAGCGATTCGCATTTAGCATCAACTACAGTACCGGCAGTGTGTAAGAGGCAGACGGTTCTCTCGCCACGTACTCTGGTAAGTCATGTGACCTACTCAGAAGCAATCAGCTTGCGAGGTTTTATTTACTTTCTCACAGCCAGGGTTCAGCATTGCCGCTCATCTGACTCACACGAAGCCGCGGAGGCGATATGGAATAAAAATATTCCGAAACAGCGGATTGATTGATAGTCATTCCGGGCACGCTAACTGCTAAAGTCGTTAGTTCCGTAAGTGGAATGTGGTGAATGGTAAGTGGTAAGGTGCATGATTTTGTCCTTGGGAGGTGGCAGTGATCTTTTCCCTGCTGGATGGCGAGATCCAGCGCCGATCTACCGTCGGATAGCAAAGCTTTCCTCAACCAAGTATCTCCCACCAGCGTTCACCGCCCCAGCCGGGACAAGCTCTAAGCTTCCTACTGGTCTCCCGGCATGTGTAGTAGTGCAGTGCATGCTAGTTAAGTGAAGTTAGTGTAAGTAAAGGACGAGGAAAAGAAAGAAAAGATCGCGTGTGGTCCGTGGCCCGTTTGTTTGGGTACTGCTCCGGCAGTCACCTGGTGTTGATCGGAGAAACCACGGAAAACAACCGATCAGAGCACCCGTCCGCTAGAATTCTCCAGAATTCGACCTAGGTGATAAGCTAGTGTCAAAAATCCTGCCGCCGTCGGGACTCGAACCTTGAATCTCCCGGTGAGAGCCACTGCAGTGACATCAGTTGATGCCCTGAGCCACCTCTCCCAGTGCCAAAACGTCGGCCAATTGAATGTTTTAACGTCGTGAATATTGTTTTAAAACTGTTCACTACATTTATTGCTCACAAAATATATTCACTCCATAATATTCTTTTAAAACAAAAATCAGAACAATGATTTCAGGTTGGTTTGAATGGATTTTATTTTGCTGTATTTTAGTTGGGAAAACTCGGCTACTCTTCTGGAAAAGCACCTTTGAAAGGAGAGAGAACGAGTGTCGTCTTCTAAAGCCTTGAGAGCGTCCTCGCAGTGGACAGCGGAAGGGCCACGGCGCGGCGTCGGCGGCGCGGCGTCGGCGGCGCCTCCTGGTGTCAGGTGGAGCGCTGACGTCGAGCCATGGATCGCGTCGCATCGCCCCTGTCTTTCTCGTAACCTCTGCGACGGCAAGGCTGGCGCTTTCGCTTTCCATCGCTGGGGCTGGGGATCATATCTTCGTCAGTCCATGTGTTCGTACATGGCGGGGTCGCGGAAGGTTTTCTTGAGGATCTCCCACCTATTGTGATGGCTCAGGGCAACAACAGTTGTCGCATTACGAACTGAGAACGAAAGATACGAGGATTCAAGTTCTGATGAATTGACTGATCAGTAATTTATAGCCCGTCATTAGTCCTGTACGTGTAGAGCATACTTCCCCCCGCTGGGTGGTAAGATCCGGCGCCGACCTACCTGTCGGCTAGCGGGATTTTCCCCCACTAGGTACCTCCCACTAGCGGGGGACCGCCCCAGCCGGGCAAACTCGAAGCTCCGGACCGGTCACCCGGCATGAGTGGTAGTGTAGTGCATGTATGTGAAAGTAAAGGGTGAGGATATGTCAAGGAAAGGGAAGGAAAGATCGCACGCGGTCCATAGCCCGTTTGTTGGGGTACTGCTCCAGCATTCGCCTGGTATTGATTGGAGAAATCACGGAAAACTACCGATCAGAGCAGCTGGCCGCTAGAATTCTCCTCCTGATAGCAAGAGAACTCGACCTAGCTATCTAGTTGGTGCCGAAAATCCTCCCTTCGTCGAGAGTTGAACCATAGATCCCGGTCAGAGCCACTGCAGTGACATCAGTTGATGCCCTAGGCCACCTCTCCAGTCGAGTTCTGACGGTGGCAGATTTCCGACCTTAGCTACAGAGCTAGGTCGAATTCAGCCGCTGTCTTGAGGAGAATTGTAGCGCCCGGCTACTCTGATCGCTAGTTCTCAGAAGTTTCTCCGATCACCACCTGTTGAATGCTGTAGCAGTATTCGTTTGAAAACGAGCCATGATCACGCGATCTTTCGTTTCTCTTCCGGGTCCTCTTCTCTGCCCTTTCACGCTCTTACACGTGCGCTACACTACCACCCGTGTCGGGAGCTTAGAGCTTGTGTTAGCTAGGACTGCCCCGCTGGTGGAGATATCAAGAAGAGAAAATCCCGCAAGCTGACGTGTAAGTTGTTGCCAAATCCCACATTCCATTGGGGGAGGACACCGCCATCTCTGCGATATAACATGCATTTCACTTACAGGGAAAATGCCCATAGCCGTTTGCGCGTCCGGAAACACAAAACAATCAATCAATCGAGATTCTCCCGATTCCTCTGATCATCAATCTTCCACCATTTATATAAGGTGAAATTTTCATAACACGATATTTGTTTTCATCCACCTATTCACCTGTCAGTGTCGTATGTCCCCTTACCCCTCAGCTGGCTTGACCCTGATCTCTCTGTCCACCCACTTTCGTTTCATTACAGTTAAGTCTCTCTTCATTGGGTCTGTGTGGCTCGCACGCCTATGTTAAGATTATACTCGGCCCAGCGTAGCTCGGGAGCCCTTCGCAGCTTAGTCCGATTCAGAGGAAGAAGGATGATCAGGCTACACCTAATGGTCGTGGAACTACGGCTTAAAGGCCTATTTCGTTGCGCACGACTGGGCTTTCACAACACACCCCATTTGATAGGGCGTGCGCCTCGGTGGGGGAGCGGTTAGTTCAATGACCTGAGAAACCCAGTGCGCGGATTCGATCCCGGCTGATACGCCTGAGTTTCGGAAGGGCGATAAATACCATGTGGCCATGCCGTGCTTGTGGAATGTAAAAGAACCCTGATGGTAATGACACACCCACGGGTGTACCTGCTCGAAGAAGGTCCCCTAGACTTACGGCGCGGGGTAGGCTTCAAAAGTCTGGATCCAAAACACGGGTGCGGAACAACGGTCAAAAGCCGTGTCCCCGCATAATATCCATGCGATAAATCAATAAATAATTAACAGGGGAAGGGAAAGGAATAGGGTAGGGATTTATGGAGCAAAAATGAAGTTGTTGCTTTTTGCTTGTACTTCTATATTCCAGTCCATTTACACACATGCGTGACAATGTGGACGCTTATCTCAGCTCCAGAATGCCATATAAAAGATGTAAGGAGGTGCGGGAATCCCTAGCCCAAGGCCAGCAGGCTCTAGACTCACGAGGCCGTAGTTACAGGACGATATATCCAGGTTCAAGGGGGACACATGACGTGTGTTATCCTTCTAAGTTTCCGTTAATGAATCTTATAAATTATTGAGATGTATTGTAATAATTACTACTCTAAGACAATGCAATAATTTACTATTGCAAGAAATTATGCTAGTTTATTAAGAATGCTATTGTAAGAAGTTATGTAATTATTGAAAATTAACAATTTTGTTATCACCGGAGCTGACGCAAGTAATTGAATTGTATCTTTCTAATGTAATAGTCTCAGTTTCTGTAAATACTGTCGAAAGAAAAGCTCAGGCAGGCCAAGTACTCTAGAAATTGGGAATATGTCATGCTCGCCACATGTCTCCCTTAACCCCAGGCGTGGACATTACAATTAAAAAACAAACAAAAAACAAAACAAAAAAAAAGCCCAGACCTGAAAACACCGCTAATTAGCAAAAGTCGGATTCATCCGCTCCTAATATGCCAAGTATATTCTTTATTATTATTATTATTATTATTATTATTATTATTATTATTATTATTATTGTTATTATTATTATTATTATTATTATTATTATTGTTGTTGTTGTTGTTGTTGTATTTAATAGTAAGTTCTGGAAGTGCAAATCTCCCTGCAACACAATTGAAATCTTGTATGCCCTCATGGGATACCAACCCACAGGTTTAGTGGCCTTGTTCGATGTCACACCTGCCCCAAGCCTTTGCCCCACCATTTTTAATATCCCGTAAGATTTACTTGGTGGCTGTAGTATCAAGTAGTTGTGCTGTGGATGGCTTCTTGTATTAGCACGTATCCCATGTGAATCATCATTCCATTCATTAATAATTCATCTCTCATCACCATTCACTCATGGTCACACTGACCATCGTCCATAAAAAGGAAGGTCACATGAAACCTACCATTGTTCATCTTCTCAGGAAGGGTAGATAATACAGACCAAAATCTCCTCCCCGCTATATAATACACTTCCATTTTTAGGCATCCGCCTCACGTGCGGAGTGGCATTATAAACATAACCTCTCTCATACGCGGCTCCGTTCTTTCCACTTTTCAACCATTTAACAGATGTAAATCATTCTCTCTCTATACTCTCAATGTAGAAATGAGCTGTTCTAAATGTGTTATGACTGGCAGAGGAAGGCACATCCTTACTAGTTTGCACTCGGATTTCAGAATATCATGGACCGGCAAAGGTGGCGATGGGCATCGACTGGTGTCAATTCAGTACCTTTGATCGGGAGGTCCTAGGTTCAAGTATCGACTGTAGCAGGATTTTCGGCACTAGCTAGAGAGCTAGATCGAATTCTCCTACTGCCTGGAGGAGAATTCTTGCGGCCGGCTGCTTTGATGGGTAGTTTTCTGTGGTTTCTCTGATCAACACCCGGCGATTGCCAGTACAGAACCTTAACAAACAGGGACATGGAACGCGCGCAATCTTCCCCTCCTCTTCCTCGTCATATTCTCACCGCAAACTTACTCATTTACACTCATATACAGTACACTATCACACTTATCGGGAGACCAGTGGGGATCTTGTCCCGGATGGGGATATGTTCCGCTGATGGGAGATACCGGGTTGGGGAAAATCACCGGAAGCCGACATAGGTCGTCGCCGGATCTCGCCATCCAGCCGGGAAGATTACCACCAGCTCCCTCGATGAAAGAATACACTACAGTTATGCGACTAACGGCCTTAGCAGTGGGCGAGCCCGGAATCATTAATCAATCAATGAGAAAGTTAAGGTGCAGTGGTCATTTGACTGGGAGCAAGGACGTGACGTTGGCCGCCGTGGGAGCCTGAACTTAAAATTACTGTAAGTGTAAGTTTCGATTGACGGTAAGTTTTGCTTGAAAAATATATTTTCTGTCATCAAGGGTAGAGAGTAGTTTTTTAGATACAAACAAAATATGTACTTGAATAGATTTTTAAAAGCTTTTTGGAAATGTATTAATGAACCAGAGCCCCTCTCTCAAAGTTTGACATTGTGAGGGTCATGGCAGACTGGCAAAGTTAAATCATTGTACAGACGAGAGAATTACTGGCTTACTAGCAAAATTGGGTTACTCAAGAGGGCTGAACTTTTATTAACTTGCAATACCGATATCTCACGTCATAAGAAGAGTGATCATTAGACGTCAGTACTAAAATTTTATAATAAAATAAATACATGTGTTTTCCGCGTACATTATCAGGCGATATTATACAATTATCACCATTCTCAAGTTGAAACACGCAAAATAATAACAATAATTAAAAATTATTTCGAAGAAAAGCAATTGAAACTGCGCACTAGCTGAACCCCTGCGCTTACTACATAAAAATTATAATAGAAAAGAACAACACATCCACTTACGAAAATCGAAAACATCAAAACATCGTTTCGTGACATTCAGTATATATTTTATTCTTCAAGACAGATGAAATGAGGGAGGTTCACAAATTCTGGAACACAAAATCACTATTCACAGTGGGCACGGAGTGGACACAGTTTCTGGAAATGTAATTGAAAAGTATTATATTTATCTATATCTTTACATGTGTGGTATAGTGGGCTAAAGTAAGGAATTCTGCTATCCATCTTAAGTGACAAACGTTTTGCATCACACCTTTAAAAATGTTTTCTAAAGCGACACATTTTCAAATGATTGCTGGATATTGCATTTAGCGCACTCACTAAGCTTTGCATTTAAAGGCACTCAATCTTCGAACTCGAAAAGCTCCTTGTCTTGGCTTTGCTAACAAGAACTTCAAGAAACTTGGGCTGCTTTTGATAAATCAATTGCAACTCATACAACAAAACAGCCAAGGCCAACTACATTCCAACTACCCAATATAGTTGGTCTTGAATATAACGTAACGACAAATGACGGTTGATTACCGTTCATTGTTTTAATTTTTAGATATTATTAAAATTTAGTGATTATAACATAAAACTTGCAAGTGATAAAACATGTAGTATTTAGTAGGGCTCTCTTTCATTTAAAATAAAAGTTTGAGTAGAAAGTTCAAATTCCTTTCTAAAGGAAAAATTCGTGTTTTAAATATAGGATAGCTGAAAGTTGACGCTATGTATATCTTTACTCTTTAATAATTTCTGTCGAATTTCTGTATAGAAATTAGTACACTGTGTTAAAAGTAATAGTGATATTTGTTTCAAAAACACTGACACTAATGTATTAGATATTTTTTATATTGTAACATTCTAAAAGAATGAGCACGTCTTTTGACAAGATCATTGATCCCCAACTCGATCAATTTTTGCCACGTTTTCCTGGATTCATTGTGCAATTTCTTGCTTTTGTTATGGACAGTGAATGTAGCCTTCTCTCTCTGACATGGATTTGACATTAAAAAGCCGAAACATTAAAAATAATATTGAAAACTCCTTCGGGAAGGTCGTAATTACCGCCGCGTCGTCGCCAAGAATGGCACATCCATGTACATCCACAATACCTGATCTACAATATTGCCATGGATAATTTAAGAAAACGAAAAAATGTTGCTTCATTATGTTGATGAAATTCATGGTCATGCAAAATTGTACGGTCCTCATAAATTTTATACTCAATATTCCTTGCAGAAAAAAGTCGTTTTTCACTAAATGCTAATTGTACACAAATTGTGCACAAGTCAGTTTCCCGAGTCTTCTTACACGTGGTGTACAATTACTTCTTCCAATACGTCGTGTAGCTAGAATCCATGTTTTGAAGGCTCGTGATACCGAAAAATCGATTGACGGTATATCGTTTATTTGTCCAACCGTCCGTCCGTCAGACCATTAACCGTGCCTAAACCGTTCAGACGATTTTTCTACAAAATTGATATTCCCCGATCAATCTGAATGAACTCCAGGCTGTGGGGGTTTCAAACGGATATTTTGAATTTTGAAGGCACTTTTATTTGAAGCGTCAAAAACATTTTCAAAATGTTCTCAAAAATGGTTCACATTTTTTAATTAAATTTTATCCTCGAATAAGGTAAAGGTAAAGGACGCTTAAGAGATTGGTGCAAGTCTCATGTTCGTTGAAAGCCCTTTTTTTCAGAAATTACAAAAGTGCAATTTTTGGGTGCGTCTTCCTACTACTACATATCTTGAAATAAGAGCACGTTTAATTTCTCGGTAATATCAATATTTTTTGTTTATTTTTGAGTAAAATAAAGGCAGTTATTAATTTTTAAGCAATTTTTCTCAACTGCTGCACATTTTTTCTTTAAATTTTCTCCCAGTATCAAGGGACGGTAAAAATATGGTGTTAGTCCCATTTTTGGGGAACGCTTCGTATTTTCGAAAATTGCAAAAAGTTAACATTTCAAAACTACAAAATTGAAAAAGATTTTTGCCGTAAGCAGAGTCTGCTGTAAAAACTTCTCTTTAAAAAGGTCATGTAGAGTTTGTTTAAAGAAACGAGTAATTGTCGCGAAATTTGGGCTTGAAATTAATGAAATTTAATTAAACTAATGGTACTACAGAATGGCAGAGACTTTTCCGTATATTTGTTTATTTTTTTTGGCCTGGGCTAGCTATTGTGATTTGCCACATACTCTTGCCGCCGCCCAAGATACTTTTTTTAAAAAAATTGTATCAATTTTCTGGTTTCCTAATGGTAGAAATGATATATTACTTACAAAATATTATAAAAAAGTAAAACTTTGCCATATTTGGCAACTTTCGTTGGGAAATTTGGAGGAGTTTTTAGGAAAATTGCGTTTAAGCGTTTCAGTGAATGCAAAATTTGAGGTTCTTTTTCACAGAAAAATTTTTACTTTTCCAAAAACGTCATTTGAAGTCATTTGGAACACATTAACTTACAAATGCAAAATTGTTTACAAATTGTTGGATATGTGTATATGAACGGAGTGAGAGACGTTTAAAAAATACATTTGTGTAATTTTTGAAACAAACAAACAAACAAAAGAATACAGCAAAATGAATTTTATGTCATCTTAAACAGTGCAATTAGTACTATCCCCACAAAAAGTATAAAGAAAAAAATTGAAGCCGCTTTTTAGAAAATGGCGTTTGAGCGTTGCTGAAAATGTGGAATTTTGAGTTCGTTTCGAGAAACTTACACTCGTAAATGAAATAATGTTAACAAATCGCCGCTAATAATATTAATATTAAATGAGAGAGATGTCAAAAAATACATTTTTGAAGAAGAAAAACAAAACAAAATAATAGTGCAAAATGGAATTTTTGTCATCTTATGGAGTCATCTCTACAAAAGATTAAAGAAAAAAATTGGAGCAGTTTTCGAGAAATTCTTGTTTTTGTTATTTTTTAATATTGCACATATTGCATGCAATATTGTCCGAAAACTACTAAAGTTTTCACAAAATGTACATGACCTTATTGAAATAACTAATTAAATTTTTTCTTCCAGGAAAAATCTCTATCTTTGATTTTGTAGTGGAAGGAAGACGCCGAAAAAATTCAATATTTTGCAATTTTTAAAAATCCAGTTATATAAGTGAAAATTGCACCTATGCCACCTCTGTAAGTGTATTTCGCTCAATTCTTACAAGAAATTTAAAGAAAAATATTTGAGCCATTTTGAAAAATAAATGAAAATGTCACAGGGGCTTCATGTAAAGTACTCCCAGAAATTAATGAATGTTTTCAAAATCGCAGAGCTTGGACTCAGGCCAGATCAACAGAGGTTCATTCAGTTAGGAAAAAATCGTACCCATAGTTTAGGCGCTAGTGTTGTTCAAATCGACGCACAGACGGACGGACGTTTTGAAAAAAAACAACCCTTTTTCGGTATCTGAGGACTCCAAAACGTTTCTTTCCGTTGAAATTTCGAAATCGATTTTCCGCAGTATTGCATTACTTTCTCTGTACTACGTATATTACTCCGTATACGAGAAAGTAAAAACATTTTGTCTAAGTCTCTGCTCCAAATTCTTCAAATATTTTCCATGGATGAAGACAGGGCACTTAAAAGAATTGCGTGGGTCTCAGTTTCGTTGAACTCTCAGAATTTTCGAAAATTGCAAATGTAGAATTAATACGGGGAGAAAGTATGAGCGGTTGTAGAACCACTATTTCAATCAATGGTGATTGTTTTATAAATTCGGAAGAACCTTTTTCGTTTTCTTGGATACACCCCATGCATCGATCGTTTCTCGTGACTTCACGGCTCCGTCGCCCTTGTGTCGCAAGCGGTCATTCTCCTCCTAGCCTCTCCCACCCCCACCCCCACCCCGGCGCCGTCCTGCTGAATGGCGAGAATATTTATGGAACTCTGAGTGCACGCTTTCGAACGCACCTTAGGGGGAGGGGCATGAGGTGATGCAGTCGCGCGCCGGAAAAGCATTTGCCCGGTTAAGGGGAAATCGGCACGAGAGTGCAGCTCAGGCAGGGCGATGACCCAATGGCAGATTTCATTCATGGATAACGAAAAAAAGTAGTGATGCTAAAACAGCACGTACTTTCTCGCGTATTGCTAATAACTATGCAGTATTATAATATGACAATTTCCCTCATACACTTTAATTACCATTTGAAATATTCTTAAACAAACGACACATGAAAAATACATATATTTTTACTTTCTGGCACTTAAGAAGGAACTTATGAGAAAGTTATGTAAAGCTGCGCGAAAACACGGCAAATTTTCGGCAGAAACACTCTTATTACAGGGTTTTGGTAACGAAAAAGTGGAGTATAAATTTTAAAAAATCGTCATATTGACATATTTCATTCATGGATTGCGGTAAAAAAAGTTGGAAAGGACGTATCGCAATTTTTTAGTTGAATCTCACAAACTGATCCGTGATGATGAGGTGCACGGATCTGGAAAACTCATACTCTCAGGTGTGCTTTTATTGCAAGGAACATAATCTTCATTTCCATTAACCAATTAGTGCCCACATTATTTTTATGCGCGTAGCGCTCGCCCTTGTCATCGCGTTCGTACGTGCACAGTCATTGTTGGAGCACTTCGAGGGCATGTTTTTGCAACTCTTAGCTGCTACCCACCTACGCATCTCGTGTAATTACCTAGAATTTATAGTGCGTAGAAGGACGTGCGTACAGTAAAGGTAGGCTTATTGTGGTTAAAAACATGATACAAATTCTACAAGGATTATAATACGGATAGAACAAATATGGTTCTGATATTTTTCCCTAGACTAAAATTAGTTTCAAATTTTGGGTATTGTGTCCAATTTTTCTGTCGTGTTTGCGTTTTCCAGTATATCATTCCATAAGACGGCATATCACATATTTTACTTTGTACAATTAAACATTTTGGATTATAAAGCGGGAATATTTTTCTCCCAGAGCCTAAAATTAGCCTGAAATTCTGGATGTGTTGTATTTTTTCCGACGTTTTGGAATTTTCATTAACCCAAAAGGACGCATGTTACTGTTAACTTTGTACGACCCTGAATTTTGGATTTTTTTCTAGAGCCTAAAATTAGCCTTAAATTTCGGTTAATATGTCGTACTCTTTGCGGGTTTTTGTGTTTCCTTGTGTGAACACATGTTACATATTTTACTTTATACAACCCTCAATTTCGAAATACAAAGACGGAAATATTTTCCCCATACAGACTAAAATTGGCCTTAAATTTTTGGATATTGTGTCAGATTTTTCTAACATTTTTGAGTTTTTTTGTGAACAATTACCCCATAAGAAAGTTAATATTTATTTTTCGTTGTATAAACCTAATTTGTGGAAAATATGTGTTGGGACAATTTTTTTCTCTAGAACTTTCTGTATAATTTTGGATGCGTTTTCCTTAACTTCCAATAATGCGAAGTGCTATTTCCTAGGAGGGCAATGCTAGCTTTAGACTAAAGCTATCAACGCTTACGATTTTGGGATATCCACAAGAACCTAAAATTCGGCAACTCGCCTAATTAGCTTGCTCATAAAAGCATAGAACATATCAAAAGAAAGACATTCTTTTTTTAAAAAAAGGTGAATGAAATAGGGAATAAAGTCAAGCCTTCACATCCGGAACTCATCCGGTAACACATCCGGAATTCAGTTCAGGACTTCGACTTGAGGAATTTGAACTGCCAGGATACCATGGAAGCGCGTAGTCAGCCATACAATAACTAAATAATATGTATACACTGTTTTATCATCTGTCGGAACGAAAGTTCTGCAAGGCGTTCCGGAAAGTCGTTTAAATAATTGATAAAATTGGCACTGGCGTACTATAAAATTGCATATTCTTTACGAATATATTTATTTTCGTTTGGATGATGATTTCCTTTCAATGGCTTAGCAGATCAGCCGTCAGGGAGCCAGAATTTGCGTCCACCTCCCATTTTTGTTAGTTCTAACGTACTCCATAGAATAGATTACGTAAAATTATATTTGGAGCAACAAAAATTGATTATTGCTCATAATACCTAATTTTTAAAAACTAAAGAATGTTGGCCGCATCGTCCGCCCTTGCGAGAATTCTTCTGTCGGAGGCGCTGATGGCATGAAGCGCTGTGCGGCGGGCGCGGCCGGATGTTCCCAGCTGACGAGGCAGCCGGCGGCTTCCGGTAGCACTGCGCCGCGCGCGCCGCTCCGCGCCGGGCCGTCTGAGCCGGCGCTGCTGACGCCGCCACGCCGCCGCCCCCGCCGCCCCCGCCGCCCCCGCCGCCTCCGCCGCCCCCGCCGCCCCCGCCCCGCCGCCCCCGCCGCCTCCCCGCCGCCGCCGCCGCCCCCGCCGCCGCCCCCGCCGCCGCCCCCGCCGCCGCCCCCGCCGCCGCCCCCGCCGCCGCCCCCGCCGCCGCCCCCGCCGCCGCCCCCGCCGCCGCCCCCGCCGCCGCCCCCGCCGCCGCCCCCGCCGCCGCCCCCGCCGCCGCCCCCGCCGCCGCCCCCGCCGCCGCCCCCGCCGCCGCCCCCGCCGCCGCCCCCGCCGCCGCCCCCGCCGCCGCCCCCGCCGCCGCCCCCGCCGCCGCCCCCGCCGCCGCCCCCGCCGCCGCCCCCGCCGCCGCCCCCGCCGCCGCCCCCGCCGCCGCCCCCGCCGCCGCCCCCGCCGCCGCCCCCGCCGCCGCCCCCGCCGCCGCCCCCGCCGCCGCCCCCGCCGCCGCCCCCGCCGCCGCCCCCGCCGCCGCCCCCGCCGCCGCCCCCGCCGCCGCCCCCGCCGCCGCCCCCGCCGCCGCCCCCGCCGCCGCCCCCGCCGCCGCCCCCGCCGCCGCCCCCGCCGCCGCCCCCGCCGCCGCCCCCGCCGCCGCCCCCGCCGCCGCCCCCGCCGCCGCCCCCGCCGCCGCCCCCGCCGCCGCCCCCGCCGCCGCCCCCGCCGCCGCCCCCGCCGCCGCCCCCGCCGCCGCCCCCGCCGCCGCCCCCGCCGCCGCCCCCGCCGCCGCCCCCGCCGCCGCCCCCGCCGCCGCCCCCGCCGCCGCCCCCGCCGCCGCCCCCGCCGCCGCCCCCGCCGCCGCCCCCGCCGCCGCCCCCGCCGCCGCCCCCGCCGCCGCCCCCGCCGCCGCCCCCGCCGCCGCCCCCGCCGCCGCCCCCGCCGCCGCCCCCGCCGCTCACGCCACCGCTTCCGGCATGCACGCCGCCCACGCCGTCTTTGGGTTCGCTGTCATTGAGAGAATCTGCCAGCGACGCCTCCGCAACCACTGCGCCCGCCCCGCCCTTCCGCCGCCCCCAACACCACTGCCCCCGTCTCCACCGCACTCGACGCTGCTCCGCAGTCCTCCCCTCGTCACTTCGTCCCCATCGCCCTCAACTGCACCTTCATTGCTCTCACTTCTACCCTTCCGCTGCCCCCGTAATGCCTTCCTCCGCTATCCTAGTCTCCGCCACCCTCACCGCCGCCCTCAGCTTCGTCCCCATCGCCCTCAACTGCTCCTCCATTGCTCTCGCTTCCGCCCTTCCGCCGCCTCCGTCATGCTCGCCTCCGCTGCCCTAGCCTCCGCCCCCCTCACCGCCGCCCTCAACTCCATTGCCCTACTTCGCCCCCATCGCCCTTAACTGCTCCATTGCTCTCACTTCCATCCTTCCGCCGCCCCCTTCATGCCCTACTCTGCTGTCCTAGTTTCCGCCACCCTTAACGCTGCTTTCCTCTCCTCCGCAGCCATATCCTCGATATTTGGCCCCATCGCCCTCAAGTGCGCCTTCGTAATTCTCCCATTCGCCCCTTCACCCCTCCCTCCGCGACTCCATTGCCTTCGCTTCCGCAACCCTCACCGCCGCCCTGAACTCCGTTGCCCTACCTTTGTCATTTTCACCCCCCCCATCGCCTTCAACTGCATCTTCATTGCTTCCCCTTTTGACCCTTGCCTCCTCCGTCCTCGACTCCATTGCCTTCGCCTTCACTACCGCCCTCAATTACGTCCTGGATGACTACGTCTCCGCAGCCGTCGCCTTCTCCCTCTTGACTCCCGTTGCTCTGACCTCCCTTCCCTATTTGTTACAGACTACTGTAACATTTCAGTTCAATTCTTAAATTCCGTAATACTAACCAACAACATCATGTAGATTTTGTTTTCAATTCTTTATTCTAATGTATTTCAATATTTTAGCATTTTACAATATTCATTAGAATCGTTGTCTTACAACAAATTCTCTCTCTGCCTTCATTATCAACATCAACATTGCTATCCTCATCAAAAACGTTTGAGGAACAACATTCGTTAATTGGTAACGAAACTAAATAAACATGAGAGGGTAATATACGAAATGTTACACCAAACTTATGCCGAGGCTCCGAACGCATTACAAATGTGCTCGGTAGTGACAATTCCTTCCCCAGGACACCTGAAAAAAAAGAAAGAAAAATGCTTTTCCTCCTCTTAGTATTATTATTCAACAATTAGTTGAATGTGGCGTCGCCGACACTTGAAACTGTTTGAAAAGTTTTTCATGTGATGAAAATTTCTAAACGTCATGCATAGCTTCAAACAAGTTCTTACAATCTCTGGCATTGAACATAATGTAATAACCAATTAACTGTAGTGACTGATAATGTTATACTCCCTTTCGAAAATTCCCAAAACTCGATGACCTTGCATGTTACCTCCATAAGGGATGTGAACTGGTAATACTACAATTTCAAAATTGTAATCGCCATCAAAAATACTTCCAGGTGTGGGTGATGAAAATAGTTAAAATTTAGTAAAACTATTAACTTTTAATTATTTTATTTTCTGTCGTACTGCTTACGCAGAACATTGTAAGGCTAAAAAATTCATCCGATATGTTCGTGAATACACTGCATATCTTATACAATAAATTTAATGCCAAAGATATATTTTCATTTGAAGTTTTGAGTAAAAAATCTATGGCTTGAAACTATATAATTTTCGTACCAAATGTTCTGCGATTTCAAATGAGTTTTTCAAAAAACATTGGCTGAGATGTGTTAAGTCGTAGAGAAATTGTGGTATGAGTGGTATTATATAACCATTATTAAAGGCGAGAAAGTACATTGTGTTTTAGCACCATTAGTTATATTGGTAACAAACGAGAGATGGAATTTCGTTGGAATTTTATCACATGAACTCTGAGGATAATGTCCAAACTCCAGGCGCTACTACTTTAAAGTTCAGGTACATATTGCAGTGTAGTAACTTAGTATTAGCAATAAAACAACTCAGGTTATCGTCCGTGTTGAAGCACTGCTTATCCTTTCGAGGCACTCGATCCATCTTCCAACATGTAACTTGTAATACACTTACAAAATAAGGTGAGCAACGTGCCGTGACAAGAAAATTGGTAACTACGAAGTGTAATTTTCCCTATCGCTGGTTTACTAATTTCAGTAATAAAAGAGAGAAAAAGAAACAGTAAATACGAACTGCCGACCTCGATGGCAATGGAGCATCCTCCAAACAGGTACAACGGAGGGCTGCGAGTTCGCAACCCGTGGTTTCACTCTGTGTTTGTAAGCGAGGTAGGTCTCATATCACCACATGTGAACCTAGGCATCTTCTTATTTATCATCGTTCACAGTGATATCGACACAATCCTTCTCTTCTTACGGTGGAAGAAAGAGGCTACCACAGCAGTTATCTTTCGTTTCATTGATTCCGGGCGCGTCAACTGGTAAGGTCATTAGTCCCGTAAGTGTAGTACATGTTTTTGTTCGGAAGGTGGCGGTGATCTTCCCCCGCTGGAGGGTGATACCGACCGGCACCGACCTATCGTCGGCTAGCGTGGTTTACCCCAACTAGGTATCTTCCACCAGCTTGGCAAGGGGCAAGCTCTAAGCTCCCGACCGGTCTCCCGGCATGTGTCATAGTGTAATGTGTGTTAGTGTAAATATGTGTGTGTGTAAGGGGATAGAACCAGGAATGGGAAGAAAATATCCCGCGCTGTTCGTGGCCGGTTTGGTTAGGTACTACTCCAGCATTCGCCTGGCATTGATCGGAGAAACCATGGAAAACTACCGATCAGAGCAGCCAGTCGCTAGGACTTCTCCAGACAACGACAGAATTCGACTCAGCTAGCTAGCTAGTGTCACCCCTGTCTCCACCTTGCCTCAGCCGTTCATTCTTGCCAAACTTAAACCTGAGCACCGCCCCGCCTCCGTCCCCAAAGTCCTCACCCGGATAATGCGCTTTCTTCCTCCCACCTTCGCTGCCTCCGACGGCGACGTCAGCCTCGCCCGCGGTTCCACCCCGCCTTCTCGCCCGGCGCCTCTCGCGTCCTCACCTCCCGCACCTTTGACTTCCCGCCCGCTAGCGCCGGCCCCTCCGCCACCCTTGCTCCCGCCCCGGCCCCTATCCCGCCTCGCCCGCCCAAGCCCCCCAGCATGCAGTGCCACTCCTCTTTATCTTCTCGCCCCCCCAGCGTACCTCAGCCTCCAGCCTCGCCCCGCTTTCTCCCGCGCTGCCGCATCACCTCGCGTTCTCCCCTTTGCCTTCCCGCCCGCCAGTCCCGCCTCCGTCTGGCTAAAGTAGCTCAGGGCATTAAGTAATGTCACTGCAGGGCCTCTGACCGGGGAGTCGTAAGGTTCAAGACCCGACGATGGCAGGATTTTCAACATTACCTTGTCAGCTAAGACGAATTTAACCGCTCTGGAGGAGAATTCTATCAGCCGGCAGCTCTGATCGGTACTTTCCGTGGTTCCCGATCAACACGAGGCGAATGTAGGAGCAGTAACCTAATAAACGCGCCACGGATCGCGCACGATCTATTCTTCCTCTTCCTTGTCCTTACCTCATCCCTTCCTCACACTTACACTCACAGGCAGTACACTACCATCCATGTCGGGAGCTTAGAGCTTGGCAAAAGGGGCGGTGCCACGTTGGTGGGAATATCTGGTTGGGGAAAATCCCTGCAAGTCGAAGGGACAAGTCGGCGTTGGATCTCGCCAGCCAGTGGGGTATCACTTCAACCTCCCGCAATAAAACGTGCACTACACTTTCGGGATTAATGACCTGATGCCAGCTAATCACTAATCAATCAATCAATCAATAAAAAAAGCGGCGCTGCCAATCGCGTTCCCTCCCGGACCCGCCTTCTCGAAACTGGCAACGCCCCTGTCGGGACAAGCTCTAAACTCCCGACATGGGTGGTAGTGTACTGCCTGTGAGTGTAAGTGTGAGGAAGGGATGAGGAAAGGACAAGGAAGAGAAAGAATAGCCACTGCCCCTTACATTCTCGCCGCCAGCGCTACCTCAGCCTTCAGGCTCGCCCCCGCCACCGATCCCGCCTTCTACCTGCCAGCGCTCGGCGCCCGGCCCCGCCCCGCCCCTTCTCGCCACTCCCCCCCTCCGGCCGCCTCGAGCGTTAAAAGGGCGCGCGAGGGGCGTCAGCGGCCTTTCGCGTCGCCCTCGCGTGCTCCCTGCCGTGCCGTGCCGCGCCGCTCCCGCGTCGCTCGTCTCCAGTGCCAGTGCTGCCCCGAGCGTGAGATGGCGTGCGTGCGGACGACGGCCCCGGCGGCGGCCCTGCTGTGCTGGGCGCTCCTTGCGGCGGCGACGGGTAAGTGGCGGGGAGGAAGCTGCCGCTACCAACGCGCTTGGCACTTCGCACCAACGTGTTGTTTGTTAAATCGAATTGTTAAAGAGTTCCGGTGTAAATAATGACGACTGACGAGTTGGTTATTATCAGGGCTCGGATTCTCATGATACGTCGTCGTTTCATTGGTGCATTCTAGACGTAGCTAACTTCTAAATGAATGTTTATCATGACCTATAGGTGTTAGAAATGTATATCTATTGGGTTATTTTGTGTTATGTTTTGCCATTTTTAATGGACACGTCATTTTTTGGACATATGCGTCATGTTTGTCATTTTTACGCATTTTGTTTCCTTTTCGTATTTTTTGTTAGTGAATATCTCATGAATTTACAAAGATACACTAAAACAAAGTTTTTATTGTATCTTCAGTTTGTGACGAAATTCACTACTGCAGTTGACTCTGTTCTTCGAACTCTCAAAATTACATGGACCTTCGGTAACTTCCTCGACCTCTCAAAACTGACGGTTGGAAGATCACAGCAAAGGATTACATTCCCTCTTACATTTCCTCAATAGACTTTATATTAAATATAATTTTATATAAATACAATACAAATTTTTGTTTAAAATTCTAAATTTCATTGAATAAATGAACATTTTCACACAAAATTTTGAGTATTTAAAAAAATTAGGTCATATTCTCATTATTTTTAAGTCATTTTATAGGTCATTTTACTCTTTATTTTGAAGTAATTTTATAGGCCATTTTCAAAGAATATTTAAGTCATCTGAATCTGAGCCCTGATTATTATCAAAATCAACACATTTTTTTATTGAAATAGAATATCATGTATGAGCGTATTGAGTATCACGATCATTGCGTATCACCTTTCTTGCATAGAATGCATGCCTGTACGTAGAGTAGATTACTGTGATGAGGCTGAGGCTAGACCATGTTGATGCAGTTATTACAATTTTAAGTTAACTTCATAATTAATACATTACAAAAGAAGTCACACCCCATCTAAATCACTCATCAACGTTTGTACTTAGCTACAAAACAAGGCATATCAGTGTTCGGTAGTTTCAAAGTAGAATACATAAAGTTTTTAATGTGTCTGTTGCTATGGTTCTAAACGAAATCAGCGACACAAGAGAGATCGTATGAGAAAAAAAATCACTGCCGTTTGTTATTGTTTGTTCTTGAAATCAATTGGAATATAAACACAGCTCCTCCCTCTTATTCATGAAGGGCAATAATCTCAATTTCGTCACAGGTCAGATACAATTATTTACTCACGGACAGCTCAAACGTAAACTCGTAATTTTATGTC
Source organism: Acheta domesticus (assembly GCA_031308135.1). Classification (NCBI taxonomy): domain Eukaryota; kingdom Metazoa; phylum Arthropoda; class Insecta; order Orthoptera; family Gryllidae; genus Acheta; species Acheta domesticus. Next base: position 26,444,543 of record JAHLJT010003656.1, on the reverse strand, counting down.
GGTCATGAAGTTCGAATCGCTGGTGTTTGATATACGGTATTGTGATATACCAAAATGGCAATCGATAAAAAGCAGTAGAAATGTGTATGACGCAAGGGGAATATCATTTCTTCAGGAGCTGGGGATTTTAAGGTGAGCGAACAATAATGGGGGTCGCCATGGAAGCGGGGTCGTAGAAAATAAACCACCGGACGTTAGAGGTCATTTTTGGAGATAAGATATATAAGCGAGTGACCAGTTAATGCGGAAAACATTTTATAGCAAGTGAAAATGCGAGCTTTCAGGTTTTTAAAAAAGATGGCCGGATTCATTCTCTCTTTAGACACGATATTTAGCTGTGGTCGGGAAGAGAATCTGTTTTGATTAACTTTGATTTGAACATTAACTTTGATCCGATTGGGACTAAGTAGACAATGAAATAGAACTTGTATTCTATTGTGTGGTGTTCAAAGACACATAATATTTTTCCGTGATATGGAGATAGAAGAAAACACAGTATTAGGGAAAGATTAGGGAATTTTGTTTGTGGTAGTAAGTAGTTACGTGTGTTGGCGTCCATCCGTGACGCGGGTGATAAGGCAGTCGGTAAACTAGTAGTAATATTTCAGTAGACGATAGGGGTTAAATATCGCGCCTATAAAGGTATTAGAAGAGTCCTGGGACACCCGAGAAGATTCTTCGTGGTGACGTCGTATTTGGAGAGGAAGAAAACACGCGAAGAAATAGTATGTGAGAAAATTTTGAGCTGTCATTCCAATCAAAGAACCGGTCATGACCGAAAGTTTCCAAAGCTTCAAAGCTGCATTGTGATAATTGTAATATTTCAGATTCATTTAGAATTATTAATTATTATAATAAACTCTAATTTGTTTATTTGAAAAAGAACTGATTATAATTTTAAATAAGTGCAATCCAGAATGTTTTTAACAGAATTTTCAGATTCCTCGCTACTTCACATTAAGGGTAGATCGGGTAATTGATTGCAGTTTAACTAGGTACCAATTATGAATCAGAACTCAATAGACTGAGCGAGCGCGGCATTGTCTAATGTTGAAAATCAATTTGCATACGAGAATCAATCGAAGTTGACGTAATTATTTACTGGCGCCTAATTCAAACTAAATAATCATTTATTCACAAGCAATTACGATCATAAATTAAAACAATAAGATAAGAAGCCATATAGCATAATTCAATATGGTAACGTTATTGACATGAATCATGCTAAGGGTAAATTACTCATGTTCCAATATAATCTGGTAGTATCACCTTCCTTTACACATAACGCGTGCCTGTATGTAGAGTAGATAACTGTGCTTCACAGTTAAGTACAAAAGAAATAACTTTGTGAGAACTATGTGTTCGGATGAATATTAGTTATAACAATCACTCTTCCCCACGACCATTGGTACCATTAGTTTACACATCTTCTCGACTTCCACATAATTTATATCAATTTGATATCGTGTCACATTGATATCAATTTTTTAGTCAACTTTAACTCCAAATAAATAATTATTGAAGAACTCGTGCTCTGTGCTAACCTATCGCCATATTCGGCAGTGTTCAGGGTTCGACAAAGTTCCCGGACGTATGCTTTCATACAATTGCACGAAAAAATGCTACTTGTTTATTTAGGGGCGTCCAAATGGAGGGGTGGCAGCTAGGCAATTTGCCCCAGACCCCGACTGAATTGGGGCCCCGAAGTTTTGGTTTTAAAGAAATGAAAAATATAGTTATCTCTAATCCAAATTTAATGCTGTAAGTTATTTCTGATGCATGGAGAAATGAATTCGGTTTATGAATTGGGGGAGGAGAAAATGTTTTATTTGAAATAAGGAGCCCTCATGTATCAACTGCCCCAGGCCCCTGGTTTTGTTGGGCGTCTCTGTATTTACTTGTTCCTTTCGTAGTTTCCTTATACTCTGCTTACAGGCCTACGTACGTTGGCGTCTCTGGTGAGTGAAATTGGGGGGGAGGTCGAAAGGACTGTATCACTCCACGGAATATTAGTTCAAATCACGACAATTAAAAAAAATATTTGAAGGCATGAAGGTGCATGCAATAGAGTAAAAAATATCCAGTTATGACGCAACGAATTCAATAACGTTCTATGTCAGTAAACTTGCAAAACAACGGCAGCCATGGACAGTCGTCGTCATCATTACATCTTATTCTGAAGACTGTGATGAAATGACGTACCTCACAGACGAGCTAAACCCCGAGTTATTTATCCAAGGTGAACTAAAAGACTTAGTAAGAGATATGGGTCTCTCAAATGAATTATCACAAATTTTGGGTTCTCGTTTGAAGGAAAAAAGAATTCTGGTTCCTGGTACAACATTATTATGGTATCGAACAAGGGAAGAAGAGTTTCGTCTGTATTTTACTGAAAATGTCTCTCGTATTTATTGTAATAACATTGAAGGAGTAATATCAAAATATGGAGTTACATACAATAAGAACGAATGAAGAATATTTATTGACGCAACCAAAAGCAATCTGAAGGCTGTTATTATACACATTACCAATAGATGGGGTTCAATACCAGTAGCATATTCGCACCTCTTGACGGAAAGCTACGAAACCCTTGCAATGGTATTAACGGCATTAAACTATTCAGCGCACGAATGGGTTGTATGTGACGATCTAATTTATTCTAAAAATATTTTCTAAATAATCTGTGATGAATGTGAACCAGTGCCTTAGACACTTCTCCTCCTCCTGATAACTTTTGATAACCAATCAACGAATAATGATGATCGAAGAATCAAACCAGGTATTGTCAACATGAGTGTGTTATATAAGCTGTAATGATTATAAAATTATGAAGTATTAAAAATGCAACCGAGACTACTTCTCATTAACCATAGTCAAATGCAATGATTTACGTCAGGAGCTCCACTGTCTGTAAGACCCTCTTAATCCTCAGAGTCGCTGTTGAAGCGCCAAAGGCATCCTGCCAACGCGACTGGCAGAACTTAGCACTCGCGCGTTGTAGGCAGATCTAGTGATGAGTCAGGCATTCCTTGCTTCCTGTGAAGCCGAGCAGCGACTGCAACCACAAGTCATAAATGGCAATTGTTTTATAGATGGTTTCTAAAATCTAATTTTTCCAGAAATTTAATTTCATGAATGAAAATGAACAATCATATATGATATAAATTTGAATTGAAAATAATAAAAATGACACATTAAATATAAAATATTAAATTGACAACTAATAATTTGCCACATTTCTCTTTCCAATTTTTTTCTTTTTTGCACTGATGCAGGAATTTTCCTATGAATTATTGTAAACGACGTGTGAAAAAAATACTTGCCAAGGTGAATAGTGCACTATAGCTGTTATAGCTACATTTGTCTTGTAGGTAATAAAAATTCTGGAATCTTTGTTTTTCAATCCACCTTTGTACAGTAATTTATTTATTGTTTGAGATATTTTGATTAAAAAGTGAAAATATCTCAAAACATTGTAAATAAATTACTGTACGAAGGCAGATTGAAAAACGAAGTTTCCAGAATTTTGTTATTATACACACACACACACACACACACACACACACACACTCGTAGTTCGGAATTGTTCCAAAAATCTTATGAATCTCTAACCGCAAATAAATTCATGCATGTGAAAAAGAATGAAATATGTCTTTTTGTTTCTCTGATTAATGAAGATATACAGGCTGAGATGGTTCGGACCAACAACAGCCATTCAGCTTATCTCACCGCGAAGTCAAGAGTCCCGACGGTGATGCATTTTCGATACTAACAAGGAAAACTAGGCGGAGTTAAGTCGCTGTTTAAAGAAGAATCCTGGTCGGCCGCTCTGATTGACAGTTTCCATGGTTTCTTTAATAAATATCCGATGAATGCGGAAATAGTACCTAAATAAACCGGCCATAGACTGCGCGCGAACTTTCTTTCCACCGTTCTTGTCCCTTCATTATCATTTGCGCGCGCGCGCACACACACACTTACACACACACACACACACACACACACACACACACACACACACACACACACACACACACTACCAGGCGTATAATAAGACTCAGTCAGGAGCTTAGAACTTGTTCCGGTTGGGGCGGTGTCCCGTTAGCGGAGATACCTGGCGGAAGAAAAAAAAACAAGCCAACGTAGAGGTCTGCACCGAATCTCACTCTCCAGCGGTGGAGGAAAACCTCTCCTGGAATAAAGCATGCAAACACTTACAGGACTCGTGGACGCGCCGGGAATGACAAAACACTGTCGCCGTTGTCGCGCCGGGAATCACAAAACACTGAAACAGTCAATCGAAAACCATTTGCGTGTTTAGTGCAGTCGATGGTGAGCCAAAAGGAAGTCTACCTTGCAAAAGGTAAGGGAGAAGATTTTATTTTTTCATTTTGCTTGTATTGCTATTATTAAGAAACCCCTAAGTTTTCCACCTCGAAATACTTCGGGAAAAGTTGTAGTCAAAAAACAAAAAATACAAAAATTCGGGCATTTTTGTTTTTTCGCTAATAACATTTTAATGATTGGTCTTAGCGCAAAAATAGTGATGTATTATATTAAAGATCGTAAAATTCTCTACAAATTTGCTTCATAACGTATTTTTCTCAAGCAAATAGTAACAGATCTACGAGATTTTAAACTTTCACCAAATATTCCTTTTTTGCCCAAAATTACTAATAGCCTCAATAATGCAGTATTTTTGATTTCCTAAAGTAATTAAAAATAAAAAGCGATTAAATACTAATGTTTTTAATACATACTGGGGTTACGCTCATAAAAAATAAAATCTTCTACCTCACCTTTTGCAAGGCAAAATGACTTATCGACTGCACTAGTTGCCATGGGGGTGTGATTGTGTGGCAGGTGGCGCGACGGCGGCGGCGGTGCTGCCGTTGCTGGATGACGACGCGTGCCCCGAGGGCTACGTGGTGTGCATGGACGGCGACGGTTGCGTGCCCGCCGAGGCCCTGTGCGACGGCACCCAGGACTGCAAGGACCATAGCGACGAGCTGCCCCTCCGCTGCGGTGAGCCCTTCACTCCACACGACGCTTCGGGCGCCCCGTGCCTCTCAGCAACATCCCACCCGGCCCCATCCCCTTTACCCCGTGTCGCCCTGCTCAGCAACCCCGTTTAGCCCCGACCCGCTCTCACCCACCCCAACCATCCCCACTCTGGTAAACCCCGCCCGTCACGCTTCGTCCTGCTCCAATGCGTTCGGTCCCGCTCCGTTCTGCTCCGTCTCGCTCCGCTCTACTTCGTCCCGCTCCGTTCTGCTCCGTCCCGCTCCGTTCTGCTCCGTCCCGCTTCGTCCCGCTTCGTCCCGCTCCGTCCCGCTCCGTCCCGCTCCGTCCCGCTCCATTCCGCTCCTCCCGGTCCGTCCCGCTCCGTTCTGCTCCGTCCCTCTCCGTCCCGCTCCGCCCCACACCGTCCCGCTCAGCCCCACTCTGTCCCGCTCCGTCCTTCCGTTCAGCTCCGTCCCGCTCCGTTTCGATCACTTCCAGTCGCCCCTCCGCGTTTCTTCGCTCTCCTCGTTCCATCGCTCATCGCAACGACCCTCCCAGCTTTGCCGTGCTCCGCCCCTCTCCATGCTGCGCTCCAGCCTCGTGCCACTCGTCTTCCCCTGATCCATCCCGCTCCGCCCTTCACCACCCCTTCGCTCCATCACGTCCAATCCCGCTCCGTTCCTCACCCCCAACCCGTTTCGCCCAACCCCGCCCCGCTCCTCCCTACTCAACTCACCCCGCATTACTCTTTCCCAAACCTCTCCCTCCTCCCCACGATCTACCCGCCCCTTCTTTCTTGTCCACCGACCTGCTCTGCCCCTTCTCCACCCATTCTACTCGCACAGTTCTCCATTCCGCCTCAGTCCGCAGTGCATCACCGACCATTTCCGCTTTCATCTCTTATTTGTGATCTCCCACGCTCCACCGGCTCATTTTGGATCGCCCCGTCCCCACTGGCTCCGCTCCTCGTTACCCGCGCTGACGCTTTCCGTCCCAATACTACCCGCTGCGCACCACTCTTTTCAATTCAGATCACACTTCGGTCTCACTTCGGTCTCACGATCCCGCCTCCTCTCGCTCTGTCTCTCATCCCGCACTAACGCCGCTCCCACCTTGCGTCGTCCAGCCACGCTACGCCCTGCCAGCCAAGTTTGCCTGGCCCCGTCTCATAGGCCCCTCCCTCCTCGGTCTTCTTTCACTCACACACACACACACATTCCTGCTCTTAGGCCGCCCTTCATATCGAACTATTTCGTCCTTTACTGTCATCCGATCCACCCCGATGCGCCCCACTCTTTCCACCATTATAATGAGAAATGTGTACAGTGAAATGTGAACAGTAACGAGAAATGGTATACAGTACCCTATAGATACACTAATAGGCACTATTACAAAATAAGTAAATTTCTTTAGGGTCATCTTTATCTGTGTCTTCTGTGCCGTAGAATAAGTACATATATGTCGTGCAGAACTCGTGAACACCGAATGGAGTACTTTCCAAATTTGTGCGTGTAATCTTGAATGTAGTCCTGTTAGAACTAAATTTCTGTTCTCATAAAATGCATGAGTACTACACAATTGTATTATTTACGTTATCGTCTCATTAATTAAATATATATACAAACGCAATATAAACAAAGTTGTGCGTGGTGCATAACTTTCCTCTTTTATTTGTAACTTTTGCAATTTTCAAAAATTCAGAGATTTCAACGGAAATAGGACCTGCACTATTATTATAAGTGTGCTTTGAACTATCCGAGAAAAAAATTAAAAAAGAAAATTTTGAGCAGTTTTTTAGATAAATCTTATTCCACAAAAAAAATTGAAAACTGTCCATGCTTGAAAAAATTGCACATGTCCTCATTTAAAGATCTCATCTTGAAGAACATATGTCATTAACAAACAAATATATGTAAAAATTGTAGCTTTAGGAAGACACCGGATAAAAGGTAAACTTTAATAGTAGGAAGGAAAGACAGGAAAGAGAAATAGGAAAATGTAGGCTCTTGGAGCCTGAATACGCTACACTTCCAACACATACGTATAGCGGGTTGCATAACCTCATTTAATAGCTGGCGCGTGCAAGTATTATTCGCCGAGCGGTGTTGCGACTTGAAAATGCGTTGAAGTATATCGTCAACGTTTCCTGCATCGATAATTTTAGAACATCAATGAGATCAATTTGCAACAACATTGAGACACTTTGGGTCGAGACATTTGTACCCCAAAAATTATTGGATAATTTGGCATAACAATACAATTGTTAGAGGTTACACGCTTCAAAATATTTAAAACTAGCTGAGGTACACTGTATTGGCGGGTATCGCATTCGTAGAGGAATGAATTCCATCTACTGTGTATCCCCACCCCACCTTGCCCTGTTCAGAGCCTCACTGCTCAATACCCCGGTGCCCAAAGCCATTGTGCTTCTTCCCACTGTTATTACCCTGCTCCGCCTCGCCTGTACCCGCCCCTGCCTCCGTTGCCCAACATGTTTGATGCGATCACCGTTGTAGCACTGTCGTTGCTACGTGTAACAATAAACAGGTGCATTATTGTTACTCACAACAAACTTCAATAATAATGTTGATCTGCATATACAGAAACCATATTGGCGCTATTGAAATGAACCATCTCGTAGGAAATTTTATGTGCTTAAAGAAACGTTTGTCTTGAAACACACTTTGATGAATTTCTTCATGCTTGTCGGTGTACTCACCAAAAAATGAAAGAGTTCACCTTAAAATTTGGTCTAAGGAGTAGAAAAGAGGAGCAGGAGTATTTTTTTAAGGAATCTGATATTGGGTATAATTATGTGGTCACAGAGTAAAAGTTCTTAAGTTCGTAAATCTTAGTTAGGAGAAAACAAGGGTTAGATTATTGAGCCGCAAGCTATATTAAGCCGATTAATGTGTATTTTCCAACGCGTTTTTGTCGTTAAGGAGGCAACATCAATTCGATCGTTTTACTAAAATAAATTATAGTTACTTAACTTGTACTTTCAGTCCTTAACCCAATTTCGCCAAAAAATGACTTCAGAACTTGCTTTGAATGTCACATGTACGACATTTCATTAAGATCGGAATAAAACTTTAGATTTGTAAATGAAAAATAAACAAAACCTTCTTTATAAAATGAAAGAAAATAATAATTTAGAAAAAAGTTAACTAAGTTGTATCTAACAAAATATTCTCCCTTTCTTTGAAAGCCATATTGAATGTGGTTCAGCCGTTCCAGAGATTACCCTGACGGTAGGCAAAATTCGTAAAAACAATTGATTTGGTTTTTATATCATCTAAGTAAGCAAATAAGGTAAGAAAAAATCAGTTACTTTAAAACCACAGTTATACCCTTCAATTGTATTTATATCTATTATCGGAGCTTTAAAAAATACAATATTTTAAAGATTATTTACGAGTTTTAATAAAGATATTTTAGTAACCATAAAACTAATACTTACAAAATATCGTTTAAATGCTTTTTACAATTTTTTTATAAATAAAGTATATAAATGGAAAGTGTAATTTAGGTAATAGCCATAAATAAATGTAATATATTTTTGTATATTACTCAATGATTGTCTGAATTATATTTATTAATAAACTTTTAAATTAATTATAAATTGAAGCTGCAAAACGTTGTTCTAAGAAAATAAAATAAAAATTACACAACTGCTTGTCTAAAAATTGAATGGAAACATTTATTAATAACTAAAATATTTTTCTCTTCATGTTTTAAAACAACCGTCTGTTGGTTGCAGCAGCCGTGTCGAGCGAGGCGCCGGCGCGAGACAAGGAGGCGCTGGAGCCGTCGGCGGGGGCGGGGCCGGGGGCGGTGGAGGCGGCGGTGGGCGAGGCGGAGGGCGCGGCGCCCACCCCCACGCCGTGCCTGGACAGCGAGCACCGCTGCCTGGACGGCACGTGCATCTCCAAGGCGCGCATGTGCGACAGCACCCGCGACTGCCACGACGGGTCCGACGAGGACGCGCTGGCCGGCTGCTCGCAGGTGAGCGCCGCGGGGGCGGAGCGGGCGCGACTCTTCGCCTACACTGCGATTTTTGTAACTTTGCCCCTGACACTAATAAGCTGTTTCGCTGTCATCCAATCGGGAGTTTACATTACCCTACAGTAACGTCACTATGGTGACGTTCAAGCTCCCGATTGGATGAAACCGTTAACAGCTGATTCCCGTCAGGGGCACGGTTACGAAAATCGTTGTATAACAACGGGCCATGACCGAGAGGGTCGTATAGTACGATTTTTATAACCCCTCAAGGCCCATCTTCACGATGGAATATGTCACGGTTTTACGCGTCTTTCTCTGTTGTGTCGTTAGATATCGCATGATCGCGATCGTAGCAAGCAGTGCTTGCGATCATGCGATACCTAGCAGCAGCACCGAGAAACACACGAATTGCAATGTGATATTCCATCGCGGCCATAGGGGCTTGAAGGGCAAAGTTATAAAAATTTCACTATAGGTTTCGAGTCCTGACGATTGCATATTTTCGACAATAGATCGATTCAGCCGTTGTCTGGAGTAGAATTTTGGCGGGTGGCTGCTCTGATCGATAGTTTTCCGTGGTTTCTCCATTCAATTCCAAGCATGTGCCGGAGCAGTACCCTATATAATGGACACACTGTGCGTGATCTTTCGTTCCACATCCTTGTCCCCTTCTCACACCTTACATACACACACACACACACACGCACATGCACGCACGCACGCACGCGCGCACACACACACACACACACAATCAGTACACTACAACACACGTTGAAAGCTTAGAGCTTGTCCCAGATGGGGCGGTAGATATCTGGAGGGGAAAGCAAAATGTTTTAACTGTTGCCACTACTGGTTGATTGATGATTCCGGGCACGTCAATTGCTATGGTCATTAGTTCCGTTAGTGTAGTGAGCTGTATATAAGTGGCGGTGATCTTCCCGTGATTCGTAATGAGATTCGGCGTCAACCTACACGTGGTCTCGTGGGGGATTTCCCACTTCCGGTATCACCCCCTGGTGGAAACCGCCCCAGCAGGAAGTCGTTCTAGGCTCCTGATTGGCCTCCCGACAAATGTGTCAGTATAGTGCATGAAAGTATGAGTGTGTGTATAAGAGGAGAGGTTAAGACAAAGAAGGAAGAGGAAGGAAAGTTAGCACGCGATCCTTGGCACTCGTGGTAGAGTAGGAACTGCTCCGGTATTCGGTTGATATTGACAGGAGAAATCACGGGAAACTGCAGACCACAGCAGCCTGCCGCTAGATTTCTTCAAACAGTGGCTGAATTCGACTTAGCAATGAAGATAGTGCCGAAAATCCGGGATAGTCGAACTCGAACCCTGGGACCTCCCGATCAAAGTCGTTGAAGAGTCAGCGGCAATGCTGACTCTGAGCTAAACTCAACCAGTTCCCCTGCTGGAGCATTTTCTGAATATGTTGAATTGAATATTTGGGAGCAAAAACATGCTATGCCACATTTGTGATGAAACTGAGTTGATAGTGATTTTCGATGACCCATAGATTCATCTAGATGTTGGGTTTATATTTTAAAGATTGGCCGCAAGATGGTAGTCGCTATTCATAAATTAATGTTCTTTATCCCAATGTAGAATGGAACGTCTTAACCTTCTCTCCGTTTTCTCAAAACTTACTTAATATGGCATAGCATGTCATTGCCCCAAGGTCTTCAATTAAATCTTCCCAATAATAGTATTGTTATTCACAGTTCCTTCCGCCATTTCCGTCAAATGTGATGACGTGTGTGGACCAGGTGACAATTCGCGTATCGGGTTCGTGTGGTCGCTCGCTCCAGAGCGGCGTCGCTCTGCGTTGCACACTGCCCTCTGGAATTCGTGGTCAAGGGATTTTATGCATCTCCAGCGAAGTGTTCGTGAGCCTAATTAGCTTGCGTGCACTTTCCGCGTGCTACTGCGCTCGACTTCAGATGTGACGTCAATGCGGCAACGCTTGAATTGCCGTCACTACTAACGTTCGACGGGAGCCAGCATATTTGTATATTCCGCCATGGGAAACAGATATTATTTCCTACTTATTTATTTTTGCTCACTGCATTAAGTTTGTATCGACCTCGCTGTCACGGGGCTTGGAATCGCTTACATATGCGAAGGTGAAGGTCACTGATTTGAATGTCTTGTTAGGCAAGTACGAGGCTTTTAAGAGGTTTGGCTTCTCTTTCCAGAAGATATGCATTCTGATATCGTCTCTAACTATAATCATCATCTTTTTGCCCATCATCATTTATTCTAATCCATAACAGATCGGTAGTTTTTCGCGGTTTCTCTGATCAGTACCATGCCGGTGTGGATCCCTAAAAAAACGGGCCAATGACAGAGCGCTCGCGAACGTTTCTTTTTACTTTCCCGTATACGTACGTATACACGGAGTGATATACGTAGTATAGGGAAAGTTATGTAATGCTGCGCGAAAAATGGCCAATTTTCGGCGGAAAAAAATTAATTGCCGGGCCGTGAAAACGAATAAGTGGATAAAACCAGTTCCTAAATTAAGAAAAAAAAATCCTCTATCTCGTGGTGTGGTCAAAATCCATGATTTGTTGCTTCTTTACACTTAAAAATCGATTGACGGCATTCCGTCCTGTCCGTCTGTGGTCAACGCTAGCGCCTAAACCGTTCGGTCGATTTTCTTCAAAATTGATATACCCCAGTCAATCTGATTCTAGTCGAAGCTTTGTGATTTTGAAAAAGATTCTTTAAAATTTGGGGGTACTTTATATGAAGCCCCCCGGGGATTTTCAAACTTTTCTCAAAAACGGCTCCAAATTCTTTCTTTAAATTTCTTGTATGAATAGAGGAAAATACACTTTTTAACATAGCATAGGTCCGATTTTCACGTACAGCTCTGAATTTTCGAAAATTGTGAAAGTTTGAATTTTTTCGGTATCTTTCTCCAACTACAAAATTGAAGATAGAGATTTTTTCTTCAAATAAAATTTGTTCTGCATATTGAGTTCTTTAATAAAGGTCATGTAAATGTTTTTCACAATTTTGGTAGTTTTCGTGCAATATGTGCAATTTTAAAAAATTACAAAAACAAAATTTTCTCAAAAACTGCTCCAAATTTTTTCTTTAAACTTTTGTAGGGATAGTGGTAAATGTACTCTATCAATGACATAAAAGCCATTTTGGTCTATCGGTTGGTTTTTTCAAAAATTACAAAAATGTAAATTTTTTTACTTGTCTCTCACGTCGTTAATATTTACATTATCGGCAATTTTTTTACATTATTATATTTACGAGTATATATGCTTTAAATAATGTCAAGTAAAGTTTCTCGAAAACACTACCGTTTTCTGTGAAAAGTAGCTCAAATTTCGGCATTTTCAGAAATGCTCAATCGTCATTTTCTCGTATATGGCTGCAATTTTTTCTTGAAACTTTTGTAACGGATAGTGCTAATTACACTCATTAGTATAGCGTGAAGTTTATTTTGAGTTTTTTTTGTTTTTTTCAAAAATTATATAAATGTAAATTTTTTGAAAGATCTCTCACATCTTTAATATGCACATTATCAGCAATTTGTAAAGATGATTATATTTGTGAGTGTAAGTGCTTCAAATAACTTCAAATAAAGTATTTTGAAAACTCAAAAATTTTCTGTGAAAATGAGCTTCAAATTTCGCATTTTTAGTAGTGCTAAAACGCCATTTTCTCTTAAACGGCACATAATTTTTAAAAGAAAATTGCCATTTACGGCTAGGTTTTTGTGTTCTTTAATATTCTAAAATTAATGTTTCTGTTCTACCAATAGGAAACCGAAAAATTAAGAAAATGACAAAAAAATGTACTTTTGGCGATGATAGATGGTAGCTGGCAAGAAAGAGTATGTGGCAATTCCGAATAGCTAGCGAAGACCCAGGAAAATAGAAAACTAATACGGGAAAGTCTGTGCCATTCTGTTTCTGTTTTTTGACAAATAAATAAATAAAATAAATAGGGTCATGCTTAATTTTTTCAAAATACGAGTAGTTTTTCTTTAATTTTGTGACAAACGTAATAGGCCGCTGTAAATTTACTGCGCTTCGGACAGCTAGATGCGTCGTAAATTAGAATGTGCAATTTTGTATATTATTTCTTTCTTCGTTTCTTACATTCGAACTTTGTTATAGACTTACACATTAATATTTTAGAAATTGTTTATTTTGAAATATTTGAAATAAGTAAAAAGAATTAATAGCTCTCAGAATAGCGACAATGCAGGGTCTGCAACAATGGAATTCACTTTGCGCTCGCGAATATCTGTGAATTAGTGTCATTGTTGTGACCTAATGGAGCTGTATGAAAAGGAGTTATAATTGTCTAATTTATGTTGATATTTGCAGGCAAATATTTAGTTTTGCACCAAAAGCTGTACCGTTTGTAGTGAGTAGAGAATTTGTTGCATGGTTTTAAAATACTCTTCCCTAGTCATAGCCCAATGGAAGGCATTTCTATATTTCCAGGGTATCAGGCTTCTTTTTCCAATACAGGGTTACAAAACTTTTGCATTCTATTTTTGTGAAGTTGTAGAATTCACATAGTTCTGACAACACTGCAATGGAAATAGTGAGTTCCAAGCGAAGATGTTAGTAGCGCATAAAGTGCAATATTACAGTACTACTTAGCTGCTTCCTCTAATACGGGAAAGTAAGTGCTGTTGTAGCACCACTAGTTCATCCTTGCCGCAGTCTATCCCCTTACAAACACAAACACACACACACACACACACACACACACAGAGCTGGGATAAAGATGGTTCAATGAATATACATTATAAAACCAGCAATGAAATTTCAGATTCTGAAAAGAAATTCACGAGCTGAGACATGACTTTTACATTTGTCTATTCTTCTATGAAGCGCATTTATTTCGAATACATGTGCAGTAATAGAACAAGTGTAGAAGCTATTGAAAGTTAGGCGATCAATGTGTAACCTAGTTGAAATTCCCATTTGTCTTTTTCATTCTTCTCTTATACATTATTTGCTGCATTGATCAGCACCTTTGAAGTCACTTAATCGATGCAGTGTTTTGTTCCGTGAGGACTAGCTGGCGCGACGGCGGAAAGCACCGACTGGTACAGGTCCCCGACAGGAAAAACTGTTGGACAGGAAAACGTTAAACTGGTTGAAAGGGCTTCCGTCAATGAAAACACAAATCGTTAAAAAGGTGCTACACGTCAAAGATTGTATTCGCTCTTCATTGAGAAAATCTGATTTAATTAAATACTTTCCGATATTCTTGTACAAGGAGTAAAATCTTTATCACGTACGTAGGCTTCTAATGATGAATGATAGTGTTACTGGTGTAAGAACAACCGAGTTTTACTTTTCCTTATACGTATGTACGTATATACGGAGTATATACCTAGTATAAGAAAAGTTATGAAATGCTGCGCGAAAAAACGTCGGATTTTCGGCAGAAAAATTTCGTTGCCGGGCTCTGATAACGAAAAAATGGATACATTCAGTTGCTAAATTAACAAAAAATCTCCTTACACTTGGTGCAGCCAAAATCCCAGTTTTGTGGGTCCTTGATACCGAAAAACCAATTGAAAGGAAAACGTCTGTCCGTCTGCCTGTGCGTCTGTCTGTGAACAACGCTAGCGACTAAATCGTTCAGCCGATTTTCTCCTAAATTGATATTCCCAAATCGATCAAACTGATCTTGTGACCCCTTGGATTTGAAACTGATATTTTAATTTTGGAGGGTACTTTACATGAAGCCCCTGGGACATTTTCAAAATTTTCAAAAAAATGACGCTAACAATTTTGACTAAATTTTATTGTTGGATAGTCTGAGGAGGGTCATTTACGAAAATGGCATTCACGAGAACGCCCACCTGCACGCCCCCCTTATTCGCTTCGCTCGCTCCACCCGCTCCTGGCCCGTGCGCCCGCCCCGACCTCTTCGCCCGCCTTCCTCTGAGGTGCTGGGCAACTCTCTAGTCCTCACATGTCTCCACAAGTAGTCCAGTCCTTTGTGGGTAATGGCTTGGGCAGCGACTGCTGATCGGTCTGTCGATGCGTGTATGCTAGCTGTGAGGGTGACTTTTTGTTTCCAGCGCGCCAGTTATGGTCATTAGTGCCGTAAGTGTATTTCTTGTTGTATCCCGGGAGGTGGCGGTGTTCTTTTCCCGCTAGAATGTGAGTCTGGTGCCAACTTACACGTCTGTATGCGAGGGTTTCTCTCTTCTTGTATCTCCTCCAGCGGGACACTGCCACAACGGGGTCAAGCTTTAAGCTCTCAATTGGACTCCCCACGTAGGTGGCAAAATAGTGCATGCACATGTGTGGGGATAAGTGGAGAGCAGGGAACGAGCATGAGGAAGAAAATATTGCACGCGGTCCCCGGCTCGTTTGTTAAGATACTGCTCCGGCATTCGCCTGATATTGGTTGGAGAAACCACGGAAAACTACCGTTCAGAGCAGCCGGCTACTAGAATTCAACAGCGGCTGAATTCAACTTGGCTATGTACCTAGTGCCGAAAATTCCCCACTGTCAAGTCTAAATCCTAGAATCGCCTGGTCAAAGACGCTGCAGTGGTAACAGTTACTGCTCTGGGCTACCTGAACCGGTCCAGCCCAGCCGGTGGTGGAAAGAACAGCAACCGACTCGTTGACATTTGGTCAGCTGTGAAACTGTCATCCAATCGGGTGCTTGAACGTCACCGCGGTGACGTCACTATTGTGACGTTCAAGTTTCCAAACGTCACTGTAATGACTCAAGACTTAATATTTTAATCGAAATATGTGTGTATATACGTGATAAATGTGTTTGTATGTATACGTGAGCGTGCAGCGTGACGTGGCGTGCGCAGGCGTCCGGGAACGCGACGCTGGAGGAGGACGGCCCGCGCGCCGAATGGCTGGACGGAGCGGGCCCCGAGGCGCGCAACGGCGTCGACCACCTGCCTCTGGACCACCCGGCGCCCGCCCCGCCCCCGCCACCGCGCCGCCGCTCCTGCAACGAGCCCCATGAGTTCGCCTGCAACGACGGCACCTGCATCCCGCGCAACCTCACCTGCGACCAGCACAACGACTGCCCCGACGGCAGCGACGAGATACTTGCCTGCCCCACCATGGTGAGGCTATTAACTTACTAACTTTATTTCATTTATTTCATTCATTTTATTATTTATTTCATTTATTTTATTATTTTATTTCATTTATTTACTTAAAGTCAGAAACAGTAAAACCGTAAACGACATTTAGGAAAAAAAGCTACTTTACTCACCAAAAACAAAGCAAAATATCAACTAATCCTTTGCCCAATGGATCAAGAACAATGAGCAAAAACCTGGATTGAGATTGAAGATAAAGAAAACTTTGAAGTAGTTGTTACAGACGCAGTCAGTATTTTATAAATAAATAGGATAGAAATTGTAGTATAATCATTACAAAACTTTTTATTTGATGGTTTGACTCTCAACATGTAATGCTAACAAAACATATATACAGCAGAAATTATTTAATAACACTTCCGTGTTATAAAATAACGTAAAATATTTTAATTCGTAACACGATTGGAATATAGATAAAAGGAACAGATTAATCAATGTAATTTAAAATAATAGAAAAACATGTGAATTAATCTATGGAATATTAGTTATTGTATTTTAGGTTTATGAAAATATCAGAATTTAAATGAGTAAAATTAGAGGCAAGTTGTGCCATTTTTACCGAATGTCTGCGAGTCAGAATTCATATTATCTGCGAATCATATTGTACGTCTTCCCTTTTAGTAATATACAACTTTTTTAAAAGCAGTTTTGCGTTAAAGAAAGAAATGAACGGTCCTGACATGTGCCATTTCTTGACATCTTTTTTAAATTTTTTGTTAATTGCTTTTTTATGGTCTCCGTAATCTATCTTAATGTATGAAATGAATTCTTGTTAAAAGAAGGGAAAGAACAAACATGTTCGAAAAAATCACAATTTTCACTTAATGTTGCAGTCTAGTCCTTCGTGTGAAAAGATAAGGCTACGAACAATTCTTACAAAAAGGAAACGAATAGTGTCATTGAAAATTGAATTAAGTAGAGAAAAAACTATTAGGTGATTATGTAGGCGTTTGAAATAGTAAATACCATATGATCAATAATTATGATAAAATATTTTTAATTTATAACAATTGTTAAATGATGATCCAAGTTTAAAACATACATGATAAGAAAATCGTTTTGGCATTGTTAAAGTTTCAAACTTTGAAAACGCCCTCCTGGGACACTTGGTATTGTGATAGATTTTCTTTCTCTGTACCTTTCGTGTCGTCGGTGCACAAAAATGTGACAAATCTCCACGTACAAGAGATCGATTTTAATCTGAGTTAGGCCGTTTACTTCGCGGCCAAGCACAAAGTAGGCTGTCTTATAAACTCTCTTAATAATTTTTTTCAAGTAAAAACATATTTTATAAACAAATTTCTTCATTAACTAAAACTGATACATTTTTAGATGTCTTTTTTCGTTTTTGCATAAGTATATGCAATGGAGTTCCCGGTTTTTGGCAGAGCTCTGGGCCTGGGGGACTTAATTGAACCCTGGGGTTCACCCGTTGAGTGTCTCGTGGCTTGTGCTTGCAGCTGGAATCGTGCCACGACGACTTCGAGTGCGCGGACGGGCTGTGCTTGCCCAAGGACTGGGTGTGCGATGGCCACCCGGACTGTCGCGATAGCAGCGACGAACATCCAGTGCTGTGCACCAACTGGAAAAAGCGCCCTCTCGCCCAGCCCAGCCCGGACACCATGCAGGACCACCCCAACGTTGGTAAGCGCCTGCCCACCCAACGGCTAGGTCGTCCACAAGAGCAAGCCTTCTAAGCAGCGTCAAAGTAGATGGCATAAATCGATTCTCCTTTTTGAATATATAAAAATGGATGTGTATGTTCCAGCATAACTCAGAAACGCATGGGGCAATTTCAACTAAACTTGCTATTACCCGCGAAATTTTTCTTGACCGATGGTCTAACTTCCCCCTCCCTGGCACACTATACAGTTGAAGGTAAAAGATCGCAGCGAGCACTGACGACAACATCCCAAATATATATTTATTGGCGCTTAATAGAAACCGTTTGGTATTGAAGACGAGAAATCCTGTTTCTGTGTGTGTGTGTGTGTGTGTGTGTGTGTTTTTTAATAGCCGAAAGCAAATACAGCCGAAGCAGGTTCAAATCCTTCTTCGTAGATAACTCAAACTTCTCAGAAAGTTAGACGGCATTACTTTGATTTTCTAGATGTTGGCGTTGCTTCATAAAATATATAATATCGTAAATAAAAATCGTATGTATGTAGCCTTATGTATCGTAATACCGTATATAAAAATCGTGAATAAAAAAACCCCACTCTATCCGCATTTCTACAAGCCATCGGTCAAGAAACGATGCGCGGATATTACAGGTATTACTTACAACGTGGAAAATAATAGTTAATGCCTTATTTTACGTGGCGAGACTCGGGCCACGAGGCCCGCTCTTCCGTCTGACCACGCAAATCTCGCTACGCTCCTTTCACCTAGCGGAGAAAGAAGGTATTATCTCGGGCGATACTCGGGATAAAACAGCTTTAGCTCCTCAAGAGGCGGTGGTGGTGGGAAAGGGGCGATAATTACAAATAAAATAGTTATTCAACCCGTAATAAATCTATTTCGGGCAGAACGATCGGGACGTATTGAGTGGACAGAGGGGGTAGATCGGGCGAGGCCGTTTGACCGGTCGGAGCAGGGAAGCGGGCGGGGCGGGCAGAGTGAGTGTAGCGAACACAAGGATTGCTGCAGGAGGAACTGCTGCAGTGTTGTCCAACTTTCAAGCCCTGAAGGGCCATAACCACGGTGTAAGATATGTAGGTGTGTCAACTAGCCGCCTTTGGGGCAAATTTTCTGAAGCCAGTTTGAGACTAGTTCCTCGCTTGTCCCTACGGTGCGCACGATCGGTTAGTCTTACGATGGCATCGTAAACTGTGGCTATTACACAGTTTTACAAAACATTTCCTACCCATTTTCGTAACTGTTCGCACTATACTTTACCAATTCCACCGCGAAGCGATAAATCACTGACTTAAAATTAGAAATCAGCTGGCCACAGAGCTGACTAATGGATCACGACCAATCACGACCTTGCTCAAATGGGACCGAAAGATCGCAGCGCTTATATATGAAAACTAGCCTGACATAAGCTTCAATTTAGACTGAGACACACCTATATATCTTAAACCTCGGCCACAACTAACACCTTTCATATGGTTGCGGGCCATATTTCCATTGCTCGGGCGATCCACAGCCGACTTCCCCGTACTGTTGATCTCGGCAGCTTTCCCGGCTGCTCTAAAACGGGGGGAGGGGCGTGCGTGATATCAGATCGCACCATGCACAATGCAGTGAAATATATTGGGATGGTTTTGAATTTCTGGATTTATTTAAAAAAATCCGTAAATCTGAACAACACATTTTCACATAAAGGGGGTGTTTACCCCGGTACAACGCGTGCGCTAGGCGCACAATGTTCTCCCCGACTTGGATGCAAGGACTCTCACTTTTAAATAATAACTTTCCGCGGGACACAATAAATGACAATGCCAGTTGGACAACCCAGAGCTAGTGAAACAAGTGGAGCGGGATGAGTAATGAAGACGGATGTGTGGCCGGAACTGTTTGATAGACATGTTAAGTAAATACCCAGGAAGTGCGAGGTAATCAGCTAGTATACCTTAAGTCGCTACTTCAACTTTTAACGTTTCATAAGCCGAAAGTATTTTGTACATTTTTTTCCGTCTAAGGTGTTAGATTAATGGACGATATTTCAAATTGTAACAACATTTTGAACTATAGTTGATAATGGCACTCCTGTTTCACACTTTTCGTTTTGCTTTTCATTTGTTTGCTCATTCGACCCGATTTCATAACATACTGAAAACTGAAAATCTCACTAAAGCGATTTTGAAATGTTGATGAAATTACACATATTGCCATTACCGAAAAATATGATTTTCAATTTTTGGCTGGATCTGTTTGATCAGTATTGACTACTTTTTTCAGGACCCAGATCTGGTATCCATATGGTTCTTAACACTTTTGTATTTTCAAAAATCACTAAAATGTAATTTTCCTCGAAAATCTTGTACGTCCATATCATTTTCATGTATTTCACGATTAAATGCACTGTTAAACACTAGAAGCTTTATAGCTCTTACGAAATAATCGGAATCATAAACTCTTTCGTCACAGATAAACGTTGAACTTTCCACCAAGTATTCAAATGTAGTCTTCTCAGAGACCCAATTTTTTTCAAATCTTTTTTCCAAACGTTTCAAAATAATACGTTGTGTTCTTCTACGACAATCCAATGGCCCCCATTTCATTTGCAATAACAGATGGCACCAATCTGGAGATAACACAAAGAAATGTTACAACTTGCCATTAAATATTCGTGTTGGACGGTGAAATTATGAAAAGACTTATGCATTCTTCGACGCCATAAATGATGGAGAATATACATATAAAAATATTTTAGAAATGCAAATGTTATATTCTACAAAGCATTTTTTGTTCTCTTCGACAGCCAGGGACAGTGGAGATCCTTGCGAGCGCATGGAACCCAAGGAAAGGCAGAGCTGCTGGGATTATCAGCTGCATAAACTGAAGGTACGACTATTAAAACTATTACT
This sequence comes from Acheta domesticus, assembly GCA_031308135.1. Taxonomy (NCBI): domain Eukaryota; kingdom Metazoa; phylum Arthropoda; class Insecta; order Orthoptera; family Gryllidae; genus Acheta; species Acheta domesticus. The sequence continues at coordinate 26,423,863 of JAHLJT010003656.1, read as the reverse complement.
GAGTGGTCGAGTGCCGCAGGTGGAGGAAGTGCATTCTCCTTGTGTGATTCGTGTGTGGCTGAGTGGACGTGTGGTGCAGAGTGGAGGAAGTGCATTCTCCTTGTGTGATTCGTGTGTGGCTGAGTGGACGTGTGGTGCAGGATGGAGGAAGTGCATTCTCCTTGTGTGATTCGTGTGTGGCTGAGTGGACGTGTGGTGCAGGGTGGAGGAAGTGCATTCTCCTTGTGTGATTCGTGTGTGGCTGAGTGGACGTGTGGTGCAGAGTGGAGGAAGTGCATTCTCCTTGTGTGATTCATGGGAGGTTGAGTGGAGGGGTGGCGCAGTGTGGAGGAAATGCATTCTCCCTGCGTTGTCCGCATGTGTCTGAATGGTCGGTTGTGCAGGGTGGAGGAATGAGTTCTCCGTGTGTGGTTCGCATGTAACTGAGTGGTCGAGTGGTGCATGTGGAGGCGGTTCATTCTCCTCGCGTGATTCGTGAGTGGTCGAGTGGTGCATGTAGAGGAGGTCCATTCTCGTGTGATTCGTGTGTGGTTGAGTGGTCGGGAGGCTCAGGATGGAGGAGGTGCATTCTCCCTGCGTTGTCCGCAAGAGTCTTGAGTGGTGGGGTGTGCTGGGTGGAGGAAGTGCGTTCTCCGTGTGTGGTTCGCCTGTGTCTGAGAAGTCGGGTGGCGCAGGTGGAGGAGGTGCAGCTGCGGCAGCGGGTGGCGCGGGAGCAGCTGGACGCTGTGCAGGCGGAGGCGGCGGCAGCGAAGGAGCTGCGCCGTGAGCAGCTGCAGGCTGCGCAGCTGCAGCGCCAGGCGGCGGAGGAGCTCCTGAAGCAGCAGCAGGAACTGCACTCCCTCACCCTCAAGCTGCAGGTAACTGGCGCACGTCATTCAAAGCCACATACGCGACTGCGAATTTGAGCAAACAGTCTTACTGGAGGTTATGAAGTTGTACTAATAGATATATATATATATATATATATATATATATATATATATATATTTAAAAAATCCAGAAATTGAAATTAACGCAGCAAAGATTGCTTGAAGTATGATCTTCGTAATGGATATCTCCCAGACTGATACATCTACCGAGCAATGATTTGCTAAAAGGTACTACAAGCAAACTTGTGCGTCAGCGTGTTTGTAGTCTTCCGCGCGTTTCATTTGCTACAACTCTCTAATAAGACTTCAATGTAAACGTAATCTGGACGCATGAACATGCTATCGTATTATTCATTGGTACCGTTCAGAATAGTAAACGTAAGCATAAGCGTTAACGACATTATATGAAGCCGTGGATATTCCCAAACTCCAAGCATTTACATTCACGACATTATTTGAGACCAACGTGTAGCTCAGTTACATGCAAGGAGAAAATTTGTGTTTTTTCGTTAGATAAAAGTCAATCCAGTTTGTAAAAGCATAAATTTCACGACCTAATAATCGCTGATGAAACATTCGATAGAATCACGAGTTGCGGCCATGGAATAAAAACGAGATTCATTTTACGGATACGTGATATTTTTATCCGTCCGTACAGCTCGTCTTGTGTCTACCTCACGGTTTATCACACCGTGGTTTATCTGCATCCTATCCACAGATATCAAGGTTTGCTCGTTCGGGTTTACGGCGTCTTATTTGCTCTCAGCGATCACCTGACTGCCTCCTCCCACAATATCGAATCCGTAGCTCGCTTTTGTTCAGGTGCGTGTGTGGCGAGGGCGTGGCCCTACCTCCTCCATAAAGGACCATCCGAAACAGAGTTAAACGTGCAAACCTTGATAAGGGCAACTACGATCATATATCCGCAACAAAATGAGAAGCCTGATAATTGAATGCGGGACAGTTTTATCTTTTCGGATGTTTGCTAGGGCGAGAAGAATGAAACGGGCAAAACTACCACGTATAACGAATGAACGAGTGTGTTTGGACTCCTCTGCGATTGCGATTACATGTTTAATCCGGATAAGGAAAGTTCTTGCGCCGGCAGTTAAGCCTAGTATCGCTGGTGGATGCAATTGTGATCCAGGGGACCACCTGGCCCCGTTCTCCCCTCGAAATTTAACTTTTGCATTCTTATTGTTATTTTACTTAATTTATTCGAAACAATTTCCATTCTCTATTGATAAAGTATTTTCGCAATAGCACTTTTTCACCATCACTTCCCGCGATAAACATGGGACGGGACTAATCACCCTAGCAGTTGACGTATCCGGAATCACAAATCAATCAAACAATTCACGAAACAATGAATTTATTTACAAACTGTGCTCCTTTTTAAGGTATAGTTGAAATTAGAAGTGCTTGAAATGGATATCTCTCACAAGTACAAGTTTGTGTTTGCCATTTTGGGTCAATTGTCGGACTTTGCCGGCCAGATAACGATGTTCCTCATGTCTGGGCCATATAATTCCCACGCCTGGAGAAGATAAGAGAGACATGTAAGCAATCACGACGTATTCTCTTCACCAAAAGTAGGAAACTCCGCCTGCCTGAGCTTTTGTTTCGTCACACGACTACAGAAACGGATGATTTTAAAGAACAGCTACAGCTATATTTTTGCCTCGAGCGGGAATCGAACCCAGAATCACTCAGGAATCAACCTGAGAACCCGGGATCACGGGTAGATAGTATGCTTCCCATGAGCTATCCTAAGAGGACAAACCTTAAATTATGCCTCTACCCAACTTTTCAAACAGCCGAAAATTCATCTAAATTGCACTCAATAAACTCTTAAGATTTCAATACCACTAATTATTATTTTTCCTCTCTTAATGAGCCTTCTGCTTGCGCAGACGCAGAAACACGCGATATCTGCAGCTCTCTTTGGGCCCGCGGCGGAGTCCACATCAGCGGACCAGCACGCGGCCGACTCCAGCAGCGACCAGGCAGCGGCGGCGGCCAGCGAATGAACAAGCCTTCCACAGCCGCTCCGAAGCCGAAAACCTTCCACCCACGCCGCCACTCGCGTCCCGCAGCTTCCACCACGCCCCCAATGCCCCGGAGGGCGTGCGACCAAGGTGGTTGCCGCCGCACCTGCGCGAATACCGTGCCGCTCGCGATGAACTGAAGGCAATGAAATCTTGGTACTGATTTGAGTTCCTACGTGTGCAAGAAAAGATCGAACACTCTTGATTGAAAATGTGTTTTACATGTGCAAGCAGGAGATGTGCCGATTGTGAAAATGTCTTTGTTTTTTTTTGTTGTGTTTGTAGCGTTTTTTACGTTGTAATTATTAATTAAAAATCTATTACTGTTCATCAGTGATTGGTGCTAACTTTATTTTCAAAATAATTACTCCATTCCATTCTATGGAACACAGCCTGAAGCAAAATGCCCTTTAAAAAATGTTCAGATAAGGTATGCTTTTTATACATGCAATTGTTTCTCCAAGATATTTGTTTCAAATATCTGCCAACAAAGACTCTACGCAACTATTGCTTTTAATATGCATTGCACAGCTGTTTCATTTTAGACTTCGTTTAAAGGTGTAACTAGTGACGTGCAAGAGCAGAATATAAGATGTGAAGCTAGAAAGTCGACACCATCGCAAAGCTTTCTCCAAGCATTAAAGATTAGGCTGCATTTTGTTTGAATTTTTAATATTGCGTTTTACGTATTGAAACGTGATGTAGATGCTGGGGAAAATAATTTTAAACGCATGTACCACATTAATTTACGTAGGTCGTATTTTTGTTTGTTTCACTTTGAGATATTCTCATCTAACAAAATAGTATTTGAAATTAGGACTAATTTTTATTTTATTTTATTTATAAACTTCTAAGTCGTGTAACCATTGTTCCTCCAACATTATTCCTAGTTACAGGTATCACAAAATATTCCATTAAATTGTACATATAAGTCGAGAAACAAGGATTTAGAATTTTAAAATGATGCAATATGAGCTGATACAATAAACAGATAAGTAGACGAAAAACTCAGTTCAACATCTTTTAAATAATCTACCACAGTGTAACAGTAGCACCTTGTATTTCTCAATTCCTTTTGGCACAAAATAAACAATATTTTTAATAAATGAATGTTAATTGGGTGCAAACGTTTACACTCATATCGAACCCATGATGGAAAGATGGATCGAATCCAACAAGAAAAATATGGGAAATGTGGGTCGGAGGGGACAAAAATACAGACCAGGGTACAAGCTATCTTCAAATTCTTGGGTAAACACTAATTGTTAGGTATTTTGTGACATAAACTAATTGTTAAACAACTGAGATGAGCCTATGGCCTTACATTGAAAACGCACTAATCTCACGTGTCCCTTCACACTTCGATCCATGAATACTTTTTTGACAAACAGCCAGAGCATGCGGATACACTGAACACGTGTAGAAAGAGCATATAGAAATAGTGTAATACGATAGATAATACATGCATTTGACATTTGGAGTCGGATTAATATGATTTTCACCAGGCAGCGGTGTTTCCAAGCCTGGGCCCCGTGCTCTTAATTTTGTTATCCTCGCCTGGGGGTAAGAGCATGGCAACCGGTTAGGAGTGGATCCAACCGATCATTTGGGGGAGGGGAGGTCGTAGATTTTTGTTAATTAAGAAAGATTTTTGTTATTATATGATATACTATTTTTGTAGTGTGTAGATGATACTGTACAATATAATTTTGTAAATAATTACATAATTCCAACATAAATATTTATATCAATTGTTTTTAAATAAAAGGAGGCAACAAAAGAAAACACTAGGCCTTTTGGGGGCCATACCCCCCCCTTCGTGTGGATCCGCCACTGCCACCGGTAGGGTAGTGGTAAAGGCGACATGTGGCGAACATGACGTATTCCCATCACCGTACTTACACTCCGATTTAAATAGAATGACTTCTGACAGATCATCAGCTGTGACGCGATTATCCAGTCAGGAGCATTATTATAAAAAATTATAGTCGCAACAAAACCCCCGTTTGGATAATCGTGTCGAGCTGATGATCTGTCACAAGTTACTCTATTTAAATCAAAGTATAAGTACAGCTTATTTGGCCTGCCTGAACTTTCTTTCCTCACACTGCAAAAGAAACTGTGAGGAATATGGAATAGAAAACTACAGCTTCATATTTGCCTCGGCCGGAAATCAAACCTGGGACCGCCTCACAGAAAGCTAGCACGCTGCCCATGGATCCGAGGGGCTATAAATAGTTGAAACAGGAAAAGGTATAAATGTAGTGAAATCAGGGAAGGGGCTCAAGACTTATCTACATTTTGGTGTTTGTAATGACTGCATTTTAGTGTTTACATTTAATGGCGGAGTGCGAAGCCCGGAGCCACGTCGACGACTTGAAAATGCCCATGGGAAGTGACTTTAAATTAGCTTCATCAAATTCACTTTTTTGCTAAGCTATCCCGTCTACCTCAAGTTAAACTTTTTGATTCACAGCCCATTATACAGCACATCCACGTGTTTTATTTATCCATTTACTTTAGCTGTTAGTAAAAATAAAAAGTAAAATTTGTTCTAGCCCTCCCTGCTTCATCCGTTCTACACGTTAGCCTCCGCCCTGCCCCTCCTCGACAGAATTAATTGAAGCATCCAAAGAGAGAGGGAGCTAATCCACAATGGTATGGAACTTAGATAAATTGAGTTTTGCATTTAGTTTGTTTTATCAATCATTTATATAATAAAGGGGAAGTTTTTTCCTTGTTATCTTTAAGATTACAAACTTGTTTGTTTGGGAAATATGATTTAGCAATTCTAGACGTATTTTACAGATAATACGCAGCTCTAAATGTAAGAGTTTTTTCAATAATTCATCGATTGATTATTTTTATGATTATTCCAACATTCTGTAAGTTTGACTGTATTATTTTCTTGTAGTGACTCCCCTAAGATATCCGTTTTACATATCGCAAAGTCCATCGCTTTGAAAAAAAAAAAAATATTGCATGTTTTCATCGTCCGTTAGCGTGTGGTATCCGCAAATCCGATTAGACGAATCAAGAGGTAATTCGCTTTCGCACATAGGGCGTTGCTTGATCTTGTCACTATACTGCGATATCTCTAACTTTGTCCCTCAAGCCAACTCAAATCCCATCTTCACGTTCCTCTAGATTTCGCACGATCGCGACCGTATAAAGCAAATGCTTGCGATCATGAGACTTCTATCGGCAAGACCGAGAAAGACGCGAAATGCCGTGACATATTCCATCGCGAAGATGGGATTTGAGTTGCCTTGAGGGACAAAGTTAGAGAAATCGCAGTATAACATGTTCTCTTCCTAACCTTATTCTAACTCTGTTCTAGTCTTGTTCACTTCCGAATCTTGTTCTAACACTGTTCCTCTTGTCTTATCCATTTCAGGGCATCATGAATGCGTTCTCGCCACTTTTCTCCGAGCTGACTGACACGAATCCTTATATTATTTTGTTTTCGGGCGCGTCAACTACTACTGACATTAGGCCCGTAAGTGTAGTGTAAGTTATATCCCTGGAGGTGGCGGTGTTCCCCGTAAAATCTAGCGCAGATCAACACGTCTGGTTTTTCTCTTCCTGGTATCTCCGCCAGCGGAACACAGTCCTAGCGTCTCCCGCGATAAGTAGTAGTAAGTGTATGTGAATGTGTATATGAGGAGAGGATGGGAATAATACAATTATGTTAATAATACAATATTTTGGTGGAGTGAATTCGGGACGTAACAAATACATCTGAGTTCTGTTGCTAGTGTTGATATTATATTACGAATGAACGACACACGTAAATGTGGCTTAGCTCCCTCAAGGAAATTGTAGAAAATGGGCGTGTCACCTATTTTGAAAGATCGATATATCAGAATGGATTAACATTGGATTATATCAAAACGGATACTATCAGAATGGAAATAATTAATTCTTAACTAACATTTACGAAATTTATAGAATAAATAAAAGAGGATATGAAATAAGTCAAAAAGTCGATTTCTTAATTTTTTTAAATTTTTTTATTTTGTGGTTTGCTCCCTCTCTCACTGGACGCCTCAATCTTGATATACTCGAAGCCTAATTGCTCTATTGTAATTAATAGTAATGCATTTACTAGGACATGTGATAGTCTTTAAAAAAAATCCAACTCCACTCGGAGCAGGTTTCCTCACAGTTTCGAGATTTTCCTTGAAAAACTAGAAGAGTGCCACCCTTCAGGGTGGAAATAGGAATTGGTATGGAGTTTCGAGCAGGTTTTCGAGTGAAAGTATCATGCTGAACTATTGCAAGTAAAGGTATCTCAAAATTGAAAATTTCATGAAAATGTTGGTTTGAAAAGTTGTCAGGAAATACAGATACATAATGATTTTTTAACAAGATATATTATCGTTAATCCAATATTTCACATTTTCAATTTTTTATAATAAATGAAACGTGAATTTCGGATGTAAGAGGTCAATTTAGGTGGGTTACGTCACTGCGACACGTCAGGTCCCGGGAGATTTCGATGTCCACTCCTTCTGACGCATCGAAGGATGGTATTTCACACAGTCAGGATAGCCAACTACGAGTAAATTTCCCAATTCAACTTTCGTCCACTAACCTCTTTTAAAATAATACCCTGTTTTAACCCACACATCTTAATACGCAATTTAATAAATATAATTTTCACACATAAGAACAAATGACACGAATTTTCTTCGAGACTTCGTGTTGTTAAGAAGACACTTTCGTGTGTTGTCTGAGATTGGGACAGCTCACAGCACAGTAGTGGTTCGAGTGTGGTCGGCGACCTGTGGAGGAACAGTTGGCTGAGAAAGTTGTGTGCAGTGTGATAGGTTACGTGGAATCGAGGAAACTGCGGATAAATTCGAATCATTGGCTGAGAGTTGATTCAGAGGACTATTGGATTGCACGTGATTACTCAGTATTGTAATTCGAACTTCGGTTCTCGTCCGTCATGTCGCATTTTCAGTCCCCGATGCCCTCTCGCGAATTTCTTTGGGATGTTTTTCAGAGGTAAGATAAAGGTGAATTAAATTATACAATTAGGTACCTGTTTTTTTGTTTGTTTGTTTTTTTAATTGAGGAGTTTACTATATTTCTATTGCACTAGATGCGCGACTTGTGATGCACTATAAAGCATGTTTTCTCTGGGTGTGTGATTGAGCTCTAATTCATTACAAAAAAGTTCTACATCCTTCGAATAGTTCATAATTATTGCCCTTTTTCAATAACCAATTAATTGCTATGATGTATTTTTCCAATTCCCAGGGTTGACAAAGATCGCAGTGGTTATATTTCTGCAGATGAACTCCAAATTGCTTTATCAAATGGCACTTGGACACCCTTCAATCCAGAAACTGTGCGGCTAATGATAGGTATGTCAGTGTCACAAAATAGTTACAAGCAGTTCTGATTTATCAAGTATTAGTTATTGTTTACAATTAGCTGCATTTCACATTGCTGAGTATATTTGTACTCATTCAACTTTGTCAAGGTGTAGTATGTTCTTTCTAGAAGAACAGTTGGAAAGTAATTTGTAGAATATAAAAAAATGACAATAATTTTATTGTTTGTTGTTGGGATTGCTAATAATTAGGAGGGGTTGATGCTACCATTATACCATTATTTTTTTAAAGAAATAAATTAAAAATTGTTGTTTATTTGAATGAAAATGTTAACTTAAATGGGTGACCGTTCTTGTAAGAAACATGCAGTGTTATAACTCATTGAGTTCAAATTTTTAATTCTGAATTAATAATATTTCCCGTATGTAATTAAATGAATAATTGATTTTTGTTTATTATTTTCAGTTATGAATGGTATTTATTGTCTGTGTTTCACAAGAAAGGTCATTCAATCAAAAACTGAAAATATTTTGTGAAAAACGAATGAGGCAGAGTTGAAGGGTAAATTTCAGCACTACACTTAAATCATACCATTTGGGTTTTTGAATAAATACCTTATATACATTGTAATTATTTGTTTGTGAGAATTGAATAAAAAAATAACCAAGTTATATCAAATTGAGGCTCAACTTTAGCCTGTGTTTGTGGGTGCTGAGAGAGAAGCTGGAGTAGATGATAATATACTTGTGTATCTTTTGGCATAAAATGGGCTGGTATTAATCGTGCAACTTTTCTTGAACGATGACCTTGCTTCCTCCTCTCTGGCACAAAAACAGTTCACAGCAAAAGCTCCCAATGAGCACTGATGACAACGTTCCAAACACATCTTCACTGGTGCAAAATAGTAAATATTTTCTGTTGAAGATGTGAACTTCTGTCTGTGATTTTCTCCAAAAAATCTAAAGAAATGACTGAAGCAGGTGAAGATCTATCATAGGAGATACCTTGAACTCCAGAGAAAGTTAGAATGCAAATCATTGAGAAAGTTGCGAAGACGTGACTAATTTTCCAGATTGGTAGTGCTTCATAAAATCTAGTGGCTGATTTCATGACTAATACCCCCACTCCACTCGCATTTCTTCAATCCATAGTTCAAGAAAAGTTGCACAAGTAATATTGTTGCATTGGGCTGACTCTAGTTCTATGTATATTGCTTAAGAATTGAGTCATGCTGTTGAGCTGGAACTATGGGCAGAGCAAGTTATCATGAATGTTTTGGATTACCCTCACTTTTATGTCAAAAAACAGATCACGTCATCAGTTGGCATTGCCAAGTGTAAACTTTACCATATTTTCTTATATATTTGATTTGTTATTTTTTAGGAATGTTTGATAAACAGAGCAGAGGGACCGTGAGTTTTGAAGACTTTGGTGCACTATGGAAGTATGTCACAGATTGGCAAAATTGTTTTCGCTCTTTTGATAGAGACAATTCAGGCAACATAGACCGAAATGAGCTGAAAACAGCACTAACAAGTTTTGGGTACAGATTGTCTGAACACCTTATTGATTTGCTGGTTCGAAAATATGACCGTAGTGGTAAAGGAGTAATATATTTTGATGATTTCATTCAGTGCTGCATTGTATTGTATGTAAGTATGTTAATGATTCCATTACGTTTTTAGTTTTTACCACCAGACATTTTTTGCATTGAAAACTATTTCAATGATCTGTTTGTACTGCATGCTGTAATTACTCTAAATTTTTTTCACGTCATGTTTTGTAGTTTCTTTGATTTTGTTAAAGATGCAAACTACAAAATATAACACCATGATCTATCTGTTGTTGAAAGATGGCCCAAATTCTGTTCTTAAAATAAAATTAAAATGTTAACACAGAATTTTAGAAGAAAAACCACTCAAATTTGCAGTACTATTTTCTTTGAAATTAAATTGTTTCCTGAAGACAGTTTTGGTCTCTTCACTTACGTTCAGTGTACAGTTATTCATTCCTGTTTACTCTTAATAATGGTCCAAAGGAAATTCAGTTGTCTCTAAATATTTTCACACTTTATTTATACTATACAAAGAATTTCTTACAAATGTAGTTTGTTGTACTTTTTATCAAAGATATTCAAAATCATGACTATGTAATAAATGGGTTTCAATTTTTTGGGACTCCAGGAATTCTGTTTTTTCAATGCAAAAACTAAATGTGAAAAGTGACCTTTGAGGAAAAAAAAAATTATAATTTGAAAGTAAAAACATTCAACTGAAGAAATATGCTCTTTATTTTTCCAGACTTTGACATCTTCATTCCGGCAATATGACACAGACCAAGATGGAGTAATTACAATTCATTACGAACAGTTCCTCAGCATGGTTTTCAGCCTTCGCATCTAATGCTGTATATTTCTGAGACCCATTGTATTTTATGTAACACATTGTCGATTGTAATTTTGGGAGACCTTGACATGCTTGAAAAATTTGTCCTCTAAATAATTGTGTAATTTTGAAAAAAGTTAGCTTTACATCTCAAAGAACAAATTGTCATTTCTCTTGAAGTTTAATTTATATATGTATCTTTTTAATGTTCTTTTGATATGTATAGGTCTGTTCTAATAACGTCTTTTGTGTTTGGAAATTATGTGAAATACTGCAAAGATTTTGTTTTGAGGATTTTATTATAATTTCATGTCATAGGTGCATTTGAGAAATGTTTTGGAGAAATTGCATATTATTCATTTGCAACATCAATATGTAGAAGAATCAGCTACTGAAAGGCTTTGCTTTGTACCGAGAAGATCTTCTCGAGTACTGAAGTATTGAGTTTTACAGAATTTTTATGGATGTTTTACTGTAGAGCAACTATATGTGTTGTAGTCTGAAGGATATTACGCCAAGCACACATGTGCACATAGCTTTAATGTTTTATACCTGTTATTGTTAAGGAATTTACAAACCTTTATAAAATTATGGACCTATTGAGAAGAATAAAGATCTGAATCTACAATATATGGAGTGTTAGAATTGAATCATTAGTTTATAAATTGATAATCTGCCCTTCTACTCAACAGTAGTTTAATCAGGGAAGATGGATTATTGTGGATAAGTTAAAAAAAATTGATATTGGATGTACTGTGGATTGTTAGTTTTCTTCTAGAAGTTTATTACACAGCAACATTGTGTAAATGTAATGAGGACAACATAGGTTGCTGTATTGCATTGGATATAACTGAAAGAGAAGTTTGGGAGAAATCAAGATAATTCATGCTTTGCGAGTGCGGTATCGAAATATTTCATTGTGTATTTCTTGGAATAGGAAACAAACTTGTTGGAATGTCCGTTTGGTGTACATCCTATTGAAACCAATCCTAAGCAGTGTTTTATATAAATATGCTTCTGGATTGCAAAGATTGACTGAAAGAGCTGCCTGAGAGATGTTAACAAAAAACAAATGTGAAGTTTTCATTGATTTCCTTCATTAGCAGTTAATCTGACTCATTGATTTTGTGAATTTTGTTGCTCGTTGCAACTAGATATAAAGAAAGTGTATCCCTAATCTTAATATAACAATATAAGTAACAGTATGACTTTGGCCATTCTTCCCAGTTTGGTTGGATTCCTTCCAGATTTTTATTTAATGTGGTGTTCTGGAGAAAAATTTTAAACTCATTACTTGAGAAACATCTTTTAGACAGACTTAAGAATTAAAAAAATAAAGTAAATAATCTCCTTCCTGCATATTTCATGTAAGAAAGTGAATCTAAATTGAATTACATTAAAAATTAATTTTAAGGATACGTTTCTTGCCTGTCCCTCAATATCATTTAATACTATATAATAATTGTCACGGCAATAAAAGTAAAACAAGAAAATTCAAACTTCAATTAATTTGACAGAAACACATTATAAAGATTAACTGAATCAGTGAATGTAAGCAACACAATGAAAATGTGCAGGAGAGGTTTGTGTCAACCACTGCAAGCTGTTTGATGAACCAACAGCTTTTGTACTATCTCTTGTTCTCTGCATTTACTATTTGAACTTCTGAGAGGAATTGTGAGAACAAGACTTAACTAGTGGTGCTACAGAATGGCACAGACTTTCCCGTATTAGTTTTCTATTTTCCTGGGTCTTCGCTAGCTATTCGGAATTGCCACATACTCTTTCTTGCCAGCTACCATCTATCATCGCCAAAAGTACATTTTTTTTGTCATTTTCTTAATTTTTCGGTTTCCTATTGGTAGAACAGAAACATTAATTTTAGAATATTAAAGAACACAAAAACCTAGCCGTAAATGGCAATTTTCTTTTAAAAATTATGTGCCGTTTAAGAGAAAATGGCGTTTTAGCACTACTAAAAATGCGAAATTTGAAGCTCATTTTCACAGAAAATTTTTGAGTTTTCAAAATACTTTATTTGAAGTTATTTGAAGCACTTACACTCACAAATATAATCATCTTTACAAATTGCGGATAATGTGCATATTAAAGATGTGAGAGATCTTTCAAAAAATTTACATTTATATAATTTTTGAAAAAAACAAAAAATACTCAAAATAAACTTCACGCTATACTAATGAGTGTAATTAGCACTATCCGTTACAAAAGTTTCAAGAAAAAAAATTGCATATACGAGAAAATGACGTTTGAGCATTTCTGAAACTGCCGAAATTTGAGCTACTTTTCACAGAAAACGGTAGTGTTTTCGAGAAACTTTACTTGACATTATTTAAAGCATATATACTCGTAAATATAATAATGTAAAAAAATCGCCGATAATGTAAATATTAACGACGTGAGAGACAAGTAAAAAAATTTACATTTTGGTAATTTTTGAAAAAACCAACCGATAGACCAAAATGGCTTTTAAGTCATTGATAGAGTACATTTACCACTATCCCCACCAAAAGTTTAAAGAAAAAATTTGGAGCCGTTTTTGAGAAAATTTTGTTTTTGTAATTTTTTAAAATTGCAAAATTTCACGATTGCAATTGCACGCAATATTGCACGAAAACTACCAAAATTGTGAAAAACATTTACATGACCTTTATTAAAGAACTCAATATGCAGAACAAATTTTATTTGAAGAAAAAATCTCTATCTTCAATTTTGTAGTTGGAGAAAGACGCCGAAAAAAATTCAAACTTTCACAATTTTCGAAAATTCAGAGCTGTACGTGAAAATTGGACCTATGCCATGTTAAAAAGTGTATTTTCCTCTATTCATACAAGAAATTTAAAGAAAAAATTTGGAGCCGTTTTTGAGAAAATGTTGAAAATCCCCGGGGGGCTTCATATAAAGTACCCCCAAATTTTAAAGAATCTTTTTCAAAATCACAAAGCTTCGACTAGAATCAGATCGACTGGGGAATATCAATTTTGAAGAAAATCGACCGAACGGTTTAGGCGCTTGCGTTGACCACAGACGGACAGGACGGAATGCCGTCAATCGATTTTTAAGTATAAAGAAGCAACAAATCATGGATTTTGACCACACCACGAGATAGAGGATTTTTTTTTTAATTTAGCAACTGGTTTTATCCACTTATTCGTTTTCACGGCCCAGCAATTAATTTTTTTCCGCCGAAAATTGGCCATTTTTCGCGCAGCATTACATAACTTTCCCTATACTACGTATATCACTCCGTGTATACGTACGTATACGGGAAAGTAAAAAACTAATGAAGGAAAGTTACTGTACTTCTAAAAAACAGTGTGGAAATACCCTGTTTTATCCAGTTAATTCAATTTTTAAGTTGTATAATGCAATTAATTCAGTTTTTAAGCCATACTCTACAATATAAATATTATACTATAATATAATATTATAGAGTATTTGATGACTGCTTAATGTTCACTTGAATTTGTAATTATTAGTAACAGGTATTCATCCTGCCATATGTTTAAACTTCAGAGTTGCAAATATATAAAAGAATGTTGGAAATGCTTTTAATTCTCTACTGAATTTTCCCAAAAAGTAGAAGTTGGATCACATGCTGCTGTCAATAGTGATCATGTTTCCTTAAGAGAAAACTAACTGATGGATGGATGATAGGAAAATGTTTAGACATTTATGAAGTTAACAACAGACAGAAACAGGTTGGACAAGAATATGTGTAAACATTATCTGCACATCACAGTGAATGTTAAATACCTTTGACTGAAATAAAATGTATTTAGGAAATAACTTGTTATTGATACTAATTTGGTTTACTCCTTATATTGCATTTAACTACCAGTTTGAGCAAGATAAACATTTCCCTTACAAATGATTATGATTACTGGCCTAATATTTATAGTGTAAAACAAAGATAGTTCATAGAAATGAGACCATTTTTTTTATATAAAGGAAACTGGTTGCTCTTTTAGGATTGACTGTTTTAGAGGCCATTCAATAATCAACACCTGAGAAGTATTCTTGCTCTGTATGATCATTTCATAGTTTTCTTCATCTTGAAATTGTCCAGTTCCTACTTGCAGATCAGTGAAATAAGAATGATGAGTGCTTGAAATCAATGGAAACAAATCAAGCATATTCTGTTTCTTCTCATTAACCTTCCTTTGCTGTAGATGTGGAAGCGGGATATTTAAGTTTTTGGAAACCTTAGTTCTTCCTCATCGACTTGTGGTTTGAAAGTTTACTGTGTAGAAACCAATGTCTTGATTTAAGGTTTACTTGTACATAATTGTAAAAAACTTCTGTGTGACATATCTAATCCTGTCTAATATTAGCTAGTTACAGACACCACTTTGTTCATTTGTCTTCCTTCTTGTTACAGATTGGTGAAGGTCTTTTAACATACAGACCATTAAGCTTAATTTCTGTATTAAATAAAAAATGTGGGATATAATTATATTATTTTTGTTGTTCCTATTATCAAATCTGGATCAAGCTCTTTATCATCATATCACTATATAAATAAAAATAAATATCTTGAAAATCACTCGTCATGAGACTTGTAGAAAACCACGTAGCACTGGAGTTGTATACTATAAAAAAAAATAGATTGCAATCTCCTGTAATTCGCTTTTATTGTGATGCATTATGTCATCCACAAAAAAAACTTGGAGGTCTATCACTTTCAGAATAAATGTATATCACTTGTGTGGACCTGAAAATTGAGTTAACTCACTTTCTCAGAAAAGGGGACGCCTCTGTATATGTACATGGTATAATCCTTTGTTAAATTATGTCTTGTCTTACAAAAACATAATCAGTGTTTTAATTTCATTTGTATTCAAAAGACAGTTTCTTTAACAAGGAAATATTTTTGTCTTCATCGATGTAATCTGAAGTTTGTGCACCCAATCTATTGAGGGAAAGTCTCCTATAATAAGAAAGTCTGCTAGCTATTCTTTTGTGGTCCTTTTCTATTGTTTGAGTTCATTTTTAAGCCTAACATCATATTTTCATATTAATAACTAAATACTTTGCCTTGAGGGAAGGTGGCTATTTCTATAAAATATCTTAGAGTACAAACAAAAACAAAGCTTTTGTTGGCCCCATGGCTGAAATTGCTAAGGCAGTAGTACCATAGTGATCTCAGACCATGGGGTTGCTGGTTCGAGTCCCACATTGGACATGGTTGTATGTGCTTATCCTTACACCCTCTGTCATCACCACATCGTTTCATCCTCATACCATAACGTTAAATCCAATAGTGGTTGCTAATGACCTAGCCTTAAACAAAAAAGGTTTTTATCAAATTTATAATTAAAATAATTTCATAGCATAGTAAATTGATTGTAGGATGACAGAAAGTTGCCTTATCATCTAAAATGGGCAGAATACTTCGAACAGAATGACCTTCCAGAAATTCATTTGGAATTGGTGATCATTTCACTAAAATTTCACTAATCCCAACCCAAAATGGGTATGTGAAAATAATATTTTCTTCTTTAACACAAGCTTATTGGAATCCAAGAAAAAGAGTCTCTACAGAAATAGTGAAAGCCGTTTTGATTGTTAAATATCATCTTAAACATTATTGATGTTGACGTTCCCATAAATGCTTTCTAAACCAGCTTTGTCCAGGAAAATGTTTTCATGAAAAGTATTTATATAGATGGGCACTATTTATATGGCAGTGAAGAATTAAGATTAAATTCTATTGCCTACAGCAGGGTGTTGAATTGGCACATTATTTTTTCTGAGTAAACTTTTCTCAGCAATGTCTTTTCTTTTTCCCAAGCTGGGATCTGGCAGGCCAATTAATGAGGAACTATTAAGTGTTTGGACCTCAGCAATTTTTTATTCAACTATGAAACTGGTCTTGTGCGAGTAAGCCTACTATTTCACTACTATTTTATCAAGATTCTAAAATTATATTTTTTTATGTGTGTGTGATTGGGGGGGGGGTCTAATACAAGCTCCCTTGTATGCTATAATAATTTTCATTACTCACCCCCCCCCTAGTGCCTACAGAATTTTCTTGTAGGATGAGTTCAAAAACTTTTTATTAATGTGCAAAACTATAAAATGCGGAGACTTTTTTACGTAAGATTTCGCGGAGGTCTATTGCCAAATTTTGATGTTTTCACTTACACGAAATCTGAAAAATCTTGGTAAATTATGTACGTAAGTACATTAAGTATGAATGAGAAATTAATTTTCCAAATTTTGAAAATGTTGAAGGATGTTAACAAAAGTTGGGCCCTTGGAACTTCGTGTTCGAATCACATGCCCAATATCTCAAGTCATGGTTTTTCCATTTTTTGTATAGGCCCGGGCAAATATTACGAAGTAGAAGCAAATAAATTTGAAACTGATTTCATTATTTACCGTATGCGGCTACAGAGTGATGGTTACACCTAAGATTTTAATTAAATTTGCAAGTGAAACGAATGCGCAAAAGATAACAAAGAAACAAAAACTTACATTGTCTTCGCAAAAGCATTCTGCGTATAAGTTATATTGAAGGAACGTGATGCGAATGTCAGATACGCAAAACGCATCGGAATATGTAAACGAGGAAGTAAATCTCGTTCATGTATTACGAACGTTGTCTTGCAAAATGTCTTTCACAAATAATTACGAAATACCAGTCCTTTACATTTTACTTTGCACGTTTCCCTCTCATCATAACAAAGAAACAACGGTTGCTAAGGTAGTTTAATCTCAAACATAATTTCCGCCGTCGTAAATTAGAATGCTTTTTGTGTGAGTGACCTCCAGCATTTTCAATTCCTTTCTTGAAAGTTACACGGCAAGAACATCATTTGATTTGGAGAACACTTTAGGACATGATAAACTTTATCCCCCTTTGTTACTATGACAACAAACAATTCTGTTCTGAGCTCTCTTTACTGATTTATAAATTTAAATGATTGAATTCCTAGGTTTTAGGATTTTTAAAATTGCTACTTAACAGAAGTTTATTATTTTTAAATAAAATAGCAATTTTTTAGAAGAAAATGGAAGGGGAACCAGGAGCTGATCAACAGGTAGTTTATTTGCTTACTGTTTCATGAATGACATTTCTTTAGATTGTGTTTCATATTAAACCATTAGTGTTATTCAAGGAAGATGATGTGATAATAAATCAATTTCACAGGATGAAGAGAATGTTGATGAGGAAGAGGAGGAGGAAGAAGAAGAAGAGGATGATGGAGGGGCAGAAGAGACTGATTCCAGTAAACTTTTCCAACAAATTTTCCAGACTTACCAAAAGGTAAGTACCAACAAAGAACATTCGCAGTAACATGGCTTTTTTCTTTTCTAGTAAGAATTCTTAAAATCTGACATTTTCACTCACAAATTTGAAAATCAATGTGGTAACATTGCAAGTCAGATAAAGTTCTTTGTTGTTGATTTTCTTGACTTACAAAATTTCTTAGTATTTCACGGAAGATTTTTTATGAATTCTTTGTTTTAAACACTTTTTTGTAAATCTTATTTTTCATATCCATGAATTTACTTTTGGAGCATTATTTTCTAATTTGAAATAAAAATTGAGTAACTGTTTTAATAAATGTTTGTTATACTTCCTTTCTGCATAATGCAACCCCATAGAGGAATGAAAAGTGAATCTTAATGACCGCCAGTCATTAAGAAATTAATGGTCGCCAGCTGTTATAGAGCCAAGTGATCTTCAATCAATTTATGAAAGTTTGAAAACAGATGAAAAACAACTAAGTACTGGTAGGAAATGGTGTGGAGTTTATGATGTTTGCATCATAGAAATACATTTGAGGCATTGGTTTTAGCATAAGTTTTTATTTGAACATAAAGCCTTTTCGGCCACATTGCGGCCATCTGAAAAGGCTTTATGCTCAAATAAAATCCTTCAATGTAAAACCGATGCCTCAAACAACATAAGTAACAAACACACACACACACAACATAAATAACATAGACAAAAGTAATTTTCAACTGTATATGTGGTGAATACATTATATATATATATATAGTGAATACTTGTTGTTGTTGTTGTTGCTGTTGCAGTTCAGAGCAAATAGCACTCCATTGCTTGTGGTTTCTATATCAGCAATACTCAATGACACAAATTCAGCATGCCCTAAAATACCAATCTTTTTTTTAAAAAAAATTAATTTTTTAAGTGGCCATTTGCTTCTAGTAAAAATTTTCTAATATTTTCTTAAGATAAAATCTTGGTCTTTTTGTAACTCGCATCTGAAGCAAAAATCATATAGATTTGAAATGGAAGATAGTGTTGCACTCCTGTGTATTAAAAGCAAAGGTGTTTCTAATTTATATTATTTTTTTTTTATAAGAAGATGGTATTACAAAAAGTATTGAATGACACATGGCACAAAAAAGATTGTTTGTTATAAACCCCTATTTACAAACTATCGCCTCAGTTTACACTTCAATTGTGTCTGTTATTTGGTGTTCATCAGCCAAATACCATTAATAACTATAACATCTCCTTTTTAATTACTCCACCCATCTTGAGAGGAAATGAAGAAACATCAGACTACCTGGCATTATGCATGGAAAGTGTGTTGACCTCTTTCTTGGGATACAAATGTGTAGAATTCTGAGTAATTAGGGACCTTGAAAATATAAAAACGAAAAGAAAAGAAAGAAAATATTGAATGAAGCAGAATGTTTTATTAACAACTTGTAATTGAAAATAAAACAGGTTAAATGAAAACAGTTTTGCTCAATGTTCAAATGGAAAGGATTGTGTTAAATCTTATCTCAGATTACTGATTCATCTGTTCAGTGTTTATTCTTATTACGGTTATTAAAACTTCTTGAAGAACCATGCAGATCAACTTTTCTAGTCTTCTCTGTTAATAATGTAATGGTAACATCCCTTGAATATTCACATCTTATAGGCTTCTAAAATATTAATTTATTTTTTGGTTCAGATCCTGAAACTAGTAAATTGTTTGCACATTTCATGTACATATGCTTTTTCATTGATGTATGGAGAATGATAAAATTAAATCAAAGCAACTTTCATTTATTGACATCACCGCTGAGGGAAGAGGGGGGTGTTCCGTCTTTCCCCTGCCCTTTTTTTGGTACATGGGGATATTGGAGGAGATCATACCATAATCTGTACTTTATTATCTGTACTCTCCAATAATTTAGTGGCGGTGATGCCCATGGATGCAGGCAATGTACCATTAAATTAATGTTAGAAATTATTTAAAAAATTGCTAGCAAATTTTGGAAGCATCCAAGGAGTCTGGGGGTCAATGCATTACAGTGCATCAGAAGGAAAAGGTTTCTTATTCAGTCAGACATTTGTGTTTGCATCCCTCAGACTACTTTCGCTTGGTTTGCTTGCATTGTTTTTAAGTAAATTTTGATGTTGGATAGAGTGAAGAACATTTAAGAGAATGGTGCAGGTCTAATGTTTGCTAAAAACCCTGATTTTTCGAAAATTGCAAAAGTTCAACATTTTTTAGGAGTCTTCCTACAACTAAAATATTATAGATAGAGAATTATTCCCTTAATGAAATCTGTTTTTTAAATATAGATTTTGAAAAAAGGTCGTGTACAGTCTTTCGAAAATTTGATTACTTTTCCTATCATTTTGCATGAAAATGGGCGAGAAAGTATGTGCTTTTTAGCACCACTAGTTTACAGACCTTTGTGTCATTGTCATTTTTACGCATTTTGTTTCCTTTTCGTGTTTTTTGTTAGTGAATGTTTCATGTATTTACATTGATACTAAAACAGTTTTTATTTTATGATCAGTTCATGACGAAATTTACCACTGTAGTGGACTTCGTTGTTCGAACTCTCAAAATTACACGCTTCTTCGGTAAGTTCCTCGATCTTTCAAAACTGATGGTTGGAAATCGGAGCTAAGAATTACATTTCCTCACAAAATAAAGACTTTATATTAAACACAATTTTAATAAATACATTTTATTTCAAATTACAAAATTCATTGAATAAGTAAACATTTTCTCATAAATTTTTGTGTAAAAAGAAAGGTAATTTCCCCCTTATTTTTCAGTAATTTTATGTGCCATTTACTCTTATTTTTACGCCAGTTTATAGGTAATTTTCAAAGAATTTTTACATCAGAATCCGATCCCTGGTGAGGGGTCGTCCATAAATTACGTGACGCCAAACACGAGGGGAGGGGTGTAGATGTAGTGTTACGCTGCGATACATAGGGGAAGGGGGCTTTAGCTTAATGGTACGTAATACTATTTTTTTAAACATTTGCGGAAATAATTCCTTTATTTAGTTTTGTACTAAAAGATTAAAATATTAACTAATTATTTTTTGAAAAATTAAAGAAATTAAAGTGATTGTGTAAGTTATTACTATGAATGGAAATATTTTTCGTTAACATTTTTGATTCAGTCTGTGAGATTACGAAGAAAATATTTAAAATTTATCCATCTAAGAATCCAATTAAAATAGCGTAGTAGACTCTCCCCATGCGACATTCACGAGGGCGAGTGAATGGCTTTTTATCAAACATTTTCACGTCTATGCATTCTTCCTTCACTAAAATATTGTCCCCAATCGAATTGTTAGGTGTAGACTTTATCATAAATGTTAATATGTATAACAAAAATAAAATTAAAACAAATTGTTTTGACTGTAATCTAATTTTTTTTTACTTCTTGTAAATGGGGGAGGTGTGAAGTCGCGAGTGTTACGTTATTAGTTGGTGGGGGGGGGGGTTCAAGCGCGCGTTACGGGTGCGTTACAGTGGGGAGAGGAGGTGTTCAAAATACTCGAAATTAGCGTTACGTACTTCATGGACGGCCCCCAACGAGAGTAAGCGACTGTCGGCAGATCAGCGCGCAGCTTCACTTCGCGGACGGCATGGAGGAGGTGGCGCGCGAGTACACGCGGCTGTTCGACGCGGCCAAGGCGTGGCGCATCCAGGGCGACGAGCTGGGCGAGCGCGTGGGCGCGCTGGAGGAGGAGCTGGCCGACGTGGGCTTCAAGTACTCCGAGTGCAAGCAGTACGCCATCGGCCTGCGTGAGGAGGTGGAAGTGCTCAAGCGGGTGCGTCTCCAACTTTTTATTGTTTTTTTACGGGGACCTACCCCTAAAATGGCCGGCGACGGTAGCCGATGGAAGTTAAGCAACTCAAGACACCGCGGGTTCCTGGATGGGAACCCCGGGGATCTAACTGCGACAAGTCCCTGGCCGGAGGGATAAAAGGCAATGACCAACCACGTCTGACGATGACTGACACATTTCACAGAGGATTACTCCGTGTTCGACGCCAGTAAAATGGTTTAAGGAACGTTTTAACGAAAAAATGTAACATAATAATAAAAATAATAAAGAAAATAAATAAAGAAAATAAAATACAGTCGACTCCGGTTGTAGTGAACTAGGATACAGTAAACTTAAGCCACAGGTCCCGTTTCACTTACATTACAATGCATAAGAAGATTCGGTTATAGTGAACCTAAACCTCGGCTATAGTGAACGTAGGAAATATAACGTCCTGGAAATTAATTCCCTCTTGGAAAAGAATGTTTCACCTCAGCACCACAAATTCCAACACTAGACAGCTTGATAAAGTATCGTCGGCGAAAGGTCATTCTCGAAGAAGTCTCCCCTGAGGTGAAGATAGCTGTCTCTGAATCGACACCTTACTGATGAACTTACGCTACTCAGATTCAGTACTGAATCAAAGTCCGTGTCCTGCGTGGGCTACAACCGGCGGCGGGGACACGCGATTGCTAGCTTCAGTTTTAACGTTGAGTTGTACGTAAGCGACAGGAAGCACGCGATTGGCACAGCCTGGCGATGTCCGCCGTGCCGCGCGGAAGGGCGACCTGTTTCATTAGCCGCTTGCGCCATCACGCTACCGAAAGCATCTCCTATGTTATTAGGCGAGTTAAGGGGCCTTTGGAGAGTGGGACGGTGTTCCAACAGTGCATGACGAATTGAAGGGTGACAAGACTACATTTTGATACTTATACACAGAGGACAATGCTGAACCAAGTATGGAGAGAGCACGAACTCTGGAGAAGGATCTAGATAAATTATTAATAAAAAAAGTACGAAGCAAACAATTGAAAATAATTGATTTTTTAAGGACAATTTAAGTTATTGAAATTTTCACTTAGCGTTGTTAATGTATTTTGCTGTATCTCTTTCTCTGTATTTGCTCTTTGCGGTATCTATTTGCTGTATTCATACAATCAATCATTGCAGAGAAATTCTATTTAATTTTGACATCGGATATAGCGAACCAAAAATGTTAGTCCCCAGACGTTCACCACAACCGGAGTCGACTGTAAAATGCGTTCTGTCTTCGGCCCTGTACAGCGAGGTTTTAAAAGCAGTCGCTATCTGTAAGGTAATTTCCTGTCGTTTGCCCTGACGGCGTGCGCGTGGCGTGGCGTGGCGTGCTGCAGGAGCTGGCGGAGACGAAGAAGCTGGCGGACACGGCGCACACGCGCGAGCAGAGCGCCGTGGAGGTGGTGGCCGGGCTGCGCACGGAGCTGGCGCGCGTCTCCAAGGAGCTGGGCCACAAGGCGCGCATCGCCGTCCCCGACGAGTGAGACTCGCCTTGGCTGCCTTCCAACTTTACTTTCTCGCCCTTCGTTACAACTTCTTTGTAGTCGAGCGCCCAAAACGGCGAATTTTCCACACAAAAACTCTTGTTGGCGGGATCTGATAAAAAGAAAGTGGATAAATCTTCTTCATATATATAGTAAATTACTACCTTTAACATACTGTGTGATCAGAATTCAAGTTTTATGGGTCCTTGATGCAGAAAAAACGTTTGACGGCAAAACGTATGTCCGTTCGTCCGTCCGTCCATCCATCTATGATCCGTAGTAGATCCGTAAGAAACGTATTTCCCTTCCAACGCTGTACAGCACCTACACTGTTCACCACGTTTTCTTCACAATTGATATTCATCGATCAATTTAAAAGGAACTCGAGGCCGTTTAAGTTGAAACGGATATTTTTATCTTATATGATGCCTCAACATTTTCAAAATTGTCTCAAAAATGGCTTCAAATTGTTTAATAAATCTTTGTCGTCGGATAGTGTAAAAGACACTTAAAAGAATGGGGCAGGTCTCATTTTCGTTGAAACCTCTGATTTGTCGACAACTGTAAAAGTTCAAAACTTTTTCGAAAACTGCAAAAGTTAGAAATAATGCGAGAAAGTATGGGCTGTTTAGCACCACTAGTTTTTCTCGCGGTTAAGCTGGCACGTTGAGTCAAAGAAACTTATCGAAAAGTGCGACATTTATTTTTATTTCCTGCTAAACTACGCGTCGAAAACAAACACGTTGATTACCTTTGTTTTCGATTTGGCGATACAACGGTGAAAACTGCAACTCGTTAGCAGTGGTGGCTGGGACACGGAGGCGCTAGGAGCCGCCTTCTGAATTAATATTAGCATTTTTCCCCTGCGCACTCTTTAAAATAATGCTTGTTCCATCTATCCATTCTTTTAGCGTCATCGTCGATTCGAACACAGTCGTGGAATTGGAACTCCCGCTTGTCCTCAGCTTCGGTTTCATTGGCTGGTGCGCCCCTCGCACGGTGTTGCTTCGACACTTGCAACCAAAGAAATCGCCGTCTGCAAGTGCTCGAATGGCAACACGGAGCTTGCAAAAGGCGTCTCGTGCAGAGAGCAAATATCCTACTTCCGCGGTACTACAAAAACATCGTCCGCGAATTAAAATTCCGAGTCGATTTATAAAAGTATACTACTTATTAGGCGATATGTTCGATAGCGCGCGTTATTCCTCTCAAGGGGCGGGCCAATGCCACGACTAATTTGCTCGTGCGCTATACACTTGCTTTATGAAACGACTCTTAAAACGTTATATATGAACATTTCTTAAAACACATTTTGTAGAAAAATCTGAGCGTGCGCAGCAGGCATAATTTTGAGCGCCCTCCCTGATGATTTCCGCTTACAGGCACCACTGCTCAATCCATTGGAGCCGAGAAATTTAATAGTAACTTTCACGTGTGGGTTCCAGCATCGACCGCCAGTGCCATGGAGCGACAACCTTATGGATTTTTAAAATTTTGTTTTCTGCTACGGATTAATAATGTTTTTTAAAGTTGAAAACGATTGTTTATGTTTATTAATTGTAGGTTTCTGTATATTTGAGACTAACAAATTTTTTTTAATAAGATCTTTTATTTAGACGTTTTTCCCCTTTGTACAAGGTTTCCAGGTACTTTTCGCTTCATCTTCAGGAAACTGTAAAAACTGATGTAAAAAATACGATATAGGTCTATGTTTTATACAATTTTTTTGACAATATGACATTTTTTAAAAACTTAAAGTTAAATATGTCCATTTTCCGATTGAATATTATATTAATAAGAACTTCAAATTCGGACTTTTTTGAACTTTTTATAACAGTTAATTGCCCAAATAAGGCCGGATTCAAACTAGCATTAACCGAAAGCTCACGCTAGTACGCTGCAAATAGTTGAAAATTTCACGGCAAGTACATGCAAACGCGGAAAATGTCAAAATTGACTATTGAAGAAGATCTATATACTTTTCAGTCTATTGAGTCTGTTAACTCACGGAATTTAGGTATTTCATTTAGGTCATAACTGGTACAAACCTGAATTTAAAACTTATTGATATACCTTTTATCTCGCAAAAGGATTCGATGTAGCTCTTTCTCGGAAGTAATAAAGTAAGCCGTGATATGTCTTGGAAGCTTTGTTTGCGTTGCAGCGACCCGCTGGCCATGGGCAAGCGCGGCCAGGAGGGCGAGGTGCGCGAGCAGGACCGCCTGGCGTCCGAGCTGGCCGTGGTGCGCGAGCGCCTGGAGCGCGCCGTCTCCTACTCGCGCGAGGTCGAGAAGAGCAACGTGAGCCGCGAGAAGCGCATCGAGGAGCTCATGGAGCAGCTCGAGGTGAGCACTCAGAGAGCAGAAAATACATGCCTTTTCAACATTGCCTCCGCCTGTTTGTCTCATCTACACTCGCCTCCGCCCTCGCCCCCGCCCTCGCCTCCGCCATCGCCCCCGCCCTCGCCCCCGCCCCCGCCCCCGCCCCCGCTCTCGCCTCCGCCTGCGCCACCGCCCTCGCCTCCACCCTCGCCTCCGCCCTCGCCTCCGCCCTCGCCTCCGCCCTCGCCTCCGCCCTCGCCTCCGCCCTCGCCTCCGCCCTCGCCTCCGCCCTCGCCTCCGCCCTCGCCTCCGCCCCCCTTCGTCCTCGCCTTCGCTCTCGCCTCCGCCCTCGCCTCCGCCCTCGTCTCCGCCCTCGCCCCCGCCCTCGCCACCGCCCTCGCCACCGCCCTTGCCTCCGCCTTCGCTTCCGCCCTCGCCTCCGCCCTCGCCTCCGCCCTCGCCTCCGCCCTCGCCTCCGCCCCCGCCTCCGCCCCCGCCCTCGCCCCCGCCCTCGCCCCCGCCCTCGCCACCGCCCTCGCCCCCGCCCTCGCCACCGCCCTCGCCCCCGCCTGCGCCGCCGCCCTCGCCTCCGCCCTCGGGTCCGCCATCGCTTCCGCCTGCGCCGCCGTCCTCGCCTGCGCCACCAAATCCACCATATCGTCTTCTCCGTCACTCTCACCTCTGACATCGCCTTACCTCGTCTCTCTCAGCACCTACGCCCTTTCTGCTCTATCACTGTTGCCATCGTCTGTGCCTTCTCTACCGCCCTCGCCTCCGCCGTCAACTATTCTCTCTTCTCCCTCGCCTCCTCACTCTACCTCTTCTTTCGCCGGGACACTCACTTCTTCCTCTCCCCATGCATCAGTTTCATCGAATCAAAAAATTTAATCTTCCGGGTACATCCAAACCATTTCATTGCCTCCCTGCATGCATCTCCTCGGGATCTTTTTGAAGTCGACACCATCTATCGAGACATGAGTAAATTTCAATTATCATATTTTTTCCCCCACTGATCGACACCACATTTCTCTGAATTTTATTGTTCTTTGTTT
Source organism: Acheta domesticus (assembly GCA_031308135.1). Taxonomy (NCBI): domain Eukaryota; kingdom Metazoa; phylum Arthropoda; class Insecta; order Orthoptera; family Gryllidae; genus Acheta; species Acheta domesticus. The sequence goes on along the minus strand of JAHLJT010003656.1, from coordinate 26,397,254 downwards.
GGGGTCGTGTTCAGGATGAGAAAACGTGAGCACCCTTTCTCAGATTTTGGAAAATTATTATTTATTGCATGTATTATTATTTATTGCTATAATGTGAAATAAATTAACATTTCTCTATAAGTCAACAATTCTGGCTTACGGACGACCAGCGCTTTTCACAGACAATAATATTGTCCGTATATAAACCGTGTAGCCTGAACGTGAAAAGTTCATGCTTTTATATCAGTCTTAAGTAACCAGAATTACAAAATCAAGGTACGTTTGAATAACTTTTTAAAAAAATTTACTCTCAATGGGGAATCTGAATGATATATTATTTCATTTTAATGGACAATTTCTTTGCCTTAAAGAGAGAATGGGAATTAATACAGCTAAATTTGGGGCAATAACTGTCAAATGACTTCTCGTAAAAACTGTCATGGGCCAGTGACGTACCGCTACTCCCGAGAGATTTGTACACCCTTTCTTTCATATGTCGCGCCAATTTCTCTGAACGCAGTGCCCGCGAGCTCTAGTAAGCTTGTTACCTTGCCCGCGACCTTGACATGCCTACAGCAGGAGAGATGGCTCAGTGCATCAACTGATGTTACTGCAGTCTCTCTAACCGGGAGGTCCTAGGTTCGAGTCCCGACAGGATTTTCGACACTAGCTTTTCGAATTTAGTCGCTAACTGGAGGAGAATTCTAGCGGCCGGCTGCTCTGATCTGTAGTTTTCCGTGGTTTCTCCGATCAACACCAGGCGAAGACGGAGCAGTGCCCTATCAAACGGGCCACGGACTCCGCGCAATCTTTCCGCTCTTCATTGTCCTATCCTCTCCCCTTTACACATACACTTACACTAACATGCAGTACACTACCACACATGCCGGGAGACCGGTAGGGTGCTTAGAGCTTGTTCCGGCTGGGGCGGTGCCCCGCTGGTGAGAGATACCTGGTTGAGGGTAAAACCCTGCTAGTCTCGAAGGTAGGTCGGCGCCATCCGGTGGGGAAAAGATCATCGCCACCTCCCGAGAGAGAAAAACACGCACTACACTTACGGAACTAATGACCTACGTAGTTGACGCGCCCGGAATCACGAACAATCAATCATTGACATGCCTACACTACACCAACGGGGACTGCTGACCATGGCCGTTGCCGTGCCCGGGCGAGAGGAATATGAGAGCGCGGGTTGCGGGGCGGGTGGTGCGCAGGCGCAAGAGGCGGAGACGAGCAAGGAGATGCGGCTGAAGGAGCGCAACGAGACGGAGCTGGGCGCGGCGCGCGGGGAGCTGGAGCAGCGCGAGCAGGAGATGGCGGCGCTCACCGAGTCCCACGACAAGACCTCCAAGGAGTTCAAGGCGCTGGCCGACAGCTACAAGGAGCTCAGGGTCAGACGCCTTCACCGTTACATCTACTTGTTATTTCATCACATTGTTTATCGTTTCTGTGGCACATTGAAAAAAAAAAACGAAAATATAAAATCACCAGTAAAGGCCGTCGTTGACGTTTATGAAGGTTTCACGAGATTCTTGGACAAAATTCTTCTTATGAAAACTCCATAGAAAGCATACCTCTTTCTGAATAGATCTGCCCAAAATGGATAGTTTTAATTTGTTCTATTTTGTATTTATTCACTTATTTGCCACTTGAAAAATGAAAAATTAGTGGCTACTTGAAAATTGAAAATTTTGGTAGTGGTCAGCAATTCGATATTCTATCTCCTGAACGGGTGTGAGGGCAAAAAATTACCGAATCATATTGCATTATTGGAAAGCTAATATTAATGTTTTCAACTAATTCTTTGTACATAAGGAATGGGAAAAGAAATAAACTATGTTCGTTCTCCAACCCACGACTAAAAGGCCTAAGCTGCTGGTGGTGTCTTTGCTCTAAATATAAAGAACATTTCGTAAAAATTAAGTTCAAGCTTTTTCTAATACATTTAACAGAATAATATAACGTTTATTTTTTGAAAAGAAATATAAAAAAGTACATTTATTACAACTCTAGTAACCAATCTCTTTGACTGCTAAAGTGCGATAAAGAGGCACTTCGTTATATACGTAATGGGAAACAAATCAACTGAGCTGTTATTAGACTGTTTTGAAAAAAAATCTGAATTTCAGCACTCCCAGAACTCTGGAGTGGTGTCATTAACTCCAAACTGCTTTCCTGCATTACAACTTCTGTAACATTTTGTACATCAATTAATTCTGTCATTTCAGGGTAAAAGAAGGTGATGTGCGATGTGAATTTCCTGAAACTGTGTCGAACATTCAGGAGGCAGCTACATTGAATTTATTGTTGCTCGAATGTTTTAACGAAAATGAAATACGAAGATGACGTTTCGTATGTCGAAAAATGTGACAAAATTGTAATAATTGTTATTAATGCGCGAAAAATAAATGAAATATGAGTGAACACTATCTCTCGTGATTGTTCGTGGGGTCGTGCTGTAGGTAGTGTTTGTGATCGTTCGTGTACAGGTGCAAGCGGACCGCTTGCAGCGAGAGAACGAGCTACTCACCTCGCGCAACAACCGACTGACGCGCGAGAACACGAACCAGCACGACCAGCTCAACAACCTGCGCCTTGACATCGAGCAGCGTAAGCGGCTCTTCAAGGTGAGCAATCGTCCTCCAAGATGAGTAGGCGTTCTTCATGAGCATTTGAGGTGAGCATACACTCTTGAAGGCGAGCTTGCGCTGTCCGCGATGAGTAAGGAAGTCAGCAAAATGAGCAATCGTCCTTCAAGATGATCATGCGTTCTTCATGAGCATTTCCTCTTGTAAGGTGAGCATGCACTGTCTGCGATGAGTAGGCAAGGTGAGCAATCGGCCTTCAATATGAGCATGCGTTCTTTTTGAGCTTGTACCCTTTTAAGGTCAGCATGCAGTGTATGCGGTGAGTGGGACATCAGGAAGGTGAGCAATCGTCTTTCAAGATGAGCATGCGTTCTTCATGAGTAGGCACTCTTTTAAGGTGAGCGTATACTCATCGTGGCGAGCTTGCGCTGTCCGCGATGAATAGGGAAGTCGGCTAGGCAATCGTTTCAGCAATCGTCCTCAAGATGAGCATGTACCCATGTAAGGTGAGCATACACTCTTAAAAGCGAGTTTGCGCTGTCCATAATGAGTAGGGAAGTAACAAGATGAGCAATCGTCCTTCAAGATGAAAATGCGTTCATGAGCAGGCACCCTTTTAAAGTGAGCATACTCTCCTTTAAAGTGAACATGCACTATTTATAATGGGCATACGCTCTTGTTGATTAGCAAGCACTAAAGGTGGTCATGCGTTCGTGATGATGAGCATGCGCTCTTTTAAGGTGAGCGTATGCTCTTGTTTAGCACGTACTCTGTAAGGTAAGCATGCTCACTTACACTTGAGGCACTTTGAAATGAGCATGCGGTCTTCATGACGGGTATACGCTCTTGATAAGCATGTACTCATGATGGTGAGCATGCACTTTTTATGGTGAGCTTGGGCTCATGATGTTGAGTATTGCACTCTGTATAGTGAGCATGCGCACATGATGTTGAGGCACTTTAAAACGGGCATGCGTTCTTGATGAGCATACACTCTGATAGCATAATAACATACACATAAAATTGGTGTGATTCCTCTATATTTGGACTGGTTACGGTTTTAGAAATGTACAAAGTTTACAATTAATTGTAAGCAAATTGTATATACCGGCTACAAGGGCTAGATTTTTAGAATTTTTAAGGGTTTACACTTAATTCTAGGCAAATTGTACATGGCAGCTGAATTGTATAGTTACGTGTGTGTGCGTAGGCATGCGCAACCTAAAGCAACTACACAGCTGACCACCCTTTCCCATTAAATGTTTTTACCTGTACATGACATGTACTAGGATGTTAATAAAAAAATTCTAGAATGAGAATTAAATTATAACTTTAATGATAAAGTTATGATTTCGTAGCAATTTGGTGAATTGTCATACAAATTTCTGACTTGTTAGGTTAAATATAGGAGCAATGAGAGATAAGAGCATACTGAGGAAAATAAAACGTTTTATTACTTAAAGCTTCGGGGCCTCATCCAAAAAATGTCAGGAACTCAATGGGTCTCTGGGCCTTCCTGTACGCACGTCCATGTGTGTGTGTGTGTGTGTGCAGGCGCGGATCTACGGGGAGGGAAATGAGGGAAATTTACCCCCCTAAAATTTTTCAGTAACTATTAATATTAACTTGTCACGAAACTTTCAAGTAAAAATATTTTCGGATAATCATTAGAACGAATAAAATGCAGCGTGAGCTGAGTGTAGCCTGTCACAGTTTACAAAATCTGTAAAATGACACATTCGATCCAAATATATTGAATTTCCCCTCCGAAAATTTGTCTCTGGATCCGCCCCTGGTGTGTGTGTGTGTGTGTGTGTGGGTGGGGTGTGCAAGGGCGAGAGCGTGACGGCGGCGCGTTGTGGCCGGCGCAGATGATGGAGTGGGAGATCCGGCGCCAGAGCAAGGAGGTGGCGCTGTGGCAGCGCCAGCGGGAGGTGGCGTCGCGCAAGGCCGAGATAGCGGTGGCGGCGCGCTCCGAGGCGGCGCAGGAGGTGGACCGGCTGCGCAACACCGTCATCAACGGCCTGGAGCACGACCTGCGCCTGGCCACCAACATCACGCAGACCGACACGCGCACCATCGAGCGACTCAACCGCGACAAGGACATCCTCTCCAAGTCCTACACGCGCTGCCAAGGCACGTGCGCGCTCAAGGGATAAAAGTTCTTAAGTCAAAAATCTTAGTTTTGGAGAAAACAAGGGTTAGATGATCGAGCCGTACGCTATATTAAGTCTAGCTAGGTCGGAAGCTACTTGCAAAAAAAAAGACGTGGACCCCTCTTGCTTCAGCGGGATTTCGCGGCGAATTAAAGAACCACGAAGGAACCTTTCAGAGCAGCCAATGGCAGCAAAACAAAGCATTTCCGAGATAAGTTTCTTTTCTCATCATGTGATGTCGCTGAAGCAAGAGGGGTCTAGCTTTCTTTTGTTTTTCAAATAGCTGCCGACGTTTTCCGTACATACCCCTCCCTGCCTCCGACACCGGAGTTAAGTCTCCTTCCTGTATACTTCGTGGTGGGTAGCTTTCCTTTCTGTATAGCATCTATACTGCGATTTTTATATCTTTTCCCCTGAAGCTCCGATGGCTCCTACGGAATATCACACGGCATTTCGCATCTTTCTCGCACGTGCCGCTAGATGTCGCATCAGCACGAACACTAATACGGTCGCGATCATATGTGATATCTAGCGGTAGGACTGAGACTGACGCGAAATACCATGACATATTCCATCGCGAAGACGGGCCTTGAGGGGCAAAGTTAGAAAAATCGCTGCATATTGTGCGGTGGCGTGCTGAGTGCCTTGCGCGTGCGCAGAGGTGAGCGCGGAGCAGACGCAGTCGCTGCGGCTGCAGGAGCAGGCGCGCCGCGCGCTGGCGGACGAGCTGGACATGCACGTGGTGGCCGCGCGTCGCCAGCGCAAGCAGATCAGCAACCTGGAGCTGGAGCGCGACAGGTACGCTCTATTGTGGTTCGATTTTTATGACCAATTTGTATAAATTAGGTCTTATAATTTGAAATAATATGCATATTATTCAAAATTTTTATTTTGAGTTTTTTCAAAATGCTCATCTTCAAAAAAATTGAAAACTTTCTAAAATAATCCGTATATGTTTCCAAACAGATGGTACAAGTTTAAACGTGGGACTGCAATGGGTTCGTATGGATTGCCATACGAAATAAAAATTTTAAATTCAAATTTGAAAAACGTTTTTAACCCAACCTCCTATTGAGTTGTATATCATATAAAAGGCCATAAAGAAAACTGAAAAATGACACCTTTTCAAGCTCTCTGTCTTAATTTGGAGAGATTCTACAGCAATTTAAAAAAATTCGGGAACCCAATTTTGTAAAATTTTACATGGCTGTATTTCACAAACGGGTGGAAATATTTCACTCAAAATTTGTAGTTTTCTTATTCTTCATTCATACAACCTATGTATCAAATTTCATCTGAATCTGAGGTGGTGATGTGAAACGACTGTGTTGATTTAATATAGAATGACCCCGCGGTAGCATGCAAACGATGCATTTCCGGAGAGCAAGAAAGCAAACAAGCAGCGTGCGGCGCGGCGCGGCGGGGCTTGCGCAGGCTCATCATGCAGACGACGGACCTGGAGGTGAAGGTGGAGGAGACGCTGGAGGAGGTGCGGCTGAAGCAGATGGCGGTGTACGAGGGCAACCGGCGCATCGCCGACTGGGAGGCGCGCTACCGCCAGCAGCAGAACCTGTACGAGGCCGTGCGCGCCGACCGCAACACCTTCGCCAAGCACCTGCTCGAGGCCCAGGACGAGGTAGGTGCTGACGACATTAGGCCTTAAAAGGAAATTTTACACGAGAAGATTAAAACTATTTACCGTTGAAAACATTGACACTGGAATGTCCCAATAAGTGAAATATAAAGCACTTGTATAACACTATGTGTGTCCAAAAAATCATGACCATATCTTTAATCTGTGCTTCACAACAGAATTTTGAATTTTATGCACTCATGTTGTTATTGCAACACAAAAATATCAAATCAACAATAACTTTTAATTGTCAGACACAATAATTTTCATAAGTCAGACATAATAATTTTTATAATATTGGACCTTTTTATGGAGGTTTCATTTAAAATTTGGCACAAGGCCCCTCTCCTTATGTTCCACTCTTTCTGGCTCCTCTGCAGGACAGTTTTATCAGCATTGGGGGCCGTTCGTCCCAGGTTAATTTTGGGCCCCCCTATTCTTACTTTCACCAATCTCTCTCCTCCCCCAAATTCGATACTGGAATATAAAGAAAATCCTATCAATTCACATTGTATTTTGTTTTTGTTTTTTTAGTGTTTTGAAAACATTTTCTAGTGTTTCTTTTGAACATTATTCAAACAAAAACTTTAAACATATATTTATAGTTACATTGAAGAATACTACGTTTAAACTGAATTTACAATTTAAAATTGAAACGCATCATCCAGCAACCTTCCATATTATAAATATTATCCAATGATGCGTGACATCACTCCGTTATGCCAATTTTTGCGTATAGTTTAATTATATATCATATCATTATTACTTTTTATTTTATTTTTTGAAAAAAATAGTAGTAAATATTTTTTAAGAACTATGGGGTTTGTTAACACGGCCCTGCTCCTCTGTAACCCGGCGGTCGCGTGCGTGTGTGCGCAGATCTCCGAGCTGAAGCAGAAGCTGAAGGTGCAGGGCCACCACGTGGAGCAGATGAAGGAGGACATCTCGATGAAGGAGGTGGACCTGCGGCGCGCCATGAAGACGGTGGACAAGACAGAGAAGGAGAAGGAGGGGCTGCGCGTGGAGCTGCAGAAGACGCGCGACCAGCTGTCGCAGGCGCGCGCCGAGATCGCCGCCGCCGCCGCCGAGGAGCGCCGCCTGCTCTGCGTCATCCAGGTCGGCCCCGCCCCTCACCTTTTCAAAACATAATAATAATAATAATAATAATAATAATAATAATAATAATAATCCTGCCATTACACCTATTGATAAAATCAACAAAATCACTTACTTCATAGATATCGCAATCCCAAAAACACACAACCTTCAGCCTTCGGATTCAGCGTAATGCTGATCACCTGATGAATCGCATGCACCTGCCGCCGAGATAAAAATAATACTGAGCCCCGGTAAGTGCAGAAGCGTATATGCGTGGTCCGTAACGGCCTATTCGCGAACAAAATAATAATAATAATAATAATAATAATAATAATAATAATAATATATTTATTTCGGGCGAGGCGCAGATCGTTAGGCCTGCGATTTCTCCTAATCACTTTAATATTTATATTCGCCTAATTTCAATTCAGGCGTTCCAATGGAAATAATGAAAACTGACGTTTCATGTAACTTATAAAAGTGCAATGATGGTGTTAACTAATGTTAATTTTCATTGTCAATTTTTCTGGACTCTAAAGCTAATATGATATAAATAGGTCCTTTGTATCTCATTTACAAGAAGGGCGTAAAAAATCAATAATTTTACTTTCGCAAAATGTCAGAAGTCATCTCCTACATCCGAATGTCTCAATTGTGAAGAAATTGCGAAAAAAGGAGGACAGATTTTACATTTATATCTGGGACGATGAAAGAACATATTAATTTATAACTGGGACGACAAAAGAATATATAAAGACGATGAAATAATTTTTTTAACATTGATGTTTTGTTTTCAATGCTTTTACGTTTTCTATGTTTTGTTTGTGAATGAAAAATTCCCAAAATTACAATTTTGTGGAAGTTAAAATCGATATAAGAATATTTATCCGTGGAGAGAAAAATTTATAGCCCATCTTAAGTATATTGCACGCTCGGTGGAGCGAGAGATTTGGCATAGTTGAAGTTCGTATGGAGAAGGTGTGCTTGAAGCTAAAATTTATGTATGTGTTACTAATAGTATAACTTGCAGCTACAACCCGCAACACGTTGCAATACACTACTATCGTATGTCGTACATAACTCGGAAACGATGCGTTTTATAGCATTAAAACCTAATTTTCGTGTTCCCTAAGGGATACAAGAGTTTAGTTTTCTTTGTCTTAGTCTACAAAATGATACATTTTAGACGTTTTATTCCAAGCTTACCGTTTTAGAGAAAAATACTCCATCCCGTATTTGTATACTTGAAAAGCGTATTGTTAAAATTAGTAATAATTGAGTTAATAATTTTCGCACGTGAACGATATTAGCTTTCACAAAAGTTCTTAGTGATGTAATTTTTTCACCTAACATAACATTACACTTAAAAAACGGCACTGGAGATAGTATATTTGACTTCGAAGAAATTTGCTGTTGGCGGTTGAGGTCACGAGACCAGTTTCCGTTGTGTTTCGCAGCCTTGCGGGAAGGGCGAGAAGCATAGTGATCCCATTGAGGAAGGGTTTCATACGTTTTCATATTTCATAGTTGTTGCAGGGAATTAAGAAAAACAAAACACGTCAATGACGCTTTTGTGGTCGCAGATGACGTAACTGGTAACAGCACAAATTTTAAAAACATTTATGCAATAATTATAAGGTATACTTTTTGACAAAAGAACCTCAATAACGTTAAAAATATTAATGAATTACGGTCGAATTTCGACCATTAGGCAACCACTAGCATGAATTAATAACCAAAGGTACGGAGGATTCGTTTCAGCCGGTCGGGCCGGGTTAAACCGTTAAAGTGTAGACCCTGCCACAGATAACAAAGATCCATCCACTAACGTGTCTTGGTGTGCGGCGGTGCAGGAGGCGGAGCTGGAGCACCGCCACATGGTGATGGAGATGGAGCAGATGACGAACGAGCGCGACATCCTGGGCTCGCAACTGGTGCGGCGCAACGACGAGCTGGCGCTGCTCTACGAGAAGATCCGCCTGCTGGAGGCGGCGCTGCAGAAGGGCGAGACGCAGTACACCCAGCGCCTGGAGGACATCCGCCTGCTCAAGATAGAGGTCGTCCCGTCGCCCCACACCCTCGCCCCTCCCCTTTCCATTAGCATTTTCCACTTAAACCGTCGCCCCTCCCCCTGCCTTTAGCACTTGGCACTTAGATCATTGCCCCTCCCCTTGTCTTTAGCTCGTGACAATTAGGCCCTTCCCCTCCCCTTGCCTTTAGCACTTGATAATTAGATCATTACCTTTAGCACTAGGCAATTAGACCCTTGCCCCTCCTCTTGCCATTAGCACTTGGCACTTTGACCCTCGTTCCTCCCCTTGTCTTTAGGATTACCCACTTAGTCCCTCGCCCCTCCCGTTGCCTTTATCACTTGGCACTTAGACTATCGTTCCTCCCCTTGTCTTTTGCATTACGCATTTAGACACTCACTTCTCCCTTACCTTAAGCATTTCGTAGTTAGACTGTCACTCCTCATCCCTCGCCAGGCTGACTGTTGTTGAGAAATTCCATGGAGCAGTCGGATTAGGAAAGCATGACTTGAATTTCCCCCTCTGTTCTCTCTCGCTTTCTGATAGCGCCAGAGGCTTACCCAGACATAGCTTACTCGCACTATTTCGGAAGCTTTTATATCACAATGAAAGTCGTAGGGAGTAGTGGATAAGTATCGCTCGACTCTTAAGGATGAACATTGTGGTAGGATGAGGAACAAAGGTTGCAATTTTAATCTACTGTCCCTCTAAGTTCTGCTCTTGAATGGCGGACACGACTGATTGAAGCAGCCGGGTTTTAGAATTCTCATCGAGACAGTTAAATATTTCACGGTTATCGAAAATCTGTGCGTGTTCGGAGTTACTAGAATCTCGTGATATGAGAGGCAAAAGGATTACTCCAACGTCGGTGTGAAAGGGGATGTACTAATGTTTCCAAATTCCATGTATTTAGTGAACCAATATGCGATGTTGTGAACTGATGACATCAACAGTACGGCCCTGCATCGTAGTATCAGTTCTTGAAATAAATGACTCGTATTAAATCATCTCGTAGGTAGGATTATACCTTCCAGGCATTTTCGATTTTGTGCTGATGGGACTTGGTGCCTATTTCCAGACAGGAGTCACCTCTGTACCTGTCAAGTCTGTCGGTCTCTCGGTCTGTCAGGTCGATCACCTCTCAGTCTGTCTGTAGAGTTCAGTAATCGCGTCCTTGTTATCTCCAGCTGTCTCCGTGGAATTTATGAACAACAGTCAGCCTGGTCAGGGATGAGGAGTGAGGGTCTAAGTTCGAAATTCTTAAGGCAAGGAGAGAGGCGAGTGTCTAAGTGTGCAAGGCTAAAGGCAAGGGAAGGTCTCGGCACCTTCCGTCGCGAGCTCTGAATCCACCTCGCCGCAAGCAGCGCGCAGGACCGGGGCGCCGGTGGCCAAGGGCGTGTTGGGCGCGTGCGCAGGTGCGTCGGCTGCGCAACGAGAAGGTGCTGCTGCAGCGCTCGCTCGACAACATGGCGAAGCTGCGCAAGGAGGTGTTCCACCTGGAGCGCGACCTGACGCGCGAGCGCCAGAAGACGCGCGCGCTGGAGGAGGAGCTGCAGAACCCGCTCAACGTGCACCGCTGGCGCAAGCTGCAGGGCACCGACCCCTGCACCTTCGACCTCATCGAGAAGGTACGTACGTTAGACCAGGCTTGCACAAGGGCCCCTGCAACGGGCCCCACGATGGCGATGGCAGCCCTTCCGCGCCCCACCGGCTTCTATTAAAAGTCTTTGACCATGGGGCAAGTGACCGCCGCCCGAGTCCTCGGTAGGAGGAATGCCCTGCGGCTCTTAAGACGGAAGTGTGTTGAATTACGTTGCATTTGACTAAAGGCTTGAAATAATGGCTGTAGTTTCTGAAGAGAGGAGGTTTCATCTTGTATAATATTATTTCAGATTAAATTGCTCGACAACTTCCATACTTTTCATGGTCAATTTTTACGTTGCAATTGATTTTGAAAATGTTTGTAATATAAATTACAATAACAGAAAATTGAATAATCTTCCATTGTTAATGTTAACAATAATACGCACTTCATAAATTTAATTCAGAAATATCTGGTTGTAATACACTTGACCATATTCTAAATGTTTCTTTTACTTTTTGCTGTTACTTTTTTCTCTGACACCATCTTCTGACATTTGAGACACGTTGCTGCTCCATTTCTCGTGAATAAAAATTCTGCAGTAAACATTAAACCGACGATCCACAACTACTCGATTTCATTCGGGACCTGACATGATTTGCACCCCCTGTTCAACCTCGCGACTTACTATTTCTGAAAGAAAAATCTTTAGATCAGTTAAGGGAAGGGACAGCTCGGCCGTTGGGGATTATGTCAAGTTTTCTGGTTCTCGTGGGACGCCGCGGGGCGCGGGCTTTCCGGCGCGTCAAGAAGGAGCTCAAATGGGGCGCTTGTGCACCTCTGCGCTAGACGAGGGGAATCGGCGTTGAGGAAGACGAATCAACGGAACCACCTAGGACAAACCGGAGGAGTTGCGCTCTGCCTGTTGACCGGTTGAGGAGGCCTTATCTATTCACTGGGAGTTATTGCCAACCGAAGGAGCCTAACTTGCCAAAGGGACACCAGACACCTGACGCAACAAGCCAAGGGGGTAAGAGCGCCTTAAACTGAAGGGGCCGGACATGACATTTAGGACCTACGCCGGATTCCTGCTGGAAGTGCATCGCCTTCTCAACAGTGTGAAAATTCATTTTCGGGAGGAGTCTGTACAGTTTGATGGGAATTTTTTTTAAACACACAGAATGCGATATAAAACATTTTAATCTCATGGAGGCATCATTCCATAAGAAGAGAGAGAGTGAAGTAACTTATTAACTTTCTTCCTCACCAATTAATGTAACTTGTGTATTCTATACTTTCACCAAGCCTACTGGGAATGGGAGAACTGGCCCACTGACAAGGCAAAAATTCAATAAAACAGTCAAAACAACTCTTATTTACTACTTGAAAAGCGTCAATATAAGGAAACCCAGAGACGCGAGCAGCATATGAATGTTTACGTGTGCGCATGTACAACTGCTGCAGACGCGTCTTCATATTTGACCGTGGAGGCACGTGCAGTAGATGTGTGTTTCTGTTTGCGCGGGCGCGCAGGTGCAGCTGCATCAGAAGCGACGGGTGGCGCAGGCGACGGTGATAATCAAGAAGAAGGCGCAGAAGCGACGGTGGAGAAGTGTGTGCAGCAGATGAGTGTTTGTGGTGCGCAGGTGCAGCTGCTGCAGAAGCACCTTTATACAAGGCCATTGAGACTCGCCCACAGACAAGTGTGTGGGGGTGCGCGGTGCCGCTGCTGCAGAACTATCTTTATACCCAGCCATTCAGACTCGCGCAGCAGACGAGTGAGTGATGGCCCGCAGGAGCAGCTGCTACAGAAACACCTTTATACCCTTCCATCGAGACTCGCGCAGCAGATGAGTGTGTGGATGCGCAGGTTCAGCCGCTACAGCCGCATCTTTATACCCCTCCACTGATACTCGCGCAGCAGATGAGCGTGTGGGTGTGCAGGTTCAGCCGCTACAGCCGCATCTTTATACCCCTCCACTGATACTCGCGCAGCAGATGAGCGTGTGGGTGTGCAGGTTCAGCCGCTACAGCCGCATCTTTATACCCCTCCACTGAGACTCGCGCAGCAGATGAGTGTGTGGGTGCGCAGGTGCAGCTGCTGCAGAAGCGGCTGCTGGCGCAGGCGGCGGTGGCCATCGAGCGGGAGGTGCAGCTGCGCGACGCGCAGCGCCTGTACGCCAGCCTGCGCCAGCTGCTGGAGCGCCAGCCGGGGCCGGAGGTGGCCGTCACGCTGCACCGCACGCAGCAGGCGCTGCGCGAACGAGGGCGCAAGATGAAGGTGGGTCCACCGCGAGGGCCGTCGCGTGCCGTGTACATTCCAAAAAGATCAAGCGGGTGAGTTAAAATCATCTTCAGGACCGGAGGGCGGATTGGAAAGAATGTTTCCAGACATGTCTGCAGCTGAGGTAGCCATCATCCTTTGGGGGGTGGTCACGAGTGATCGTCTACAAACAGTCTAAGAGGGGAAATTCTTCTGCCGCAGTTGCTGAAGAAATATCTGGAAACATGCTTTCGAATATATCACATCCATGCGGCTCAAATAATTTTATTTGAAATCAGTGACGTCACTGCCTATATTGTTTGATCAATCTATTTTTTGATGCATTTTTGATACATTCCTGCTTTGTGCTTCAAAGTGTAATAGGGCTTTGTTGTTCGTGATTTTTACCATCGCAGTTTCTCTTACTCTAAAATTTATATTCATCATATTCTCCAGATTTTATAGATTTGCTTTCTCCAGTTTAGACCTAGTACCCTAGCTTCGCGAAACCTTGGATTATGCGCGGCCAGGTCGTCTGCATGCTGCATGTGACGGCTCTGGTATCTATTGCAAAAACTTGGACCAGGTGGTGTGTCAGTGTATAGTTGTTGATCATATGCCAAATGTCATTTCCCGGGATATACACGAGAGTGTTGCGGACGGTAACAGTTCTCTCGCCCATCCCCCAGGTGAGAGATGTCTAAACGTATGGTGCAAGTAATATCATCAAAACCAGAGGTACAAGAGGTGAAATGTAATTGGTGGAATTTGACAATTAGTATGGCTAAATTGTGTGTATGAAAATCGTAGACAGTAGAAGAATCTGGAGATAATTACGCTTAATATATAAGAGATTATAGCTAATATATAAGAGAGCTTAATATATATAAAGATATCAGTGATTTAAAAGTCTAATACATTCGCCGTGTCCACATTGACAGTGAAATGTTCATTGCGCATTTAAATATGTTTTGATTGCTGAGGTACCTTGTTGAGATGCGTAGGGCAACAGTCGTTGCCACTGCAGCGCTTCTAACCGAGACCTCCTTGGATTCGAGTCCCGACGGTGGCGAATTTTTGTCACATAGCTAGGTCGAATTCCGCCATTGCCTGGAGGAAAATACGGCCGGTTGCTCTGATAGGTAGTTTTCCACAGCTTCTAGGATCAACCAGGCGAATACAGTACGTATACGAATACAGTACAGTACGGATCGCGTGCGATCTTGTGCCCTCCTCTCCACTTTCACAAACACACACACACACACACACACTTACATGCACTACACTACAACACCTGGGATTACCAGTCGGGAGCTTAGAGTTTACTCCGGCTGGAGCGATGACACGCTGACGGCGATACCTGTAGTGGTGAAATCTTGCAAGTCGACACGTAGGTCGGCCTCGGATCTGAGATTCCAACGGAGGAGGAAAACCGCTACCTTCCGTAATATAAAATGTACCACATTTGCGGGACTGAGGACTTGAGGAGTCGCGTGAAGTAGGCTTCCTGCAAGTGGTCCTGTCTGTCCTGTCTGTCCTCCTTCTTGCGAGTGGTCCTGTCTGTCCGAGCGACGCCGTATCACAGGCTGTGATGCGTACGTTTCAACCATCTTGTCGTGGCCTTCCGGGGTGCGCCAGAGTGGTCCTTGGTCTGCGCCGGAATGGCTCATATCAGCCCTGAGGAAGACTACGACAAAACGGTCATCACGTCGACATAACAGCCATCGACACGATGTCACTGGGACAGCCAAGAGCAGCCGGTCTTAGGGCTAGTCGCAAACTGAGACGCAGGTTAGGGTGACTCATGGTGAGTTTCTGCGAACTACTATGCTTATTGAACCCGCGCACGTTAGGGTGACGTGTCATCGTTTTCGCGCGTGGTGGCCTGGCGGAGCGCCGTGCCTTGCACTCAGTTTCCTGCTAAAGTTCACCGTGACGTTGATGAAAAAGGAAGAAAAACTGATTGAAGTCGTGCGTGTTCATAAAGTTCTTTATGTTCAATATTCTTGATGTGGTGTTTAATGAAGATAATGAGGTGTCTTCGGAAACATAGTTACTAGAATTCACCAGTTTCAAGAAACTTGGTTTAAGGCAATTTAAAAAAATTAGCTAATTATTCAGTTAAGTTTAAATAAATGACCAAGTTTCCCTTATTGTTTCAAAAATTTCGCTGAAAGTGCAGAAATATGCAGTAAACTTCGGTTATTCGAAAATATGAAAAAGTATGCAAAATAAAAATTGTCAGTAAAGTTACAAATGAGCTGATTTGTAAAGAAATGTGACAATTTTCTAAGAAACCATTAAAACCAAAAAATGTCATAAAATAAATACAGATTTACTTTAAAAAACTGCTTGTTTTTCCCCAGTTCCAAAGGGACCTATGGCGTTGCAGCCCTCTCTGCATATTTAATTTTGATGAAATCATGCATTTGTTTGAAATGATCACTTTTTAATCTAAAATAGATATGAAATTTGTCATCGAATTCTTTAGAGCAAATTCTCCGCGTGTTTATCTTTTCTTCGTGTAATCAGTTCTTTCTAATTTTTGCTCCAACAGAACGGCGTAACATAATGTTTCTGACTCGAACTCGCTTTTGGAATCCGATTCAGAACTCAAATCCACTAACATCGTGAAAATACACATCTTCGTCAGCGCTCGTCCCGGAGTGAACTGCTTAGTGAACTGCGGCCCCTCTTGCGGTGATCGCCGCAGTGACTCACTGCGGCGTGAGGAATTGGGCGTCACATCTCATTCACAATGCATACTTAACGTAATGCTGAAAACTTAGCAGTAAAATTAACACGTAAAACCAAACATTCACAATGACGAATGTAAGCTGGAACATAAGTTTCGTCTGAACCATTCGGAATTCAACGCTTGATCGATGCGTTTCTAGCATGGTGTACAGATCTTCCCACCACTGAAGCTTTGTCTTCGATTTGTCTTTATTATATATATCCTTTCCTTTATTTTATAAACAAAGATACTCTTGTGTCCAATTCACGAATAGTTCATCGGACATAATTATTTTATTCGCCTTCTGAAGTTAAAGTCACAAGAAAAATGACCCAAACCTTTTCTTTAAATTCACTACACGCTATTCGCTACAAGCAATTCGCAAACTAGTTCTCTACATTACAATAATAAAATAACATGACCACAAACTGAAACACAATTAATAAATCTGAAACCGACCTTTCATTTGCTTCTCGCGGATTTTGTTGTGCATTTGTTTCTTTCATGCTGCTCTCTGAATGGTCTTCAGTAGAATTTCGACAATTTTATTGTAAAGGCTTGATGCTTGTGAATGTCGTTTACGTATTTACGTCCACGGTTAATACAAGTCGTTATGAATTGTCTCGTTTAATAATTCATTTCTAGGTTTTGCTGCCACGTTACGTTAACGTTTAAGTTTGCATTGTGAATGAGACCTCACGCTGCGTCACGTCTCAGACCTGCGTCTCATTTTGCGACTAGCCTAGAAGTTGTCGAAACTCGAAATTGTCCAACAATGAAACAAAGGGGCGGATACTGCCGATCATTTTGGGAGGGGCCATCATAGATTTTTGTAAATAATAAAAATTTTGATATTATTTTGTATATTATTTTTGTAATGCATATCTAATAGTACATAATAGTATTGTTTAAATAATTACATAATTCTTACGTAAGTAAATATTTTACTCAATTTTGCCAAATGAATTAAGGTACGCCGCTGAATGAAACAATGGCTGTGTGCGCGGCGCGGTGCGCAGGTGCTGGCGGCGGAGGCGAACATGTTCGAGGCGCAGGTGACGGAGTTCAAGTCGGCGCTGCACCGCGCGCAGTCGGAGGCGGAGGGGCTGAAGAAGAAGAACCTGGAGCACAAGCGGCGCGAGCGGAAGCTCAAGGGCAAGGGGGGCGTGGCAGGGGCGGCGGCCGGGGGCGACGCGGGGGCGGGCGCGATCGTGCCCTACGTCGCCCCGCCCGGCGGCCGGCGCTTCCTCGGGGGCGGCTTCAACATGAGCCCCCAGAAGGTCTAAGCGCCCACGCCCACCCCCGCGCGCAAATCTTTGTGGTTGCTCTTCGTCTGTGAGAGAAAGCGTTTGTTCGGAGGGAAACTGCCGGCGCGAGGTTGGGGTCGAGGATGGGAACGGGACAAGTCAAAAGGGAAAGGTTGGGGTCGAGAATGGGAACGGGTTAAGTCAAAAGGGTCTGGAGGCGGAATTGTTAAGCTTTTAGTCGTCGAAGAATACGGGTCGAAAGTGAGAATCGGTTCAGATGTAGGAAAACTACTTGGGGAGGTGAATTCGAACGGGTCCCACCGCGAAGGATAGGATAGTTTCGAGGGTACGAACAGTTCAGTTGAGTGGGAAAATGCGTCTTACAGAATAGGCTCCAGTAAGGGAACGGGTTCAGACACAGCTCTGAAGTGTCTTGTAGATTATTTCTCACTGGAAACTTCAAGCCGTGTTATACATTATCGATTGCTCTTTCTGATATTGCAGAAACAGTTTGTAGGTACTTTTCCTCTGAAGGTGAATATGTCTGCAGGTTCACATTCTTTTATATTTCCTGTTCGTGAAAGATATCATGTACACTCAATATGCGATTTTTTATTAGTTTATGACTCTATGAGGCAAAAATAAATATACATATATTTTGTATTTTTCTTTTCTGAGTTATTTGTGTTTTCTATGTTGATACGTTGTTCAGTTTTTTGGGAACTGTGGTTGGGTTTAAAATATGACTCGTGTTGGAATTATTTTCCATCTATGAAATTGTAACATAATTATTTAAATATTAATTAATATTTCCTTTAATTGCAGTTTTTGTAATTTTCTGTTTTTATAATACTTAGTACTAAAAAAGTGCCAAACTTTTACCTCAAGATTTTTAATGACGATGAATGTTTTGGAGAGTAAGATATTGAAATCAGTATTTCATGATTTGTTTGTGAACACATTCGTTTCGTCTATCTGTGTGCCCTCTGAACAATCGAACACAGTTCAATTTTCTCCAAATAAGAATGAATCGTTTGAAGTTGATTGTAGTTGATTTTTACAATGTTAAATATTAAAATTACTACCTTACGGCAGCAACAGCACTGCTGTTGTTACTGGAATATTTTCTTTTGAAAAACAAATGTTTAAAAAATATGTTAATGAAAACAAAATTATTGCCAATATGGATTGAAATTCAATTTTCTTTGTGTATTAATTTTGAAATTGTGCTAAGAATTAATACTGAGATTCAGTTTTATGCCAATGAATTTATAAACGCAAATGAATTATATTGATTGTTCGTGGGCCGTGCTGTTCAGTATTTGTATTTCTATGTAAATACTATAACAAATAGTTTGAATATAAATATATATAATTAAAACGTTAATAGAAATATATTTTTTTCTATCTCCTAATCAGCATTTTGGTATCGAAAAAGAAAAATCAATGATTTGTTCTGAAGCACACAAAAAAGTATGTGAAGCATTTTTCGTGCTTTCTGCTTTATCAACCACGTCTAAAGAGATCTATTTTTAATCCCCCTATGAAAATAATAATTTTTCATCTATTTTTGCATATTTCACGTATTGGAATTTCTTTTTAGGGGCAATTATCTTTCCGTTAAACTTAGTTATTTTAGATATTATTGAAATAACCATTTTTACCACAGTGATATTTGAAGCCCTTGCTGAAGCACATCAAAGGCGTACGAAGTTCTTTTGGGCCAACACTCCAAATCTGCGTCTGTTGGACAGTTATTATTATAGGGAGATAAATGTAAAAAGAGACCGCTTTGACAGCTACGGCGTAGCCACTACTGGCAACACAATTACAGGTTATGTCCATGCAATCATTTGTCGGTGCGTTCGTTTATAGATAGATCTTTTGTAAATGAGCGATCATGCAAGTAACAAAATGTTCATCAAATCAAATTCTTCAAAAACAACGAAAAGCTGTGGACAAGTTATTACCTTTTCATACAATGTAATACCGCTTGTCAGTATTATTACAAAAGTACCAAATACCCAGTTCGCGAATTTCGCGACCTGTTCAATTTCACGATTTTGGACGGGAACACAAATCTTCTGAAAATAAGCGTCCTAGCCTGAAATTGAATGACAAATTCACTGCTGATAAGCTTTTTTTCAACAGATGGTTCGTTTTCCAGAAATTCGCGTCAAAGTTGGCCGTAGTTTGAAAGCCCGTCATTTTCGTGAAAATGCCTCTCAGGGCTTATTTCTCGTTCAAATGCGGTAACAAATTACATTTTTTAACCTTATATGAAATGTTGAAAGAGAATTTTGCTTCCTGAATAGAAATAGTGTGCATAGATTTGCAGAAACGGGCATTTTCTGGCAATTCCTTTGTTCCCGCCAAAATCGCTAATATTCATCGATCCATGATCTGTTGAATTTGGTGATTTGGACGGGGACTCGAATCTTGTGAATGTGAGCGTCTTAGCCTGAAATTCAATAGCGAATACACTGGTGATAAGCATTTTCCCAAGAAATGGTATGTTTTCCAGAAATTCGCTTCAAAATTGAGTGTAGATTGAAAGGCGTCATTTTCGTTAAAATGCCTCTCAGAGCTGTTTTCTCGTTAAAATGCGTTAACAAATGACATTTTCTCTATATGGTATTTTAAAGAGGATTTTGCTTCCTTAATTGAAATAGTATGTATTCTTTTGTAGAAAAAGGCATTTTCCACTCATTCGTTTGCTCGAGCCAAAAACACGATAATTCAACCTGTTGAATTTGGCGATATTATACGCAAACTCGAATGTTCTGAAAAAAAGTCATAACCTAAAATTGAGTAGCGAATATACTGGTGATAAGCATTCTTGCAACAGATGGTTCGTTTTCCAGAAATTCGTGTCAAAATTGATCGTAGATTGAAAGGCGTCATTTTCGTGGAAATGTCTCTCAGGGCTAGATTCTTGTTCAAATGCGGTACAAAATGGCATTTTTTAACTTTTATATATTTTGAAAGATTATTTTGCTTCCTGCGTAGAAATAATTTGCATAGTTTTGCAGAAAAGGGTTATTTCTTTTGCAGAAAAGTGTATTTTCTGTCCATTCTTTCGTGCAATACAAAACGCGAAATTCCGTCGATCGACGAAAATTTTCGATTTGGATGGAATCTCGAATTCGCTGAAACTCAATACCTCAGCCCGGAATCGCAAGAAGAGTTCACTGGTGAAATCCGTTTTTCAAACAGATTGTTAGTTTTTTAGATATTCGCAAAAACTGAACCAGCCACTTTTAGCCATTTTTTTAAAAATTCTTCTCAGGGCTCATTCCCGTCCAAATGCGGTAAATATTGCACTTTTTACTTTCCCGTATACGTACGTATACACGGAGAGATATACGTAGTATAAGGAAAGTTATGTAATGCTGCGCGAAAAAATGGCCAATTTTCGGCGGAAAAAAATTAATTGCCGGGCCGTGAAAACGAAGAAGTGGATAAAACCAACTGCTAAATTAAGGAAAAAAATCCCCTAACACGTGGTGTAGCCAGTGCCACCCTGTTTTCTAGGTCCATGATACCGAAAAACCAGTTGAGAGGTAAACGTCCGTCTGTCCGTCCGTCTGTCCGTCTGTGAATATTGCTAGCGCCTAAACCATACGTACGATTTCTTCCAAAATAGATATTCCCCGGTCAATCTGATTCTAGTCAAAGCTTTGAGATTTTGAAAAAGATTCTTCAAAATTTGGTAGTACTTTATATGAAGCCCCCCGGGGATTTTCAAAATTTTCTCAAAAACGGCTCCAAATTTTTTCTTTAAATTTCTTGTATGAATAGAGTAAAATACACTTGTTAACATGGCATCAGTCAGATTTTCATGAATAACTCTGAATTTCGAAAATTGTGAAAGTTTGAATTTTTTTCGGCGTCTTTCTCCAACTACAAAATTGATGATAGAGATTTTTTCTTCAAATAAAATTTGTTCTGCATATTGAGTTCATTCATAAAGGCCATGTAAATGTTTTTCAACATTTTAGTAGTTTTCGTGCAATATTGCGTGCAATATGTGCAATTTTAATAAATTACAAAAACAAGATTTTCTCAAAAACGGCTCCAAATTTTTTCTTTAAACTTTTGGTTGGGATAGTGGTAAATGTACTCTATCAGATGACATAAAAGCCATATTGATCTATTGGTTGGTTTTTTCAAAAATTACAAAAATGTACATTTTTTCACACGTTTCTCACGTCGATAATATTTACATTACCGGCTATTTTTTCACATTATTATATTTACGAGTACATGTGCTTTAAATAATGTCAAGTAAAGTTTCTCGAAAACACAACCGTTTTCTATGAAAAGTAGCTCAAAATTTCGCATTTCCAGAAACGCTCGAACGCCATTTTCTCATATATGGCTGCAAATTTTTTCTTAAAACTCTTGTAACGGATAGTGCTAATTACACTCTTTAGTACAGCATAAAGTTTATTTTGAGTTATTTTTTTGTTTTTTCAAAAATTACATCATTGTAATTTTTTTGAAAGAGCTCTCACATCTTTATTAATCACATTACCAGCAATTTGTAAACATTATTATATTTGTGTGTGTAAGTGCTTCAAATAACTTCATATAAAGTATTTGGAAAACTCGAAACATTTCTGTGAAAATGAGCTTCAAATTTCGCATTTTTAGTAGCGCTAAAACGCCATTTTCTCTTAAACGGCACATAATTTTTAAAAGAAAATTGCCATTTATGACTAGGTTTTTGTGTTCTTTAATATTCTAAAAATAATGTTTCCGTTCTACCAATAGGAAACCGAAAAAATTAAGAAAATGATAAAAAAAATGTACTTTTGGCGGTGATAGATGACAGCTGGCAAGGAAGAGTTTGTGGAAATTCCGAATAGCTAGCGAAGACCCAAGGAAATAGAAAACTAATACGGGAAAGTCTGTGTCATTCTGTAGCACCACTAGTTCAACTGTATAATAAAATTTGAAATCGTATATTACTTCCTGAATATAAATAGTTTGCATAATTTTGCAGAAAAGTCCATTTTCTGGCCATTCTTTCGTGCAAGTCCAAAAACGCGAAGGTTTCGTCGATTTCAAACTTAAATATACAGATGAAAAAGTCCATTATTTACCACATTTCGACAAGAAATGAGAGCTAAAACGAAATTTAAGAAAATGTCCAAAAGTGGCCGGGTTAGTTTTTCGCAAATTACAGGAAAACTAACAATCTGTTTGAAAAACGGATTTCACCACTGGACTCGCCATGAGATTGCGGGCTGGGGTATTGAATAATTGCGAATTCGAGATTCCGTCCAAAATCACCAATTTTCGTCCATCGACGGAATTTCGAGTTTTTGTCTTCCACGAAATAATGGACAGAAAATGCACTTTTCTGCAAAAATATTCAAACTATTTCTATTTAAATAAATATAAATAAATAAATATCTTCATTTGTGGCGTGGTGGCGTGGCGTGTGGTGTTCAGGAAGTAAAAGACGTTTTCAAACGTTAATATACAGTTTAAAAAGTCCAATATTTACCACATTTGGAGGAGAAATGAGCCCTGAATAGAAATTTAAAAAATGACCGAAACTAGCCAGTTTAGTTTTTTGCGCTAATTTTTGGAAAACTAACAATATCTTTGAAAAACGGATTTCACCAGTCAACTCGCCATGCGATTGCAGGCTGGGTATAGATTTTCAGCGAATTCGAGTTTCCGTCCAAAATCAAAAATTTTCGTCGAGCCAAGGATTGACGAAATTTTGCGTTTTTGGCTTGCACGAAAGAATGGACAGAAAAGTCACTTTTTGGCAAAATTGTGCAACCTATTTCTATTCAGGAAGTAAAATACGATTTCAAACTTTAATATAGATTTGAAGAAGTCCACTATTTACCGCATTTGGACAAATAATGGGCCCTGAGACGAACTAAATAAAAATGACCAAAAGTGGCCGGTTCAGTTTTTCGCGAAATACTGGAAAATTAACTACCTGTTTGAAAAACGGATTTCACTAGTCAACTCGCCACGCGATTCCGGGCTGGGGTATTGATTTTCAGCGAATTTGATATTCCGTCCAAAATCGACAAATTTGTCGATCGACGGAATTTTGCGTTTTTGACTTGTTATATCAAAATATCCCACTGGGTTTTTAACGACCCAACCCGGAAAGTATTTTTTGTAAAGGTTTGCCTTAGATACCCGCTTCTCTTATTAAAATTAGTATGGTCCGTGAAAGTATATCATACGTATTAGAAAAAAATTATTCTAAAAAATAGTTTTTTCTTAGGCAGCGTTTAAAACATTTTTCACGGAATAAGGAACACGTCTTGGTCCCAAGCCATCATATACGGTGGGTCGTTAACGACTTATTCTAGAAAGAACGTTTCTCAAGAGAAAGGAGAAAACTGAACTACAAATCATTACAAATGGGTCGTTAAAGTCCCATTGCACAAAAACTTTCGTTGCACTCTAGTCCATGCAGTCAGTCGCAATTCATAATCATTCTTGATATCAAAATATCCCACTGGGTCGTTAACTACTCAACCAAAAACATGTTTGTTTTTTTTTTTTGTAAAAATTTTCATTTGAAAGGCGCTTATTAAAATTAGTATGATTAGTATGAAGACCTTAATTAAAATTAGTATGATATACTTCTTTAAAAATTATTATTAAAAAATAGTTTTTTCTGAAACCACGTTTGAATCATCTTACCCGGAATAAGGAACACGTCTTGGTCACAAACCATCATATACAGTGGGTCGTTAACGTCCCATTCTAGAAAAAACGCTTCTCAAGAGATAGGAGGAAACTGAACTACAAGTCATTACAAATGGGTCGTTAACGACCCATTGCACAAAAACTTTTGTTCTACTGTAGTCCATGCAGTCAGTCGCAGTTTATAATCATTCTTTATATCAATAGATCCCATTAGGTCGTTAACGACCCAACCCGAAAGATATGTTTGTTTTTTTGTACAAGTTTGCTTTTGATAAGCGATTTCTTTATTAAAATTAGTATGATATATTTGTGTAAATAAAAATATTATCATAAAAGAATATAATAAGTTTTGTGAGGCCGCGTTTGAATCATCTTACACGGAATAAGGAGCACGCCTTCCTCACAAACCATCATATACAGTGGGTCGTTAACGACCCATTCTAAAAACGTTTCTCAAGAGAAAGGAGAAAACAGATATACAAGTCATAACAAAAGGGTCGTTAACGACCCATTGCACGAAAACTTTCGTAGCACAATGCAGTCAGTCGCAATTCATATTCATTCCTTATAACAAGATATCCAACTGGGTCGTCAACGACCCAACCCGGAAAGTATGTTTTGTTGTAAACGTTCGCCTTTGATACGCGCTGCCCTTATTAAAATTAGTATTATATTTTGGTTTTAATAAAACAATTATTATTAAAAAAAGTTCTTTCTGTGGTCGCATTATTACCGCATTTGGACAAGAAATGAGCGCTAAAACGAATTTTAAAAATATGTCCAAAAGTGGCCGGTTTAGTTTTTCGCAAATTACAGAAAAACTAACCGTTTGAAAAACGGATTTCACCACTGAACTAGCCATGCGATGGCGGGCTGGGGTATTTATTTTCAGCGAATTCGATATTCCGTCCAAAATCGACGAAATTTTGTGATTTGTCTTGCACGAAAGAATGGACAGAAAATGCACTTTTCTGCAAAATTTGCAAACTATTTCTATTGAGGAAGTAAAATACGATTTGAAATCTTATTATACAGATGAAAAAGTCCATTATTTAGAGCATTTGAACGAGAAATGAGCCCTGAAACGTACTTTAAAAACATATCTAAAATTTGCCGGTTTTGTTTTCGCGAATTTCTGGAAAACCATGTATCTGTTAGAAAAACGGATTTTACCAGTGAGCTCGCCATGCGATTCCGGGCTGCAGTGTTGACTTTCAGCGAATTCAATTTTCCGTCTAAAATCGACCATTTTTGTCGATCGACAATTTTTATAAGCAACAAATATATTTATATTTGTCCAGATGTCGGTCCGTCTAACCGGTCGTGTGTTGACCAGTTTGAATATACATATAAAATAGTTCCTTTCTTGTTACAAAAAAATTCCTGTAAAATTGAATGTAATCATTCCTAAATGTTTTATATTGTTTAGAAATAATCTTAAATATTTCATTGTGAACAAAAATGTAAATTTTATTATGTATATTAGATTTTGATCGCTTATGAGCAAGAAGTTGCACAGCGATCTAAAATAAATTAAAATAAATAAACAGTAAAACCTGCCTTAAGCGTTCATTTATGGTTCCGGAAAATTTTGCAGTTAGTTGATGTGGCTGTTTCATTAAGGTCATGTGAAGTGAATATGAAAAAGGAATGGGCAGCGAAGTTTCTAAGGAGAAAATGAAGTGACCAAAGTCCTGATTGCGTGTAAGATGATTCATACGCAAATTCGCAAAATATTAATATAATATAATATATTATTTTTTTATAAAAACAAATATATCATCATAATTTTAATAAAGGCTTCGCCAATCACAGGAAAACATTCACAAAAAAACCAAACATACTTTCCGGGTTGGGTCGTAGACGACCCAGTAATATGTTTTTACATAAAGAATAAATACGAATTGCGACTGATTTGAAAGACTACTATGCAACGCAGTTTTTGTGATACGGGTCATTAACGACCCCGTTCTAATGACTTGTAGTTAAATTTCCTCCTTTCCCAAGAAAAGTTTTTTCTAAAAATGGGTCGTTAAAGACCCATTGTATAAGATTGCATGTGACCAAGTCGTGCTCCATATTCCGTGTAAGATGATTCAAACGCGGCGTCAAAAAACTATTTTTAATTATACTTTTATATAAAAAATATATCATATTAATTTTAATAAAGGAAACGCGTAGCACTGGGAAATTTAAACAACCAAACCAAACACGTTTTTGGTTGGGTCGTTAACGACACATTAGAATATCTTGATGTTAAGAATGATTATAAAAAGCGAGTGCCTGCATGGGGTACACTGCAACGAATTTTTTGTGCAATGGGCCGTTAAGGACCCGTTTCTAAAGGCTTGTATTTCAGTATTCTCTTTGCGTTTGAGAAACGTTTTCCCTAGAATGGGTCGTTAACGACCCAGGATATCCTGATATATGCTTGGGTCGTTAATGACCCAGTGGATATCCTAATAATAAGAACGACTATGAATTGTGACTGACAGCGAGGTCCACAGTGCAAAGAAGGTTTCAGTACAATGGGTCGTTAACGTCCCAGCAGCAAGGTTTTCTCCTAGAATGGGTAGTTTACGACCCAGTGTATATGATAACATGTAACCAAGACCTCATTCGGTGTAAGATGATTCGTATGTGGTCTCAAAAAACCTGTTTTTAATGATAAATATTTCATTAAAACAATTATATCATACTAAGTTTAATAAAGGAAACACCTATCAAACGAAAATTTTTACAAAAAATCAAAGAAGTTATGGGTTGGGTCGTTAGCGCCCCAGGAATATCTTCATAAAAAGAATGACTATGAATTGCTACTGACTGCAAGGTCCACAGTGCAAAGGCTGCTGTGCAATGGGTCATTAACAACCCAGCAATATTGAGATGTATTTAAGTTGCAATATTTCTGTTCAGCAATGTTTTCTCCCAGAATGGGTCGTTTACGAACCAGTGTATATTATAGCATGTAACCAAGACCTCTTTCCGTGTAAGATTATACGTATGTGGTCTCAAAAACCTGTTTTCGATGATAAATATTTTATTAAAACAATTATATCATACTTTACTACATACTACATTATATCATAAGTTTATTAAAGCAAACGACTATCAAAGGAAAATTTTTACAAAAAATCAAACAAGTTTTGGGTTGGGTCGTTAACGACCCAGTGGGGGGGGGATCTTGATATAAAGGACGATTCAGAATTGCGACAGACTGCATGTACTGCAGGGCACTGAAAGTTTGGTGCAATGGGTCGTTAACGACCCATTTGCAATGACTTGTGTCAGTTTTAAACTTTCTCTTCAGGAACGTGTTTTCTAGCACGGGTCGTTAACGACCCACTGTATTTGATGGCTTGTTACCAAAGTCCTTATTGCGTGTAACAGGATTCATTCGCGGATTGTGAAAAACTATTTTTTATATTAATTTTTTATAAAAACAAATGTATCATAGTAATTTTAATAAAGGAATTGCAAATCACTGAAAAAATTAAACAAAAGAACCAAACATACTTTCTGGAATGGGTCGCAGACGACCCAGTGATATATTTTTCCACGACGGTTAAATACGATATGCGACTGATTTGAAAGATTACTATCCAACGACAGTTTTTGCAATGGGTCATTAACGACCCAGTTCTAATGACCTGTAGTTAAGTTTCCTCCTTTCTCAAGAAAAGTTTTTTCTAAAAATGGGGTTCTTAACGACCCATTGTATAAAAATGGCATGTGACCAAGACGTGCTCCATATCCCGCGTAAGACAATTCAAACGCGGCGTCGAAAAATATTTTTTAATAATAATGTCTTATAAAAACAAATAGATCATACTAATTTTAATAAAGGAAGCGCGTAGCACAGGAAACTTTCCACAAAAATACGAACACGTTTTTGTTTGGGTCGTTAACGACACATTAGAATACCTTGATGTAAAGAATGATTTTGAAAAGCGAGTGCCTGCATGGGGTACAATACAACGAATTTTTTGTGTAATGGGTCGTTGAGAACCCATTTCTAAAGGCTTGTAATTGAGTTTTCTCTTTTTGTTTGAGAAACGTCTTTCCTAGAATGGGTGTTTAGCGACCCATTGTATATGTTTGCAAGTGACGAAGACGTGCTCCTTATTCCGTGTAAGATGTTTCCAACGTGGCGTAAGAAAGACTATTTTTAATGATATCTTTTATTAAAAGAAATAAATCATTCTAATACAGGAAGCGCGTAACACAGGAGTATTTGTACAAAAAAACAAACATATTGTATGGCTTGGGTCGTTAACGACCCAGTGGGATATCCTGATATAAAGAATGACTATGAATTGCGACTGACTGCAACGTCCACAGTGCAAAGGAAGTCTCTGTGCAATGGGTCTTTATCGACAGAACTGAGATGTATTTAAGTTTCAATATTTCTGTTCAGCAATGTTTTCCCCTAGAATGGGTCGTTTACGACCCAGTGTCTATGATGGCATGTAACCAAGACCCCATTCCATGTAGGATTATTTATATGTTTTTAATGATAAATATTTTATTAAAACAATTATATCATACTAAGTTTAATAGAGGAAACGCCAATCAAAGGAAAATTTTTACAAAAAATCAAACAAGTTGTGGGTTGGGTCGTTAACGACCCAGTGTATATCTTGATATAATGAATGATTATGAATTGGGTCAGACTGGATGGACTACAGTGCACTGAAGGATTTGTGCAATGGGTCCTAAACGACCCATTTGTAATGACGTTTCAATTTTCATCTTTCTCGTCAGAAACGTGTTTTCTAGCATTAGTTTTAACGACCCACTCTATATGATGGCTTGTTACCAAAGTACTTATTGCGTGTAAGATGATTCATACGCAAATTCGCAAAAACTAATTTTGTATATTATTTTTTTATAAAAACAAATATATCATCATAATTTTAATAAAGGCTTTGCCAATCACAGGAAAACATTCACAAAAAAACCAAACATACTTTCCGGGTTGGGTAGTAGACGACCCAGTAATATACTTTTACACAAAGAATAAATACGAATTGCGACTGATTTGAAAGACTACTATGCAACGCAGTTTTTGTGATATGGGTCATTAACGACCCCGTTCTAATGACTTGTAGTTAAATTTCCTCCTTTCCCAAGAAAAGTTTTTTCTAAAAATGGGTCGTTAGAGACCCATTGTATAAGATTGCATGTGACCAAGTCGTGCTCTATATTCCGTGTACGATGATTCAAACGCGGCGTCAAGAAACTATTTTTAATTATACTTTTATATAAAAAATATATCATATTAATTTTAATAAAGGAAACGCGTAGCACTGGGAAATTTCAACAACCAAACCAAACACGTCACACATTAGAATATCGTGATGTAAAGAATGATTATGAAAAGCGAGTGCCTGCATGGTGTACATTACAACGAAATTTTTGTGCAATGGGTCGTCATGGACCCATTTCTAAAGGCTTGTATTTCAGTTTTCTCTTTTCGTTTGAGAAACATTTTCCCTAGAATGGGTCGTTAATGTTGGCAAGGCCTAGAAAGAACTATTTTTAACGATATTTTTATTAAAAGAAATAAAACATTCTAATAAAGGAAGCGCGTATCAAAGGAGAATTTGTAGAAAAAACAAACATATTTTATGGCTTGGGTCGTTAACGACCCAGTGGGATATTTTGATATAAAGAATGACTATGAATTGCGACTGACTGCAAGGTCCACAGTGTAAACAAGGTTTCTGTGCAATGGGTCATTAGCGGCCCAGCAGTATTGAGATGTATTTAACTTTCAATATTTCTGTTCCTGAATTTTTACTTCTAGGTAGGGTCGTTTACGACCCAGTGGAAATAATAGCATGTAACCAAGACCTCACTCCGTGTAAGATTATAAGTATGTGGTCTCAAAAAACCTGTTTTTTATGATAAATATTTTAATAAAACAATTATACCACACTAAGTTAAGTAAAAAATGCCTATCAAAAGAAAATTTTTACAAAAAAATCAAGAGTTTTGGGTTGGGTCGTTAACGACCCAAAAGGATATCTTGACATGAAGAATGGTCATGAATTGCTACAGACTGTATGGACTTCAGTGCACTGAAGGTTTTGTCCAATGCTTCGCTAACGACCCATTTGTAATGACTTGTTTCAATTTTGAAATTTTTCTTCAGAAACGTGTTTTGTAGCGTGTGTCGTTAACGACCCGCTGTATAAGATGGCTTGTGCCCTAAGTCCTTATTGCCTGTAAGATGATTCATTCTCGGATTCGCAAAAACTATTTTTTATATTAATTTCTTATAAAAGGAAATGTTTCATAGTAATTTTAATAAAGGAAGCGCAAATCACTGGAAAATTTTAACAAAAGAACCAAACATACTTGCTGGAATGGGTAGCAGACGACCCAGTGATATAATTTTACATGAAGATTAAATATGAATTGCGACTGATTTGAAAGATTATTCTCCTACGACAGTCTTTGTGCAATAGGTCATTAACGACCCAGTTCTAATGACTTGTAGTTTGGTTTCCTTCTTTCTCAAGAAACGATTTCTCTAAAAATGGGTCGTGAACGACCCATTGTATAAGATTGCATGTGACCAATACGTGCTCCATATTTCGTGTAACATGATTGAAACACGGCGTCAAAAATATTTTTTAATAATACTTTTCTATAAAAACTAAAAAATACTAAGTTTAATAAAGGAAGCGCGTAGCACAGGAATAAATTCCAAAATTAAACAAATTACGTTTTTGGTTGGGTCGTTAACGACACATTAGGATATCTTGATGTAAAGAATGATTATGAAAAGCGAGTGCTTGCTTGGGGTACAATACATCGAATTTTTGTGCAATGGGTCGTTAAGGACCCATTTCTAAAGGTTTGTATTTGAGTCTTCTCTTTTCGATCGAGACACGTCTTTCCTAGAATGGGACGTTAACGACCCATTGTATATTTTTGCAAGTGACGAAGACGTGCTCCTTATTCCGTGTAAGATGGTTCCAAGGTGTCCTAAGAAAAACTATTTTTAATGAGATTTTTTATTAAAAGAAATGAATCAATTTGTACAAAAAATCAAACATATTTTATGGCTTGGGTCGTTAACCACCCAGTGTGATATCCTGATACAAAGAATGACTATGGATTGCGACTGTCTGGGAGGTCCACAGCGAAAAGAAGTGTTCTGTGCATTGGGTCGTTAACGACCCAGCAGTATTGAGATGTATTTAAGTTTCAATATTTCTGATCAGCAAGGTTTTCTCTTAGGATGGATCGTTTACGACCCAGTGTATATGATAGCATGTAACGAAGACCTCATTCCGTGTTAGACGATTCGTATGTGGTCTCAAAAACCCTGTTTTCAATGATAAATATTTTATTAAAACAATTATATCATACAAAGTTTAAAAAAGGAAACGCCTATCAATAGAAAATTTTTACAAAATATCAAGCATGTTTTGGGTTGGGTCGTTAACGACGCAATGTGATATCTTGATACGAAGAATGATTATGATCTGCGACGGACTGCAGGGATTACAGTGCACTGTAGGTTTTTGTCCAATGGGTCGTTAACGACCCATTTGTAATGCCTTGTTTCAGTTGTTATTTTCTCTTCAGAAACGTGTTTCTAGTATGGGTCGTTAACGATCCGCCTCAGATGATGGCTTGTGACCAAAGTCCTTATTGCGTGTAAGGTGATTCATTCGCGGATTTCACAAAAACCATTTTTTATATTAATTTTATATAAAAAGAAATGTATCATAGTAATTTTAATAAAGGAAGCGCAAATCACTGGAAAATTTTAACAAAAGAACCAAACTTACTTGCAGGAAAGGGTCGCTGAAGACCCAGTGATATATTTTTACATGAAGATTAAATACGAATTGCCACTGATTTGAAAGATTATTATCCAACGATAGTTTTTGTGCGATGGGTCATTAACGACCCAGTTCTAATGCCTTGTAGTTTGGTTTCCTTCTTTATCAAGAAACGTTAGCTCTATAAATAAGTCGTGAACGACCCATTGTATAAGATTGCTTGTGACCAAGACGTGCTACCTAATTCGTGTAGGATGATTGAAACGCGGCGTCAAAAATATTTTTTAATAATACTTTTCTATAAAAACAAAAATATCATACTAAGTTTAATAAAGGAAGCGCGTAACACAGGAATAAATTCCAAATTAAAACCAATTAGATTTTTCGTTGGGTCGTTAACGACACATTAGGATATCTTGATGTAAAGAATGATTATGAAAAGCGAGTGCCTGCATGGGGTACAATACATCGCATTTTTTGTGCAATGGGTCGTTAAGGACCCATTTCTAAAGGTTTGTATTTGAGTCTTCTCTTTTCGATCGAGAAACGTCTTTCCTAGAATGGATCGTTAACGACCCATTGTATATTTTTGCAAGTGACGAAGACGTGCTCCTTATTCCGTGTAAGATGGTTCCAAGGTGTCCTAAGTAAAACTATTTTAATGAGATTTTTTATTAAAAGAAATGAATCAATTTGTACAAAAAATCAAACATATTTTATGGCTTGGGTCGTTAACGACGAAGTGTGATGTCCTGATATAAAGAATGACTATGGATTGCGACTGTCTGCGAGGTCCACAGTAAAAAGAAGGGTTCTGTGCATTGGGTCGTTAACGACCCAGCAGTATTGAGAAGTATTTAAATATCAATATTTCTGATCAGCAAGGTTTTCTCTTAGAATGGGTCATTTACGACCTAGTGTATATGATAGCATGTAACGAAGACCTCATTCCGTGTTAGACGATTCGTATGTGGTCTCAAAAAACCTGTTTTTAATGATAAATATTTTATTAAAACAATTATATCATACCAAGTTTAATAAAGGAAACGCTTATCAATAGAAAATTTTTACAAAAAATCAAGCATGTTTTGGTTGGGTCGTTAACGACCCAGTTGGATGTCATGACTTGAAGAATGATTATGAATTGCGATGGACTGCAGGGATTACAGTGCACTGAAGGTTTTTGTGCAATGGGTCGTTAACGACCCATTTGTAATGCCTTGTTTCAGTTGTTATTTTCTCTTCAGAAACGTGTTTCTAGTATAGGTCGTTAACGATCCGCTGCAGATGATGGCTTGTGACCAAAGTCCTTATTGCGTGTAAGATGATTTATTCGCGGATTTCACAAAAACCATTTTATATATTATTTTTATATAAAAAGAAATGTATCATAGTAATTTTAATAAAGGAAGCGCAAATCACTGGAAAATTTTAACAAAAGAACCAAACTTACTTGCAGGAAAGGGTCACTGAAGACCCAGTGATATATTTTTACATGAAGATTAAATACGAATTGCCACTGATTTGAAAGATTATTATTCAACGATAGTTTTTTGCAATGGGTCATTAACGACCCAGTTCTAATGCCTTGTAGTTTTGTTTCCTTTTTTATCAAGAAACGTTAGCTCTAAAAATGGGTCGTGAACGACCCATTGTATAATATTGCATGTGACCAAGACGTGCTCCATAATTCGTGTAAGATTGAAACGCGGCGTCAAAAATATTTTGTAATAATACTTTTCTATAAAAACAAAAATATCATACTAAGTTTAATAAAGGAAGCGCGTAACACAGGAATAAATTCCAAAATAAAACCAATTACGTTTTTGGTTGGGGGGTTAACGACACATTAGGATATCTTGATGTAAAGAATGATTATGAAAAGCGAGTGCTTGCATGGGGTACGATACATCGAATTTTTTGTGCAATAGGTCGTTAAGGACCCATTTCTAAAGGTTTGTATTTGAGTCTTCTCTTTTCGTTCGAGAAACGTCTTTCCTAGAATGGGTCGTTAACGACCCATTGTATATTTTAGCAAGTGACGAAGACGTGCTCCTTAATCCGTGTAAGATGGTTCCAAGGTGGCCTTAGAAAAACTATTTTTAATGAGATTTTTTATTAAAAGAAATGGATCAATTTGTACAATAAAACAAACATATTTTATGGATTGGGTCGTTAACGACCCAGTGTGTTATCCTGATATAAAGAATGACTGAATTGCGACTGTCTCTTAGGTCCACAGTGAAAAGAAGGGTTCTGTGCATTGGGTCGTCAACGACCCAGCAGTATTGAGATTATTTAAGTTTCAATATTTCTGATCAGCAAGGTTTTCTTTTAGAATGGGTCGTTTACGACCCAGTGTATCAGATAGCATGTAACGAAGACCTCATTCCGTGTTAGATGATTCGTATGTGGTCTCAAAAAACCTGTTTTTAATGATAAATATTTTATTAAAACAATTATATCATACCAAGTTTAATAAAGGAAACGCTTATCAATAGAAACTTTACAAAAAATCAAGCATGTTTTTGGTTGGGTCGTTAACGACCCAGTTGGATGTCATGATTTGAAGAATGATTATGAATTGCGATAAACTGCATGGATTACATTGCTCTGAAGGTTTTTTGCAATAGGTCGTTAACGACCAATTTGTAATGACTTGTTTCAATTTTCTCTTCAGAAACGAGTTCTCTCGCATGGGTCGTTAACGACCCGCTGCGTACAATGGCTTGTGACCAAAGTCCTTATTGCTTGTAAGATGATTCATTCGCGGATTTACAAAAACTGTTTTATATTTTAATTTTATAAAATGAAATGTATCATAGTAATTCTAATAAAGGAATCGTTAAAAACTGGAAAATTTTAACAAAAAAACGAAACATACTTTCTGAAATGGGTCGCAGACGACCCAGTGATATATTTTTACATGAAGATTGCCACTGATTGCCACGAATTGCCACTGATTTGAAAGATTATTATCCAACGATAGTTTTTGTGCAATGGGTTATTAACGACCCAGTTCTAATGACTTGTAGTTTGGTTTCCTTCTTTCTCAAGAAACGTTAGCTCTAAAAATGGGTCGTGAACGACCCATTGTATAAGATTGCATGTGACCAAGACGTGCTCCATAATTCGTGTAAGATGTTTGAAACGCGGCGTCAAAAATATTTCTTAATAATACTTTCTGTAAAAACAAATATATCGTACTAAGTTTATTAAGGAAGCGCGTAACACAGGAATAAATTCCAAAATAAAACCAATTACGTTTTTGGTTGGGTCGTTAACGGCACATTATGATATCTTGATGTAAAAATGATTATGAAAAGCGAGCGCCTGCATGGGGTACAATAGATCGCATTTTTTGTGCAATGGGTCGTTAAGGACCCATTTCTAAAGGTTTGTATTTGAGTCTTCTCTTTTCGTTTGAGAAACGTCTTTCCTAGAATGGGTCGTTAACAACCCATTGTATATTTTTGCAAGTGACGAAGACGTGCTCCTTATTCCGTGTAAGATGGTTCCAAGGTGGCCTTAGAAAAACTATTTTTAATGAGATTTTTTATTAAAAGAAATGAATCAATTTGTAGAAAAAATCAAACATATTTTCCATAAATCCATATTGGGTCGTTAACGACCCAGTGTGTTATCCTGATATAAAGAATGACTATGAATTGCGACTGTCTGTTAGGTCCACAGTGAAAAGAAGGGTTCTGTGCATTGGGTCGTTAACGACTTAGCAGTATTGAGATGTATTTCAGTTTCAATATTTCTGATCAGCAAGGTTTTCTCTTAGAATGGGTCGTTTACGACCCAGTGTATATGATAGCATGTAACGAAGACCTCATTCCGTGTTAGACGATTCGTATGTAGTCTCAAAAAAC
Source organism: Acheta domesticus (assembly GCA_031308135.1). Taxonomy (NCBI): domain Eukaryota; kingdom Metazoa; phylum Arthropoda; class Insecta; order Orthoptera; family Gryllidae; genus Acheta; species Acheta domesticus. The sequence continues at coordinate 26,361,568 of JAHLJT010003656.1, read as the reverse complement.
CTGTTTTTAATGATAAATAATTTATTGAAACAATTATATCATACCAAGTTTAAAAAAGGAAACGCCTATCAATAGAAAATGTTTACAAAATATCAAGCATATTTTCGGTTGGGTCGTTAACAACCCAGTTGAAACTCATGATATAAGGGATGATTATGAATTCCGACAGACTGCATGGATTACAGTGCACTGAAGGTTTTTGTGCAATGGGTCGTTAACGGCCCATTTATAATGCCTTGTTTCAGTTGTTATTTTCTCTTCAGAAACGTGTTTCTAGTATGGGTCGTTAACCACCCGCTGCAGATGATGGCTTGTGACCAAAGTCTTATTACGTGTAAGATGATTCATTCGCGGATTTCACAAAAACCATTTTTTATATTAAGTTTATATAAAAAGAAATGTATCATAGTGATTTTAATAAAGGAAGCGCAAATCACTGGAAAATTTTAACAAAAGAACCAAACTTACTTGCAGGAAAGGGTCGCTGAAGACCCAGTGATATATTTTTACATGAAGATTAAATACGAATTGCGACTGATTTGAAAGATTATTATCCAACGATAGTTTTTGTGCAATGGGTCATTAACGACCCAGTTCTAATGTCTTGTAGTTTGGTTTCCTTCTTTATCAAGAAACGTTAGCTCTAAAATTGGCTCGTGAACGACCCATTGTATATGATTGCATGTGATTAAGACGCTCCATAATTCGTGTAAGATTGAAACGCGGCGTCAAAAACATTTCTTAATAATACTTTCTGTAAAAACAAATATATCGTACTAAGTTTATTAAGGAAGCGCGTAACACAGGAATAAATTCCAAAATAAAACCAATTACGTTTTTGGTTGGGTCGTTAACGGCACATTATGATATCTTGATGTAAAAATGATTATGAAAAGCGAGCGCCTGCATGGGGTACAATAGATCGCATTTTTTGTGCAATGGGTCGTTAAGGACCCATTTCTAAAGGTTTGTATTTGAGTCTTCTCTTTTCGTTTGAGAAACGTCTTTCCTAGAATGGGTCGTTAACAACCCATTGTATATTTTTGCAAGTGACGAAGACGTGCTCCTTATTCCGTGTAAGATGGTTCCAAGGTGGCCTTAGAAAAAACTATTTTTAATGAGATTTTTTATTAAAAGAAATGAATCAATTTGTAGAAAAAATCAAACATATTTTCCATAAATCCATATTGGGTCGTTAACGACCCAGTGTGTTATCCTGATATAAAGAATGACTATGAATTGCGACTGTCTGTTAGGTCCACAGTGAAAAGAAGGGTTCTGGAAAATTTTAACAAAAGAACCAAACTTACTTGCAGGAAAGGGTCGCTGAAGACCCAGTGATATATTTTTACATGAAGATTAAATACGAATTGCGACTGATTTGAAAGATTATTATCCAACGATAGTTTTTGTGCGATGGGTCATTAACGACCCAGTTCTAATGCCTTGTAGTTTGGTTTCCTTCTTTATCAAGAAACGTTAGCTCTATAAATAAGTCGTGAACGACCCATTGTATAAGATTGCTTGTGACCAAGACGTGCTCCATAATTCGTGTAAGATGATTGAAACGCGGCGTCAAAAATATTTTTTAATAATACTTTTCTATAAAAACGAAAATATCATACTAAGTTTAATAAAGGAAGCGCGTAACACAGGAATAAATTCCAAATTAAAACCAATTAGATTTTTCGTTGGGTCGTTAACGACACATTAGGATATCTTGATGTAAAGAATGATTATGAAAAGCGAGTGCCTGCATGTGGTACAATACATCGCATTTTTTGTGCAATGGGTCGTTAGGGACCCATTTCTAAAGGTTTGTATTTGAGTCTTCTCTTTTCGATCGAGAAACGTCTTTCCTAGAATGGATCGTTAACGACCCATTGTATATTTTTGCAAGTGACGAAGACGTGCTCCTTATTCCGTGTAAGATGGTTCCAAGGTGTCCTAAGTAAAACCATTTTAATGAGATTTTTTATTAAAAGAAATGAATCAATTTGTACAAAAAAATCAAACATATTTTATGGCTTGGGTCGTTAACGACCCAGTGTGATGTCCTGATATAAAGAATGACTATGGATTGCGACTGTCTGCGAGGTCCACAGTAAAAAGAAGGGTTCTGTGCATTGGGTCGTTAACGACCCAGCAGTATTGAGAAGTATTTAAATATCAATATTTCTGATCAGCAAGGTTTTCTCTTAGAATGGGTCATTTACGACCTAGTGTATATGATAGCATGTAACGAAGACCCCGAAGTAATTTTAACCCAGTGTGTTATCCTGATATAAAGAATGACTATGAATTGCGACTGTCTGCGAGGTCCACAGTGAAAAGAAGGGTTCGGTGCATTGGGTCGTTAACGACCTAGCAGTATTGAGATGTATTTAAATATCAATATTTCTGATCAGCAAGGTTTTCCCATAGTAAGGGTCGTTTACGACCCAGTGTATATGATAGACGACGAAGTGTATATGAAGACCTCATTCCGTGTTAGACGATTCGTATGTGGTCTCAAAAAACCTGTTTTTAATGATAAATATTTTATAAAAACAATTATAACATACCAAGAATAATAAAGGAAACGCCTATCAATAGAAACTTTTTACCAAAAATCAAGCATGTTTTTGGTTGGGTCGTTAAAGACCCAGTTGGATATCATGATTTGAAGAATGATTATGAATTGCGACGGACTGCATGGATTACAGTGCACTGGAGGTTTTTGTGCAATGGGTCGTTAACGACCCATTTGTAATGCCTTGTTTCAGTTGTTATTTTCTCTTCTGAAACGTGTTTCTAGTATGGGTCGTTAACGATCCGCTGCAGATGATGGCTTGTGACCAAAGTCCTTATTGCGTGTAAGATGATTTATTCGCGGATTTCACAAAAACCATTTTTTATATTATTTTGATATAAAAAGAAATGTATCATAGTAATTTTAATAAAGGAAGCGCAAATCACTGGAAAATTTTAACAAAAGAACCAAACTTACTTGCAGTAAAGGGTCGCTGAAGACCCAGTGATATATTTTTACATGAAGATCAGTATTCGTATTTAACGAATTGCCACTGATTTGAAAGATTTTTATTCAACGATAGTTTTTTGCAATGGGTCATTAACGACCCAGTTCTAATGCCTTGTAGTTTTGTTTCCTTTTTTATCAAGAAACGTTAGCTCTAAAAATGGGTCGTGAACGACCCATTGTATAAGATTGCATGTGACCAAGACGTGCTCCATAATTCGTGTAAGATTGAAACGCGGCGTCAAAAATATTTTGTAATAATACTTTTCTATAAAAACAAAAATATCATACTAAGTTTAATAAAGGAAGCGCGTAACACAGGAATAAATTCCAAAATAAAACCAATTACGTTTTTGGTTGGGGGTTAAGGACACATTAGGATATCTTGATGTAAAGAATGATTATGAAAAGCGAGTGCCTGCATGGGGTACAATACATCGAATTTTTTATGCAATGGGTCGTTAAGGACCCATTTCTAAAGGTTTGTATTTGAGTCTTCTCTTTTCGTTCGAGAAACGTCTTTCCTAGAGTGGGTCGTTAACGACCCATTGTATATTTTTGCAAGTGACGAAGACGTGCTCCTTAATCCGTGTAAGATGGTTCCAAGTTGGCCTTAGAAAAACTATTTTTAATGAGATTTTTTATTAAAAGAAATGTATCAATTTGTACAAAAAAATCAAACATATTTTATGGATTGGGTCGTTAACGACCCAGTGTGTTATCCTGATATAAAGAATGACTATGAATTGCGACTGTCTGTTAGGTCCACACTGAAAAAAAGGGTTCTGTGCTCTGGGTCGTTAACGACCCAGCAGTATTGAGATGTATTTAAGTTTCAATATTTCTGATCAGCAAGGTTTTCTCTTAGAATGGGTCGTTTACGACCCAGTGTATATGATAGCATGTAACGAAGACCTCATTCCGTGTTGGACGACTCGTATGTGGTCTCAAAAAACCTGTTTTTAATGATAACTATTTTATTAAAACAATTATATCATACCAAGTTTAAAAAAGGAAACGCCTATCAATAGAAAATGTTAACAAAATATCTAGCATGTTTTGGGTTGGGTCGTTAACGACCCAGTTGGATGTCATGATTTGAAGAATGATTATGAATTGCGACAGACTGCATGGATTACATTGCGCCAAAGGTTTTTTGCAATGGGTCGTTAACGACCAATTTGTAATGACTTGTTTCAATTTTCCCTTCAGAAACGAGTTCTCTCGCATGGGTCGTTAACGACCCGCTGCGTACGATGGCTTGTGACCAAAGTCCTTATTGCTTGTAAGATGATTCATTCGCGGATTTACAAAAACTGTTTTATATTTTAATTTTATAAAATGAAATGTATCATAGTAATTCTAATAAAGGAATCGCAAAAAACTGGAAAATTTTAACAAAAAACGAAACATACTCTCTGGAATGGGTCGCAGACGACACAGTGATATATTTTTACATGAAGATTGCCACTGATTGCCACGAATTGCCACTGATTTGAAAGATTATTATCCAACGATAGTTTTTGTGCAATGGGTTATTAACGACCCAGTTCTAATGACTTGTAGTTTGGTTTCCTTCTTTCTCAAGAAACGTTAGCTCTAAAAATGGGTCGTGAACGACCCATTGTATAAGAGTGCATGTGACCAAGACGTGCTCCATAATTCGTGTAAGATGTTTGAAACGCGGCGTCAAAAATATTTTTTAATAATACTTTTCTATAAAAACAAATATATCGTACTAAGTTTATTAAGGAAGCGCGTAACACAGGAATAAATTCCAAAATAAAACCAATTACGTTTTTGGTTGGGTCGTTAACGACACATTAGGATATCTTGATGTAAAGAATGATTATGAAAAGCGAGCGCCTGCATGGGATACAATAGATCGCATTTTTTGTGCAATGGGTCGTTAAGGACCCATTTCTAAATGTTTGTATTTGAGTCTTCTCTTTTCGTTTGAGAAACGTCTTTCCTAGAATGGATCGTTAACGACCCATTGTATATTTTTGCAAGTGACGAAGACGTGCTCCTTATTCCGTGTAAGATGGTTCCAAGTTGGCCTTAGAAAAACTATTTTTAATGAGATTTTTTTATTAAAAGAAATGAATCAATTTGTAAAAAAATCAAACATATTTTATGGATTGGGTCGTTAACGACCCAGTGTGTTATCCTGATATAAAGAATGACTATGAATTGCGACTGTCTGCGAGGTCCACAGTGAAAAGAAGGGTTCGGTGCATTGGGTCGTTAACGACCTAGCAGTATTGAGATGTATTTAAATATCAATATTTCTGATCAGCAAGGTTTTCCCATAGTAAGGGTCGTTTACGACCCAGTGTATATGATAGACGACGAAGTGTATATGAAGACCTCATTCCGTGTTAGACGATTCGTATGTGGTCTCAAAAAACCTGTTTTTAATGATAAATATTTTATAAAAACAATTATAACATACCAAGATTAATAAAGGAAACGCCTATCAATAGAAAATTTTTACCAAAAATCAAGCATGTTTTTGGTTGGGTCGTTAACGACCCAGTTGGATTTCATGATTTGAAGAATGATTATGAATTGCGACGGACTGCATGGATTACAGTGCACCGAAGGTTTTTGTGCAATGGGTCGTTAACGACCCATTTGTAATGCCTTGTTTCAGTTGTTATTTTCTCTTCTGAAACGTGTTTCTAGTATGGGTCGTTAACGATCCGCTGCAGATGATGGCTTGTGACCAAAGTCCTTATTGCGTGTAAGATGATTTATTCGCGGATTTCACAAAAACCATTTTTTATATTAAATTTATATAAAAAGAAATGTATCATAGTAATTTTAATAAAGGAAGCGCAAATCACTGGAAAATTTTAACAAAAGAACCAAACTTACTTGCAGGAAAGGGTCGCTGAAGACCCAGTGATATATTTTTACATGAAGATTAAATACGAATTGCGACTGATTTGAAAGATTATTATCCAACGACAGTTTTTGTGCAATGGGTCATTAACGACCCAGCTCTAATGACTTGTAGTTTGGTTTCCTTCTTTCTCAAGAAACGTTAGCTCTAAAAATGGGTCGTGAACGACCCATTGTATAAGAGTGCATGTGACCAAGACGTGCTCCATAATTCGTGTAAGATGTTTGAAACGCGGCGTCAAAAATATTTTTTCATAATACTTTTCTATAAAAACAAAAATATCATACTAAGTTTAATAAAGGAAGCGCGTAACACAGGAATAAATTCCAAAATAAAACCAATTACGTTTTTTGTTGGGGGGTTAACGACACATTAGGATATATTGATGTAAAGAATGATTATGAAAAGCGAGTGCCTGCATGGGGTACAATACATCGAATTTTTTGTGCAATGGGTCGTTAAGGACCCATTTCTAAAGGTTTGTATTAGAGTCTTCTCTTTTCGTTCAAGAAACGTCTTTCCTAGAATGGGTCGTTAAAGGCCCATTGTATATTTTTGCAAGTGACGAAGACGCTCTTTAATCCGTGTAAGATGGTTCCAAGGTGGCATTAGAAAAACTATTTTTTATGAGATTTTTTATTAAAAGAAATGAATAAATTTGTACAAAGAAATCAAACATATTTTATGGATTGGGTCGTTAACGACCCAGTGTGTTATCCTGATATTAAGAATGACTATGAATTGCGACTGTCTGCGAGGTCCACATTGAAAAGAAGGGTTCTGTGCATTGGGTCGTTATCGACCCGACAGTATTGAGATGTATTTAAATGTCAATATTTCTGATCAGCAAGGTTTTCTCTTAGTATGGGTCGTTTACGACCCAGTGTATAAGATAGACGACGAAGTGTATATGAAGACCTCATTCCGTGTTAGACGATTCGTATGTGGTCTCAAAAAACCTGTTTTTAATGATAAATATTTTATAAAAACAATTATAACATACCAAGTTTAGATAAGGAAACGCTTACCAATAGAAACTTTTTACCAAAAATCAAGCATCGTTTTGGTTGGGTCGTTAACGACCCAGTTGGATGTCATGTTTTGAAGAATGATTATGAATTGCGACGGACTGCATTGATTACAGCGCACTGAAGGTTTTTGTGCAATGGGTCGTTAACGAGCCATTTGTAATGCCTTGTTTCAGTTGTTATTTGCTCTTCAGAAACGTGTTTCTAGTATGGGTCGTTAACGACCCGCTGCAGATGATGGCTTGTGACCAAACTACTTATTGCGTGTAAGATGATTCATTCGCGGATTTCACAAAAACCATTTTTTATATTAATTTTATATAAAAAGAAATGTATCATATTGATTTTAATAAAGGAAGCGCAAATCACTGGAAAATTTTAACAAAAGAATCAAACTTACTTGCAGGAAAGGGTCGCTGGAGACCCAGTGATATATTTTTACATGAAGATTAAATACGAATTGCCACTGGTTTGAAAGATTATTATCCAACGATAGTTTTTGTGCAATGGGTTATTAACGACCCAGTTCTAATGACTTGTAGTTTGGTTTCCTTCCCTCTCAAGAAACGTTAGCTCTAAAAATGGGTCGTGAACGACCCATTGTATAAGATTGCATGTGACCAAGACGTGCTCCATAATTCGTGTAAGATTGAAACGCGGCGTCAAAAATATTTTTTAATAATACTTTTCTATAAAAACAAAAATATCATACTAAGTTTAATGAAGGAAGCGCGTAACACAGGAATAAATTTCAAAATAAAACCAATTACGTTTTTGGTTGGGGGGTTAACGACACATTAGGATATATTGATGTAAAGAATGATTATGAAAAGCGAGTGCCTGCATGGGGTACAATACATCGAATTTTTTGTGCAATGGGTCGTTAAGGACCCATTTCTAAAGGTTTGTATTTGAGTCTTCTCTTTTCGTTTGAGAAACGTCTTTCCTCGAATGGGTCGTTAGCGACCCATTGTATATTTTTGCAAGTGACGAAGACGTGCTCCTTATTCCGTGTAAGATGGTTCGAAGTTGGCCTTAGAAAAACTATTATTAATGAGATTTTTTTTATTAAAAGAAATGAATCAATTTGTAAAAAAAATCAAACATATTTTATGGATTGGGTCGTTAACGACCCAGTGTGTTATCCTGATATAAAGAATGACTATGAATTGCGACTGTCTGCGAGGTCCACAGTGAAAAGAAGGGATCTGTGCATTGGGTCGTTAACGACCCAACAGTATTGAGATGTATTTAAATATCATTATTTCTTAACAGCAAGGTTTCTCTTTGAATGGGTCGTTGACGACCCAGTGTATATGATAGACTTAGAAGTGTATACGAACACCTCATTCCGTGTTAGACGATTCGTATGTGGTCTCAAAAAACCTGTTTTTAATGATAAATATTTTATTAAAACAATTATATCATACCAAGTTTAATAAAGGAAACGCCTATCAATAGAAAATGTTTACAAAATATCAAGCATATTTTGGGTTGGGTCGTTAACGACCCAGTTGGAAATCATGATATAAGGAATGATTATGAATTGCGACAGACTGCATGGATTACAGTGCACTGAAGGTTTTTTTGCAATGGGTCGTTAACGACCGATTTGTAATGCCTGGTTTCAGTTGTTATTTCTCTTGAGAAACCTGTTTCTAGTATGGGGTCGTTAACGACCCGCTGCATATGATGGCTTATGACCAAAGTCTTTATTGCGTGTAAGATGATTCATTCGAGGATTCGCAAAAACTATTTTTTATATTAATTTTTTATAAAAAGAAATGTATCATAGTAATTGTAATAAAGGAAGAGCAAATCAATGGAAAATGTTAACAAAAGAACCAAAGTTACTTGCTGGAATGGGTCGCTGACGACCCAGTGATATATTTTTCCATGAAGATTAAATACGAATTGCGACTGATTTGAAAGATTATTATCCAACGACAGTTTTTGTGCAATGGGTCATTAACGACCCAGCTCTAATGACTTGTAGTTTGGTTTCCTTCTCTCTCAAGAATCGTTTTCTCTAAAAATGGGGTGTGAACGACCCATTGTATAAGATTGCATGTGCAAAGACGAGCTCAATATTTCGTGTAAGGTGATTGAAACGCGGCGTCAAAAATGTTTTTTAATAATACTTTTTTATAAAAAGAAATATATCATACTAATTTTAATGAACGAAGCGCTTAACAAAGGAAAAAATTCTACTAAAAAACCAATTAGGTTTTTGGTTGGGTCGTTAACGACACATTAGCATATCTTGATGTAAAGAATGATTATGGAAAGCGAGTGCCTGCATGGAGTACAATACATCGAATTGTTTGTGCAATGGGTCGTTAAGGACCCATTTCTAAAGGTTTGTATTTGAGTCTTCTCTTTTCGTTTGAGAAACGTTTTCCTAGAATGGGTCGTTAACGACCCGTTGTATATGTTTGCAATTGACGAAGATGTGCTCCTTATTCCGTGTATAGATGGTTCCAATGTGGCCTAAGAAAAACTATTTTTAATGAGATTTTTTATGAAAAGAAATAAATCATTCTAATTCTAATAAAGGAAGCGCGTAACAAAGGAGAATTTGTAGAAAAAAAAATTAAATGGCTTGGGTCGTTAACGTCCTAGTGTGATATCCTGATATAAAGAATGACTATGAATTGTGACTGTCTGCGAGGTCCACAGTGAAAAGAAGGGTTCTGTGGAAGGGGTCGTTAACGACCCAGCAGTATTGAGATGTATTTAAGTTTCAATATTTCTGATCAGCAAGGTTTTCTCCTAGAATGGGTCGTTTACGACCCAGTGTATATGATAGCATGTAACGAAGACCTCATTCCGTGTTAGACGATTCGTATGTGGTCTCAAAAAACCTGTTTTTAATAACTATTTTATTAAAACAATTATATCATACCAAGTTTAATAAAGGAAACGCCTATCAATAGAAAATTTTCTACAAAATATCAATCATGTTTTGGGTTGGGTCGTTAACGACCCTGCTGGATATCTTGATTTGACGAATGATTATGAATTGCGTCAGACCGCATGTATTACAGTGCGCTAAAGGTTATTTGGAATGGGTCGATAACGACCCATTTACAATGACCTGTTTCAATTTTCAATTTTCTCTTCAGAAACGAGTTTTCTCGCATGGGTCGTTAACGACCCGCTGCATATGATGGCTTGTGACCAAAAACCTTATTGCTTCTAAGATGATTCTTTCGCGGAGTCGCAAAAACTTTTTTATATTTTGTTTTTATAAAAAGAAATGTATCATAGTAATTCTAATAAAGAAATCGCAAAAGACTGGAAAGTTTTAACAAAAGAACGAAACATACTCTCTGGAATGGGTCGCAGACGACCCAGTGATATATTTTTACATGAAGATTAAATACGAATTGCGACTGATTTGAAAGATTATTATCCAACGACAGTTTTTGTGCAATGGGTCATTAACGACCCAGCTCTAATGACTTGTAGTTTGGTTTCCTTCTCTCTCAAGAAACGTTTTCTCTAAAAAAGGGTCGTGAACGACCCATTATATAAGATTGCATGTGACCAAGACGTGCTCCATATTTCGTGTAAGATGATTGAAACGCGGCGTCAAAAATATTTTTTAATAATACTTTTCTATAAAAACAAAAATATTATACTAAGTTTAATAAAGGAAGCGCGTAGCACAGGAATAAATTCCAAAATAAAACCGATTACGGTTTTGGTTGGGTCGTTAACGACACATTAGGATTTCTTGATGTAAAGAATGATTATGAAAAGCGAGTGCCTGCATGGGGTACAATACATTGAATTTTTTGTGCAATGGGTCGTTAAGGACCCATTTCTAAAAGTTTGTATTTGAGTCTTCTCTTTTCGTTTGAGAAACGTCTTTCCTAGAATGGGTCGTTAACGACCCATTGTATATTTTTCAAGTGACGAAGACGTGCTCCTTATTCCGTGTAAGATGGTTCCAAGGTGGCCTAAGAAAAACTATTTTTAATGAGATTTTTTATTAAAAGAAATAAATCAATTTGTAGAAAAAATCAAATATATTCTATGGCTTGGGTCGTTAACGACCCAGTGTGATATCCTGATATAAAGAATGACTATGAATTGGATTGTCTGCGAGGTCCACAGTGAATAGAAGGGTTCTGTGCAGTGGGTCGTTAACGACCCCGCAGTATTGAGATGTATTTAGTTTTCAATATTTCTGATCAGCAAGGTTTTCTATTACAATGGGTCGTTTACGACCCAGTGTGTATGATAGCATGTAACGAAGACCTCATTCCGTGTTAGACGATTCGTATGTGGTCTCAAAAAACCTGTTTTCAATGATAAATATTTTATTAAAACAATTATATCATACTAAGTTTAATAAAGGAAACGTCTATCAATACAAATTTTATTCAAAAAAATCAAGCGTTTTGGGTTGGGTCGTTAACGACCCAGTTGGATATCTTGATATAAAGAATGATTATGAATTGCGACAGGCTGCATGGACTACAGTGCACCGAAGGTTTTTGTGGAATGGGTCGTTAACGACCCATTTGTAATGACTTGTTTCAGTTTTCAATTTTCTCTTCAGAAACGTGTTTTCTAGCATGGGTCGTTAACGATCCGCTGCATTTGATGGCTTGTGACCAAAGTTCTTATTGCGTGTAACATGATTCGTTCGCGGATTCGTAAAATCTATTTTTTATATTAATTTTTTTATAAAAACAAATATATCAAAATAATTTTAATAAAGGAAGCGCCAATCTCAGAAAAATTGTCACAAAAGAACCAAACATACGTGCTGGGTTGGGTCGTAGACGACCTAGTAATATATTAACTTGAAGAATAAATACGAGTTACGACTGATTTGAAAGATTATTATCCAACGACAGTTTTTGTGCAATGGGTCATTAACGACCCAGTTCTAATGACTTGTAGTTCAGTTTGCGTCTTTCTCAAGAAAAAATTTTTTAAAATAGGTCGTAAACGTCCCATTGTATAAGATTGCATGTGACCAAGACGTACTCCATATTTCGTGTAAGATGATTGAAACGCGGCGTCAAAATATATTTTTTAAAATACATTTTTATAAAAACAATTATATCATACTAATTTTAGGAAAGGAAGTGCGTAGCACAGGAAAATTTCAACATAAAAACCAGACACGTTTTTGGTGGGGTCGTTAACGACACATTAGGATTTCTTAATGTAAAACTCATTATAAAAGCGGGTGCCTGCATGGGGTGTACTGGAAGGAATTTTTTGTGCAATGGGTCGTTAAGGACCCTTTTCTAAAGGCTTGAATTTTAGTTTTCTCTTTCCCTTTGAAAAACGTTTTCCTAGAATGGGTCGATAACGACCCACTGGTATATGTTTGCAAGTGACGAAGACGTGCTCTTTATTCCGTGTAAAATGATATTAACGTGGCCTAAGAAAAACTATTTTTTAATGAAATTTTTTTATTATAAGAAAGAAATCCTTCTAGTTTTAATAAAGTATTTGCGTATCAAAGGAGAATTTGTACAAAAAAACATACAGTGGGATATCCTGATATAAAGAATGATTATGAATTGCGACTGACTGCGAGGACTACAGTGCAAAGAAGGTTTCTGTGCAATGGGTTGTTAACGGCCTAGTTGTAATGAGTTTGCATATTTCCGTTCAGCAATGTTTTCTTCTAGAAGTGGTCATTAACGACCCAGTGTATATGATAGCATGTAACCAAGACCTGATTCCATGTAAGATGATTCGAATGTGGCCTCAAAAAAACTATTTTTAAAGATAAATATTTTATTAAAACAATGATATCACACTAATTTGAATAAAGGAAGCGCCTATCAAAGGAAAATGTTTAGAAAAAAAAAAAAACAGACATGTTTTAGGTTTGATCGTTAATGATATCTGGATATCTTGATATAAAAAATGATTATGAATTGCTTGTGACTGCATGGAGTACAGTGCAATGAAAGTTTTTGTGCAATGGGTTGTTAATGACCCATTTGTAATGACTTATTTGAGTTTCCTCCTTCCTGTTCAGCAATTTGTTTTCTAGAATGCGTCTTTAACGATTCAGTTTATATGATGGGTTGTGACTAAGAAGCGCTCCTTGTTCCGTGTAAGATGATTTAAACGTGGCCTCGGAAAAACTATTTTTTTAATAATAATAATTGTTTTAATATACTAGTATATCATACTAATTTTAATAACGTATCACAGGAAAATTTTCACAAAAAAAACAAACATTATTTCCTAGTTGGGTCGTTAACGAAAATCTTTTGTAATAAAAAATGGCTATGTTTTGCGACTGGAAATATATCACAGGAAAATTTTCACAAAAAACGACCAAACATAATTTCCGAGTTTGGCATTTGACAAATGGAAAATTTGTATTTTTGTAATGAAAAGTAATTAGACATTTATTGATAATAAATGTGTTACTTTGTGTTCTTGGTATCATTGTACAGAAATGAAGAGTAAAATGCCTCTTCTCCTTTTCCTGTTCCATTTGTAAATTGAAATGTTGATGAGGGAAAGGTTGACGTTAACATTGAACGATGTAGGATAGAAAGATGAATTATTATCTCTAATTAATATATTTGATAACTACTCTCATTTAATTGTTTAAAATTGTAGAAAATTTGAAAGGGTAATTTTTTTATTGTCAGTTATATTGTGCAGATAAATGGTGTTTTAATTTGTTAATGATTTGAAAATTCTTACCTTTCTTTTCCATCTTTCTTTCCTCACCATCTTACCTTTCTTACCTTACCTCACCTCTCAATCTTACCTTATCTCACCTCACCATCTTACCTTTTTATCTTTCTTTCCTCACCATCTTATTTTTCTTACCTTTCCTCACCATCTTACCTTTTTTACCTTTCCTTTCCATCTTTCCTTTCTTACCTTTCCTCTCAATCTTACCTTACCATCTTACCTTTCCATCTTTCTTACCGTACCTTACCATATCATTTTAACTTAACTATTACTTAGCTCACCATCTTACCTTTTACCTTTTCACCTTTCTTACCTTTCCATTAAATTTTAATTTTTTCCTTGATAACTTAACTTGTGTCCCTTATTTAGTATTTATAAATAAAAATAATAATTAAGTAGATTTTAATTTTTTTGTCTTCTATTGTTGCAGATGCAGATCCTCTCGGAGGTGTCGGTACAGAGGAGCGGCAGGAGCCTCCGCCGCCGCTGCCCCGGGTTGGGTGCCTTAAATAACCCGCAGATCGCAGGAGCGAAGGAGCAAAGGAGCGACACTGACACCGACACTGGCAACGGCATGGCTCGGCCACCCCTTCCTCTTCGATTAATAAAGTTTATTCTCACTCATACACTTGTCTCATTTCTACCAACCCCTTACTTCCTATTTGGAGACGTTACATATGTACCCCTTCTCAATACTTTACTTACTATACTTGTCTTCTCATTTACCCCTACTTCCTCTTAGACTAAGTTAAAGGTAAGGAGTAAAGGAAGAAGTAAACTTAGAAACTTAGGAAGAAACTAATAACTTAACTTAGAAAACTTCCAAAAGAACTTTCAAATGAACTTGTTGCAACTCAAAGTCTTGACTTATAATTTAATTATTAAAGGAAATTAAGTTCCAAAGAGGGAGTAGAAGCAAAGGAGAGCCAAGATCACGGAGAAGGACAGTGGAAGGAGAGATCCAGGAGACTGGTATAACATGGAAACAAATCATACCTATTGCAGAAAATGCAAGATGGAGATCCTTTGCCGAGGCCCTATGCTCTGAAAGGAACTAAAGGAACAACTTCCGAAGACCAATTTACTTTACAAATGCCAGAGACATATCTTACAGTACAGCAATTTTAGCTCATGCCATGGGCACTGCTCACAAGCAGCATGACTACTACCCACTGAAATAACCATCATAACCATTAAAGTAAAGTAAAGTAGCATAACAGCAAATTCGATGCTCACCACAAGCACCTCAATACTTAGACATGCTTGTAAGACAAATCATTAACCCAAATTAACACGAGACACTTTGCAGGAAACTCTGCACGAAACTTTCATAAAAAACTATAAACTAAACTAAAAATTACACTAAAAAAGTCAGTCAGACCAGTCAACTTTAAACCACAAGGAAACGTTTCACAGAGCTTAAGGCAACTCTAAAGGAAACTTGAATCATATGTAATTGCATTAAATTCAATTAAATTAAGTACCTGCAAAACTCTTAACTAAGAATGAGGAAAGAAAAATGGTGTAATCTTACATCTCCACACTACACTATACTCAAAACTCATTTATCCTTACACATAAATTACAAAGGAAAATTATAAAAATTGGGATTAGTGTTAACACATTTAACTCAACTTGACTCCACAATTTATTTTCTAAAACAAAACATTTATATCATTGCATTCATTGCTATAATTTTACATATTATACACATTTTCACATCCCACAACTCTTCTACCTTCAGATACAGGCACACCTATTTCAGTACTGCCTCCTTCATACAACCTACAAACATACAAAAAAACAAACAACAATTCATTGAAAAACAAGCTGAAGGAGTACATTTTTCTTGTACACTTAAAATTATACAAAATAAATACTTTTCCCCTAAATTTCCGTGCAACATTTAAATGGCTCTACAAGGGAAGACAGGCAAGCAACACAGAATCACAGAAAATTAATATCTGAAAAAGGAATGAAACAAAAAATTGACAGCAACTAAATACAACAAACCATTCAAAGTACATTTACCAATTGCTGAAACCTATAAAGCTCAACAATAACACTCACTCACAAACACAGTGTTATCAGGCTCCTCTATTCACAAACTCAACAACAGCAAGAATGTCACAGAAACAAACAATCAAATTCTATTGAAACCTGTGACACCTAATGTAACACAACTGATAAAACAAACACACAAGATAACCTACATCTACAACTCAAGTAAGCAAACAAATTTACATATAACACTTACTTCTCAAACTAAAAACAAAAGCAATAAACTCAAAGTGTTGACACATCACATATTAGAAAACTTTGTGATAAAAGAAGATGAAACAGCAGCACGAGGCACAGTGATATCAAACAAAACAAACAATCTTCAACGCTATAAATTCACATCTCCACAAATACCAACAACAAAGCTCAACATCAGGCAAAGAAAAATTGACATAACAATGTATGCACAAGTAAAACAGAGGAAAATTGTTCCTTAGAACAATCAATCACATACTATAATGAACTACAAGCAAAACTTAACAAATGTCCAAAGAAGCAAAACATCGTAATAGCTGGGGATCTAAATGCTTCAATTCCTGATGAACAAACAGATAAAATCACTCCAGAAGGACAAACAACAATTAACAATGCTAGATTACTTTATTCACTTCTATGGATTCAACAACCAAAATAACAAACTCCTATTTCAAGCACAAACAAAAACATAAATTCACATGCCAAACAAGAGGAACAATAATCCATTATATCATGAATGAGAAAAGATTTCATCCAGTAAACAACACAAAACTTTTCAGAGGAAGTGAACTGGACACATACCAATACTTACAGGAAATTAATCTAAAATTCAACACACAAGAATTCAACAACAAAACAGGAAAATTAAAGAAACTTCAGAGCTGGAAACCTGCCTATTACAACAAGACAGCATCAGATACCTACACAAAAATTACCTTCAAGACAAGCTGCAAACGAAGTGACAAACAATTCTCATCGACTCTCAAACAAATAATCAAACACCTCAACAAACATTACAATACCAAATACCTACACAACAAAAATGGTTGAGGAACTCCAATAAACAAAATCAGAATCTCTTCATCAGCAAAAGGAAACCATACAACAAATATCACCAGTCACACACTATAAAACATTGCATACAATATACTTCCGGATACATATAAAACACTCGATAAATCAAAAAATTGAAAACCTAATCAAAAATCACCAAAACTGCCAAGACATCAAAGATACCCACGAACGTTTGCACGAAAGAATGGGCACAAAAAGCACTTTTCTGCAAAATTATGCAAATTATATCTATTCAGGAAGTAAAATAAGATTTCAGATTTTAAAATAGAGTTGAAAACCTCCATTATTTACTGCATTTGGACGAGAAATGAGCTCTGGGACGAATTTTTAAAAAATTACCAAAAGTGCTTATTGCAATGACCAATATTGCTTTTCAGCAAATTCGAAATTCCGTCCAAAATCGACAATTTTCGTCGATCCATGTCGATCCAATGTTCGACGAAATTTTGCGTTTTGGTTTGCATGAAAGAATGGACAGAATATGCATTTTTCTGCAAAATTATGCACACTATACCTATTCAGAAAGTAAAATACGATTTTAGAAATTAATTTAGACTTGAAAAAATCCCATTTTTACCGCATTTCGACGAGAAATGAGCCCGTAAACGAATTTTTAAAAAACTACCAAAATTGGCCGGTTCAATTTTTCGCGCATTTGTGGAAAACTAACAATCTGTTTGAAAAACGGATCTCACCACTGACTTCACCACTTTATTCCGGGCTGGGATATTGATTTTCAACGAATTCGAAATTCCGTCCAAAATTGACAATTTTCGTCGATTAAAGATCGACAAACAACGCGATTCCAAGACGGAATGGGCAGAAAACGCGAAGTTTTGCAAAATCATGCAAACTATATCTATTCAGGAAGTAAAATACGATTTCAAACGTTAATTGAGACTTGAAATATTCCATTATTTACCGCATTTGGACAAGAAATGGGAAGAATTTTAAAAAAATTGCGAAAAAGGGCCCATTTACATTTTCGCAAATTTCAGGAAAACTAACAATCTGTTTAAGAAAGGGATTTCACCAGTGAACTCGCCTCGCGATTCCGGGCTGGGCTATTCATTTTCAGCGAATTCGAAATTCCGTCAAAAATCGACAATTTTCCTTGATCGATAAAATTTCACGTTTTATAATTGCACGAAAGAATGGGCAGAAAATGCACTTTTCTGCAAAATTATGCAAACTGTATCTAATCAGGAAGTAAAATACTATATCAAACTATAACATAGAGTGGAAAAATTCCATTACGTACCGCATTTGGACGTGAAATGAGCCCTGGGACAACTTTTAAAAAAATGACCAAAAGTTGCCGGTCCAGTTTTACGCAAATATCTGGAAAACTAACAATGTGTATGAAAAACGGAATTCACCAGTGAACTCACCACGCGATTCAGGGATGGGATATTGATTTTCAGGGAATTCGAAATTCCGTCCAAAATCGACAATTTCGGCGATTGACGAAATGCCGCGATTTGGACTTGCACGAAAGAATGGAACGAAATTACACTTTTCTGCAAAATTATGCAAACTACATCTATTCAGGAAGTAAAATACGATTTCAAACGTTAACATAGAGTGGAAATATTCCATTATTTATCGCGTTTGGACGAGAAATGCACCCTGGAACAAATTTTAAAAAATGATAAAAAGTGGCTGGTGCAGTTTTTAGCAAATATCTGGAAAACGAACAAGCTGTTTGAAAAACGGATTTCACCAGTGAACTCGCCACGCGATTCCGGGCTGGGATATTGATTTTTAGCGAATTCGAAATTCGGTTAAAAATCGACAATTTTTATCGATCGGCGAAATTTCGCGATTTTGGCTTGCACGAAAGAATGGGCAGAAAATGCACTTTTTTGCAAAATTATGCAAACTATATCTATTCAGGAAGTAAAATACGACTTCAAACTTTAATATAGAGTGGAAAATTTCGATTATTTACTGCATTTGAACGAGAAATGAGCCCTGGGAACAATTTTTAAAAAATGACCAAAAGTGGCAAGTCCAGTTTATTGCGAATATCAGGAAAACTAAAAAACTGTTTGAAAAACGGATTTCACCAGTGAATTCGCCACGCCATTCCTGGCTAGGATATTGATGTTCAGCAAATTCGAAATTCCGTCCAAAATTAAAAAGTGTCGTTGATCCACGCATCGACAATATTCGCGATTTTATCTTTCACGAAAAAAATGGGCAAATTGTGCACTTTTCTGCAAAATTACGTAAACTATATCTATTCAGGAAGTAGTATACAATATCAAACTTTACCATAGGGTTGAAAAGTTCCATTATTTAGACGAAAAATGAACCCTGGAACGAATTTTAAAAAAATTACCAAAAGTGGCCGGTCCAGTTTTTTGAGAGTATCTGGAAAACTAACAATCTGTTTGAAAAACGGATTTCACCAGTGAACTCGCCACGCGATTTCGGGCTGGGATATATGTTTTCAGCGAATTCGAAGTTCCGTAAAAAATCGACAATTTTCGTTGATCGAGAAATGAACCGTAGAACGAATTTTAAAAAAATGACCTAAAGTGGCCGGTCCATTTTTTCGCGAAGTTCCGGAAAAGTATTAATTAGTTAAAAAACGGATTTCCCCAGTTAACTCGCTTAGCGATTATGGGCTGGGATAATCATTTTCAGCGATTTCGAAATTTCGTCGAAAATCAACAATTTTCGTCTATCTACAAAATTTCGCGATTTTGGCTTGTACGAAAGAATGGGCAGAAAATGCACTTCGGTGCAAAATTATGCAAACTATATTCAGGAAGCAAAATACGATTTCAATCTTTCATATAGAGTTGAAAAATTCCATTATTTACTGCATTTGGAGGAGAAATGAGCTCTGGGACGAATTTAAAAAAAATACCAAAAGTGCTTATTGCAATGACCAATATTGCTTTTTAGCAAATTCGAAATTCCGTCCAAAATCGACAATTTCCAAGGAGAAATGAGCCCGGAGACGAAGTTAAAAAAAACTACCAAAATTGGCCGGTTCAGTTTTTCGCAAATTTGTGGAAAACTAACAATCTGTTTGAAAAACGGATTTCACCAGTGAACACGCCATGCGATTCCGGGCTGGGGTATTGATTTTCAACAAATTCGAGATTCCGTCCAAAATCGACAATGTTCGTCGACAAAATGTCCCGTTTTTGGTCTGCACGAAACAATGGACAGAAAATGCACTTTTCTGCAAACTATTTCTATTCAGGATGTGAATTACGTTTTCAAACTTTATTATAGGAATGAAAAATCTATTATTTACCGCCTTTGGACGAGAAATGAGCCCTGAAAAGAATTTTTTTAAATGACTAAAAGTGGCCGGTTCAGTTTTTCCCGAAATTCTGTAAAACCAGCAACCTGATTGAAAAACGGATTTCACCAGTGAACTTGCCATGCGATTCCGGGCCTGGGTATTAATTTTCAGCTAATTCGAAATTCCGTCAAAAATCGACAATTTTCATCTATCCATGGTTCGACAAAATTTCGCGATTTTGGCTTGCACAAAAGAATGGGCAGAAAACGCACTTTTCTGCAAAATTATGCAAACTATATCTATTCAGGAAGTAAAATACGATATCAGACTTTAATATAGATTCAAAAACCTCCATTATTTACCACATTTGGACGAGAAATGAGCCCTGGATCTAATTTTTAAAAAATGACCAAAAATTCCCGGTCCAGTTTTTCGGGATTCCTAGAAAACTATTAATCTGTTTAAAAACGGATTTCACCCGTGAACTCGCCACACGATTCCGGGCTGGGATATTGATTTTCAGCGAATTCGAAATTCCGTCCAAAATCGACAATTTTCGTCGAGAAATCCGAAAATTCGCGATTTTGGCTTGTACGAAAGAATGGTCAGAAAATGCACTTTTCTGCAAAATTATGCAAACTATACCTATTCAGGAAGTAAAATACGATTTCAAACTTTAATATAGAGTGGATAAATTCCATTATTACTCCATTTGGACGAAAAAAGAGCCCTGGGACGAATTTTTAAAAAATGACCAAAAGTAGCCGGTCCGGTTTTTCGCGAATTTCTGGGAAACTAACAATCTGTTTGAAAAACGGATTTGACCAGTGAACTCGCCCCGCGATTCTGGGCTGGGGTATTGATTTTCAGCGAATTCGAGATTCCGTCCAAAATCGACAATGTTCGTCGACGAAATTTCCTGTTTTTGTCTTGCATGAAAGAATGGACAGAAAAACACTTTTTTTAAAAGTATGCAAACTATTTGTATTCAGGAAGTAAAATACGATTTTAACACTTTAATATAAAGTTGAAAAAAAATTATTATTTACCGCATTTGGAGGAGAAATGAGCCCTGAAACGAATTGTAAAAAAATGACCAAAAGTCGCCGGTTTAGTTTTCCGCGAATTTCTGGAAAACTAACAATCTGTTTGAAAAACGGATTTTACCACTGAACTCGCCATGCGATTCTGGGCTGGGGTAATGATTTTTAGCGAATTTGAGATTCCGTCGAAATTCGACAATTTCGTGGAAGTTCGACGAAAGTTCGCATTTTCGGCTTGCACGAAACAATTGACGGAAAATGCACTTTTCTGCAAAATGAAGCAAACTATTTCTAATTAGGAAGTTGAATACGATTTCTAACTCAAATTTTTCAAAAAGTATGGAATCCTCTCCCCCATACTCAATATTCCAATTCTGTATATAGTAGCGCTTACTCAGTTCTGCAGTTTTTTGTCTGATATTTTTTTAACACTTTTTTGATATCCAGGAACTTAACCCACCTTTCTTAATTAAAATTTAGACTCAACATTAGCTGACATAAAGGTAGACAATTGCTACAAAGTATTGAGTAGGGGAGTTAGATGGTCACTGGTTATTAAGATTGACCTACCTATCGAGGATAACAAACATTTCCAATATAATACAAAAGGCCATTTTACTTCAACTGTACGTCACCGTCATGTTCTTGCTCATTGCTCTTTCAATTTACGCGCTATGGTTCCAATTGCGCATTTTAATTGGTGCTCCCTAGTCCTATAACGAGTCTCATCCCCACCCTTCATCGATTTTCGCCTTTGCACCCGAGTTGCTCCTGAGGTCAGTGAAAGTGCAGAATGCTGTGCAGGCCTCCAAGCGCCTCAATTTTGAAATATACCTACTCAGAGGTCCGTTTCAACGAATGCATCCAATCACAATTGCAAGACCCTACAAAACGAACACTTACCACAATGGCGTCCTTGGGCCCTGCTATCGCTGCTGCAGGTTCTTCCTGACGTCATGCACTGCGATCACTGTGATCGACGCCGCGCGGTGGAGGCAGCAGCTGCAGATGTTCAAGTTCGTTTTTATTCCTTCCTACCCTCAACGGATTCACACTCGGTCCCAAGGTTGGCGGAAGGCGGCGGACTTAATCCTCCTGCGACAGTTAATTCAAAACTAATTGGTCTTATCTGGAGTTTCTAATTACACTAGTTACATCTTTTTCGATTCGTCTGAACTAAATATAAGTAAATTTGTATTGAGAAACGTTATGAGTAACCGAGTAATATACTCGGTACTCACCTACCTGTAAGAATATAAACGTACCTGCATTGATAAACAAAAGCAAAAGTAAAAAAGAATGAATCAAATTAGATTGCGATTATAGCATTATCGAGTGTACAAAAGCAGAACGTTCGTTATATTCAATTAAATTATTACAAAGAATTGTGAAATGTATAATTGTTTCGTAGAGTTTATTTTTTTTCCAAGTTAGAAATTTCATGTAAGTTTAGTGAACGAAAAATAGTTCCATTTTCGTTCATTTCTTCTGAACCGTTTAGAATTTATGGGAGCGGTCCACAATAGGTGGGACAGCCTGTATGCATAATATCTAACTTGCCATACACAATTTAAATTGTAAATGTCATTTATTATTATTATTATTATTATTATTATTATTGCAACAAGGAGAAGAAATGACACCCGTTATAAGCTAACAATTTTCCTTCATGGCAATTCTAATGTATAATGACTGCTTGTCATTTATAATCCTCTTTCACAAAACCCACCTCCTCTCTCCATTTTATATGGGGTCTTCCTGGTGCATTGAAATATCTTGTACCTTTTTAATAAATTAGAATTACTTTTCCAACGGCAATGAAACGAAGAGCTTGAGACAGAAGTTAAGCCACACCAATGACGACATCGCCTGCCAATCGGTAACGTTAATAACTCTATCAGTGGCGGCTCGTGCTTAGGTTGCACTACCTCAGATAACGGCAAAAGATTTTGTAATGTTAAATAGGTACAAAGATTTTCCTTAAAATGTCAATCTATATTCAAGATATGGCAGCAATATCCATGTACATGAAATAATTTTAAAAAATTAAAGAGTGCCCATAGAGCTCTCTCTCCGACCCTGCACCATGTCACGTCCTCGGCTCTTTTAGTGCGTTTACTGGATTCACTCTTTGGTCCTATTCCTCAGAGCCACAGCCATTGTATCCACTAGGCTGACTAGACTGCAGCCTAGGGCCCGGGGGGCCCTTTTGGGGGCCCCCAAATTTGTAGAATTTTCATCGTAATAAGATTTACAAGCAAATGTTCTAAACTTTACACACATTTTGTCTGGTTTAAATAAATACACAAAGTATATTAATATACTTATATTTTTTATTCTTAAATAGACTGATACACTTAAAACAAAAGTACTTTTGAGAAAGTACTTTTCTGAATCAAGAGCCTTTCATTTGGAAGAAAATCTTAAGTGTGCATAGGACTGGTCAAAAGCGCCGAGAAAATATAATTTTATGGCTTTATTGCCTCTAAGAGTTGTCCACATCGTTTGAACAAAGCACTGATTGTCATATTGATTTTAAAAACAATATATTTTTATTGTTAATTATTGCACTTAAAATTTCAAATTTAATATATTATTCTTTATAATGTATACAATATTATTATTATATCTAATAATAATATTTATTAATAAAATAAATATTCAAAGACATAATTATGTTGGGATATACATTAATTATCCTAGGGCTCAAGGACCCATTGCATTTTACAGCCTAGGGCCCAAAAGCATGTTACAACGGCCCTGCTCAGAACACCCTTCTTTGTCTGCCCTATGCTTCGACCTGGCTTCAACATACGACCTTCGGTGCGGCGTCTGAGAGGAATATCAAGTTTCTCACTTCATTACTTTACATGAATCTTCCGTTAATTTACTTGAATTGGTTACATTTTATTATATACTGTTCTGAATTCTGGAAATGACATTTCCATTATTTGACAACCTCCGCCGTCATCGATTTTAGTCAGTGTTGCTTACGTTGATACTACCCAGAGACCTTCACATACTTGGGACCAAGTCCTTCATATTTATGAACAGCAGGAAAATAATAAATTCGCTCCTATCCCCCTAAATAGAAGCTTTAATATTCTCTGAAGCGGCATCAATAAACAAATCAACATCGAACATTGTTCGAACAGTGAGATGATAGTTTACATGCGTTCATATCGAAACAAATACTGCGTCTTGCAACCATCTTCAAGCCATTCAATGACACGGATTCCTATTTTCATACAAAAGACACAAAGATGAATAATTGATCAAAATCATTAAACACAACTGCTAGGAATAAAAAATTACGTAAATATTCTTTCAAAATCTTCCTCTGTGGAATCAAATCCAGAAAAATTTTGTCCGCAAATACTTCAACATGCTGCCCCATCAAATCAGGACTTCATACTTCCGCGCTCGATTGATCCCGACTGTACGGTACCCCTCGCTGTCACGACCTCCTTAATAAGTTCGTAAATATCGTACCAATAGGCTATTTTCAGGGCTCGTAAAGGTTTGAGACGACCTCGTACGCTTTGTCCCCGCCGCATTATAATGCCAAATTACTTTCAAAGGTAGGTTTTCTCGCTTCGCTCGCCCGGAAACAAGTCACGGCGAGGCTCGGGCCCTCGGCCCTCGCGTTCACTATAAACAACCTTGAGTCTATCCATTGCATAATTGGACGGTGTTATGCTTCAACCCACAGTTTTTTAAAAAAAAAGAGATATGGACGCCATCAGTTGCATTGGACCATGTTCCAAGTGTACGCAAAATTTTGGGGCCAAATATGTAAAAATATACTTATAATTAATGAAAAATGTAAACGCTATCAGTCACGTCAGGGATTTTATCTTTCGCCACAACCGGCTATAAACCTAGATCTTCGAATATGCTTTTCTTAATTTCACATTATGCAGGTAAGCACCCTATATTCCAGTCATATTTGTGTAATTTGGCGCTTCAATGAATGAAATAATTGAATTAGATTTTAGAGCTGAAAATGTAATAAAATCTTTGAAAACGATTATCTCAAAACTTGTATGATGTCGCATACCCGGTTGATGCATAACACCGTCCAATTACCAATTCACTTTTATAAGAAATCACTTCAGTAAGCACATTATAAGAAAGCCTCTAGTATTCAAACTGCGCAGTGAACGATACTTACGAACATATTAAGGAGACCGTGACACCGAGGGGTACCGTATAGTCGGGATCAACCCCGCGCTCTTTCAAAATACCAAGTGAATGCACTTGGTACTTTACCTTTACCTCTACCAAGAAAGCAAATATATACATTTTAAATATACTTTTTTATTGCAATAGACAAACTAGTGTTTTTTTAAATGTCAAAAGAATTGAATTTGATATACGACAAATACATTCATACTGATTTGGAAAATGTTCACACGTGGGGTGGTGTTCCTTTCAGTAGTCTAGTATACGAAATGTCACTCCTAATTCTATCCGACAAAACTTTCCATGCGCCCACTACTATCTTAGTACGAAAGTCAAGATAAAAACATCACCCTTGAAATTACGAGAAAATAGGGATAACAATACCGTGTCATTATGATGCGACGAAAAAAATCAGTTCATCTGGACTAATGCATCGCGATGTTCTCCGTTCACGTGCTCCGCACCAAAACTAGGACGCCCTGCAACTTCGCTTTCCAAGCGCACTGACGCTTTACGGCTGCATACACGTCCGAAGAAAACTCGCTCACAATCGCAATTGTGACGTATTCAATAGGGAGTTTTTGCCACCTCGAACGGTGAGCACTATCGATCTTCTGCTCATGCGCAGTTCAAGTTTCGCATCACTTTTGTGCATCTGCGCATGCGCAAAAGACCGATAGAGCTTAACGTTCGAGGTAGCAAAAACTCCAATAACTATTTTAATTACGAAAATAGAAGATGAATATGAAAAAAAGAAAATGAATGAAAAAGAAAAATATGAAGATAATAATCTTATTTGCATTAATTTTTTCCATTTGTGATATCAGATTAGTGTGATTGACAATACTTGTTCCTCTGAGTAATAGTACTCCTTCTTCCACAATCCACAAAATAAATTTACAATTCCCGTTTGAAGAGAACTTTTAATTCACTTTAACCTTAAAGACAAAATACTAAGAAAAGACCCAGATGTAGTTGGGCTATCCATTATTTTTCAATGATTAATAAATTATGTTCAGAAAAATTAATAATAAATATAATAAAATTAATGTTACACAAAAAATACAAAATCGAAAAAACTAACCTTTACTACTAAAACTATCTCGACTAACTCCACTATGATTAGTGATGAAAACAATTGAAAAATAATAAATAAAAATAAAACGTTTAGAATTAAATTAACACAACTGACGAAATCACTTAATGCAGATTAATGAAAAATCGCAAATCGCAATATGGGAATTGCTAGCAACAATAGCAAACTAACAGAGCACAATCCACATGAATGGCTTGAATGTTGGCGGAATCTATGGAATTAGTAATTTTTTCATTACAAACTTAAATTTTAAAAAATGTCCCTACCCCATTAATGAAATATCTATAGGGTAATTGTGTGAAGGTTGGCAATGGCATGTGCCAACACAAAACAAAATGAAATTACCCTAAATCGAGCATGAATACATGTTCTCATCCGACAGTGGCATTTTTCAAAAGTTGTCACATTAGCTGGTCTTTTTAGCTGGCCACAACTATATGCATGTCGTCTCTTTCCGCACAACAATTACTCTTGCACCAAAAACAAAACATGTGCTACCATCCTTTGTCTTCCTTCTTGTACTCACATTTTCTTAAAATTTACATAATAAGTTTACTGCAGTGCTTTTCTGCTCATTTTCTTTAATTAAATTATAAAATTAAAGTGTAATATTTTGAAGCCACGAGAGTACTATTTTCATTTATTTAAATACAAATTCCTTCTGCTTCAGTCCTAAGAGCAAACAGGTCTCACTCAATACATGGCACAAAGAGTAAACGCAAACATTGCATTAAAAAATAATGAAAAGGAAAAAAAGTTCCTATAAATTCACACAATTTCACTTACAAATAGACATATTAAATACAATTCAAAATAATACCAGAGGTGCTACAAGAGCATGTTCTTTCTTGTACTAATTATAACAGTTAGGTAGAAATATTACAATATTACAACTTGTATTCAGGTAAAATTTTAATCATATCTTGAAAAACTCTCTTTATCAAATGAAAATGACTCTTGTGCAGTAGAATTCAGTGTATTCTGCTCTTTCCTTACAAAATCATTGCAAAATCACTGCTCCAATTGTTTCCTTGCAAATCTGAAAATACACAATACAATATGAACTAAACAGTTTGTTCATTTCATTATATGAATTCACAACGGGATACCTGCAATACTTCAAATTAAAGACATAATTCAGTGTCAACAAATTAAAAACACATTCCATTCAAAATCTACATTTATTGCTTTAATAGATTTTTTTAGCTGTAACAAACAGGCTCTTAAGCATAAAATTATTTAGTATTTCAACATAACTATTAGTATTTTGTAGCTGTTTAGAAAAATAGCACCAACATATCAAACAACAATATCAATTTCTATTTACAAAGACATATCTTTGTTTTAAACATATTTTATCATGTTAACACAAACAATGTATTATCTTAGGAAAAAATGCATTCACAACCACCTTCAAAATACTATAACTCGAAATGCAAGTCAAACATTTTAAACAAAAGGTCAAGTCTGTGTCTAAATGAATTAATAGTGAAATCTAATTATTCAATAGTTTACATCTGGAATGCTCTTTTTCATTAATATGCAATTACACTGAAACATTCTGCTTATACAATTCATACTATCATCCTTAATGTAATCATTTCAGATTTTCCTTACAGTTATGCTAAACAATGACAAAATCTTATATCAGTGAGTGAAAGAGCAAAAAGTAGTACAAATAATACGCTTTTGTCTACTGATTGTCCAAAGCCAAAATGCAGTCATGCATAAGCCAACAACATAAGCCAACATTTTTTAATAGATTAATCCCACTTGATCAAGAAATAGCTTTAATTTTTTCTATATTTGTAGAGAATGGAAGTTATTTCATTATATTTATGGAAAATGTTAATTATGGAATTAATTAAATTTATGGAAAATTTTTATTTCTTCTTCACAAACAAAAAATCTACTCACATATTCCGTTTTATTATTTTCTTTGATGTTGTTTTGTCCTGAATTGAATAAAATCAATTATTTATTTAGGAATTCAACATATAGGTGCAAAAATTAGAATTATCATGATTGAATACATTTTAAAAGTAAAAGATCATATTTAGCATCTCAATAAGCATTTCTTGAATTTTGGGGATAAGTATAAGCTTCACAGTGACGAAAAACCTATAAATTCATTACCTGTGAGTCAGATCATTTGGCATTTACATAGACATAAACATTTAAAAAAATAAGATGTTGATACAACACTATTTCTCTCTATAAAATTCAACTTAAGAAAAATAACGATGTCTGATATCCTGGATAAAATACCCTTTGCCAAAGGAATAATATCTGACCGCACTCAAACTTCTAAAAGAAGAATTTTATCTGATAGAAAAAACCTTTGGCAAATTTTATTCCTAGGCTTATGTTCAAACAATAATTTTATAGAAAAATATGTTTCTTTTACAGCAATTAGAATAATTTTAAGTTGTGGATCTTGAATGCTAATGACATAAACAAAGTCACCTATTCTTCATTTCATAATTTTAATTATCATGCATTTTACCATGCAGAATCTAAAATGGCCAATTACAAGAGCCAAAATACTTTTTTAATGCACTCAGCGCACAATGGAACTGCAATAACAATACTAATGTTAATAAAGCTAGTTTACCATTACTACTTGTTACTCTGTCTTACTTCATGACCATATTGATTGATGGAACATTAGAGTAGTTCCAGGAGTTCATTATTACAATATTACAAATTGCATTCTGGTAACATTTTAACCATATCTTCAACCACTCCCTTTATCAAATGAAAATTACTTGTGCAGTAGAATTCAGTATCCCACTCACTTTTAACACTAAATATATGACCTGCTTTACTATTTAAATAATAACACAAGAGATGCAACTGCATCCAGGTACCTTATTTGCTTGGTCAAATGTAATTAACATTATTTACCATTTCATACAATACCCTTCTATGATTGTCATTGACACTCAAAGTAACATTTAAAAAGTACTGAACCCTTATTTAGTTTTTAAACATTAATATGTGAAAGTTATCTATAGAAAAATTTCATTAAAAATAATGGAAAGGAAAAAAAGTTCCTATAAACTCACACAATTTCACTTGAAAATAGACATATTAAATACAATTCAAAATAATACCAGAGGTACTACAACAGCATGTTCTTGCTCGTACTATTTGTAACAGTTAGGTAGAAATATGACAATATTACAAATTGCATTCTGGTAACATTTTAACCATATCTTCAACCACTCCCTTTATCAAATGAAAATTACTTGTGCAGTAGAATTCAGTGTATTGTGCATTTTCCTTACAAATGTTTAAAGAAAAA
The DNA here is from genome assembly GCA_031308135.1 of Acheta domesticus. NCBI lineage: Eukaryota > Metazoa > Arthropoda > Insecta > Orthoptera > Gryllidae > Acheta > Acheta domesticus. Next base: position 26,331,913 of record JAHLJT010003656.1, on the reverse strand, counting down.
TGTTGGAGCCTTTTTGAGAAAAAGATGTTCATTACTTGAACCTGATTGATTGGGTAATATCAATAATGGTGAAAATCCTGTGTATGGTTTAGGTGCTAAAGTCATTCGCAAATGAAGAGACCAAAGTTTTAAGGGGGGGGGGGATATTTTTTTTCGAGATTAAGGACCCATAAAACGTACATTTTTACTACAATACTTCAATGATTTACAGTAATTTACACAATGTTGGAGAAAGAAAAATTAACGTTTTTGGTGACAGGGACCCACAAAACAAGTTTTTCTGAAAAATCTGCGTCTTTATTGCAGCATTACAAACCTTCTCTATTCCATGGTGTAAATATAATTATATATAATGGCGTAATTATAATTAAATATAATTATTCTTACACCATGCTCTATACTACATATATGAGAAAGTAACTAGTGGTCCTGCAAAATGGCACAGACTTCCCCGAATTAGTTTTCTATTTCCTTTGGTTTTGGTAAGCTATTCGGTCTTGCCACATTCTCTTGTCAGCTGCCATCTATCGCCGCCCAAAGTACATTTTTTTAAACATTTGATTAATTTTTCAGTTTCCTAATGGTATAACAGAAATATTATTTTAAAAATATTAAAGAACAGTAAAATGTCGTCCTAAATGGCAATTTTCTTTTAAAAATTTGGAGCTGTTTTTATGAAAATGGCGTTTAAGTGACACTGTATATGCGAAATTTGAAGATCATTTTCACTGAATATTTTTGAGTTTTCGAGAAACATCATTCAAGTCAATTGAAGTACATCAACTTACAAATGCAACAGTGTTTACAAATTGCTGGAAATGTGCATATTAACAGTGTGAGAGATCTTTCAAAAAAATTACATTTATGTAATTATTGAAAAAACAAAAAAAATTCACCAAAATGAACACTTATGTCATATTAAGAGTCCAATTAGAACTATCCATTCAAAAAGTTTGAAGAAAAAATTTGGAGTCATGTGTAAGAAAATTGCGTTTGAGCGTTTCAGAAAATGCGGAATTTTGAGCTAGTTTTCACAGAAAATGGTTGAGATTTCATGAAACTTTACTTGGCATTATTTAAAGCACATGTACTCATAAATAAAAGTTATGAGTACATGTGCTGTACATGAGTAAATTTGCAATGTGAATAAATCACCACTAATGTAAATTTTAAAGATGCGGGAGACAAGTCAAAAAGATTACATTTTATAAGTTTTTAAAAAAAAAACAAAAGAATAGAGCAATATGGTGTTTATGTCATCTCACAGAGTATATTAGGAACTATTCTTATCAACAATGTGAAGACAAAATTTGGAGCCGTTTTTGAGAAAATCTTGTGTTTGTAATTCTTTAAAATTGCATATATTTCACGCAAAAATGCGCGAAAACTATTCAAATTTCAAAAAAACTTTGCATGACCTTAATGAAAGAACTCACTATGGAAAACAAATTTTATTTGAAGGACCAATTTCTATCTTTAATTTAGTAGTTGTGGGAAGAGGCCGAAAAAAAAACAATCTTTTGCAATTTTCGAAAATTTAGAGTTAAAATCCACGAAAATTGGACTTATGCCACCTTTATAAGTGTATTTTACTCCATTCCTACAAGAAATTTAAAGAAAAAATTTGGAGCCGTTCAAAAAAAATTGAAAAAGTCCAGGGGGCTTCGTGTAAATTATCCCCAAATTTTATAGAATCTTTTTTCAAAATTTCAAAGTTCGAGGAGATCAAAGATCGACAGGCATTTCATTTTTTCTCTTAGTTTAGCAAGCATTTTCTTAGCTTAGTGTAGATTTATCCACATTTGCGTTATCAGGGCCTGGCAATGAATGTTTTGGTGTCAAAAATCCGCCGTGTTTTTTGCGCAGCATTACATTACCCTCCCTTAGGGACGTCCATAAATTACATAATGCAAATCTGGGGTATTTTCCCTCTCTTCCCCCTGTAACGCACCTTTGAACCCCACTAAATAATTACGTAACGCTTACGACTACACCCCCTCCCCCTTGTAAATGCAACACGTGAAAATAAATAATGGCACAGTAAAAACAATTTTTATTCATTTTGCTTCCATTGTATATTACAATAAATGATAATAAAAGTAGAAATTAGTTGGTGATGCTGATTGCACCGAACAATAAGATTGGAATAAGTTGTGAGACAAAGAAGGATGAAGAGGCGAGAAAAGTTTTGATCACACGCAGTACATACCCATCTGTGTGGTTGACACATGAGCTGCACCAATTTAAATGGATTCTAGAATATACTACATATCAGTTTTGAATTCTTTCTTTGTTATCTTACAGTTCCTTAAACAAGTGATGAAAAGATATCATTTATTGCAACAATTTACATCTAAACTTTAATTTATTTAGACTTTTAAAAATAATTAGTTAATTTTAATGTTTTAGTACAAGACTCAAAGAAAGGATTTATTTCAGCAAATAATGAAAAATGTAAAAACATAAATATCAATATTAGGAAACATTAAACTAATACCCCCTCTACCCTTAAGTAACGCAGCCCAATGCTGCCTCAAACCCCCTGCCCCCTCTTTAGCGTTAAGTAATTTATGGACGCCCCACTATACTATGTATATTACTCCATATACATGTATATATACAGGAAAGCCATTTTTACATTTGTAAAATGAATTTTTTGTATGTATGAATGTATGAATTTTTTGAAAATGTGCTTTGGGTTTTGAATAAACTACTCTCAAAAATTATAATATCCAAGTTCTCCAAGCATGAAGTTTGGCAAGTTGATTTGGGGAATATCCATTTTTGGGAAAATCTTGGGCTTAATAGGTGCAAGAGTTGCTTACAAACATATAGTTTGGAAAATACACCTTGTTCTACAATTGTATAAAAATGTTTTATGTAGAAACACTGTGCATGCATGAAGTTAGTCATTTTTTCTGACATTCTGCAAAATTACCTTTTCTCACTAGATGGCAAACAAAGATGGCATTTTGTTTTGATAACTGTAAAGAATAAAGATGAAATAAATATCAATTTTTGGTAGCATTGCATAACTCTATGCTACGTAACAAAAATGTTAAAAGCATTAAATTCTTGTATACTAATTAGTTTATCATTTTCACAGAAAATCTTCACAGATTTCTCAGAGGTTTACAAGCTCTTCAATACACCAACATACACTTCTGATAATCAAATAGGGTACTTTTATCTTTCACACATAGAAAGTATTTTATTACATCCTTCACATTCAAAAGTCTTCAAGACTGAGAAACTTTCTGCCCCTTAGAAAGTTTTCTCTCTCTTTTTGGAGGATCACCAAGAAACATTGGCTCCAGTAATTTCACTAGAGGTTCATGGCAGCGTTCTCAAATACATTCTTCTTCCTGTCAAGTGGTCAACTCTTGCGTGCATTTCTTCATGTATGTATCCAATTCTGAGTAGTCCACCAAAGTATCTCGAACAAGTTCTTCAAGAATTGATGGCCACTGTTTCTCTAGCATTTTGAGTTTTTCAATTGCTGAACAGGCAAGTTCAATTAAATATGCAAGGTGAACTCTACCTTTATGTCTCCAAAGCAGATCTTCCTGTTCAAAAGAATAAACACAGTGCTTTAAAATGATAATCAAAACTCAAAAAACATATTATTACAACACGTTTCCAATTACTATTTTTTCAGGATTTACTTTGTGCTTTAAATAAGTTTTACAAATAATCATCATAATAAAAGGGTTTATTCATGCATTATCATGTTTTCTGGACAAGGAATCCAGAACTTCAGAAGTTTCTACCAATTTCAGCACAATTACTAATAAATAGTTGTTTTTTTTGTGATTTTATATTAATAAACAAGTTGAATATGTACCATAAATTTCACCCTAGCATTTCTCTAGCTTCCAGTAAAAAGCTGACCAACACTTACAAAACAATTTGAGAACTGTTAAAAAACAATATAGTTGACTACTAAAATATGAAATTCAGTATTAGTTGCACCAAAGTTTATGTTAATTAATTTACAGGTCTAACAGTTCTATTTAATTTCATTATTAATCAAGGTTACGTTTAACATGGAAAAAAAACAACAACAAAAAACACACACACACACGCACACACAACAAGAACAACAGCTAGTGCCAGGTGAAAATTCGCACATAAATAATTACTCTTCAAAATATAGATTCTTTAATTGAACATATTAAATATCTCATCATAGTATTACATGTCACACATCAGGCATGGATCCATGGGGGGGGGGGTATTTCTACACTTCCAATTTTTCAGTAACTATTAATCACCTTGTCACAAAACTTACAAGCAAAAACATTTTTGGATAATCATTAAAAGGAATAAAATTGTATCACAGCATGAGCTGAGTTTAGCACCATTCTACGCAATCTGTAATATGACACATTTGACAAAAACATTTTGAATAAAAAACTATCTTAATTAACCGATCACACATACAGTAACACTCACACTCACAGTCAGGCATTTATTTAGTATCCCTAGGATGAGGAAATATAATAACTAGGAGGCGCATTTTGATGACCTAAAACTTTGCCAAAAATGAACAATAATATGTTTTTAAAATGTCCTAAAAGCAAAGAAAAATGACAAACATTTTTATGAAAATAAATTCAGATGCAAAACTCAAGCTGGTGGATATGTTACTGATGTCATCACAATGGAGAGGCATGCCACCCCACCCACCCCCCAAAAAGGCATAGAGAAAAATGGAAATGGTAAAAGTGCATGAAAAATAAAAATGAGAAACACAAGAAAAAAAAAAGAAACATATACAATTTATTGATAAAGTAACCTTGCAGTCATTCCTTAGCCTTTTAGTTATGATTGGGAATCCTGATTCTCACAGTATTATAGTGCAGTGGTACAGATGGAAAAATTTTTTTGACTGTTCTCCAGAGGTTTGTGATAAGTCATATCTCTTTCTTACTCTGCTTGACAAGCAGTGTTATGGCGACTTCCACGTATTGGAACGTGGCCAACACAACCAGAAACAGTGTTGACAGAGTAAGGTCTCTCTCTAGGAGCCAAGTGAGTGATCATGGGCTGCTGTGATATATTGTGCAATTACAGTGTGCCCAAAACAAAAGAATAGGGCATGGATCACTTACATGCGCCTGGAGACAGTGTGGTATTAAGTACTTAGGAAGAAAAATAATATATCGAAAAAGAATAAGAAGAAAAGAAAAGGAAATCTAATAAAAAGAATCAGTAGAAGAGGCTTGAGACATATTTATTGAAATCCTGTTGACTTTCTTCAGTCTTGGACAGTAATATTTGTATGTATGTAAGTAAGTTATTGTTAGTAAGTGTATGTAAGTTTACCATGTTAGTAAGTGAATGTTTAATTTGTAAATTGATATCATGCATTTTTATTTAAAATCTATCTGCATCAGAATGAACTAGCGGTGCTACAGAATGGCACAGACTTTCCCGTATTATTTTTCTATTTCCTTGGATCTTCACTAGCTATTCGGAATTGCCACATACTCTTTCTTGCCAGCTACCATCTATCACGGCCATAAGTACATTTTTTTGTCATTAATTTTTTGGTTTCCTATTGGTAGAACGAAAATATTAATTTTAGAATATTTAAGAACACAAAAACCTAGCCCTAATTGGCAATTTTCTTTTAAAAAGCGTGTGCCGTTTTAAAGAAAATTGCATTTCAGCACTACTAAAAATGCGAAATTTGAAGCTCATTTTCACAGAAAATTTTGAGTTTTCAAAATACTTTATTTGAAGTTATTGAAGCACTTACACTCACAAATATAATTATGTTTACAAATTGGTGGTAATGTGAATATTAAAGATGTGAGAGATCCTTTAAAAAAATTACATATATGTAATTTTTGAAAAAACAATAAAATTCCTCAAAATAAACTTTACGTCATATTAAAGAGTGCCATTAGCACTAACCGATGGAAAACTTTGAAGAATTTTTTTTCGCCATTTACGAGAAAATGGCGTTTAAGCATTTCTGAAATTGCGGAAATTCGAGCTAGTTTTCACAGAAAACGGTTGTGTTTTCGATAAACTTTATTTGACATTATTTAAAGCACATGAACTCATAAATATAATAATGTAAACAATTCGCCGCTAATGTAAATATTAACGACGTGAGAGGCAAATAAAAAAATACACTTTTGCAATTTTTGAAAAAACAAAACAATACAGTATTATGGCGTTTATGTCATCTCATAGGGTACATTTAGCACCATCCTTACCGAAAGTTTAAAGAAAAAATCTGGAGGCGTTTTTGAGAAAATCTAGTTTTTGTACTTTTTTTTTTAAATTGCACATATTGCACGCAATGTTGCGCGAAAACTACTAAAATTTTCAAAACAATGTACATGACCTTAAACGAAGAACTCACTTTGGAGAACACATTTTATTTGAAGGAAAAATCTCTATCTTCAATTTTGTAGTTGGAGAAAGACGTCGAAAAAAATTCAAACTTTCACAATTTTCGAAAATTTAGTTATCCGTGAAAATCGGACCTATGCCATGTTAATAAGTGTATTTCACTCTATTCATACAAGAAATTTAAAGAAAAAAATTGGAGCCGTTTTTGAGAAAATTTTGAAAATGTCCAGGGGGCTTCATGTAAAGTATCCCCAAATTTTGAATCTTTTTCAAAATCTCAAAGCTTCGACTACAACCAGATCGACCGGGGAATATCCATTTTGGGAGAAATCGTACGTATGGTTTAGGCGCTAGCAGTGTTCACAGACGGACGAACTTTTTCCTTTCAATTGGTTTTTCGATATCAAGGACCCACAAAGTAGGGTTTCTGACTACACCACGTGTTAGGGGATTTTTTTCTTAATTTAGCAACTGGTTTTATCCACTTTTTCGTTATCACGGCCCGGCAATGAATTTTTTTCCGCCGAAAATTGGCCATTTTTTTCGCGCAGCATTACATAACTTCCCCTACACTATGTATATCACTCCGTGTACACGTACGTATACGGGAAAGTAAAAATATAATACCCTAATCCTTTGTCGTTTAGCACCTTTGTATTCAACGATTTTATTAACAAATTATTATTTTTTCATTTAAAAACATAAAATGTTCACTAAATATTAAACTTAATATTTTAATTTTGTTAAAAGCATTTTATGATAAATAATTTACCTTGTTTATGTCTCTGGATCTGCCCCTGCACACATGCATTACTATTAACTACAAGATTTCATAACAGAAATATTGTAACGACCTGAGTTAATGTTCCTCTGCGCCACTGCAAAGCTTCCTTGGCTACAACACTGCGAAGAGCTGGGTCTGCAGTAAACAACCACTGTTTAGCTGATTGCTGGGAGCTTCCTCGACTGCCTTCCAATCTCAACCTGCTGAGAAGGGGCTGGAGCAAACTTTCTGGCAGGGACCACAGCACAATATTACTCAGACCCTGTAGGGAAAATACCATCATTTTTCCACTGATACACAAAACATTTAAATATCCATCTATATATATATATATATATATATAATTTGATAGTGTATATATATATATATATATATATATATATATATATATATATATAGGGTGAGTCACGTAACTTTAGCACCTCCTGTAACTTTTGAACGGTTGAAGTTATTGCAATGCAGTTTTCACAGAAGTGCATGAGGGAATGGGGCTAATTGATTCGTGAATTTATTTCTGTTTTATCACTTGTATTTTACGAGATATTTGAGGTAACTTTATTTTTTCAAATGGAACTATACATATATTTTCAGTCTATCATGATGAGCGTAAAAAGACGAGTCCAATGATATTCATATTGTCATATATTAGATAAGCAATTTTTTGAGTAATTTTGATTTTTGCGACTAGGGTTTAACGGATATTTGGATGTTCTAGTAACAGTCCACCACACAAGGTCACGCAGCGCTCCACCGACAAACGCGGGCTCCGAGAAGGGAAGGAAATTTAGTACTTGAAGATACGAAAATATTCCAAATATTCAGAAAACTGTTGCAGTCCTTCCCCATTTTCATAAGTAGTATGTATTGAAATAAGTTTGTTTCCATCCCTAAGTTATTATTATAGGCTTATTAATATTTAAATTTTTTGCTCAGAATATGCAATATTCTTTGTACAGTCTTAATATTTATTATGATAGTGTTTTGCTTCAAGATCCCATTAATATCCTGTGATATAACTCCAATCAAAAGGAGTTGAAGTAATAAAAAAAAATATTACAATACATAGTTATGACAAATCCTTATTTTCAATCCTTCAATTCCTTCAACCGAACAAAGACAAAAACATTGAATATGCGGAAGGATGGAAATGAGAGTTCAGGGGAAAAACCTGCAACAGTTTTGTGAATATTTGGCATATGTTTCATATCTTCAAATAATAAGATCCCTTCCCTTCGCGACCCCGCGAGCGCGTTTGCCGGTGGAGTGCTGCGTGACCTTGTGTGGTGAACTGTTACAAGTACGTGGTACATACAAAATATCCGTTAAACCCTAGTCGCAAAAATCAAGATTACTCAAAAAATGCTTATCTAACATATGACAATATGTATATCATTGGATTTGTCTTTTTACGCTCGTCATGATGGACTGAAAAAATATGGATGGTTCCATTTGAAAAAACAAAGTTACCTCAAATATCTCGTAAAATACAAGTGATAAAACAGAAATGAATTCACGTATCAATTAGCCCCATTCCCTCATGCACTTCTGTGAAAACTGCATTGCAATAACATATTTTTTCACATATTTTTTCAGTCTATCATGACGAGCGTGAAAAAACAAATCCAATGATATACATATTGTTATATGTTAGATAAGCATTTTTTTGAGTAACTTTGATTTTTGCGACTAGGGTTTAACGGATATTTTGAATGTACTAGTAACAGTCCGCCACACAAGGTCACATAGCACTCCACCGGCAAACGCGCTCGTGGGGACGGGAAGGGAAGGGATCTTAGTATTTGAAGATACGAAACATATGCCAAATATTCACAAAACTGTTGCAGGTTTTTCCCTGAACTCTGCTTTCCATCCTTCCACATATTAATTTTGTTCGTCTTTCTTTGGTTGAAGGATTGAAAATAAAGATTTGTCACAACTATGTATTGTAATAAAATTGTTTATTACTTCAACTCCTTTTAATGAGGTTTTATATCACAGGATATTAATGGGATCTTGAAGCAAAACACTATCAGAATAAATATTAAGACTGTACAAAGAATATTGCAAATTCTGAGCAAACACTTTAAATATTAATAAGCATATAATAATAACCTAGGGATGGAAACAAATTTATTTCAATACATACTACTTATGAAAATGGAGAAGGACTGAAAGCAGAGTTCAGGAAAAACTGCAACAGTTTTGTAAATATATGGAATATTTTCATATCTTCAAGTACTAAACTTCCTTCCCTTCTCCAAGCGCGCGTTTGCCGGTGGAGCGCTACGTGACCTTGTATGGCGGACTGTTACAAGTACATTCAAAATATCCGTTAAACCCTTGACGCAAAAATCAAAATTACTCAAAAAAATGCTTATCTAACATATAACAATATGTATATCATTGTATTTGTCTTTTTACGCTCGTCATGATAGACTGAAAAAATATGTATAGTTCCATTTGAAAAAACGAAGTTACCTCAAATATCTCATAAAATACGAGTGATAAAACAGAAATGAATTCATGTATCAATTAGCCCCATTCCCTCATGCACTTCTGTGAAAACTACATTGTAATAACTTCAACCGTTCAAAAGTTACAGGAGGTGCTAAAGTTACGTGACTCACCCTGTGTGTGTGTGTGTGTATATATACATGTATATACATATATAATATATATGTACATACATACATACATATACACACACACACACATATATATATATATATATATATATATATATAAATCAATAAATAAATATAAATTAAATTACAATTTTTATTGTAAATAGTGAAATTTTCCTTCAAGTTTATCAATTTTCTAAAAACCATAAAACAAACAAACAACAACAACAATCATATTCATGTTCAAGTTTTGCTTCAAAAACATTATTTGTAAAAAGCTATATTTCTTGTCTTGTTCATAAATGAAATCTTATATTGAAATTTTTTCAAATTTTTTTGAATGTACATTGTCGATGTGTACCATCTCAATTATTTTTCAAACATTTTCAACTTTTTCTAAATTTTCAATCAAGAAAACAAGAAGTCTGATGCAGTAGATCCACAGGGGTCCCTTATCAGGGGGACCATTTACATTTTAAAGTTAATTAAACTTCAACAACAGTTAAATAAATATCCTTTATCTTAAAAAAAGGAAGGAAAGAAATTTGTGCATTTTTTTCTTTATATTCTAAAAGTTTACTTAACAACTTAACAATTTATTGCAAATTATAATAAATCGGGTACATTCCTTTTATTTTGGACTTCATGCTTAAGTCCTCTTCCAAGCCTTTACCAGTTACTAGTTTAAATTAGAATTACGTTTTGAATGGATGAAAAGAAAAAGATTTAGTCTGGAGCAATTTGAGCCAGCTGTTCCTTTCCAGCAAATTCTATTCTATTATTTGGGAGCAAAATGTGAATTTTAAATAAGAAAAAGACAAAAAGCAGCACAGATGAGATATCTGTGTTCACTACCATATATCAAGAAAGGAAAGAATATGAAATAAAGAGACCAGAAAATGCTTTAAATCCAAAAGCACTTATATGAACTAAAAAAAAATACCAAAGAAAATGGCAAGGACACATCAAAAGAATGAAATCTGCCAGATTCCCTACACAGATCTTAAAATAATGAACAAGAGAAAGGAGTAAAAGCTTCCTTGGCTATAGGAAGATAGGGCAAGAAGTACAAGAACCAGGGCTGCCAGATCCATACTGGGAAAGTCCACCATCTGAGGGATTAAAATCCACCCAATTCCGGCAAATGCTTGAGTGGTGAAAAATGCAAACTCTTGTCAGTGAGGATGGTAATTTCAAAATAGCTGCACATTTACAAGCAGCTTAAAGTAAATACTCTTGTGCATGAAGCATACCTGTCAAAGACATCAATACTTGTACAAGTTTTGGAACAAGGTGAGCAAAATTGCATGCCTGTTTAATTAAAAGTAAAAAAAAAGGGGCCTCTTAACATTGTTTCATAATAGCTACACATTTGCAAATGTTCAAAACTAAAACTCTTGTGCTTAGAGGATTATATTTCAGAGGCCATCAATATTTGTACAATTTTGGGGGAAAGGCAGATATTGATATCTGATCATTGCCCAAAATCCTTCAAGGAAACAATGATTTCGTTCCATTGGATGGAATCCTGCAAAATGCATTTTTATCCCACAAGTCAATGTTTTTTTTTCTGCCCAACTGGTGGAATTCCGCTCAATATGGTGTCCCTGCCAAGAACACCTAGCAATGACTAACACAATATTGTCAACAATGGAACTGGCCATCAGATTCCCTTAAATGTTTGCATGGGCAACATTGGCAGAGGGATGGGAGACATCCCTTTAATTTTTTCAAGAGCATCCAGTACTTTTTATTATATGGCACATTCACATTATTTAATCTACCCAGCAATATTTGGAGATTTGAAGTGCCAATATGAGGGGACCTTCAATTCTCTTTGCAAATAGAAGACATATTTAAGAGAAAGTACAATGTAGGCAATTGAAAATATCATCATATACTGAACACCCAAAAATTTGCAGGTTCTTCGCAAGCTAGAGGAGTTTGCAGCCACATTTATTGCAGCCAGCGTCACAGGGTTTAGTCCAATCACCATTACAAAATTAGTTTTAAACAATATAGGTTAATGTAGTATAGCTTACATCAATATATGTGCGACTATTTTTTCATGTTGAATAGTATTCTTAGTTTATCACAGAATATTATTCAATTCATGAAAAGCTGTGACATAATGACCTTTCTTATTCTTTTACGTGCACTTTATTAACTTCATAAAATAAAATAAAGAGGGTCATAAAGTAAAATTCTCCAAAAGTACTATGATTTAAAACATTTTCTTTGATGATCCTCCCACATTTTATGGATCACAGATGCCCATGACTCATTCATGAGGATGATGAACAAAAAAGAATACAATCCAAAATTTAATCTACAATAGCAGCTTTACTCTCTATCTACTCTCTACACTCTTTTAGATCTACTGAACACAATACCTGATACCACTGAATAGTATATCTTGAAAGAGAATTTGCAAGGAAATAATTTCTTTGCAACATCATTATAATTAGTCATGCTAGTAAAATTTTGTGTTTCTGAGCAAAATAATTGAAAAATGAACTCCTAGGAACACAAACATATAGATATTATACTTTTGTATTATTTGTTGAAAACGTTTTCCAAGAATAACTACCAAAGTTGAGGTAATTTAATCAAATGGTAATCCAATTTATATTTTCTTCCTTTCAATAAAATGAAAACACACTTCTCAACCTGTATTTTTTTATTCAAGTAAAATTAGCATGAATAGATTGGATAATGAAATGATAAAACTGAGACAATGGTATAAATGAACATTTTCAGTACATCATGAAACATACTTGAAATTCCTCGCAGGCAGTTGTAATATCTTCATCTGTTACTTCTACTCCATTGATGCATCGAAGACCCCAATGGGATAACCTATAAATTGCATATTTTTGCCATTCTTTTTGAGTGATAGGATTACCCTCGCAATCAATTTGCAAAGATGTTAGTCCCTGAACATCGGCCAAAGCATTCAGTTGGCCCAAACAATGCAAGTTTGTTTCACGAAAAATGTAATGTTCCACATTAGGAAAGCGAATCTTAAGTCTTCCTAGAACTGGTATGATATTGTTGAAATTCATGTAAGTAAATTTTACAATTGTAACATCTCCAGCCTTGCTTGAATTCCATGGCCTGTCAATAAATCGAAGAGCTCCTTGTCCATAAATGTTCAGACACCGCCCACATATTTCTACCAGAAAATCTCCACCTGAAGAAAAGAGACAATAATGGAATGAAAACACTAAGCCAATATTCAAATGTCATATCCCCCTTTTATAACCTTACTTTTACGTTAATAACATGTATGTATGTGAGATATTTCATACAGCAAACAAAGTATAATGCTCAATAAAATTCAGATGTCTCATAAGGTCACATGTGTATAAAACTGAGGCAACTTCTGTTTTTTTGTTTTTTTTATTAATTGATAAAATATGTGACATGTTTCCTCCTCATTTTCTTGATAATAAACTTTTTTATTTTAAGGGAAAAAACAACAACATGAATTAACAATTCTTAAAGTATTTTACAGCTTTTTTAAATCAATCAATTTTTTTCTAATGAACAATCAATATGTTATTTTCTATACTATATCAAAACCATTGAATTTCATGAACCATGTCTACTAAAATAAGATTATCATGATGAAACAAAATAACATCACATTTATATATCTTAACACTAAAACTGGAATCACTTTAGATGAATGACTTTCGCTACATCATGACTGGTCTGGAAACATGATACCACATGAACATGGAAAGTTCATGAAATTGAAAGTAATGTTATCATTTTTTTTCATGCACCTCTTTAACATTAAGGTGATAATTATTTTGGCAAGATTGGAATTTTTTCTATCATTCCTCACCATTATTTTAAAAAAATTAAGACATTCACATTTTTAGAGCTATTAGCCTAACAATAAAATGCAAGCCATAAAGCACATGAAGTTTTCTAGAGAACTTTCATTTTTCATTTTACTTTCCTGTGTACATATGTATATACAGAGTAAAATGGGTAGAACAGGAAATATTATGTAATGCTGTGTGAAAAAATGGCAAATTTTCAACAGATATAAAAATCGTTGCCGGACTGTGATAACGAAAAAGTGGATAAAACCAATTTCTAAATTAAGAAAAAAAATCCCCTAGCCCGTGCTGTAGCCAGAATCCCTGTTTTGTGGGTCCTTGATACCGAAAAACCAATTGAAAGAAAAACATCCGTCCGTCCGTCAGTCTGTGAACAACACTAGCGCCAAAACCATACGTACGATTTCTTCCAAAATGAATATTATCCCCATTGTTCTGATTCCACTCAAGGCGCCGTGATTTTGAAAAACTTTCTTCAAAATTTGGGGGTGCTTTACATGAAGCCCGCCGGACATTTTCAAAATTATCTCAAAAACAGCTCAAAATTTTTTCTTTAAATTTCTTGTAAGAATAGAATAAAATACACTTATAAAGGTGGCATATGTCTGATTTTCACGGTCAACTCTAAATTTTCGAAAATTGCAAAAGATTGAATTCTCTTCGGCCTCTTCCTACTTCTACAAAATTACAGATAGAGATTTTTCCTTCAAATGAAATTTTTTCTCCATAGCGAGTTTTTTCATTAAAGTCATGTACATTTTTTTGAACATTTTAGTAGTTTTTGCGTAATACTGTTTGCAATATGTGATATTTTAAAAAATTACAAAACAAGATTTTCTCAAAGACAGCTCCAAATTTTCCCATTATACTTTTGGTAAGGATAGTGCTAAATGTACTCTATGAGATTACATAAACGCCATATTGCTCTATTCTTTTGCTTTTTCAAAAATTACAAAAATTAAATTTATTTATTTATCTCTCACATCGTTAATATTTTTCATAAGTGACAATTTGTTCACAATATTATATTGATGAGTCCATGTGCTTTAAATAATGTCATGTAAAGTTTCTCAAGAACTCTACCATTTTCTATGAAAACTAGCTCAAAATTTCGCTTTTTCAGAAATGCTCAAACGTCATTTTCTCATAAATGGCTCCAAATTTTTTCTTCAAACTTTTCAAATGGATAGTACAAATTGCACTCTTGAATATGACATAAAGTTCTTTTTTTTTTTTAATTACACAAATGTAATTTTTTTGAAATATCTCTCATGCTGTTAAAAATGCACATTTTCAGCAATTTGTGTACACTATTATATTTATGAGACAAAGTGCTTCAAATGATATCTAATGAAATTGTTCACAATCACAAAAGGTTCCTGTGAAAAAGATCTTCAATTATCGCATTTACAGTGGCGCTTAAACGCCTTTTTCTTGAAAACCGATCCAAATTTTTTAAAAAAATTGCTATTTTGGAAAAGATTATATTGTTCCTTAATATTCTTAAAATAATATTTTCATTCTACTATTGAGAAACTGAAAAATTAAGGCAAAATTAAAGAAAAAAAAATTATTTGGGCGGCGATAGATGGCAGCTGGCAAGAGTATGTGTCAAATCCAAATTGCTAACCGAGACCAAAGGAAATAGAAAACTAATACGGGGAAGTCTGTGCCATTCTGAAGCACTGTGAAGCACTGAAGTCTGTGCCATTCTGGGAGTCCGAAGCCTTCAGAATTTATCGCCTGCCCAGTGCAGTTTCAAATTGAGCGTTTAGGATGCTGCCAATAGTAATAATAATAATAATAATAATAATAATAATAATAATAATAATAATAATAAAGCACAACTAGTTTTAACTTTCCCGTATACGTACGTATACACGGAGTGATATACGTAGTATAAGGAAAGTTATGTAATGCTGCGCAAAAAAATGGCCAATTTTCGGCCGAAAAAAATTAATTGCCGGGCCGTGAAAACGAATAAGTGGATAAAACCAGTTGCTAAATTAAGAAAAAAAATCCCCTAACACGTGGTGTAGCCAGAAACCCTGTTTTCTAGGTCCTTGATACCGAAAACCCAATTGAAAGGAAAACGTCCGTCCGTCCGTCTATGAACACTGCTAGCGCCTAAACCATACGTACGATTTCTTCCAAAATGGTTATTCCCCTGTCGATCTGATTCTAGTCGAAGCTTTGAGATTTTGAAAAAGATTCTTCAAAATTTGGGGGTACATTATATGAAGCCCTCCGGGGATTTTCAAAATTTTCTCAAAAACGGCTCCAAATTTTTTCTTTAAATTTCTTGTATGAATAGAGTAAAATACACTTTTTAACATGGCATAGGTCCGATTTTCACGTACAGCTCTGAATTTTCGAAAATTTTGAAAGTTTGAATTTTTTTCGGTATCTTTCTCCAACTACAAAATTGAAGATAGAGATTTTTTCTTCAAATAAAATTTGTTCTGCATATTGAGCTCTTTAATAAAGGTCATGTACATGTTTTTCAAAATTTTGGTAGTTTTCGTGCAATATTGCGTGTAATATGTGCAATTTTAAAAAAATTACAAAAACAAAATTTTCTCAAAAACTGCTCCAAATTTTTTCTTTTAACTTTTTGTAGGGATAGTGGTAAATGTACTCTATCAATGACATAAAAGCCATTTTGGTCTATCGGTTGGTTTTTTCAAAAAGTACAAAAATGTAAATTTTTTTACTTGTCTCTCACGTCGGTAATATTTACATTATCGGCGATTTTTTCACATGATTATATTTACGAGTATATATGCTTTAAATAATGTCAAGTAAAGTTTCTCGAAAACACTACCGTTTTCTGTGAAAAGTAGCTCAAATTTCGGCATTTTCAGAAATGCTCAAACGCCATTTTCTCGTATATGGCTGCAATTTTTTTCTTGAAACTTTTGTAACGGATAGTGCTAATTACACTCTTTAGTATAGCGTAAAATTTATTTTGAGTTATTTTTTGTTTTTTCAAAAATTATATAAATGTAATTTTTTTGAAAGATCTCTCACATCTTTAATATGCAAATTATCCGCAATTTGTAAACATTATTATATTTGTGAGTGTAAGTGCTTCAAATAACTTCAAATAAAGTATTTTGAAAAGTCAAACATTTTCTGTGAAAATGAGCTTCAAATTTCGCATTTTTAGTAGTGCTAAAACGTCATTTTCTCTTAAACGGCACATAATTTTTAAAAGAAAATTGCCATTTACGGCTAGGTTTTTGTGTTCTTTAATATTCTAAAATTAATGTTTCTGTTCTACCAATAGGAAACTGAAAAATTAAGAAAATGGCAAAAAAATGTACTTTTGGCGATGTTAGATGGTAGCTGGCAAGAAAGGGTATATGGCAATTCCTAATAGCTAGCGAAGACCCAAGAAAATAGAAAACTAATACGGGAAAGTCTGTGCCATTCTGTAGCACCACTAGTTTCCTCTTTTAACCAGAGCAAAGTTTGTGTGTAATAGTTGTGGAAAAAGCTTGGACTAAAATTAAGAATTTTTTTCACATATAAAATAATTATTCAATAAAAACATGGCGAAAGTTCAGGCTGAACAGCACTGATTCTTCAACTTAATCTCAGCACCAGTTTTCATTAAACAATTATTGTTTTTGCATGAGAACGTTCTCCATATTAGACCAAGAAAACCTCTACTAATGATAATCCCCACAGTCTTAAGTTTCAATTGAAAAAAAAGTGGGGGTAGGGGGAATCTTCATGTGCTCCAAGGAATAGATTAGTATTGTTTAATTAGTTTGGAAATGCGCATTCCTCATGGTTTTGAATTTTGAACACAACAATTTAAAAACTTCTAACATTGTCAAAACAACCTTACCTACAGACACAATTGTTTACTAAACTATTTATTGTAACACACGCTCTACTAATTCTCTCTTTTTTTTAAACAGATCATTATGCATCAAACAAAATTTCTAATCAATGCTATAGGATAATAACATATTTTGATATTTTAATACCTAATTAAATGAAAATACAAACTTAATAAATGAAAATTATGCTCAACCATTAAATAAGAAGCATTGGTACCAAAAAAAATTTCATTTTCATTAATATTTTAATTCTTTAAACATTTATTATTACAATATGACATATATATTTCCAATTTTAACATACTACATGTATAAATACATGTATAGATACAGGCAAATATATTACATCATGCATGTATAATCTTGTCATGAATGTTATATGTATAGATAGAACGTGCAGGATAAGTTGTGCCATATATAAAGACAAGATAATAAAAAGAATACTGAAGAGATAAAATAAAAAGAACCAATAAATACCAGAATAAAAAAATAACAACAAACAAGAGCAAAGCACTGTTGCGAATTCTTTGACAAATAAATGCACAAAAAAGTATTTGTTGTGCATTTATTTATTTTTTTCTAATAATAATGTGTAAAAGTTTGAAGTAAACTTGTTTATGTACCTTGTTCTCGAGTTTTACAAGAAGCACTCAGAGATTTTTGTTTAGGTCTTGCAGTTGTTGCACGCAGCATTGGTTTGCGAGAAACATGCTTGCGATATGGCATGGCACTTTTGATACTTCTTTTAGAATCCTCTGCTTGAAGATTTGTTTCTTTGGATGAACCAAGCTCTTCACTTGAATCCATTTCTTCACTGCTGCTTGAATCACTAGGTAAAGAACTCAGAGAACTGTCTACATTAGGTTCAACACTAGACAAACTATCCCAACGGCGAATATTTTCATTTCTTATTACAGGTCCATCTGATGCAACTTCAGATTGACTTAAATTACCTTCTTCTTTATCTATTGCCATACTACCAAAAAGTGGAGCTAATATTGGAGGTAGCTTAAAGAATTCAAAACTAGTAGAATTACTTGTGACTGTTGTAAGTTGAGAAGTTTCTGAATCTTGAGACTGGGTCCTACGTGAAAATTTAGATCTTCTCTTTTCAGCATCTCCTAAAGGCAGTTCCCTTACAGCTGGTTTAATAGAATTTGCAGTAAGAGATGAAGTTATACTAATACCTGAATCACTCTGCACACACCTCTCGGCATTCATGTCTACATCTAACTCTGTCCGCAAATCTTTCAAAGATCCGCTCAAATGGTTTTCCAAAGGAAAGCCTCTTGTTTGCGAACGTAATAGTTCCCAATTTGTTCTAGCATTTGATATAACTTCTTCACGTTTTGCATCCACTATTGAGTCACTACTTTTAACACATAGCTGATTTTGTGTTCCTTCATGATTTGCTCGCCACATCAAAGCAGCTTTTCTTACGGAGTCTGTCACTTCCATGTGACTGAGACTTTTAAGATTTGGTAGATAAGACACTAAGAAAGAAACACAGTCCCCTCCAAGTGACACAGGATTATTGTCAATTGTGAGTTCACGAAGTTCTGTAGCCTTGGTTATACTAGTCATATTGTCTACCCTAAAAAATTCAAATCAAGTAAATTACAATTTAAAAAATTAATAATCAAAAGAAAATATAAAATAAAATATATTTACTTACACACTTAATTCATTATTGCTAAGAAATAATTTCTGAAGCTGAGGAGTTTCTGCAAATCCCAGTAAGCGTTTAAGTCTATTTCGACGGAGGTTGAATTCTTGCAGAGATTTAAGCCCATGAAGGTCATTTACTCCAATGACACGAATTTGATTGCCAGCAAGATTCAGAACTTTCAGTTCCTGAAGATAGGTCAGTCCTCCCACTTGGTATATCTGGTTTCCATGTAAATCCAATACCTCCAATTTTCTCAAATTATTTAAACCTTCAATTCTTCTAATCCTTATCACAAATAATTATGTGGTAACCAGTCATTATATAACATAAATCATAATTTATTTTCCTCAAATTCTTACCTATTTTTACCCATTAACAAAACCCGAAGATTTTCAAGATAATCCAGGCCTGATACTTTTTCCAGCTGATTATCATAAATATCTAGAAAGACAAGTCTTGATAAACTTTGTAGAGAGAGATCATCCAATCGTGTAATTAGATTGTGCTGCATGGACAACAGTCTCAACCGAGGCTCTCCAATAATAACAGGTAATTTGGTTAACCCACGTCTAGAAAAGATTGTATTTTTTAAGCAAGTATCATTAACTCTCATAACTCAAGGGTACTGATAATCCAAAAGCCATCAATACTTGGAATATCTTTTTATATGTGATTCGTAATTTTACAATCATACAAAATTTTAAACTTCATTCCAAGACATCCACTTACCTATCCAAACATATTCTATCTGGTCTTCTTTCTCGTTCATGAGGTGCTCTTGAGGCTTCAATTCTACCATTAGATGTGGTATGAAGGGTAACAGAATCAATAATAAGATTATCTACTTCATCTGATCGAGAACCTTGCTCACCAGATGTAATACAAGATGGAAAACCTGACCTATTACCACAGTAAAAATATTTAAAATGTTCTAGAGATCAGAATACAGATATGTAATATATATGAATACAAATACAAATATGCAACACAACTGTGCCAAACTCTTTGCAAATAAACAAAATCTTTTGTTTGAACTTACAAAACTATAATTAAAAGGTAATTTTCCATGATCAAAGTATGAAGAAAATAAAATCAATAAAACATCTTTATTGAATCATAAAACATTGTCTAATAAATGAATAATCAGATAAACACATCTTAAAAATGTATGAGAAAACTTAATAAATTAATAAACTGAAAAGTAGGCTATTTGTTTCATCAAATGAAACTCTTTGAATAAGATTTAAATAATTTTTAAAAGTATGCATAGTTTTTCAGATGCCAAAGTTCTTCAAGTATTTCATTTTAATGTAAACATAGAATAATTATTAATTAAAAAAGGTATGTTCCCTGTGACTACGTTTTACAAAGAATAACAAACACTCAAAACATAAAACCTTGACAGAAAAAACATACAAGTTACAAAAACACAATTTAAATTACAGATGCTACATTTAAGGATAAATAATGCTTTAAGAATACTGAAGAGTAAATTGCAAAATTATCAAACCAATGGTAATCCATTTTAACAATGGAGCATTTAATGGTAGTTTTTATCACAAAATACAATTATCAATAAACAAATAAATATTTATTTCTGGCTCTCAATTTTTTTTCATTCGTTCTGATTACCTAAAGTAAAACTTTATGAAACTGAGGTCGTAATGAGTTATTAGAACACAAATGTCCTAATGTCCTAAATGTCACTATGATCCTTTATTCACTGGTATTAACTCAAGTCTACCATCTTTCAAAGGATGAATAGTAAAATTTAAATAAAAATTATAGTGCATTGAAAAATGTACAATGTGGATAAAATGTGGATGTTATTTACTTTGTAACATCTTACTACAATACTAGATTGATTTTCAAACTCGGCCTAATGATGTTTGATAATTCTCTCATCTTGTATTGTAAAAAGATGTCTTACAAGACTTATTTAATAAAAAATTATGTGACTTTTTATTCCAGTGCTGTTAAATGTATTAAAATATTTCTAATGACCAAAATGTTTTTGTTTTTTTCAGTTCAAATAATAAAGTATCCTATATTTTTTTATCTAATTGTTTCTCAAAATCTTAAATTAGGATAGCTCAATCCGCAAAACTGTTCCTATCAATTGAATTTTTATTAGAACGTATACTGAATATTGGGTTTAGGGCTACTCACTGTAGCTCGCTCATCACAAGCAGGAAGGAAAATAAAATAAATGAGCCGAAGATTCGGAAGAACCCAATGATTACCCCTACGGCATCATCGTGCTTTTCAAAATCCGCTGAATTCGTGCATCAAGATTAATCCCTCCTGAAAACTATTAAACCCGAACAGAATCCGACAATATCCTCGTCCGCTAAGTGTCCGCTCTCGTTTCCAACTTGAATCAACAATAACAAATGACGTGCGATTATTGTACTGCGATTTTCGTAACTGTGCCCCTGACAGATATCAGCTGTTGACGGTTTCATCTAATCGGAATCTTGAACGTCACCAATATGACGTCACTGTCGCGAAATATAAACTCTCGATTGGATGGCAGCGGAACAGCTGATTTCTGTCAGGGGCAAAGTTACGAAAACCGCAGTATAGTTCTCAGAGCGTGCATAAAATACGGCAAAAGTGTCGTTCGTTTATTTTGACTTCTTTATCGTTTACCGTAAAATAACTATTTATCACATTTATTTTATAGAGTTATAAAGTTCTGCGCAGGGGAGAATTGAAACCAACATGAAATCCGCGATGAATTGTACCTTTATTTGTGAACTATTGTTGTGTCATGCTCTATTCCTATTTTTTATAGAGATATCTGTAGCTCCTTGATTGTTTGTTTTTTTTTTATACTTTTGATCTGCCTGGACGCGGTTAAACAATCAGAAGCTTCAAATACCTCGAATTAAATTATAACGAAGCTTACGATAGCCGCGCCTTAGTTGATCGCTGACAAATCACCCTTCCTTTTAATAGAAGAATGTAACTTGCTACAGACATAGAACCAAATACTATATTTAAAACGAGTGGTGCTACAGAACGGCACAGACTTTCCTGTATTAGCATTCTATTTCTTTGGGTCTAGGTTAGCTACTTGGAATTGCCACATACTCTTGCCAACTGCCATCTATCACCGCGCAAAGTACATTTTTTTGATTTTTCTGTTTAGTAAAATTGGTAAAAATGGTATAACGGAAATATAAATTTTAGAATATTAAAAACACAAAAACCTCGCCCTAAAAGACAATTTTCTTTTAAAAAAATTGTTGCTGTTTTTAAGAAAATGGCGTTTAAGATTCTCTAACAATGCGAAATTTGAAGCTCTTTTGCACAAAGAATTTTTGAGCTTTCAAAAAACTTCATTTAATGTCATTTAAAGTACTTACTCTAACAAATATAATAATGTTTATAATTTTCTGGTAATGTGCATAATAAAGATGTGAGAGATCTTTCAGAAAAATTACATTTGTGTAATTTTTTAAAAAACAAAAATATACCCCAAAAATGAACTTTACGTCATATTAAAGAGTGCAATTAACACTATCCGTTCCAAACGTTTGAAGAAACATTTTGGAGCCGTTTACGAGAAAATGGCGTTTGAGCGTTTCTGAAAATGCAGAATTTTGTGCTAGTTTTCACAGAAAACGCTTGAGAATTCGAGAAACTTTACTTCACGTTATTTAAAGCACATGTACTAGTAAATATAATAATGTGATCAAATCGCCGCTAAAGTAAAATTAACGACGTGGTAGACCAGCCAAAAATAAAATACTTTTGTTTAAAAAAAGAGAAAAAAGAGTAATATGGAGTTCATGTCATCTCAGAGTATATTACGCACTATCCTTACCAAAAGTTTAATGAAAAAAATAGGAGCCGTTTTTGAGAAAATCTTGCTTTTGTAATTTTTTAAAATTGCATATATAGCACGCAATGTTGCGCGAAAATTACTAAAAGTTTCAAAAAAATGTTCATGACCTTAAAGAAAGAACTCATAATGGAAAACACATTTTATTTGATGAAAAAATCACTATCTTTTTTTTTTGTAGTTGGAAGAAACCGAAAAAAATTCTAACTTTTGCAATTTTCGAAAATCCAGAGTTAATCGAGAAATTCGGACCTATGCCACCTTATTAAGTGTACTTTATTCTTTCAAGAAATTTGAAGAAAAAATGTTGAGCCATTTTTGAGAAAATTTTGAAAATGTCCGGGGGGCTTCATGTAAAGGACCCCTAAATTTTACAGAATATTTTTCAAAATCTCAAAATCATCAACTCGAGCCAGATCGACAGGCGTTTCTTCAATTTGAAAAAAATCGTCCTTTTGGTTTAGGCTCTGGTAGTGTTCACAGACGGACAGACAGACGTTTTGCTTTCAATGGATTTTTCGGTATAAAGAACTTACAAAACAGGGATTCTGGCTACACCACGTGTTAGGCGATTTTTTTTCTTAATTTACCTACTGGATTTATCCACTTTTTCATTATCAGGGCCCAGCAACGAATTTTTTTTGCGAAAATTCGCCATTTTTGCGCTTAGCTTACATAACTTTCGCTATACTACATATATTACTCCGGATATATGTTCGTATACTGGAAAGTAAAAAGAGACCAAGAAGGAGCTATGTATTCATACCTACAGGATTTGATAGAACAAAACCATATTTTTACAAGCGCACGTTTTCTTCAGCCCGGAAAACCTACCCCCACTCCTTTGCCAACAATTAAGAATAAAAGATAAGAGCGAGCGTTGTAGACAAAATGTGAAGACTAGAAATGTTCGCTCCCGTGTAATAGGAACTATTTTGCATCGATAAAGAAACTACAAATTTGATATAAAATTACTTTTATGAAAATAACCAAAATCTCCACTCCGACAACTAACAAAGCGAGGACTCAAGAAAACGTGCACGGATAATACTATTCACTCGTGTTTTCTTTCTTTGCACACGGGGGTGTGTCAATAAACTGGAATATTTCACGGTATTTCCCGTCGCTTTCCGTTGTGCCGCCAGAAATCGCATGATCGCTAGCACTGCTCGATACAGTCGCGACCATGCGGCTCGCGCGGCACAACCGAGAACGACGCAAAATACCGTGAGATATTCCATTTTATTGACATACCCCCGTGCGCCAAGAAAGAAAAACCAAGTATATTCATCAATGCTATAGGCTTGTGACGATCAACTGAATGCGGTTATCCAATAGGAAGTTCCAATATCAAAAATATAAATCATAACGAAGTTCAGAACTAGAGGACCGCGACTACTGATGTCGCAAGTCACTCTATTTAAATCAGTGTACTCTCCGAGTCAAAAATATATATACTCTCTGACAGACAGAACTGGGAAGAGTGTATCATAGGCAAAGTAAGTGCTTTGGTGCTCTGTGGAGTGTATGAAAGCAGATGAAAAGCGACCAGTGAACTAACGGGGGCTGTCAATTAAAGGGTTGCTATTTCTTGGTCGTGTTTACTGAGTTTTGTGAATTGAATTGCTGATTTACTATGGGTTGCGATGGTGGCACAATTCCTAGGCGTGACGAGTTGGTAAGAACCAAGAAGAAGCCAGAACAGGTAGGTATTTTTCTCGCAAAAGTGCTTTAATTTTTGCGTGTACATTATGTCACGTATACACATTTTTCTTTCTAGAAAGACAAAGATTCAGAATTGTCGTTTAGATGGCAGCATTGTGCAATAAGTCAGCAACCATTGCAACAACCTATTGTTGCTTGTGGACTGGGAAGGTTATACAACAAAGATACAGTCATTGAAGGTCTTTTGGATAGGAGTACTTTACCTGAAGTGGCCCAACACATAAAGAATTTGAAGGTAGCTCACCCTAGTACATTACCTTACTTATATAATTGATAGTGTCAAAGAAAATATTTTAGTAATTATTTGTTATTTTTTAGGATGTAAAGGAATTGAATCTGACTCCCAATCCAGCATTCAAAAGCTCTGCAGAGAAGGGTGATGCCTACATTGATCGACAATGTTCTCCATATATCTGTCCTGTTATAGGTTTGGAAATGAACGGAAAATTTAAATTTGTGTTTTCGTGGTCATGTGGCTGTGTCGTATCAGAAAGAGCACTGAAAGAAATACAAACAAAAGTCTGTCATAAGGTAAAGTATACTTTCCTCGCATGTTTTATCTTAAATTGTATAATTTATTACAATTATTAATGTAACTTATTATATAGTGAAAAAATCAAGCAAATTAACAATGAAATTGACTGATTAAATAGGGAAGTGTTGGTTCCATTCAGTTATGACTAAATTCAGTTAAAGTGACCTGAATAATCTTTAATTCTGGAAATTTTAAAAGTGTATTTGAATGCCTAGAGAATTGTATAGCCCAATTGATGCATTGTTATGCATATCCAAATTGGTACCAAGGCTGAGGCCTAATGATGTACATGAAACTTAAGTGTGGCTGATGCATTTTTTAGCTCCACCAGTGTATATTATTCACAACAAAAATTGGTTTTATATACCTGTAACAGATCATTATATACAAAGAATGTCTTGATGTGTGAATTATTTAGAATAGTTTTCAGTGGTGTACTCTGACTTTTGCCTTAGGGTATGTAACTCGACAACAATCCTCGTTCACCAATACTATATCCGACACTATGGTTAATGGATGCACACAAATATTTAGTGAATGTAAAATGGAAACTGATCTAGCAAAAGTAATAATGGTCCAAATACTTCATGTATTACTAGTTAGAAAAAATATATTTTTCTAGGTCATGAACTTCAGTATAAGTGTGTGCCCTCATAGTTTATTAACGTGAGAATCTGACTCAATTACTTTTAAAATTGTCCAACGCATATTACAAATCCATTAGAATTGGCATAATTTATGAAACGCATACACTAGGGAAAAGAAAATTTATCACTTTACATATAAGTAAAGGAAAATAGTTGAAAGTTGTTCTTCCCTGCATACATCAGGGATTCATCCAGTGGCAAGGATATAGAAGAGACTTTAGAAATTTCATTTCTAAACTGTCATTACCATGCTCACACTTGAAATCAAATTGATCTGAATATCTGGCAAGGTTGCATGAAACAGTGGAATTTTTCCATACAATCTAATAGTGATGTATGTTTCTAAACAATTCTAATAGTGATGTATAATTCCTGATCACTATCTTCTACATTTCCAAAAAGTTTTGTTTAATCCACTTAACTGTCAATTGTTTGGTGTAATACATTTATCACCATACTACACTGTAATACCAAATTGCAATTTCTTCCACATCCCCCCCCTTCCAGTGACAATGGAAGTTCCATTACTCCAGAAAATAAAAAGAGCAATCTACTGAACACATTGAGAGCTATCCACCAGGAGAAAAGCAAATTAAATGAAGTTCATCTGCATTGAAGCAATCTGTGAACAAGAAGTTTATAATTCATAGATTGGTGGAAACATTATCAAATATTCTTGCTTTTCAGATCTGTTATCTTGAAAGATATGTGAAATCATTAGTGTTTTTTCATATAAGACTTGACAGCCAATGTGTTGAAAGCCAGACTAATTATAACAAATTGTGATACTACTGATTTTGACTTGATGTGTTTTCGCTTGTATGCTGACAAGACTCCCTCCCTTTTTAGTTTTCATTTAGGAGTATTTCAGAAATACGTACACAATCATAGTTTCTACTAAAACCTCTTTGAAACAATTAGAAGTACATATTAATACTTCACCGATTTAAACAATCTCTATCTAATCCACTTCAATATGTAACTTGCCTAGTCAAAGAAAGATAATTTCTCTAAATTTTGAGTAAAATCTCATAGTGTTTAACTTGATATTTTGGGATCAATTCTTAAATTACATTCCTAACTCGAAATTGAGGACTTTAAACATACAAATGCTGTGACAGCATTCCTCCTCCACCAACTCTTTCCTCCCTCGCTTTCATTCCTGTTTTCTATGTGAGAAAACTTTCATTCAAATTGCGTACGTATTTTTCATTGAATGACCTCCTTATAGTATGCACTAATGTAATACAATTTTGAAAGTGGTTAGGCGGAAGAGCAGGCTAAATGGCCTGAGCCTCGCCACAAATAAAGACATTTATTTATTTATTTATTTATACTACGATCTTCATCTTCTCTTATCTGAAATAATATTTTCTTAATTGTTGTATGATTGATTACTTTATTCATTTTCTTCTCTAAAGCAAGGCAGTGTAATTTTAATTGATAGAAAAATAATTTCAGAAATGAATGGCTCCCTAAATGAGAACTTGATTTTGTAAGTGCACAATTTGATTCTGTGCATTTATAAATTATTATTTTTTTCAGTGTCAGCAACCATTTTTGGAGGAAGACATTGTGATACTGAATGCTACAGAAGATGATCAAGATCTCATGGTGACCAGACTAGATAGTAGACAGGCTCGTTTGAAGGCAGAGAAGAAAGCAAAAAGTGAAGCAAAAGCAAAGGCTAAAGCCAGCAAATTAACCGCAACTGGTCCAACTCCTAGCACAAGTGGCAGTTCTGCTGATGAAATAGACAAAAAGCCAGTAGAACCGAAGATTAATGGCGAAACAGACAAAAAGCCAGTAGAACTGAAGATTAATGGCGTCAAGAAAATTGATATTCAGAAGGCTGATAAAAAGCCAGACACAAGCAAAATCAGTGTGAAAGGTTTTTAGTTAAACTACCTTCTGCTGTTCTTATGCAAATTGTTCTTTTTGTAATGATTGTTGATTTTTTTTTTGCAGGTCCAAAGAGGCTGGGTTCAGAAGCTGATTTGGTAGATCCTGAATTTAAGAAGACAAAAGGTACCTACAGCATTGCAAAGGATCCAAATGCTTCTCAAGTTTACAAGTCTCTGTTCACATCCCATTCGAGAGCAAGTCAACAAACTAAGGCCCATTGGGTTACATACAATCCATTTTACAACTAAAAATATTTGTATTATATTTAAAGAATAAACATATGTAATGTTTCATTTGTATTTTGTCATTATCCAATTACAATTGCAACAAGCAATTAAATAAGAATTAGCCAAAAGATTTAAGAAATAAAGGACAAGTAACAGTACAAAATGCTTAAGTTACAACCACGTTAGCTCTTCTGCTTCTCTTTCTTGCTGGCTTCTGCTTCAGCCTCTTTCTTTTCATAATCAGCAATGAGTTGTTCAACTTCTTTTGCTGTTAATATTCTTATTTTTGTTTTGTTGTTTTCTCTGGTTAGAGTTGCCATCTCCACTAGAAAAGAAATGTCAAAATATGAGTGCATAGATTCTGTTGAAAGTTATGACTGCCCACATTTACTATTCACATTCGGAGAACCTATTTAATTGAAGGAACAATAAAAAGATTCAAATAACTGAAAATGCTTAATAACATGTTTCATTGATATGAACAATACTCTGATGTTTGTATTTCCAAGTACAAAATCCTTTTCATGACAAACAATTGATGCTACTTTTACACATTCAAGACATTGTTTAATATTCAGAAAAGAAAAAATTATTTGTGTGAATTCGTCAAATGTACATACAACAGGACAGCTTTTTCCAATAGGTCATACTTCAGAAAAATACTACTACACCTGTTTCATTTTCAGGTACAGACCACAATGACACAAATACAGCATTGTTAATTTCTGCATGCATATTATATTTTTTAAATAGGTGCTGAGAAATTCATCCATACAGAGGAACTTTCTCAAATAAGACTAAGAATAACAATATTTTACAGAGCACTGCTTAGTTAAGATTATACAAAGAAAATCCTCAGCCATTTGCTGGTCAAGTTTAGAATTTGGTATCTAGTTTACTCTTGAAAAGGATGAAAAATGTTTCTCGCCTCAGAGTATCCGTTTCCTTAGAAATGAAGTATACTACTAAATAAACTGAATACATTAATTACATTAATAAGCTGAATAGAAACTGATGACAAAACTGAATAATTGTTGTTTAATGTACTACTTGATATGGATCATTTTGTCTGATATTTTTGTTGACTTTTATCAGCTGCATAACTTCTTTTGTTTATTGAACGGCTTTCTTGCAACCTCTTACTGCTCTTTTGCAACCAGCTTACAAACTACTATTAATTGCATCATACACGGTTTTGGTTTTGATCATGGATATGCCTATATAAAAACGGTAACATCTTATAGTTTCCAATTGTAATTTTAAATGGAAAATAAAGGGTATGAATTAAAAATAATAATTGGAATAAAAAAATATTCAAATCTTTCTTTTTCTTTCCAAATGTTAGTTACCTTTCTCTGCAGTCAATTTCGTCATGTCCAATGTTTTAGCTAATACTTTGATGGCAAGGGACTTTGCTTCGGCTAAGGTAGTTTCACCTTCTTTGTATTCTTGTTTGAGACTGGATACTGCAGCCTAAATAAAGAATTGGAAAAAATATTTTTATATTTCATCTTTATTTAACACTGGAATCTTGTATAATAATTATAATAATAACAATAATAATATTTCAAAAACTTACTGCACTGTTATTTCCAATGCATGTAGCCTTCCATCCACCATAATTCCCACTAGGATCAGACTGGTACAACTGATAACCATAATGTTTGTCCCATCCCATGTATAAAATAGATACACCGAAAGGACGTTTGCCTACAAGAAACAATAAATTTAAGCAACAGGAAATCAGCTTTGAAACTAGAACTTCCATTACTACATAACAAAATTTACCCTATTCCATACTGAAACTCAATTAGGCAATACACATTAATGCGTCATTATCTATATTACTGATGTCGAATTTACTTTAATTTCACTAAAAACATTAACTATTTTTCTGATTTTCACTAAAAAGAGAAAATTGAATATTTCACAAAAACATATTTTGGTAAGGATAACACAAAGGATGGGAACCCCATATAAAAACAAACTTACTCTTTGCTTTGTAATTAAGACCAATTGACTCATTTCCACTGCCTCTCCCAAAAATCCAAGTCTATTTTAAGGAATGTCATAGGAAGGGAAAACAATCTGGTTTTTGAGATTGAGCAATTTAGGGATACAATATTTCCTTCTCTCTTATTGCTAAACATAGGGAACTGAGCTTCGTATTACTACTTTTTTTGCAATTGTCAATGAAACCAATATCAATTTCATCTTTACTAATACAAAGTAACGAAGTAGCTGGAAAAACTTAATATTTAAGTAAGAAAAGCAAAACTTTGCTCATAATATATCAACAAACTTGTTTCTGAATGCAAACCCCCTGGCCCTTACTATTTCTTTACAAATTAAGTTTAAAGTTCATGATTTTGACAAAAAGCACAAAAATAAAATATTTTCAATATTCTTTTACAGATGGATACCTTTTCAAAATTTGTCCCAGAATATCTCCTTAGAATGATTGAAGACTACCTTCTGGAGAGAAGTATAGTATACTCGGACTCCTTCGTAATTGAAGACGAGATGACTTGCGGCGTACCCCAAGGGTCTAGATTGGGTCTACTCTTATGGAACGTCATGTATGATGTCTCTTACAAATTGACACTCTATCAGACACTCAGCTTATAGGCTACGCAGATGATACACTCATCATCTGTCATAGCAATGACACAGACTTGCTGGAGATGAAAGTGAACGAAACCCTTTTTAGGGTTAAAAGGTGGATTGACAAGAGACTTCTACACATGGCTGTAGAGAAAACTGAAGCCGTGTTGATCACTGACCGGAGAGCATTCCGTTCCCCAAACATTCGATTGGGGGACTGAACATCAACTGGAGATGCCACATAACTTATTTGGGAGTCGAGATCGACCAGCGACTGAGCTTTGGTCCGCATATTAACAAGACTGCGGACAAGGCAGCGAAGACATGCTCCGACCTCTCCAGATTGATGCCAAATGTGGGGGGCCCAAAAGAGGCGAAACGGAGAATGATTGCTTGTGCAATTCGTTCCCTACTGTTGTATGCGGCCCCAGTGTGGGCCGATAAACTAGGTAAAGCGTGTGTAAGATGGAAGTACACGCAAGTACAAAGGAGGCTTGCGCTGAGAATAGTGTCTGCCTACCGCACGGTCTCTGACAGCGCAGTAGGGGTACTAGTCAGTGTACCTCCCATAGACCTGCTGGCGAGAGTGCAGAAGGAGCTATATCAAGAACTTAAGCTACCAGACCCCGTTCGTGACGGACCTCCGCGCAGGACGAAAGATGATATAAAGAAGAGAGCACGGGCTTCCCTCCTGGCAGACTGGCAAGCGAGGTGGGACAACGACACCAAAGGAAGGTGGACGTACACGATGATACGTTTCGAACCGTGGATCAGCAGAAGCCACGGGGAAGTTAACTATTACCTTTCCCAAGTGCTCTCAGGACACGGCAGCTTTAAATCCTATCTGTACAGATTTAAAACAGCGACAGATCGCAAATGTGAATTTTGCAGTTATGAAGACGACGATGCCATGCACACTATATTTAATTGCATGGCATGGGATACCCAGAGAAGACACCTAAACGAAGCCTTGGCTGCGGATATCTCCCCATCAAACTTGGTGGAACTCATGCTCCAATCAAGCAAACAGTGGAGCATAATTCAAGAGTTTATTTATTTCTTCTCTTGACAGGCAATCGCCCAATATATACAATAAATATAAATTAATATTTCTTATCATCTAAAATCAGTACAAAACTTTTCTCTCGCTGTGTTTGAAAATTGCTTAACATTTTTATCGGTTATATCTATGTTTGTAGTGTTCGCTAAACGGCACATTCTCCATAAGGGTTGATGAAAATATAAATTTGTTTTTGCATGTGGTATAAAAAAATGTTTCGACCTTTGTGTTTCTGAGTCCACGTTGTGGAACTCCATGTTGTGGAGTTCCTCACTTTTGTTATGAAAAGGAAGGAAGAAAGGCTCCGTAGCTAAGTGCGGTTGCAGCCCAGCTAACCGCCTGTCTCTCTGCCACGAAGAAATGTCTCGCGACGGTTTCCGTGGGGAGAGGCATGGGCACAAGAGGAGAGGGTTTTTTTAGTGGGGGAGGGTCCCACACACCAGGGATAGCCCACCTTATCCCTGACGGTGCATAATTCATTTTTCCCCTCGTAAAATAATAATAATAATAAATTCTATAGCTGAAGATGAAACTCACTGATTTTCTCAGTAATTTCTCTTCAGGGATGAAGAACTTCATCAAGTCTTTCAAAATTTAGAAGTGTCCAAGAATTAGAATAAGTAATATCTTCTTATCAGAAAAACCTACTTATGTCCAAAAGGAGTCCCTCTCTTTTCCTTTCTTTTTTTTGCATCTCCCTTGAGATATACTTGCCATTCAAAATTCTTATTTTGACTTCAAGAATTGTCAAATTATAAAATAACGTTATTGCAACCCTATTTCTCAAGGGATACATAGACCCATCTTATTAGCTCTTAGTGATGTGCAACTGTCTCCTGTCTTCTTTCATTTTGTAAACGTCGACAACTTCAACACAATTTTGTCACATATTGAAACAATATTTTCTGTGCCAAGAAGTTGAACAAACATTTACGTTATCAATCATAGATACTGACTGTGGAATTTTCAAAACTGACTGTGTAATTATCAAAGATGACTTTAAAAACAGCAAAAACCAAGTACATCATTCCACAGGC
The DNA here is from genome assembly GCA_031308135.1 of Acheta domesticus. Classification (NCBI taxonomy): domain Eukaryota; kingdom Metazoa; phylum Arthropoda; class Insecta; order Orthoptera; family Gryllidae; genus Acheta; species Acheta domesticus. The sequence goes on along the minus strand of JAHLJT010003656.1, from coordinate 26,299,172 downwards.
CTGTACTAGGATGTGCTTATTAATCAAAGACAAAAAGCAGAATTGGCAAATTTCCATATCATACAAATCAAGTGATACTGCTACATTAAAATGAAGAATACATTTTCAGATATCTCCTTCAAAGTTAATCATATTATTATATTCTATACTTATTACTATATTAAAACTAGCAGCAAAGTGAATACATTTCTCAATAATACATTATTCAAAATGTGAACATATTTGAATGTCTTACTTCAGAAATGGATGAAACTTTAAACTGTTGAAAAAAAAAGTCACTATAAGCTTTGCAGATACACCTGAGAATTACATCACATTTTTACAGGTGGTCTTACTGAATTAAAACAGTGTTATTCCAGAAAGAATAAAAGTTTAACACATGTAGGAAACCTGTGATAATCCTTAAAATAGACTAGTACTTTCTGATTTCATTATTTTTACAATTAAAACTAGTGGTGCTAAAGAATGGCAGAGATTTTCTCATACTAGTTAAGTTTTCTAATTTATTTGGTCTGAGCTAGGTATTCTGTTTTGCCACACCTCTTCAGCTACCATCTACCGCTGCCTAAACTAAATTTTTTCGATTTTTCGTTTCTCAAATGGTAGTAATGAAGCATGACTAAGAATATTTTAGAAGAGTAAAACCTTGTCCACTGAAAACTTTGGAGCTGTTGAAGAGAAAATGTTTGAGCACTTTTGAAAACTAGCATTTTAAAGCTTAAATTCAACCAAAACTTTTGAGTTCTCAAGAAAATTCTTGAAGAATTATTAATTGTACTTACAAATACAATAACGTATACGAATTGCGAGTAATGTATATATTAATAGCATGAGAGATATTTAAAAAAAATTATATTAGTGTAATTTTTGTAAAAACAAAAGAAAACTTAAAAGTGGCATTGATGTCATGTTTAGTTCACTTTGCACTATCCGCTCAAAAAATTTAAAGAAAAAGTTTGTAAACACTTTCGGGAAAATTGCACTCAAGTGTCAATGCGGAATTTCAACCTCATTTACACAGGAAACTAGAGTTTTTGAGAAACTTTTACAATACATCATTTGCAGCATATGCCTTTATAAAAGCATCTATGTATACAAATTGCCACTACTGTAAATATTAATGATGTGAGGCAAGTAAAAAAAAATTACATTTCTGTAATTTTCAAAAAAACAAAATAGAGAAATGGCATTTACATCTTCTGTTACACTGCATTAAGCACTATCCCTTCTAAACGTCTCAAAAGGCTCCAATTTTTTTCTTCCAACTTTTCGAATGGATAGTAAAACTTACACTCTTTAATATGGCAAAAAGTTTATTTCAGGGTAACTTTTTGTTTTTGCAAAAATTAGACAAATGTATTTTTTTGAAAGATCTCTCATGCCATTAATATACATATTTCCAGCAATTTGTAAACACTTTTGTGTTTGTGAGTATATGGCTTAAAATAACTTCAAATGCAGTTTTTTGAAAATTCAAAAATTTTCTCTGAAAAAGAGCTTCAAATTTGGCATTTTTAGTAGCACTTAAACGCCATTTTCTTAAAAACGGTTCTAAATATTTCAATGAAAATAGTAATTTAGGACGAGGTTTTACTGTTCTTTAATATTCTAAAATTAATATTTCTATTCTACCATTAGGAAACCGAAAAATTAAGGGGAAAAAAACCACAACTTTGGACGGCGATAGATGGAAGCTGGCAAGAGTATGTGTCAAGTCGGAATAGCTAGTTGGGACCAAAGGAAATAAAAAGCGAATACTGGAAAGTCTGTGCCATTCTGTAACACCACTAGTTTCATCGGAAGGTGGCAGTGATCTTTTCCCCACTGGATGGCGATATCCGGCGCCGATCTACCGTTGACTAGTGGGTTTTCCCCCCAACCAGGTATCTCGCACCAGTGGGGCACCACCCCAGCCGGGATATGCTCTAAGCTCCCGACGGTCTCCCGGCATATGTGGTTGTGTAGTGCATGTTAGTGTGTGTGTGTGTGTGTGTGTGTAAGGAGTGAGGATAAGACAAGGAAGAGGAAGGAAAGATGGCGCACGGCCCGTGGCCCGTACTGCTCCAGCATTCGCCTGGTTTTGAATGGAGAAACCACGGAAAACTACTGTTCAGAGCAGCCGGCCACTGGAATTCTTTTCCAGACAGCGACTGAATTTGACCTAGCTAACTACCTAGTGTCGAAAATCCTGCTGCCGTCAGGACTCGAACCTAGGACCTCCCGGTCAGAGGCACTGCAGTCACGTCGGTTGATGCACTGAGCCATCTAATTTACGATTAGTACATTTTATAATTTCTTTGATTTAGAAATAATAGAAAGTGTGTTCACAAAACGAATTAGGTCAAAAACATACGGAGAGTCCCATACCTTGAGCTATGAAAAAATGTATGTTTATTTCAGAATGAGAGAGGGTGAAATCATGGAGGAGGATTATATAAAATAAACAAATGATCGTGAGGTTATCTCCCCCATATTCTTCTAGCAATGCACACTTTTTTCTTCCTTTTTAAATATCGCTGTAATGTCATGAAATGAAAATGTAAGTAAGCAGCTAAAGAATGATATCCAATATATCTTCCAGTCTTCATATAACATATCATAAAACTCTGCAATATCACACCATTTCAATAGTCTTCCCCACAAGCAACAGGTTCCATCTCCTCCAAAACCCTTGTTTCCCTCCTCACAACCCTCTACCTCATTCTCCACAAAACCTCTACACAAGCATGCATGCACACACGCACCCCCCCTTACACCCACACACACACACACACAAAATTAGCAGTGTCCAAACAGATGACAAAACCTACCACAATCAATGGACCTGCAGGCACAACTTGCAAAGACAACACACACTGAAACAAAAAGTGTTAATATTGGCAGACTGCCATGGCAGGAACATGTTCTCCAAATTGAGAGAACTTCTTCCCTCCAAATATGTTGCCACTGGCATTTTTAAGCATACTGCTTGTTTGGCAGACATGGCTAGCGACTTGGAACCACTGACAGCATCTTACAACCTAAGACACAGTAGTAATCATAGGTGGACAGACTGACATTAATAAGGCAGCCAGCTAGAGCCAAGCAAACAAATACAAACAGCACAGAAAGTTGCCCAAGAAACAAATGTAATAATGACCACTCTGCCCACTAGCACAACCACCCCCTTGTTAACAATAAAATTAAAAAAACAACCAGCAAACTCACACAGCATCTGAGACCCAAATTACATTACTAAATTTGGACTTTCTATCAGAGACTATTCACCTGGCATGGTCTCCACCTGAGACAAGCTGGCAAACATGCACTGGGATGTAAATTAGTCACACACATCTTAGAGGCTCCTTCACTTTCACTGTTAGCACCATCTCCTGTCCTCTCCACACTTCCAGCAACCCCTGCTCCCTTCACACCAGTCCCTACTCCCTCCGCACCAGCCCCTTCTCCTACTCCCGCAAATTCAGTTTCGTCCACTATTCCTGTGACTCCCACTCCCACCTTGCTGTCATTGCAACCCTCCAATCTCCCAAAACTCCCCCACAAAACCTTCTCGATCCATATCCTACAACCTACAGGCTGTTTCAAAACCTATCCATCACTTGAACCTGTAGCAAACAACCACATGTACACCAATCACTGAAAAAAGCCCAGCACCTTTAAGATTCTACATCAGAACATTTGATCCTTAAAAAACAAAATACACGAAATAGAAATTATGTTAAAATACCACATAAAACACACAAATGCAATCTGAATAACTGAACACTAGCTAATGGAGGATCAAATAAAAATGACAAATTCCAAATTTCTACTTAGCTGGTTACTTCTGTCCTAAGGCCAAAGCAGTCTCGTAGATGGCACATGCATCTGGCTGATAACAGTGATTCCAAAGAAGTAACTGAATTCGAACAGATAACATGCGACTCAAGTCATACAAAGTTGGGCAAAATACTTGAAAAATCAAAATACAATCAATAGTGATCCAGTTTCACAATTTATTTCTCAAAACTTGGTTGTGGTATACCATTGTATACTACAATTGGACAGGTTTCCCTTCAACACTTCTCATTGTTGAAACTTGTATCTCTAATATTTCTTTCTGTAATTGTAATTGATAATAGCATTAAACATCAAATTTTGTTTCATTTCCTTTTTCCCGCGTGTTGAAGTTGTGTATCATTTGTATTAACATGTCATTAATATAACTATGCTGTTCATTTTTACTATCTCGCTACGAAATAGAAACTTATGTAATGCTGCGTGAAAAGAAAAAGAAAAAAAGAAAAAAGAAAAAAAAAAAAAAAAAGGCGAATGTGGGTCAGAAAAAGTCTTTTTAAAGGGTCCTGGAAACGAAAAGGTGTATAAATTCAGAGGAGGGGGGGGATTCTAGAACGTGGTGTTGCCAGAATCCATGTTTCATGGGTCCTTGCTCCCGAAAATTAGAATGACGGCAATACGTTATCCGTCCGTCGGTCTGTCCGCCCGTCTATATACAACGCTAGAGGCTAAACGATTCAGCCGATTTTCTCCAAAATTGATATTCGCCAATCGATCTGGCTGGTGTCGTGACCCCTTAAATTTGAAACAGATATTTTAATTTTGGGAGGTACTATACATGAAGTCCCTGGGACATTTCCAAAATTTTCAAAAAAATGGCTCCATCGTTGTGATTAAATTTTTTTCGATAGTGTTGAAGAATGTTTAAGAGAATGACGTAGGACTCATGTTCGTTAAAAATTCTGATTTTTCAAAAATTTCTAAAGTTCAAAATTTTTTCGGAGTCTTCCCACAACTACAATATGAAAGATATATTTTTCCTTAATGAAATATATTTCTTAGAGATAGATTTTCATATAAGGTCATGTACAATTTTTCGAACTGCAAAACTATATACACGCCCTTTTACCCTATTTTGATTTTACAAAAAATTAATATTTTGACTTGTCTCTCAAATTGTTAATATTTTTAGTAGCGGCGATTTGTTCGCATTATTATATTTATTAGTACATGTGATTTAAATCATGTCATATAAAGTTTCCCGAAAACTCAACCGTTTTCTGGGAAAAAAAGGTAAAAATTTCAGCATTTTCAGAAACGCTCAAACGCCATTTTCTCAAAAACGACTCAATTTTTTTACTTTCCCGTATACGTACGCATATACGTAGTATAAGGAAAGTTATGTCATGCTGCGCGAAAAAACGGCAGATTTTCGGCAGAAAAAAATCATTGCCGGGCCCTGATAACGAAAAAGTGAATAAATTAAGAAAGTTAATAAAATAAGAAAACAAACAATCCCCCGAACACGTGGTGCAGCCAAGATCCCTGTTTTGTGGGTCCTTGATCCCGAAAAACCAATTGAAAGCAAAACGTCTATCTGCCTTTCTGTCTGTAAACAAAGCTAGCGACTAAATCGTTCAGCTGATTTTCTCCGAAATTGATATTCCCTAATCGATCTCACGGATCTCGTGGCTCTTAGAGTTTGAATTCTGGGGGGTACTTTACATGAAGCCCATGGGACATTTAAAAAAAATTATTATGTTATTGTAGTTAGATAGTGAAAAGAAGTTTAAGAGAATGGCGCAAGTCTCAAGTTGGTTGAAAACTGAATTTTCGAAAATTGAAAAAATTAAAATTGTTTTTGGCGTATTTCTACTACAACTACAATTATGAAGATACATTTTATCTTAATAAAATGGGTTCATAAAAAACATCTTCAAATAAGATCATGTTCAATTTTTCAAAAACATAAGAATTTTTTGTGAAATTTGTGTCAAATTTACGCAATATTTATTTCCTTTAAGCCATTTCTTCTTAAAAACCGCACATCGTTTTTTTATTTAAAATTGGGCCCTTAGAGAGCATAAAGGAAATAGTGCATGTTTCATGTTCATTAAAATGCCTGATTTTGGAAAAAGTTTTAAAAATTAAAAAATTTCCGGCCTCTTCCTACAACTATAATTGTGAAGATACAATTGTTTTTCTTAATGAAATATGCTCATCAAAAGCAGATCTTCAAATGAAGTCTTATTGAATTTTTCCAAAATATGTGTATTTGTGGAGTAACTGGGCACCAAAATTAGTTGCCCGCACCCCTAAGAGAATTTTAAAACAGTGCTCAACTAGTGGTGCTACAGAATGGCTCAGACTCTTCACTTCTCCCCATAGCTCGTCATACGCAGTTTTTAACTGTTTTTGACGTAAATAAAATAAATAAATAAATAAACTCTCCCGTATTAGTTTTCTATTTCCTTGGGTCTGGGCTAGCTATTAGAAATTGCCACATACTCTTGCCAGCTGCCATCTATCGTCACCCAAATTAGTTTTATACAAATTTCCTTAATTTTTTTGGTTTCCTAATAACAGAACGGAAATATTAATTTTATATTAACACTAAAACCTCATACTAAATGGCAATTTTCTTTGAACAATTTTGAGCTGTTTTTAAGAAAATGATGTTTAAGAGCTACTGCATATTCAAATTTGAATCCCTTTTTCACAGAAAAATTTCAAAATAACTTCATTAGAAGTCATTTTAAGAAATTTAAGTCACAAATACAATAGTATTTACAAATTGCATATTAACAGTGTGAGAGTAATTTTTGACAAAAAGGATTTTGCAAACTGATGTTTATGTCATCTCATAGAGTACCTTTAGGAATATACCTACCAAAAGTTTTAAGAAAAAATTTGGAGCCATTTTTGAGAAAATATTTTTTTGTTTTTTTTTAAAATTGCACATATTGCACGCAACATTGTGCGAAAACTACTAAAATTTTCAAAAAAAAGTACATTCTTTTGCTCTTACATTGGAGAACAAATTTTATTGGAGTAAAGATCCCTCTTCTATTTTGTAGTCATAGGGAGACTCCGACAAATATTTAAACTTTTGCAATTTTCGAAAGTTTAGAGTTTTCAACCAACATGAGACCTACACTATTCTCTTAAATGACCTTCAGAGTATCCAACAAAAAAATTTAGTCAAAATTGTTGGCACCATTTTTTAAAAAATGTCCCAGAGGCTTGATGTAATGTACCCCCAAAATTAACATTTTGTTTTCAAATTCAAGGGACCACGAAATCAATCAGATCGAGTGGGGAATATAATTTTGGAGAAAATTGGCTGAACAGTTTAGTCGCTAGCTTTGTTCACAGACAGGCAGATGGACAAACTTTGGCTTTCAATTTGTTTTTCGGTATCAAGGACCCACAAAACGAGTATTTTGGCAGCACCATGTGTGAGGGTTTTTTTTTATCTTAATTTAGCAACAGGATTTACGCACTTTTATGTTATCAGGACTTTTTTCAGCTGAAAATTCGCCATGTTTTCATGCAGCATTACATAACTTTCCCTATACATGTGCATATATGGGAAAGTAAAAAGATTGACCAGTGAAATTCATAGTCTATTGTACACCATTTTTTACTTTAAAATTTATCATATTACTGCCTTTTAACTTTAGCTTTAAGTGTATCTTAAAACTTGTGGCCGCATTGAAGGAGTCACTTATTATTGTCTCTTTGGCAGGCTTACATACTTCTTTTGCACCTTTGCACCTAACTCTTCAATATGAGTGAAATATGTTCCATCTAGAAGAGTACATTTTGATGATTTATCTATTTCCTCACCTATTTCGTAAGATTAGATCTTTACAAGGCACAAGTACAAGCTATTATCCACTGCACACAACCACCTTCCAGACAGATGGTGATGCATATTGTGACAACATAACATAACGTCGGTGAAGTGGTCTCCAAAATCTGTTAATCTATATCTTGAAGTGTCTCGGATTCATATCGAATTTGTTACTTATATGCCCAAAAATAACTTGAGCAAGAAAGTTTAAGGACATACTCTAACTTAAGTAGTTCCTTTAACCCTTGAAGCGAGACTAACTGCTCTTGCCAGTCCCTCCTCAGTGTGACTTTCCTCAGTTTTTGTTTCACTCTTAAGCTATAAAGTTACTATGTGTACACTGCATAAATGTTGGACTGTTCTTCTATTAAATCAGCAATTTATTACTGATTCACAATTCAAAATAGTAAATTGGTGCAGCATTTTGAGGACCATTAATAATTTGCAAACTTTCAAAAGTGTTGAAGTTTTGTAAACTTCCCTTCACTCAAACAATATCACTTTTGGATTCTTTATGCACTTGGATGATAAAATATCCTTCACTTTCATCAGTACATCAATTTTATTGTTTAGGGAATTGAATGCTAAACAAATTTAACAAAACAAAACTGTAACATCAAAATTTTATGTTCATCTTTCAAAATATAACCAAATAAGTCGCATATAGTCGCACTTAGAGCATTACCGACCAAAATCAGTTAATTAAAATTTAAAAAATGCCCTATCTAGAGAAGCAAGCCTCAACTTTTTCCATTTCATTAGAAAACTGGATATTATGCCATTAAACATGCTGAGAAAGGGCTTCTTTCAAGAGGAGATACTTCACTGCATATGCCTGAGGGGTTAACGTTGAATTTATGGTCTTTCATTACAAGAAACTGATCTGACAAAAAAAAGCGAAACATTTTTTTCCTGATCAGAATAAGTTAAATAATATAGAATTAGTAGAAGAAGCTTACCTCCATATTGAGTATATGCTTGTTTAACATCACATAACCACGAAACGAGTTGCTCACAAGGAATAGATTCATTATACTGTAATAAATATCTCTGAGCAATCATCCTGAGTTCATTAGTAAGCACATTCGCATCTGATGTAATTCCTGCTACACTGCACACCATATCACTAGAAAAATTGAAAATATTAGGAATATATTAATTATAACAATTATTCAAAATTAACAGAGCCACATATGGTGCTTACTCATTTAACTTGTAAATTTTTTCTGAAAAAAAAACTTCATCAAGAAGTTTGTTAGTGTTTCGCCTTTCTGCAGCCAATAAGATTCCGTCATTAGCAAGTATCCCCAAACAAGTTCCTGCATGACTTATTGCTTCCATTGCATATTCCACTTGATATAGGCGTCCTGAAATACATTATCGTGGATGTGTTATTAACTGAATAATATCCAAAAAATTATTGGAGATAAATCATGTGCTCATACAAACCTTCTGGAGAAAATATCGTTGTCCTTGTGTCATATCTACGAGCCTAAATCGGTAGAAATTTTTTTTGATAATTAGTAAAACACTGGAATATCTAAACCATTGAAGAATGATACAAATAACTGACGTACATAACCTACAACTACAGTGACAGGCATACAAGTACATATAATTTTTATCGTAATCATAATAATCAAATAAGTGAAAAAGTTTATCAACAATTTACGTAAAAAATAAATCAAATGCCAAGCTAACCATTTTCGCTCAAAAGCAACGAAGAAAAGCCGTCCAAGATTATTAGTACCAAACTAGCAACTCACGATCCTCAGCACAAGTCACTGTTCTTTCATAGACTGTTCATCATCAGAGAAGCCGCCTGTGAATCAATGCTGCCAACTTAAAATTGTGAAAAGCTTTCACTTATAACGAAAATATATGTTGTTAGAGGAGAGGGGTTACTTATGGTTCAGTTTGTAAGCTTGATTCTAAAAAATGAAGTACGATATTGAGATATTGACTATCGTTGACGATGGAGTAGCGCAAAAATACACAATCATCGCTGTGATTCTTTTCAGTACATTCCCATAATAACAATTTCATGAATGTGCTAAGGGTATTTAAATGATTCTCAACGAGAATTTAAAATAATGCGTTTTTGTAGGTTCTTTCCAGCGAGAATGAGTGGACAAATCGGGAAGCTGCGGTTCGTTTAAATTGAAGTTAAGCGGCAGAATCAATATTTAAAAAATATAATCTTAATGCATGGAAATTACAAATAGCATTAAATTCCATGAATGACTTGTGAGCACTCATAATACATTAACAGAATGAGTATCAGGGAATAGAAAGAAGTGTTATCCGCCTGCTTTTTGTTTCAGCTACAGCTTATCTCCTAGACTTCAGTCATTTTCTGCGTTCTACTAGAAAACTACATTTATGTTTATGAAAAACTTTATATTAATATTATCATCGCTCCCCCCTCCCCGTTCTCCCCAGTTTCATAATTTATTCTAACTCCCTCTACTTCCTTTTGCCTTTACACTTTTCCTTTAACCTACCTATTTCTTTCCATTATGCCAATGATTATGCATTTTTCTTGTTTTATACCCTAAGCTGCCATCCTGATTTAGGTTTCCTGGGTTTACTCAATCGCTTAGGGCGTATGCCGGGATGGTTCTTAGTCACACATCCCAGTTATAAATGTAAAATCTGCCATCCTTTTTGGCATAATTTCTAACATTTTGCGCAAGTAAAATTATTGACTTTTCACGTCCTTCTTGTAAATGAGATACATGGGCTGAGTCCAAAAAATTGACCAATGAAAATACATTTATATTATCTTTCATTAGTTGTGTGCAGAACATTTCCGTTAGAAAATACGATCATTGCACTTCAGTGGCGTAGCCTGAGTTTTGGCTTAGGGTTATGTAACTAGAGAAATGAGAAAATAATTTAAAACTTTAATTATAATTTAAATATTTCTCTTTCACCAATACCATTTCTGTCTTTTTGATCAATTAGAGCGCACAAATAATTTGTATACTTAAAATAAAAACTGGTCCAGTAAAAGTAATAATGGTTCACGTACTTCATGTAGTTTACTGGTTGAAAGTTAGAAAAAGTTGACTTGTGTTCACGACCTAGCAAAATATAAATGTGTGTCCTCGTACTTTAATAATAAGAGCACTATCAAACCCAATGATTTTCAAAATTGTCCAATTCATATCATTTCGAACCCAAAAGAATTGGCATAATTTATAAAATGGAAAACAATGATTTATAATAAAAATATAATAGGAAAGAGAAAATCAATCAATTTACAGACACGTAATGAAAAGCAATTGACAGTTGTCCTTTTTGCTGCTTACATCAAGAGTTTCATCCAGTATGGCGGAGACAAACGTGGCGTTAGAAATTTTATTTTTAATTTCATGGGACATTACCATGCTTACACTTGAAATTCAATGAATCTGAATTTCTGATGAAATTGCACGAAACACTGGAATTTTCATATCATCCTTGTCAGTTTTATCATATTTCATTATTTCACTTATATATTACATGAAATTTTCTCTATTTGATGATCCCTTATTTTCATTATGGCTGGAAAATACAAGCCCTTGTCTTCCAAAAAAGCATACAACACGAATGAAGTGTGACAGAATTTCCCTATTTTCCCTTATACCATCGTTGAATGCTCATTGCTCAACATAGCCTTTGTTGGCTGTTTAAATAAAATTCTATCCTCTCATATTTTTTACAAATATTTTTAACTGTTTCTCACGTGCTATAATTTGTGCACAAAAATACGACTCCATAATTATGTAGGCACTTTGGATCACGTGGTGCTCGCCATTCCAGGACACAGATGTGTATTGCACAGTCACATACCCTTGTGCATTCAACCAGCACAATCCCTAACCTAAATTGGCTACAAATATATAGTTGCTACTTGCATTAAAATAAGGTAATAAAACTTAAATAAAGGGACAATGTTCATTAATTAACCTTGTTGTCTTACAAACGCCGAAGAGAATAATGAAGTTTCGTAAAGTTTCGCTTTTTCGTAGGCACCCTGGATGTAACGGGTCACGGTGCATCTGATTCAGAGCGCAGGCTAGGCGGCATTTCAGAATGATTCGTTCATCCTTGTGAAGAATCGAGTTCTCAATGGCGCAATGTTTGAAATATAATGAAATATTTTGTAGTAGAAAAAGAAAATAACAAATTGACAATTTACAATTATTTTAAAATAAAATAGCTGATCTTGTCAGGGTATGTAACACATCACCCACATCCATGGACGCTACGTCCCTGTTGCACTTTCGTTAGTAACGTGAAATGTCAAATGTCACCATTGTTTCCGCCCAAACGTTTCAATTGCTATTAAGTAAATGTAAATATTTATGTGATTAGTCGGATGAGCAGACTTTATGGCCTGAGTCTCGCCAGAAATAAAATCGTAATAATAATAATAATAATAATAATAATAATAATAATAATAATAATAATAATAATTATCATCATCATCATCATCATCATCATCATCATCATCATACAACATTGCTTTTCTCGGTATTCGCCGGATATATATTTGACTTTGTGTCGGGTTAGTAACCAAGACACAGGCCAATTCATGTTTCGTCGTAATTTAGGAATTTTCTCCCAATCCTGCTTGTGTTTAAGATGATTGACTTTTGCATCATTTTGAAAGTATATTTTGACATTTGAATAAGTTCCAGATTTTTATGGATGTTATTTGGTACAACTGTGCATGAAATGACCAGAGGAACAATATGGACTTTTTGGAGATGCCATAGTGCCTTGACTTTTGCTGCTAGTTCTGTGTACTTCGTTATTTTTTTCTGCGTGTGCTGTTTGAAGATTTGCTTTTTGTGGAATAGTGATGTCAATCAGGTAGCCAATCTTTGCCGTTTGTCTACGAAGGTTATGTCAGGTCTGTTGTGATGAATGGTTTTATCTGTAATAATTTCTCTGTCATAGTACAACTTATAGTTTGAACTTTCAAGTACTAAATCGGGAACATATTTTTAATACGGACAGGTCGTTTCTTGTAGTTTGGATTTCGCCGCCAGTTTCTGGTGGATAATATTTGCAACTTGATTGTGCCTATAGGTGTAATCTGTGTGGGGCCATTAATTTGCATCCTGATGTGATGTGCTGTACGCTCTCAACTGTTATATGGCATTTTCTACATTTGTCATCTATTGCTTGTTTTGAGGATATGTTTTCTGTAACGTTTAGTGTTGATCACTTGATCCTGTATGGCAACCATGCACCCTTCTGTTTCGCCAAATAGATCTCCATATTTTAGCCAAGTGTTTGAGGCTTTTGAGTCTACATGAGGTTGCTTGAGATCATGTGCATGGCGTCCATGGAATTCCTTTCTTGACCACATCTCTATTTTGTGGTTATTATCTGCAAACTGCGAGGAAATGTCCAACTGGTTGTCGTTAAGATCAAGAGGGGTTAATTTGGTATCTGCTTGAACTATTGCAGCGTGTAGTTCTGAAGTTGCCTATTTCTCATAATAGAAGTTCCTTAATGAATGGGTCTGTTTATAGCACAGATTCTTTAGATCTATTAGGCCTCGTTCTCCCTCATTTCGTGGGAGTGTTACTCGTTCTATTGCGCTATTTGGACGGTGATGTCTGAATTTTGTCAGAATTGTGCGAGTCAGTCTCTGGATGCCTTCCAGGTCTGTGTCGCTCCACGGTATAATTCCAAATGAGTATGTATATACTGGTACTGCAAATGTGTTGTTTGCTTTTATCATGTTCTTGCCTGTTAATTTGGTTTTCAGGAGTGCCGTGATTCTCGATTTGTACTGTTTTGTCTGTGATTGCTTGATTGCCTTGTTGTCTGTGATTGCTGCCTGATCGAATCCTAAATACTTGTATATTTCTCCATCACTCATTGCCTGTATCGTCATTTGATCACTGAGGCTACTGTCTATCTTCTGTAACTCCCCTGTTTTGTCTACGTGAAGTGTCTTACATTTGTCAGTGCCAAAACTCACATGGATGTCTTCCGAAAATGTTCGAGTTATTTCAAGGAGATATGGAAGCTGTCTGTCTGTCGAACTGTAAAGTTTGATGTCATCCATGTACATTAGATGTGATATGGTATGGATGGTTTTCTTATTTTTACGTATTTGGAATCCATAGTGAGTACTATTAAGTTGTGTTGACAAGGGGTTTAGAGCCAGACAGAACAACAATGGGCTTAAGGAGTCCCCTTGGAAGATGCCTCGCTTAATTCTGATGTCTTTTGTTGTGATTGTGAAGTCTTGCTGCCTTAAGGACAATGTTGTTCTCCAATGAGTCATGATCTGCTCCAGAAAGTTAATGATGGTTTCATTAATTTTGTATATGCGGAGAACTTCAATAAGTCAACTGTGAGGAACGCTATCGAATGCTTTCTTGTAGTCAATGTAAGCCGGGTGCAAGTTTCTATGGTTTTTATGTGCTTGCTGGAGAATGACCATATCTGTTAGGAGTTGTTCTTTACATCCTTTATGTAGTCGTCTGCAACCTTTCTATTGTTCTGTCATTATTTCTCTGTCCTCAATATAATCTTGGATTTTACTTGTAATGCATGACGTCAAGATTTTGTACATTGTGGGGAGGCAGGTGATTGCGCGGTATTGAGAAGGGTTCTGTGTGTCTCCACTTTTGGGTTTCATGTACATAATACCATTCTTTAGGAATAAAGGCATGTCTTCTGGGTTGTTAATGACTTGTGTGAAGCACTGGGCCAACTTATGGTGAAGCGATGTAAACTGCTTGTACCAGAAATTTTGAACGTGTTCTGGGCCAGGGGCTTTCCAGTTGTGGGTTTTTGCAATTGCAGTGCTGACGTCTTTTACCGTGATCTCCTGATAAAAGCTCCTTTCATTGTTGTTATTATTATTATTATTATTATTATTATTATTATTATTCATGTGTTTTAAAATAGAAACTAGTGGTGCTACAGAATGGCACAGACTTTCCCGTATTAGCTTTTTATTTCCTTTGGTCCCGGCTAGCTATTCCGACTTGACACATACTCTTGCCAGCTGTCATCTATCGCCGCCCAAAGTATATTTTTTTTGACATTTTCTTAATTTTTCGGTTTTCTAATAGTAGAATAGAAATATTATTTTAAGAATAATAAAGAACAGTAAAATCTCGTTCTAAATGACAAATTTCTTTGAAAAATTTGGAGCCGTATTGAAGAAAATGGCGTTTAAGCGCTACTGTAAATGCGAAATTTGAAGCTCTTTTTTACAGACAATTTTTGAATTTTCGAAAAACATCATTAAAACTCTTTTGAAGAACATCAACTCACAAATACAATATTGTTTACAATTTGCTGGAAATGTGCATATTAACGGTGCGACACATCTTTCAAAAAAATTGCATTTGTGTAATTTTTGGAAAATTGAAAAAATACCTCAAATTGAACTTTATGCCGTATTAAAGAGTGCAATTAGCACTATCAGTTACAAAAGTTTGAAGAAAAAATCTGGAGGCATTTTTGAGAAAATGGCGTTTAAACGTTTCTGAAAATGCGGAATTTTGAGATACTTTTCACAGAAAACGGTTGAGTTTTCGAGAAACTTTACTTGACATTATTTAGAGCACATGTACTCGTAAATATAATGATGTGAACAAATCACCACTAAATATTAACGTGAGAGACAAGTCAAAAAATATATTTTTGTAATTTTTGAAAAAATAAAACAGTAGAGCAGTATAGCGTTTATGTCATCTCATAGAGTACATTAGACATTATTCTTATTAAAAGTTTGAAGAAAAAATTTGCAGCCGTTTTTGAGAAAATCTTGTTTTTGCATTCTTTTAAAATTGCACATATTGCACACCATGTTGCGTGAAAACTACTGAAATTTAAAAAAAATGCACATGACCTTAATGAAAGAACTCACTATAAAGAACAAATTTTATTTGAAGAAAAAAATCTCTATCTTTAACTTTCTAGTCGTTGGAAGAGGCTGAAAAAAATTCAAACTTTTGCAATTTTCAAACATCCAGAGCTAACCGTGAAATTAGGACCTTTATCAGTGTATTTTACTCTAGTCTTACAAGAAATGTAAAGAAAAAAACTTGAGCCAATTTTTAGAAAATTTTCAAAATGTCCGAGGGGCTTCATGTAAAGTACCCCCAAATATTATGAAATCTTTTTCAAAATCCCAAAGCTTTGAGTCGAGCCAGATCGACTGGGGCTTCAATTTTTTAAAAAAATCCTACGTATGGTTTAAGCGCTAGTAGTGTTCAATGACGGACGTTTTGCTTTCAATTGGTTTTTCGGTATCAAGGACCCACAAAAGAGGGATTCTGGCTACACCACATGTTAGGGGATTTTTTTTCTCAATTTAGGAATTGTTTTCGCAAAGTGGTTTTATCCACTTTTTTGTTATCAGGGCCAGGCAATGAATTTTCTTCTGCGGAAAATCCGCCGTTTTTTCGCACAGCATTACATGACTTTCTCTATACTACGTGCATTACATGTGTGTATATATACACACACACACACACACACATATATATATATATATATATATATATATATATATATATACACACACGTACGTATACGGGAAAGTAAATGGGTTGCGAACTGTTTAATGCCGATGCCTCCCTAGGAATACTGACTATGGAAAAATTATTAATTTGTCTCTGCCGGAGGCACAGTTAATTCATTTCTTTGTGTCTCAGTAATTATTTTGACACTTTGAAATGTTCAAACCCAGGATATTGGAGAAAAGACTACTCTTCTTCCTTACCGTACGCAGTGGCGTAGCTTCATTTGGTGTCACCCGAGGCAAAACTAATGGTATCACCCCACCCATTAAGTAAACATAAAAATATATATTACTGAATAAGGTATACATTATTTAATCAAAATACAACTATATTTGCATGTGACATTTATTTATAATATATTAAAAAACTGTATGTGTTTCAGAATAATTAACAAATGCATGTGTTTTTTTATAAAAAACACTTTTCGAGATTTAAGGGCGGCAATCGTATGTATAATTTCATCAAAATCTATGCCATAATCTGTAATCTATACAAAATCTATAAAAAAATTGAATTGGTGTCACCTCTAAAGTGCTGTCACCCGGGACGAACAGACCCCCCTGCCCCTCCCTAACTACGCTTTGACCACGGTGCAAGAAATAAGTTTGATTTTCTTACACAGAGGAATTGACTCACTTTCGCGTGAACAACGACGCGGATTCGCAAGCGAAATGGACCAGCAAAGGTGGCCCAGAGCGTCAACTGATGTTACTGCAGTGTCTTTTACGGGGAGATCCTACGGTTTGAATCCTGACGGTGCCACGACAGGATTTTCGACACTAGCTACTATATAGGTCGATCTCAGCAATTGTCTGGAGGAGAATACAAACGGTCGGGTGCTCTAATCAGTGATTTTCCCTAGTTTCGCCGATCAACACCAGGCGAATGCCGGAGCAATAACTTGAAAAACGGGCAATGGACCACGCGCGATCTTGTCCTTCCTCTTCTCTGTCCTACCCTCACCCCTTACTTATACACACCTACACTCACATGCACTAAACTTTACTTCCATTAAAACATGAAGTTTTTTCAATGTCACGAGCTAAAAAAATGAGGGGGCATCCAATTGGGAGCTTCAATACCAAAAATTTAAGTCGCAAAGAAGGTTGCGATTGGACAATTGTTCCCCTCTCCTGCCAGCTCGTGACCGTGAAAGATCTTCCTATTTTACTCGGAGTATACCACACTTGTCGGGAGACCAGACGGTAGCTTGGAGCTTGTCCCGACTGGGCCGTTGGAACGCTGGTGGGAGATAGGTGGTTGGCGAAAATCACCGCAAGCTGACATAGGTCGGCGCCGGATCTCACCATCCAGAGGGGAAGATTACCGCCACCTCCAGCGATAAATACAGGCACTACACTTACGGGACAACGATCGTAGTTGACGTACCCGAAAACACTAATCAATCAGTCAATCAAGCGGTATGGCGTCGTGTAACTTCAAACTTTTAACGCGAGATGACGTTTCATTACTCGTATCCAATTTTGTAACGAGCCTCCAGCCTTTGGCCTATGCGATTAACATAAAAGATCTTTGAGCCTGTCCAACGGTTAATTTTCAACCCATTTTATGCCAAATTACTTTTTGAGCCTCATTCTTTATCGTGGATTCGACTCCTAAACACGAAATTGTTGAACGAAAGAGTGGCGGGAGCGAGGACATTCCGTTTACGCAGCCCTCCGAAACAACGCGTCAAGGCGTGCCGAGAAATATAAAATTTACATTTCGCTGCACACCTTAATACAGAAATGCGTTACTAAAATGCAGTAATGAGTTGTTTATTTATATTTGCAATTGTTCACGGCGACTTTTGGTAAACGAGCGCAAGTGAAGATTTGTTGTTGTAAGTGTGGTTAGTGGAAGTACAGATTACCACAATACTTATTCCCCTTGAATTAAATTCTCTTAAAAGTGTGGGAGGTTTATGTTAGAACAGTGTTGTCAAGGTCGATGCCACGAGCAGGAGTCCGAGGCACAAGTGCCACGACGAAATCGCCCCTCCACGCAGTTCATTACCCTATCACCAGAGACAACGCAATCCCTATTGTAAAACGGCGAGGTTATTACTATTAGTTCTCCTTCCCGACGCTAGTGACGCAGAGAAGCTCGTGGCATACTACGGTGCCACGACGCGTGCCACTGCCATCAGTGGAAGACCTTGACACCACTGTGTTAGAACAACGTGAGCGCCGTAGCGAAGGCAGAGGCCGAAAGGTCCTCACGAACGTACAACGTCGGGTCCGCGTTAGCGTGTCGAGGTGTCAAAACGCGTTGGTTGTAAAATGGCGTACTCTTGAAAAAGACATTTGGCAGGGGAAATTTATCATGATACAACGCAATTCCGCGCCCAGTATTGTTGTTGTTGTTGTTGTTGTTCTCCATGTTCTCGCACACAGCATGTTGGGAAAGCAGACAGGACAAATTGCAACAATATTGAACCTCATGTCCAAATTAATAACCAAATTATAAACAAAAGTTTCAAGATAATAGCTCGGAATGCAAACTGTACAGTACAACACAGAAGAGAACTGTGAGCAGTTCTAAGCGCGCTTGATATCGATATAATTCTAATAGCTGAAGCTCATGTCTCTAAAAGCTACTTGAATTTATCGGGATATAATGTATATCATACACTCCTGACAGACACATCCTGACGGTCTCGCCCATGTCACCCAGAATTTAGGGATGAGAAAAAAACTGTTGTCGTCTTGTGCCACATCACTTGACTGACGATCAGAAGCAGGCATATAACTTTCTCTGTACCGTGGTAGCGGTAGCAAGAAAGTAAAATCAAATTTGTGAGGCAGTTAATTAGATAGAAAACTTAGAAGTTAAACCGAAGAATAATTTTATTATCCGCACAATAATAATTCTTTAATTGACGCGCAAATGTATGGAATTTTGAAGTTGTCCGTTGCTAGGAAAGTAATATTTTTAAAGAGCGTTTCAATAACAGTTAAGTAATGTCTCACAGCAACAGCGTTATCATTAGAACAATGTAACAGAAAGGCATGATGGTAAAAGTGGATAATGGAAACGATCAAAGGCACGTTTCAATCGTAAGTACATATCAATGTTAATAAAATTTCGTAGACTATTATAAAAATTGCTCAATGTAAAAATATTGAATCATATTATTCAAAGAATCACACTATTCAAAGAATACCTCACAAAACTTTAGCAATATTTTGAGATATTCTTTGATGCACTTTGACATACTATTTAGTTTAATTTTGTAGCCTGATTTATTTTTTTCGGCTGAATTGTTTCTGTTGAATTCAGCCGAAAAACTAAATCAAACTACAAAATTAAAGTAAGTCGCGATCACCTATAAAATATTGCTTAATATTCACATCTGACAAATTGACGCGGACAAACTTAAACTTCATTACTGTAAGACTTTACAAGAGAAGTATGTGTACACATTCTTTTACCAATCGCTTACAATTCATAAGTGTGGATAGACGCCTCATCGTCTCTCAAACACGCTGATCGGTTTTTCTACAGAATTCCCAAGAAGGTACTCATTGGTGGAGCCGTTGTGACGATTGCCTGGGGTATATATTATCTCTACAAACAAGGGGTTTTCGGGGGTGACGAAAACGTGGAAACACATCGCGCACACAGGGGCTACTATGGCACCATTCGACCTCGAGTGCCCCCCGGAATCGTAAGGCGCCCTGCGATGGAGTCTCAAGACGAAAACCCTGCGATGGCTGGAGGTGACCCCGGCTTTCTCCAAATTGCTCATGTAAATAATTAAAGAAGAAAGACATTTCGCATTAACAATGGACATGAATGGTCAAACGACCAGAATAAAATCAAACCTAAGAACTGCGCAGACGAGGGTCCTGCAGGAGAAATCGTCCACCAGAATTTGAAATCCCACTAGCACTAAAACTGAATATGAAGTTTCTAACCAACACATATTTAATGTAAAATATGAGAAGAAGGATAGTGTATTAGGAATGGAGCCAAAATGTCAAACATCTAGAAAAGCGTAAAGTAAGGAATTGCGCAGTCGAAATGTCACCACTGCAAAAATCGCCCACAAAGGTCTTAGATTATGGAATCTCAGCACCAAATCTGAATATAAAGTTTCCGATCATCCACGTGTTAATGTAAATGATAGAGAAGACTCCCTTGTGCATTAGAAACGGAGCTGAAACGTCGTACAGCAACAAAGCCAAAACTTGCACAAACGAAAGGCAACTACAGGGAAACTCGTCCACGATAGAATTCAAAGTTTGTACAACCATTAGTACTAAAGCTGAATTCGAAACTTATGCTCAATCTAGGTGAGAGTAGTGTTTGGAATCCTTACACTAAAATCATCGACGAGCATTGAGTTATTATCAACGAGGAGCGTTGATATTATCAGATGAATTAATACGAAAATTAAGAAATATATTTACCGTCGAACATCGCTTTAAGTGTTAAATACAAATATGCTTTACTTAATTTACAAGTGCTGTTTTCATTTTCCTGCATACAAACCACACTCACCAGTAGGGCCTCATTAATAGGACACGCTCTTTCTGAACAGTTTCATTAAATCGATTCTTCAAGAGTATGAAAACGGAATTTAACAATATAAGTTAAATTATTTGTATTTTATGTAAATAAGTAATATAATATGTAATTTTTATGTTATTAAATATGACCTTGCTGCTTTGAAGGACGCAGTATTTGTGTTTACTTAAGGCAGATTTTGAAGTACTTAAGAAAACTTTACATGATATTCTTCTAACTAATAATAATTCAACTGACAACTGATATAGGTGTCGCTGTTCTTTTTTTTATTTCTTTAAGAGTCTCAAACTTCGTGAAAGAAAGTTATTATTCACTCCATCTTATCAGTTTTTACTTTCCCGTCTACGAACGTAGTATATATGGAATAAAATACGAGTAAAGGAAAAGTTCGATCGACAGGGGTTTCTTCAATATGGAAAAAAATCTTTGTATAGTTTAGGCGCTAGTGGTGTTCACAGACGGACGGGCAGACGGACAAGGACAGGCGGAATGTCTATCAGACGAACGGACAGACGTCTTTTTCTTAATTTAACAATTGGATTTATCCACTTTTCGTTATCAAGGCGCGGCAATGAATTTTTTTCTGCCAAAAATCCGCCGTTTTTTTCGCGCAGCATTGCAAAATTTTCTCTGTGCTACGTATAATACTCCGTATATATGTACATATACGAGAAAGTAAAAGGAAAATATTAATGAGAGGAAGAATAAGGAAAATGTCAAAAAACAAAACAAAACAGAGAAAATAGTGAAAATAGACATCAGAAGCTTAAATAGAAATGAAAAAGGCAAAATGAAAATTTACTCAAACTACTCCAGAGGTAGTATAATTGATTCCTATTATTAACAGCCATAAAATCGCATTATTTAAAGACATCACATCTGCAGTTCGTTTACGGATGCAATTAAGTTTTCTACAAGTATAACTCGGGAGCGAAAATGTCTTGTTTTCAAATGTTGCTAACTTCCTGTTTGTGGAAACTTTTATTCATCTTTCAACTATTTACAGTTAAAATATTAGAAAGAGATTGTAGAGCTCAAGAAAACTTACGCTGATGGTTCTTCTCCCTCATACATCTCATAGAATTTTTACTGTTCTTTGACTAATAAATCAAATAAAATCGAAACAAAACTAATCGAATCGTGTGAAACCGAACCGAACCCAGAACCGAACCTCGAACCGAACGCCAAACCGAACCGAACGCCGAACCAAATGGAACCTACCCGAACCGACCCGATCCTCGAACTGAACCCATATCTCTCCTCTATGACTGAACGCCGTACCGAACCAAACCGAAACGATTCGAAACGTAGCATATTAAATCGAAAAAAATTGGCATTTTACCAAACTTCCTGGCTCTAATAACTACATTGTCTCTTTGTTCTTTACCTGGGATCGACCAGTGTACCTTCGTTAAAATCTCGAAATCGATTTTCCACATTATTACATAACTTTCTCTATACAATGTGTATTACACAGCACGTACATACGTATACGAGAAAGTAAAATACATTGTACCAGCCGTGCGAGACCTTTTTCAGTAATGTTTACAGCTCAGGCTTTAGACCTCCCTTTTCTCTTAGCTGTCAATCACAACAAAAAGCTTTGCTTCACTAATCGAGAGTTCACGTGAATTGCAATCGCCACAGCACTGAGTTTTTTAACGAGAGCTTTCGTGAGAAATCGTTAAATCGTCAAAAAGGTCAAAACCTTCAGGTTTTCTCCCCAACTGAAATACGAAAAATCCATTTCCTATCCACGTACATGTCTTATAAAATGCGAAGAAATAATAATTAGCAAAATAAAATTGTTTATTTAATTCCGAAATACGGAAACACCATTGAAAATTGACCGCCACCGATCGAAGCAATCATTTCATCATCTACTGTACACGTACTTCATATTTAATACAATATTGGAAAACAGTCACTCCAGTCAAAACTCGTGACTCACATTATGGTTCCTGGTTTCATCATCTAAAAGAAATTCTCATTGCTTCCGTCACCACCGGATCCTTTACTAAAGGGTTGTCCAACCGGCGGAACGCGGGCCGTAAGCTGCCCGCGGTGTCCTTTGCGTATGTGGCCCGCGAAAGGAATTAGTCAAAAGTGAAAATCCCTTTTATCCATGTTGGGCGAGAAACATTGTGCGCCTAGCATAGCATGCGTCCTGTTGGGGTCAACATCCTCTTAATGCAGTGGTGTTGAGGTCGTCTACTGGTGGCTGTGGCACGCGTCATGGCACAGTAGAATGCCACGAGCTTCTCTGCGCAACTAGCGCCGAGAAAGGGAACTATTACGAGTAGTAGCAAGACCAACTACAACTACTAGGTATTGTAGTTGGTCTTGGTCGTAGTAACCCCGCCGTTTTACAATAGAAATGGCGTAATCTCTGGTGGCGGGGTAATGAACTGCGTGGAGAGGCGATTTCGTCGTGGCATTCGTGGTACAGATTCCCGCTCATGGCATCGACCTTGACAACGCTTCCTTAATGTAAAAATTGATTAAGTTTAGATTTAAGGATTTTGTTTCTCGTATATTAATAAATTCAAAATTATCCCAATATTTTTCACTGCGTTACGCATGGTACGGCCTGATATTACGCATGGTTCAATCCCCCCCTTTCAGTGTTGCGGTCAAACTGCTGAGATCAACAACACGGGGTCACGAGTGAATGGCCCGGTTAATGAAAATGTGGCCCGCAACCATATCAAAGGTTATAGTTGTGGCCCTTGACGCCTTGCAAGTTGGACACCCGTGAAATCATTAATATATTCAAAATTATCCCGATGTGTTTCACTGCGTTATGGTACGGCCTGATATTACGCATGGTTCCATGCCCCTCCCGCTACCACAGCAACCGGGCAGAGTGCCGAAATATTATACTTCGGTTTTTACTTTCACGTATACGTACGTATACACGGAGTGATATACGTAGTATATTACATTCCCGTATACGTACGTATACACGGAGTGATATACGTAGTATAGGGAAAGTTATGTAATGCTGCGCGAAAAAATGGCCAATTTTCGGCGGAAAAAAATTAATTGCCGGGCCGCGAAAACGAATAAGTGGATAAAACCAGTTGCTAAATTAAGAAAAAAATCCCCTAACATGTGGTGTAGCCAGAAACCCTGTTTTCTAGGTCCTTGATACCGAAAACCCAATTGAAAGGAAAACGTCCGTCTGTCTGTCCGTCCGTCCGTCCGTCCGTCCGTCCGTCCGTCCGTCCGTCCGTGTCTGTCCGTCCGTCTGTGAACACTGCTAGTGCCTAAACCATACGTACGATTTCTCCCAAAATGGATATTCCCCAGTCGATCAGATTCTAGTCAAAGCTTTGAGATTTTGAAAAAGATTCTTCAAAATTTGGGGGTACTTTATATGAATCCTCCAGGGGATTTTCAAAATTTTCTCAAAAATGGCTCCAAATTTTTTCTTTAAATTTCTTGTATGAATAGAGGAAAATACACTTTTTAACATGGCATAGGTCCGATTTTCACGTACAGCTCTGAATTTTCGAAAATTGTGAAAGTTTGAATTTTTTCGGCGTCTTTCTCCAACTACAAAATTGAAGATAGAGATTTTTTCTTCAAATAAAATTTGTTCTGCATATTGAGTTCTTTAATAAAGGTCATGTAAATGTTTTTTCAAAATTTTGGTAGTTTTCGTGTAATATTGCGTGCAATATGTGCAATTTTAAAAAATTACAAAAACTAGATTTTCTCCATAACGGCTCCAAATTTTTTCTTTAAACTTTTGGTAGGGATAGTGGTAAATGTACTCTATCAATGACATAAAAGCCATATTGGTCTATCGGTTGGTTTTTTCAAAAAGTACAAAAATGTAAATTGTTTTGTCTCTCACGTCGTTAATATTTACATTAGCGGCGATTTTTTTACATTATTATATTTACGAGTATATATGCTTTAAATAATGTTAGGTAAAGTTTCTGGAAAACACTACCGTTTTCTGTGAAAAGTAGCTCAAATTTCGGCAGTTTCAGAAATGCTCAAACGCCATTTTCTCCTATATGGCAGCAATTTTTTTCTTGAAACTTTTGTAACGGATAGTGCTAATTACACTCTTTAGTATAGCGTAAAGTTTATTTTGAGTAATTTTTTTGTTTTTTCAAAAATTACATAATTGTACTTTTTTTGAAAGATCTCTCACATTTTTAATATGCACATTACCAGCAATTTGTAAACATTATTATATTTGTGAGTGTAAGTGCTTCAAATAATTTCAAATAAAGTATTTTGAAAACTCAAACATTTTCTGTGAAAATGAGCTTCAAATTTCGCATTTTTAGTAGCGCTAAAACGCCATTTTCTCTATAGCGGCACATAATTTTTTAAAAGAAAATTGCCATTTATGACTAGTTTTTTGTGTTCTTTAATATTCTAAAATTAATATTTTCGTTCTACCAATAGGAAATCGAAAAATTAAGAAAATGACAAAAAAATGTACTTTTGGCGGTGATAGATGACAGCTGGCAAAAATGAGTTTGTGGCAATTCCGAATAGCTAGGGAAGACCCAAGGAAATAGAAAACTAATACGGGAAAGTCTGTGCCATTCTGTAGCACCACTAGTTCTTTCTTGGCGCGTGGGGGTGTGTCATCAAAATGGAATATTTCACGGTATTTCGCGTTGTTCCCGGTTGTGCCGCCAGGAGTCGCATTATCGCGACTGTATCGAGCAGTTCTGGCGATCATGCGACTCCTAGCGGCACAACCGAGAATGACGCGAAATACCGTGAGATATTCCATTTTGATGACACACCCCCACGCGCCAAGAAAGAATAACCGAATTATAAAGGCCTGCAACCATAAGGTTTTAAGTGCGACCGGTGAGGCTTTGGAACTTGGACATCCCTGCTTTACTAACTTCAGCATGCATGCATCCACCTGCGGCCCTCAGCGCCACTTAAATCACCTTCACAAACTTCGGCTCTTCTAATGATCTTATGGCGTTTCTATTGCCTGCTCTGCTACACATCGCCTCCCGGTTATTTGCTATCGATCTGTAGCCTCCGTTCTCACAGTGACCTGTTACTTCCCAAAGGCTAGAGCCTGCGTCCTTTCCGAGAGTTTATTGATGCGAGTAAAAGTAAATAATGAGTGGATTTCATTTCATTCGGCTTTGTAAAGTCTCAGTTACATTTTCTGACATTTTGTGTTGTTTGTCCAGAATATCGAACAAACGCAAGGAACACTAGAATATTAATTGATGTACAGTGTCCATGAAGTCCTCCCAAGATTTTCACACACACACACAAAATTACGGGCACATTGTCGCAACTACAACAGAAGTTCGCTTTACAGGAGAAAGAAAAAACTCATAATATTTGTTTTATTATTCCTTAGTTGCAAATAGATGACTAGAGTGCACTACAATCGCTGTTTGGCGAAATGGCTTCTCCCCAGGAAAACGCGAAGCGTGTTCTGTGGTTTCATGAGACACAGTCAGCTATTACTGTTCAGTGAAATTTCAGGAGGGAATACGGGCGAACAGCACCGGTTTAAAGAATATTGTTGTATGGTATTCAAAGTTTAAAGAGACTGACCGAGTGTTTGACCGTCTGCGAACTGGGTGACCATTGTAAATGAAGCGAGAGTTGAAGCAGCGTAACATTTCTTCCAAGAACTTCCAAACCGACTCGTCGTGCATCTCGTGAACTAGGAATTCCCCGATTCACGATGCAAGAGATTTGATGCAAGCGACTTCGGCTGCATGGTAATAAATTTCAGATATTACATGCTTTACTGACAGATGACGGATTTTGCAAGTGACATTTTGGAATGGATCGATGACGAAAATGTGCATCTCAAACGAGTGTCTTTTCCAGACGAGGCCACTTTCCACATTTCAGGGAAAGTGAATATACACAATGAGGATCAAAAGAGCCATATTTTATTATTAGGGAACACGATAAAGATTCGCCTATAAATTGAATATTAACACTTTTAATTGAATGACTGGTGGGGTTTGATGCACAATAGAGGCATAGGTCCTGTTTCTTTTGTCAAGATATCAGTAACAGGAAATATCAGCCTAGATATGTTGCAACATTTTGTGACACCTCAACTGAATGACTTGCATCCTGAAGTAATTTTTCAGCAGAATGGTGCATCGCCTTTTTTGGGAATTACTCTTCGACATTTCCTAAATGAAACATTTTCTGCCGGGTGGACGGGACGTGGTGGTCCCACTCCCTGGCAAAAATTGCCGGATATAACCTCTTTAGACTTCTTTCTTTGAGGATTTGTTGAAGATAAAGCGTATGCAACAAAAGTAGCTGTTCTCGACACACTGAGAAAAAGGATAACTGACACTATTGCTAGTATTACACGAGGAATGTTCGACAATCTGGTGTCAAAATTGAATATTATCTTCGACAAGCGACAAAAGGCTCACATGTTGA
Source organism: Acheta domesticus (assembly GCA_031308135.1). Lineage (NCBI taxonomy): Eukaryota > Metazoa > Arthropoda > Insecta > Orthoptera > Gryllidae > Acheta > Acheta domesticus. Next base: position 26,272,034 of record JAHLJT010003656.1, on the reverse strand, counting down.
AATTTATTGACAATGAAAAAAAAAAAGTTTTTCTTTCGGTTGTAAAGTGAATGTACTGATGAAGCTGCAACAATGTGTCCATAATACATTTTTGAAATCTAGGAAAGACTTACTACTAGGAAGATTAGGACACATGTATATCTCGTAACACAAAAGTTCAACTTTGACCACGAGCGTCATATACTTAAAGTGATCGTTTGTCACGAGTAATTGACGAAAATTATCAAAGTCATTTACCAATGTGAATGAGACTCTTAGTAATGTCATGTTATCTTTAAAAATTTAGGAACTACAAAAAGGGTTATGTAGTTGTAGATAATTATAGTAAAGGATAGGAAGCTTAATAGGACTGACTAGACTTAACTAGTAATCTAACGTGTTTGAATGTGTTACTTTGCAAGAAGTATGGTACTTGTGTGATTTACAAACAAACAAATCGTGAATATGATTGGGATTTAAATGCCATACATAACAAAACAGCCAAAACATAAGTAAAGTAAAAAACATAAGTAATAAAAGATAAAACATTTTGAAATTTACCTTAGGAAACATAGGAATAAGTTTATAACAATTACCTTATTAAAAGAGGTATTGGGTTATTTGCAGGCGAAATAAATACATTGAAATAAATGAGGTCAAAAAAAGAAAATCTAGTCGAGCGGTCGGTCAAACCAGACGTGTGCGGTGATTCAGGCTGTCTGTGCTTCGCCTTCCGCCTCCCACCGCCTTCGCCGCCCCTGCCGCCCTTGACACTCATGCGTCTCGCACCCCACACCCGCCGATCCGTGGCTTTTTTCCGCCCCGCCCCGCCCCACCCTCCTCCACCCCGACCCAACAACCTTGTCACCCTCACCACTCTCATCGTCTTCTCCCCCCCGCCGCCCTCGCCGCCCTCGCCGCCCTCGCCGCCCTCGCCGCCCTCGCCGCCCTCGCCGCCCTCGCCGCCCTCGCCGCCCTCGCCGCCCTCGCCGCCCTCGCCGCCCTCGCCGCCCTCGCCGCCCTCGCCGCCCTCGCCGCCCTCGCCGCCCTCGCCGCCCTCGCCGCCCTCGCCGCCCTCGCCGCCCTCGCCGCCCTCGCCGCCCTCGCCGCCCTCGCCGCCCTCGCCGCCCTCGCCGCCCTCGCCGCCCTCGCCGCCCTCGCCGCCCTCGCCGCCCTCGCCGCCCTCGCCGCCCTCGCCGCCCTCGCCGCCCTCGCCGCCCTCGCCGCCCTCGCCGCCCTCGCCGCCCTCGCCGCCCTCGCCGCCCTCGCCGCCCTCGCCGCCCTCGCCGCCCTCGCCGCCCTCGCCGCCCTCCCCCTTCCTCGCCGCCCTCGCCGCCCTCGCCGCCCTCGCCGCCCTCGCCGCCCTCGCCGCCCTCGCCACCCTCCCCCTTCCTCGCTGGCCTTGCCGCCTTCTTCGCCCCCGCCACGCGTCGCCAGCCTTGCCACTCTCGCCTTCCGCGACGCCCGCACCAACTCCGCCGCCCACATCGTCTCCGGCGCCGCCGCCGCCGCCGCCGCCGCCGTGCTTTTGCGCCGGCAGCCTCCGGTCGACGCTCAACTCCGCGGCGCGGCGGCGGCGGCGGCGGCGGCGGCGGTGGCGTCAGGCCTCAAGCCAATTACGCGTCGACTCGGGGGGCCCGGCTGGCGCTGATTGGCTTGCGGGGCGGCAACAGGCGCGCCCGCTACCGAATGTGCTCGTCGCTCTCCCCGCGCCGTAATTGAAAAAAACGTGCGGGTAATCCGAGCTTAAACGGTATAACTAAGGGCTTGCCGGTTAATTATGCGGCGGTTTTTGCGAGTAAGGGCCTGACATACCGTCTGCTCAAACGTCAGGCGCGTAATGAATTAAGCTTTGCGGGAGCGAGCGAGCGGGCTTCCAGGCGGGAGGCGGAGTTGCGAGGACCGCGCGGCCCTAACTTGCCTCAAACAATTTCCTGTGATTATTACCTCATTGCAGGTGCTCCTGACAGGTCCCAATCGCTGCAGCTCCCTCCGCTGGGTCGCGCCCGACCTCAGCGCCCGCCCCTCCGCCCTCGCTCGCTCGCTCGCGTTCGCCCACGCTCCCCCTTCTCTCCATCGCCCGCGCGTGTGGCGCCCTCTTCTTGCCCTTCGTCGCGCGCTCTCGGGTGCGTTCACAAACGACCCCGCCCGCCCTCCCACGCGCCGCCGCTCGCCCCTCGCGCACGAGACACTTCCAGCGGCGACAAGTTCCGCAGTTGGCAGCGCGATATATACTCTCTGGTTGGCAGCGCGAGGGCCGCCCGGTTCGCCGACGCCAAGGCGCGACCGAAAGCAAGCGTTCAAGAGCGCCAGAGCGTGCAGTTTAGAGTCTGCAGATGATCTTCGGTACACCGGGAGATCATTGGTTCTAGTCGTGACGGTGCAGGATGTTCGTAACCAATGCAGCGGTTAGGTTAGAGTCTGCAGATGATCTTCGGTACACCGGGAGATCATTGATTCTAGTCGTGACGGTGCAGGATGTTCGTAACCAATGCAGCGGTTACAGGGAAATTAACTGTCCGGATGAGAATTTTAGAGAGTGGCTGGTCTCATCGCTCGTTTGCGTGATTTTATACCGTCTATTCCATGCGAATGCTGGAGGAGTACCATCAGAAACGAATCACGGCCTTTTTTCTCTCTTCTGATTCATCTTCCATTCTTGTGGCCAGACAATGGGAAGATTGCCCTTTCTCAATGAACCGAAATGACACCGGCAGACGGCTATAAAACGTGACGGTGATGTGAGTGTGCGGTTTCGAGACTAGGACTACTAGCAGAAAAACAAACTATCAGGCAAGAGTTGAAGTGTCAAGTTTCAGCGATCACTGTGGAATTATCAGGATGAATCTGATCCCTTAATAAGGAAATAAGATAAACATAAAATTTAAGTCTTTATAGTCTTCTTCGTCTGTTTTACGAATTTTGCAGCAATTATCTCCCCACATAGTATACGTCTCACATAAAGGAGTAATATACAGAAATCATCCAATCAAGACATACTGACAGTAACTGGAAACAAAGCCGCAGGAGGTGGAAGAAGAACAAGAAGAAGAAAACACTAGCAAAAAGGTATCTCAATTTAGATATCAGTAATAATATCGCTTATGACCTACATTGCAAACTTAATAAAAATACAATACAAACACAATAAAAAATTAACTTTATTTCATACTTTTGGAAAACAGTCATTTTACATTAGGTATCGGATATCCCAATAGTATTGGTATTAGTATTAGTATATGAAAAACTTTCACTGCAGTGCATTGGTAACGAAAAATTGAAAAAAAACAACAACAACAGATCTTCAATTAAGGTCGTGGTGAATTTTACGAAAATGTGAGTTTTTAAGTTATTTGGCGACAGAAATAGGCGATCGTTCCCAATTTACTCCGCTTTCTCAACGTATAATGAATAGTGGTGCTAAGCAGTTGGATGCTACGAAAATTATAATTTGTATGTTATTTCATATTTCTTTGTTCGCTTCTTCTTCGAGCTTTTGTTATAAGTTTTAAAATTAATCTTTTAGAAATTATTTCAAACCTATTTAAACTGCGTCCTTTAACTGAATTAAATGTAAAAAGGAATAGATGATTTCGCTTTGCTTATTAAGGTCTGGGAATGAAGAGTAATGCATGTAAAAACCAACTAATTTTGATGTATATAAAAATATTATATTTAATTATTTTATTTTTCTATCTATTTCATTTTTTTGCTAGCGGTATCAACAATAATGATTGGCAAAATGGGTATCCCATACGAATTAGCGGTGATTGTTGCTTGTAACCCATTGTTGAAACGCCGCAGCCTAGTTTCCGAAATATTCGCGAAAAAAGAAAAAGTTTCGATTTTCGAAATTAACCACAATGTTCTGCGTCCTAGCACGGAATTTCACGGCGAATTCACTGGTGAAGTCCGTTTTCCGATCTGACTTTTAATTTTCGAGAAATTCGCGAAAAACGTGATAGTAGGTTGGGCGACAGAATTTTGTACCTTTTTTTCGATCCGATCGAGTTTGCGAGATATTCGCGAAAAACGGAAACATTTTTCGATTTTCGAATTTAACCCCAATGTTCTGCGTCCTAGAACGGAATTTCATGGTGAATTCACTGGTGAAATCCGTTTTTCGATCCGACTCTTAATTTTCGAGAAATTCGCGATAAACGTGATCGTAGGTTGGGCGACGGAATTTTGCCCCTTTTTTTCGATCCGACTCCGCACTAATAACAACAGGTGGTCATAATGACTGCTGCCTTTTCTTTCGCATTAATATAAACTAATAATTTTATTTACGGGTAAAATAGGTATTATGAATCGTTGGTATTTGCGTAATATTAGGTGATTTGCGTAAATTCCCGTTCTTTTCGCGCAATTTGGTTTGAAAATATGGATATTCAAAGTAGTTGGAAGGCAGCCTTGGCTTTACTTTCACGTATATGTACTACCGCATACGAAGTAATATACGTAGTATAGAAGAAGTAATGGTGAGGAAAATTGATTTCGAGATTTCAACGGAAATACATGTTTTGAGGTCCCCTGATACCGAAAAAGTGTTGCTTCTTTCCGAACATCTGTCCGTCCGTCTGGTGTATGTGAAAAACACTAGCGCGTAAACCACGCTTAGGTTTTTGCCCAAAATCGAAGCTATGCGACTTTCGTTAACATTCGTTAATTTTTGGGGGTACTTTACCTAAAGCCCCTTTGACACTTTCCCAATTTTCTCAAAAATGGCTCCTAATTTTTTCTTTAAATTTCTCGTAAGAATGAGTAGAATGCATTTATTAAGATGGCATAGGTGTGTTTTTCACTGCTACTTCTGAATTTTCGAAAATCGTAAAAGTATGATTTTTTCGGTAACTTCCTACAACTACAATATCGAAGAAAGGGATTTTTCCTTCAAATAGAATTTTTTGTCCATAATTAGTTCTTTCATTAAGATCCTGCTCATTTTTTGCTCAAAAACCTTTAGTAATTTTCGTGCAATATTGTGTGTAATGTATCCAAGTTTGAAAAATGACAATAACTCGATTTTCTCGAAAACGGCTCCAAACGTTTCCTTTAAACATTTGGTAGGGACGTCACATTCTAGGGGTTGTCACGTTCTTAAAGTTTACATTAGAGGGTATTTGTTCACATTATTACATTTAAGGGTACACGTGCTTTTAATAATGTTTTATAAAATTTCTCGGAAACTAAAACGTTTTTCTGGGAAAACAAGCTAAAAATCCGCATTTTCAGAAACACTCAAAAACCATTTTCTCAAAAATTGCTCCAAATTTTGTCTTCAAACTTTTCATGCGGTCGGTGCTAATTGTATTGTTTAAGATGGCATAAATTTCATTTTGGTGTATCATTTTTTTCCAAAAAATACACAAATGCAATTTTGTTAAAGATCTCTCACGCCGCTAATAAGCACATTTCCAGCAATTTGTATACAATGTTGCATTTGTGAGTAGAAGTTCTTCAAGCGACTACGAATAACGTTTTACGAAAACTCAATAGTTTTATGTGAAAATTAGCTTCAAATTTCGCATTTGCAATAACGCTTAACGTCATTTTTGTAAATATTGCTTCAAATTTTTCAACAAAAATGTTCACAATAAAGTGTTATTTAATATTCCTAATGTAATTTTTCGATTCTGCCATTATGAAACCGATGAATTGAGCCAATGTGAAAAAATGTTTGTGCGGCGATAGATGGTAGCTGGCAAGAGGACGGGACACGGCGGAAAAACTTTGCCTCGGCCAAAGATATTAGGAAGTTAACTAGTACGAGAACGTCTGTCCCATTCTGTACTACACTAGTTTTGAATTGGAAAGGAATTAGGACAGTGGTAGGGTGTAGGACACTTCACAGGCGTTGCACTAGCTCTAGTGAAGCAGCCAAGCTCATTTTGTCGGAATAAATATCCATACTTAACAAATGGTTAAATTGGGATCGTATTTGGACTTATCATCGATGTCCCTTGTCTGGCACGGTTTGGAGGCGTCATGGGGATCTTTTAGAGTAAAATAAATACCAGTTAACATGAGTATTAATTTTCACTGATTGTGCTAAAACATCATGCACTTTCTCCCATATATTTTCACGCAAAATTACGCGAAAAGTACTCAAGTTTTCGAAAAATTGCACATGACCTTATTTCAAAATCTATCTTTAAGGAACAGATTATATTAAGGGAAAAATCTCTATCTTTAGTGATAAGAAATATTATAAAACATATCTAAAACAAAATTATAAAAAATAAACATATGTGACAAACATATCCAACCTATTATGGCTTATGTGTACACTAACAGTTTAAATGCTTCGAGAACCAACTTGAACAAAATTCATATCGCTCAAAAATAAATATCTCACATCATTACACAGGCCCTGTAGTTCGTTTCAAATTAACAGTAGCACGAAGAATTAAATATTCCATTCATAATTCCATCCATTAACAAGATCTCCAGCAAATTCTACTCATACATCAACCGAAACGATCACCTATCCTATTTTAACCTTGCTCAAATCTCAGATTCCTGTACAATTAAAAACAGGTCCCCAATTGTAGATTTTTTGGCCATTAATTCCGAGCTAGAGAATAAGTAAGGCGCTTAATGAGCTCCCTTACCCTTCAGTAATTAGTTTTAGAATTAAGTAAGTTATAAGTTTAATTTCAGACGCTACAAACGACATACGTAAAAGTACTCTAGTACTAATCCATATCACTTTTAATTCCAATAAGAAGTTAATGAAACAAGGGATCTGAAATTGATGGACTTTGCTATTATTTGAACATCTCCTTTGCCAGCCATCTGCGTTTGCATGAATAGCTTTCATAATACTGACGACGAGCATGACGATGGAGACTAAAAGAAAGATGAAACGATTTATTTTGTTTTTCTGATCCTATGATTATTACAAGGTCCTGTCAACGAAAAAGTGGATAAATCCAATTTCTAAATTTAGAAGAAAAATTCTCTAACACGTAGTGTAGCCAGAATCCATGTTATGTGGGTCCTTTATAACGAAAAATCGATTGATGGCAAAACGTCTGTCTGTGAACAACGCTAGCGACTAATTGGTTCAGCGGATTTTCTCCAAAATTGATATTCCCTCTATCGATCTGGTTGATGTCGTGGCTTAATATGAATCCCCTGGAACATTTTCAAAATATCAAAAAATGGCTATAACACTATAACCACTTTCAAATCTGCAGGGCCAACATAATGTTGGTTGAAAATCCTGATTTTTCGAAAATTGCAGATGTTCAAATTTTTTCGGAAGTCCTCCTACAACTAAAATATTAAAGATAGAGAGATTTTTTACCTCAATGAAATCCATATCTTCAAAATTGTAGTTGTAGGAAAACGTCGAAAAGATTTTGAAATTTTCAAAAAATCAGAGTTTTTAACGAAAATGAAACTTTACGTCCTATCCAATTAACTACACTATCCAACAACAAAATGTCATAAAAAACCATGGAGACACTTTTTTAAATTGAAAATGTCCAAGGGGCTTCATGTAAAGTATGACCCAAAAATAAATTTCGGTTCCAAATTCAAGGGGCCGCGACATCAGCCAGATGGGCAGGGGAAATATCAATTTTGGAGAAAATCGTCTGCACGGTTTACACGCTAGCGATGTTCACAGACGACGGATAGATAGGCGTTTTTGCCGACATTCGATTTTTCGATATCAAACTCCCACAAAACATGGATTCTGGCTACACTACGTGCAAGATGATTTTTTTCTAAATTTAGCAACTGGATTTATCCACTTTTTCGTTACCATGGCCCTGTAATAAGAGTTTTTCTGCCGAAAATTCTGCGCTTTTTCCCACAGCATTACATAATTTTCTCCTCCGTAAGAAGTAGCGAGAAAGTAAAAACTGTTTCATAGTGATTTGGAAATGAGCACTTTAATTGTTCGTCATTAGTGGCACTATCTTCATTCTTTTGCATTACTTCCTCTGAGCCGGTTCAATCAGAGCGCTCGTTCCGGGTGCATGGGGGAGGGGTGGGGGAGGGGGTGGGGGTGGGATGCAAGGCCCCCGCCGCACGGACGATGCACCGCGACCGCAGCGCTGTCCAGCGTTGGCCACGCGCCACGGGCGGCCCCTGGCGCTCGCGCCCGCAAATTGCAACCCGGGCAAAAATAATTGCAGCCCCCCGCCCCGCCCCCAACCACGCCCGTCTCGCCGCTAGACTGCGCTGCGGGGCCCTCAGCCCTCGTAACACACGAGAATCGTGCGTTTCCCATTTTTTTAAATTTATGTTTCGGGACCTTTCAACTAAGCTAAGGTCACTGAGGCCCATGAGGGATCCAAAGGTAAATTATGATGGAGAGCCAGTGGAATGAGAAGGAGGGGAACCCCGAGAAATCTAGCCAAGAATACGCAATGACCACGTGTTACACAAAAGGAAAACGTAGGCGTGTTAGGAATAAGTTGATTAATGATTGATTAGCGTTTCAAAATGACTTCGTGACGCACTGACTTCATACGTGTTTAATTTTTGTAGATACTTTTTACACGTTATTTTTATTGTGTTCGTAAGTTTTCAAACATTTCGAAAGCAATTTGTCATCTTGAAATGAAGGGTGGTAAATATCTCAAAACTTGATTTGCTTGTTTATTATCATCTCTCCATCTCTCCGACCCACTGTGCCATGTGTTGGCGATACGAGAGCAAGAGAGAGAGTCAGAGAGTGACGGAGGGAGAGACAGGGAGATGGAGAGTGAGGGAGATAAAGAGCAGAACACTGTCTGCCGTTTTCCGTTAGTTAAGAATATAATAAAAGTTGCTGTTTCCTAACGCAGCAAGTAAATAAATATAACTAAATGTATAACTATAAAAATAACTGTCACTCTCAAAGAGCCAGTGCAAGTTTGACTGGCAAACTATAAAAACCTCAATGTTGGTCTGTAAGTTTAGAAAGAAAGTGCAAATGCCTGTGAATTTTGTAAATGAGTAATGTAAGTAATGTAAGTTTACTTTGCATGTAAGGGTTAGTAAGTAAGTTTAATGGGTGGGGGGTCTCTTACTTGAAGCCTTGATGACGCATGACGTCAACTCTGTTGTTAGGAGTGGCGATTAAGAAATTTCAGGCGGTTCGCACAGTATGAGAATAAGCTTAAGAATACAATCAACATTTATACTTATCTGTAAGAAACGAAACGTTTCATTGTGTTTGCACTTTTCCTGAGTTCCAGGCTCCTTATCAAAACTATCCACACCGTCCTATTCTGGATGGACGTTGCAGTTTTTCTTTCAATTTTATTGTGCATTTGAAATTAATAATACAGATTGTCCCTTTCAGTGATAATCCTTTGGTCATCAATAGAGTCGTATTTGCAAATTTTTACCTTCTCCCCTTGGTTTCCTACGCTTACCATTTTTGACTCTGTATTCGCTGTGACAAGAAGAAGATATATCTTCCGAATTCCCTGTGAGAAATACAAATAAGATGTTCTTGTGTCCTTTTCCTTGGCAAAAGAATGGAGTTTCTTCTTATGGTTGGAATTAAAAGATTTTAACTTGGCCAACCCATTTGTGTGTGCTCTATTTAATGTTAGAACCGTAGCATAAACTCGATGGATTTTCTACTCTCACGCATCTCTGTTTGGATCGAAATGCGCCATGAGCTTGAAGGCCTTTTAGGTTAACCATCCACCACCCAGTGGGGCATAAAGTGTAACTAGCAGAATATGAAAATAGAGCAACCCTAATTCTACGGACCAGCACCTCTGGATACGGGCAATTTCGGACATTCAATATACTGTTTTGTGTACAAAGGATACGTGATATTATTCAGAAATGCTCATTTTCTCCTATTTTGTATGTTCCCTTTAATCATCATGCTAATTATTGCCACACTATAACCACTTTCAAATCTGCAGTCTCTACTATTTGAATGCAAGCGAGCTGTCTAATGTAAATATTACTTAATGTTTAGGCCTACAAATAAAGATATGATGGACAAGAATTCTGCACTCGAAGCGGTGGCATCCTTCTCTAAGCAGAGGCAATAAGCTCTTGTGAATGGACAGTACTAATTCTATTTTGCAATAATCTATTATAATGAAGGCGTTAAACCAAAATCACCATCTAAACCGTTAAATTGTTTCAATAGCCAGACCAAGCAGTTTTCCATGAATATTTCTTGACAGATCATCCAGCCATATAGTTTGGCACAATGTGTAATGCTGGGTTAATGTTTAAAGACATTATTCATGTAAACAACAAATGCCTGAATTTTCAAGCGTTTTTCAACTTTGCTGACTCTAAGAGATATGATTTTTTGTTTCATCAGATGCTTCAGATAGGAAAAGGACTAATCTTTAAACTCTTAAAATCTATGCCCAAGAATTTCTGTGGAAACTAAACGTCTAATTATATTTAATGAATTGACGTTCACGATGGTAAAAGAGTGATATTTATTAAAACTAGTTTCCATTTCCGTAATTATAATTAACCCCATTTAGTTTTATTACGATCGTCATTGTGACTCACAAATAGACAATTAAGAATCTAGAATTTATTCTAAAATCCTAATATGCAGAGAGAAGCGTCACCCCCAAAGCAGCAGTTGCCTCACGTAAGTAAAAGAGAATTAGGAGAATTGGATCGCGGAGTAAATCGGTTAAACATAGTATGTTTAATGCAAATATAGGAAAACAGTTTGGAATCGTTTAAACACACAAACATACAAATCAAAACATTTTTATAAAAAACGAAGCCGAATCCTAAATGTAGTATTAAATGATCCAGGAAAGTTATTGGAAACTGTTTCTTGTCTTTATGGCAGTGAATGGAATAAAAGTATATCTTTCTTGCTGAGACACCTAGACGTAAGATTGGTTAGTTATTCGGGGCGCGTCTACTGCAAATATCAGTGATTTTCCCCTGCTAGATGGCGATATCCGACTACGACCTACTCATCAGCTTGCTTTTTCCCCATCCAGGTATCTTCCACCAGCGAAGCACCGTCTCAGCCGGGACCAGTTCTAGGCTCCTGAATGATCTCCCGACATGTGTGTTAGTTTAGTACACAGTGTGTGTGTGTGTGTGTGTGTGTGTGTGTGTGTGTGTGTGTGTGTGTGTGTAAGGAGTGAGGATAGGTCAAGGAAGAGCAAGGAAAGGTCGTGCGCGGTCCGTGGCTCGTTTGTTAGGGTACTGCTACGGCATTCGCTTAACGTTTTCGTTGTTACCAATCAGAGCAGCCGGCCGCTAGAATTTTTTTCCAGACAGCGGCTGAATTCGAACTAGCAATGTAGAGAGTGTCGAAAATCTTGCTACCTTTGGGACTCGAACCCTAGGACCTCCCGGTCAAAGAGGTATTGCAGCGAGATCGATGGATGCCCTGAGCCACCCAAGTCGGTAGGCGAAAGAGATGCAGACGAGCGGGGAAAGAATATTATGGCTTGCAAGTATCTGCGCTGCTGACAAGGCAGGAAGATTCCTATGTATGAGCGAACAGAAAAGAAAGATTAACGATTATCTTATATATTATTTCTCAAAGGGTTGTCTGGTCTTTTCAATAAATTGGGCGACATACGAAACCGATCTGTATAAAGAAGCAATGGATTGAAAAATCGTGTTTCTTTTCACCTGCACATGTGACATTCGTATTGAAAAAGGGCGTTAAAAATACCTAAATATTAAAAAAGTAGTAATTCGGGATCTGTAATATCTGATTGCCGCGCGATCTATCGGAAGAAAATTACACTCGGACGGTGGCGGGAAATGCAATCTCAAGCATTTTTGTTTGTTTCAATTTAGTGTAGGTTGTGTAAGCACGTGAACGTGATTTTCTACATTGAATAGAAATCTCGAAATATGAGAGGTTAGTGATCTTAGTGAGGTTAGGTCGTTTATAATGCTGGAATACAAAAAAATAATTTAAGCAGAAAACAGTTTGGTTACTTGACTAACCGTGCGATTTAATCGCACGGGATCTCACTAGTATTAATATAATCGAGTAACCCCCATAATGCCTCCAGTTGTTATCATTTCTCCTCATCTCCTGTGTGCTGGCTGGCAGAGCAATCGGGTGAGAGGATTTTAAAAGGCGGCGGCCGTTCAGATTGCGAAAGAGCATAATGTTAAAGGAAGAATTTAATTTTGCTGTGCACCTGCGAAGGATCAGTTTAAGTTAAAGTTTTACACATCACTACCATACACAGCACCCAGAATTCTGGTACATTGAAAATGTGCAATCCTAAGTCAGATTTGAACAAGTGAGCGCGGATCAGAGTGCTAGTACGCGGAGTACTGGCGCCAGCAGCAGGAAGAGTGAGAAAAGGCAACGATCGCGGCATTATCCGCTTGCGGCAAATTGCCCTGCTATTCGGGGGCGGCTGCAGCATTAGAGGTGGCGGCGGAGGCGACGGAAGTGATGGGACATCAGCGGCCGTGGCGCAGGAAGAGGAGGAGGGACAGGGGAAGGAGAAGGCGGAAGAGAGGGAGGTGGAGGAGAGGGAAGCGGAGGAGAAGGAGTCTGAGGAGGATGAGGCGGACGGAGTGTGGAGGAGGAGGGGAAGAAGAGGGAGGCGGAGAAGAGGGAGACGGAGAAGAGGGAGGCAGAGGAGAGGGAGGCGGAGGCGAGGGAGGTGGTGGAGTTGGAGGCGGAGGAGAGGTAAGCGGAGGAGTGGGAGGTGGAGGAGAGGGAGGCAGAGGAGAGGGAGGCAGAGGAGAGGGAGGCGGAGGAGTGGAGGAGGAGGAGACGGAGTCGGAGGAGGAGGAGAAGAGGAGGAAGAGAGGAGGAGGAGGAGGAGAGGAAGAAGAGAGGAGGAGGAGAAGAGGAAGAGAGGAGGAGGAGGAGGAGGAGGAAGAGAGGAGGAGAAGTGGAGGAGGAGAGGAGGAGGCGGAGGGGGAGGAGGAGGAGGAGGAGGAGGAGAAGAAGGCGACGGAAGTGACGGGGGCGTCAGCGGCGTTGGCGGAGGAGGAGAAAGAGGCGGCGGTGCGGGGCACAAGGGAGTCGGCCGTTAAGAAGGTCGTCCGCGTGCAACTTCCACGCCGCGCCGTAACGAAGGCAAGCTGCGCGGCAATTGTCTTGCTTTGACTGCGCTGTATTCCTCTTTAGCCCTCCCCCCGTCGCCGGCGCCGCCGCCGCTGCCATCGACTCTCTTCATGTGCCAATGGCCAACCTTAATGCCTGCTCCAATACGACCAATTTGCTCTAAGTGTTTCCAATATATAGAGCGCGATGCATATAAAGGAGGCGGGCGAGGGAAGCGCAGTACTTTTTGGACGAAGCAAATTGTTCGTGAAACGGCGCGGGCGTGCAGCCGGAAGAACCGGCTGCGGGGCGGTGAGGGAGAGGGGAGGGGGACGGGGCGGAGGCCTTTGCAGCGTCGCGAGGGCGCCGACAATTACAGGCTTTGTGCCCTGGAAAGAGTCCCCGGCCCGTGGCTTCATTTCCGCGGCATTATGCCTCCCCGCCGCCGGCGCCCTCCTTCCACCCCGGGGGCCACCTAGGGCGGCGGCGCGGCGGCGCGGTCGCTGGGCCCGGCGCGGAGGGGCGGGCGGCGGAGAGCGATGGGGGGCTGAAGAGGAGGGGGAGGGGGCGGCAGAGGTTGGGTCGTGGGAGTCAGCGGGATGGATGGCAATGGGGATCGTCCCTGGCGGCGGCGGGGGAGGCATAGTGACCGCCAGAGACGTCGAAGGTGGTAGGGGCGGGGGTGACGGTTGTAGGGGGAGGGGCCGGCGCCGGGACGGGGCAGTGTCGACATCGAGATCGGCGGCGGGGCGGCGAAAGTCTGGGTGACGCCGGTGCGGCACCAAGTGCTGGTGGTGGATGACAGGGGGCCGCAAACGGCTGCGACAGAAGGAGTGGCAGCGTCAGGGCATCGGACGGAGACGAGGACGTAGGGATGACGGGTGTCAGGAGGACGGATTACGACAGAGTGAGGCCGCGGGGTCGTGGACGGGGTGGTACCGCTGCGTCTGGGGCGAAGGGTAGAGCTGTGGCAGGTGGCGCGGGTGGCGGCGGTGCCCGGTCGCTCGCCAGGCCCGCAGCGCATTCTTTTGTTCGACTGAGCGTAGCTTTGTCTTCAAAGACCTTACCAGCTTAGGAGGCTCATTGCATCAACTGATGACTGCAGTGCCTCTGACCTGGGGGTCCAAGGCTTCGAGTCCCGACGTTGCCAGGATTTGCGGTGTCGGAGTTTCGAGTCCCAATGGTGGCAGGACGCTAGCTAGTTCGAATTCAGCCGCTGTCTGGAGGAGAATTCTAGCGGACGGCTGCTCTGATCGGTAGTTTTCCTTGGTTTCTCCGATCAACACCTGGAGAATACCGGAGCAATACCTTAACAAACGAGCCACGAACCGCGCGCAATCTTATCTTCCTCTTCCTTGTCCTACCTTCACCTCTTACTTACACACACTTCCATGCACTACGCTACCAACCAAGTCGCCACACCAGTCGGGAGCTTTAAGCTTGTCCCGGCCAAGGTAGTGCCCCATCCCGGGATATATCTCGTTGGGGAAAACTCCGCAAGCCGACGAGTAGTTCGGACCGGATCTCGCAAACAAGCGAGGGAAAATCCCCTCCGATTCCCAACGAAAACGCTATACACTACACGTACGGGACTAATGACCTTAGCAGGTGACACATCCTATATCTCTAATCAATCAATCAACTCAACGACCTCTCGCGCGGACGCAAAGACGGACGCGCTCCTGAAGGCTCGACACGGTTTGCTTTCTTCTTCGCCAATCGCCTTCAATCCTGTTGGAAGTCGTTTGACGTTCGTATACGATGAAGTGGAGATTTTTCATTTTTCAAGTTCAATTTACTCATTTGCCAATACTTGAGAACAAATTTATCAGCGTCTTATGGGACTTACTATCCTATACTATGCTGATGCTATAGTTTGCTATGATACTATGATATCCTACTCCACATTTTCAAAACAGTGGTTATTATTTAACACAGAATTCCACTATAATAAAAATCAACATGTTTTTAGCCATGACCGGTATTTCTAAAATATTTTAAAGCTTGCTGAACATAAATGAAATAAGATACTTCGAAGAATTGGTGTAAAAACCAAATTGGAGCCGACGGGGAACAAAGTTTAAAGTGAAATTTTTAATGTGAAATGTAAAGATGCTGCAGGGCAAAACAATGAAGATCAGGGAACTCTTTTAAAATGTCTTAAGAGAGATTCAAGAATAAGAAAATTGGAAGATAATAAAACTGAAACGTAGTGATCTTGCTAAACATGAGTAAATATATATGACTTCAGCTACTCTCTCTCTCTCTCTCTCTCTCTCTCTCTCTCTATATATATATATATATATATATATATATATATATAAAAAGTCTCCAGCTAGGAGTGATGTCCGGATGCTAATCAAATGTAAATGTTCCAAGATGGATGAGAAGGTCAAAAACATGAATAAATTTTGTAACGCTGGTTAGATGAAACAAAGAGTGCAAGAAATGAAATGAAATATAATAAATCTGAAACAAAATATATAGAGAGGAGGGTCCGATCTAAAAAGATTATTTTTTGACGAAACTTTAAAAGGAGACCCAGGAAAAACAACTTAGGAAAGCGCTTAACATTCATAAACTCTATAGAGAAAGCACTCAACATCTCTTCGTGTTTTTTATTTCTTTCCTTTTCTCTTTTTTACTTTTGTAATTGAGCTTACTTTTGTATTGGATTTGTATTTGCTAATGTTGGCAGACTAAATGTCTTCACTATGATTTTGTTTATTGAACACATAGGAGAATTTATGAAGAAAAAACCTGCCAAACCACACCTTCATTAAGGAGGAATTCTAGGCTGTCAACGCATCTGTAGCCCGTTTTATACGGTCAATTTTTAAAATCATTTTTCTTCGGCACCGAAAAGTAACGGACTAGACGGAATGTAATTTGTACAGAAAAATGACGCAAGACTCATTTTTCGGTACCGATGTCATCCAGTTTGACTACCAATCTCCTGGCGTTACTTTCATGAGTGTGTGCGTGTATGTAAGTGTAAGTAAGTGTGGGCGTGTGTGTATGCAAGGTGTGAGGATAGGACAAGGAAGAGGAAGGAAAGATCGTGTGCGGTCCGTGTTCCTTTTGTTAGGGTACTGCTCCGGCATTCGCGTGGTGTTGATCGGAGAAATCACGGAAAACTACCGATCAGATCAGCCGGTCGCTAGAATTCTCCTCCAGACAGCAACTGAATTCAACCTAGCTGACAAGCTAGTGTCGAAAATTCTGCCGCCGAATCGAACATAGAACCGGTCAGAGGCACTGCAGTGACATCAGTTGATCCACTCAGCCACATCTCGCGATACGAAGACTCTGTGGCCTTACGTTTCGACTAGTTTTAATTCAGCGGATTTTCGACACTAGCTAGAGAGCTAGGTCGAATTCAACCTCTATATGGAGGAAATTCTAGAGGCTGGATGCTCTTATATGTAGTTTTCTGTGGTCTCTCCGAGTAATATCAGGCAAAAGCCGGAGCAATATCCTATCAAAAGGGATATGGGTCGTCTGCAATCTTTCTTTTCTCTTCCTGGTCCTATTATATATTCTTACTCTCTCTCTCACACACACACGAGTATACATACTGCACTATCATACATACTGGAAGACCAGTCACGAGTAAAGAACCTGTCGCGTCAGGAACGATGACATGCTTGGATGATACCTTACGTGGAAATTCCCCGTAAGCTTACGTGCGGTCGGCCCCGCTTTTTACCATTCAGAGGGGGAGGAACATCGCAAGCTCCCAGGACCACAATCACTATACCAATGTTGTCAAGGTCGATGCCATGAGCGGGAGTTCGTGGCACGAGTGCTCGACGAAATCGTTTCTCCATGCAGTTCATAACCCCGTAGCAAGAGGCAACGGCGGTTGTAAAACTGTTGTAAAACGGCGGGGTTACTAATAGTTTCCCCTCCAGACGCTAGTGGCGCAGAGAAGTTCGTGGCATGGCACGGTGCCGCGGGGCGTGCCACTGCCACCAGTAGGAGACCTTGACACCACTGCACTACCCTTACAGGATTAATTACTATAGCAGTTGATGTGCCCGGAAACGTCAATCAATTAAGGAATTTTTTCTCGCTTTATCCTTAGTGACATCAGACCACTGCCCTGGACCATAATGTCCGACACGTCTCTAAGCACACGACATACTAATTTGGCTTATTCTCGGTCAGACATGAGGGAATATTTACTAACACGGAAATGAGATCTTGAAATTCTCATTTGATTTACTATGTGTTTTGTAATGATACTGAAATAAAATTATCAAAATCGAAACAGCTCTTGAGGCCTCGTTTTTGGAGCAGGGCTTCCAGAAACACAATGGAATGAATGATACATCACACAAATACTAAACATTTTGTTTCTAAAATAGTTTGTCTTTGCTTGGATTGCAAAAATACATATCCTGCAATTATGAGATAACTGGAATGAAGATCCAACCCTCGTCTCCATTAGTAAATTCAATGAAGCACACATTAGTTTTTTCTATTATATTTTTTATGGTCGAAGTATCATAATATACGAACATGTGTATCGTCATAGCTACAATTTTAAGTTTGTTTTTTCTGCACAGTACGAACACTAGCGCATATCGCAAATGCTTTTCTGCCGTTTATTAAGCTCTCTCTTCAATTCTACTCCGTGCGAGGGAACTATTGCTCCGGTATGTCAGAGGGAACAAGCAACTGACAATTCCCTGTAGCGGCCCTTACTTAACAAATGTTTCTTCAACGACTTCACAAGAATTTATAACAAATTTGAACAAACTTAAAATTCAAGAGGACAATTGCAGAACGCAGTAGGATCTCCTCCTCATAACATCGTTCTCATAATCATTGAAAGAAATTAAAGAATGAAAACAGTAGACGCATCTAATTGTCATGTACTGATTTAGGTGACTCAGAGCATCAAGTAATGTCACTGTAGTGCCTCTGACCGGGAGATCCCGAGGTTCGAGTCCCGATGGTGGCAGGATTTTCGACTTAAGCGATATATCTAGGTTGTAGTCGAGGTTCTAATTAATCTCCAATTTTGTACTTTAACCATGTCAACGTTTTGCAATTTTTGAAAATAATATTGAGTTCACCGAAAATGGGTCTTGCAATTTTTTTTTCAATTTTTTAATTCAGACGAGGAGAAAATTCAAAGAAAAAAATTGGAGTCAGTTTTTGAGAAAGAAACTGTTTTTGTTAAATAATATTGAAGTAAGTATTATTGAAAGTTGAAACACATCCCAAAGCTTAACCTCTGACTTGGCTGTTTTTTTCAAATCAACCGGTTTATAAGTTGTATCTTACAGAACCGAAGAAAAGATAGGTAGGGATTGTGTTGGTTTCATGTTCAATGAGAGAAGTAAAACAGTTTATAGAATAGTTAATTGGATAATGAAAATATATTGTTAATTAAACAAAACAATGCTTTGTTTTTAATTCATAATCCAGTACCCAAGAGGTAAAGAATATTTTGTGCACTTTCCACTGTAAATTAATAATGAAAAATAAGAACAAGATGAAAATGAAAAAGAAGACAAAAAATATAGCCCTTTATTATACAAATGCAATGGTGTTAAAAAACATTTCATTGTAAAATCCCATCATTTACCAAAAACCAAAAAATTGTCACAAGAAACGACCCAGACTTTAATAAAAACAGATTTAATAAAAATAGATAAAATAAAAATAGCTTTAATAAAAAATAGATTTTTGTACCTTCCAGGTACAAAATTACGATTTCTAAAAAATGATATAGCAATTTCATGAAACAAACCTTTTCTAATTGCTGTGATAACGCAGTGCATGAACCCTCCCCCACCTCAAACTGTCCGTCGCGATCAGAAATTGCTTCGTTTTAGTCGGCGGGTTTTAATCCCGGCAACTCGTCCGGGCCGAATTAAAGGACTGGTTGCGACCCAGCTGTCAGGCTGACATGCATTACTCTCCCCATCATGACGAATCATTCCCGCCGCGGCAGCCGCGGCTCAAATTAGAAGACCGCGGGTAATGGCGCGGCGACATTTTGTTGTTATACCGGCCCGCTGCTCTCTTTTTTTAAAATGCAACTGTCACAGTCCACCTCGCCCGCAAATAACTGGCGAAATGGGACCGCCCGACAGCGATTATAAAACGCACGGATCCAATAACGACACATAAATAAAACACACGCGCTTTTTCAAACGCGATTATCGCTCTGTTTAAACATCGACACTAGCGCAACTGGCGGCCGGGAGCGACATGACAAGCTGCGGCTACCGCTGTGGTGCGGTGGTCTTTGGCATGGCTGTGTCAATCAAAATGTAATTTATGTATTTTTCAAAAGAAGTTATTTACTCGTTAATGATTTTTTTCTGGTTGACCTAAATTAGAGATGCCAATTGATAAATTAAAATTGCATTTCAAAGTAAATATTTTTTGGATTTAATTAACCTATAAATACATTTCTGTGCAGTGGAATTTCTGGAGAAAAATAAATTAAATTGTATGTAATTATGAGCGCCTTTGAACAATGCCTCTATTCTAGGGTATGCTTTTAAGTTGTTATCCAGAAGTTGAAAAAGAAGTCTTAATCCTAAAATTAGTTGTGGAGTTTTCTACATCAAGAAAATATGAAAAGGGCGAAAACGGGCTGTATAATGCCTTAAATAGCCAATATAACGTGACAATGTTTTTATATATCTACATTTTATTTTACTTAAAATCGTTTTATTAACTTCAAGAGCGTGTAGTGTTAAAAGAAACGCAGGTATTTAAATGCTAAAATATCAACTACCTTTTTCAGTAATTTTCTTTACCGACACAGGTAAGTACGCAAAATTGTAAGTGTGTAGTCTTTCCGATTTCGCAAATATTTCGAAAACAGGAAGTGAATTCAACAATGTGAAATAAACATTTCTAAAAGCCCATAGAATTTCCTATGTTTCGATTAATTTCAATTGAGAAATTAAGATCAGAGTAATTGAAGGTCAAAATTGTTACTGGAAGTTTGGTGGGAGAATGCAAGAACCTATCTGCTTGCAGCTGCCTGTTGCAACGGGGTTGCCAGATTGGCGGGTTTCTCCCCGGATTTGGTGGACTATTTTTCAGGTTAGTGAGCAGGCTGGAAGGGGGTAATTACTTTGGGGAAAGTTTAAAGAATTCCTATTTATAAAAAAAATTGTTTGTTCTTAGAAAGTACTTACAAACTATATTAACACGATCTTAAGTTCGCGATTCCATTCACAATAGTTGCTGAATCGCATCTTCAAAAGAAAGATTACATTTAATATTATTTCAACATGTAAATGTATTTTAAACTGCATCTTTTAATTGAGTTAAATGCAAATGAGTTTAATTTTAATGTGTAACACATTTTCATATATTGGACAAATAGTATAATTTATAAATGTTGTTAAGTTTACAATGAAACTTAAAAAATAAGTAAAATGAACTTCGGGGAATTATTTCATAATCCAGAGGGAAATGACATCTTATAGATGGAATACCAGCATTACAGTTTGGCAACTCTGCGTTGCAACGATGGAAAGGTTGGCAGCTTAGGGCGGGTAGAGGCGGGGCCAAGCGAGATGCAGTAGGACAGGGTGAAGACAATGGTGAGGAGCAGGGTGGGTGAGCGAATGTGACGCAGAGTAGTCCAAGATTCGTAATTCACAAATGGTATTAATTCCTTTTCCTGTCTAATAGAGGATTGTGATTAATAAATACACGCGCAACGTATGGTTCTTGAACTTTTTTAAGGTAAATTTAAACTGGAGTGTGATTCTCTCCCTGGGAGCTTTCGAGTTTATTCTCCACGGCTTCAGGAGAAACAAGCCAGAATGTTTAGTCTTTTTGAGGTTGAATGGGCATCTGAAATATGTAATGAAGAAATAAACATTTTAGCATAGGCAGCTGGTGTCCCAACGAACTGGGGGATTGCAGCTCCATCGATGACGAGAATGCATTTTTCCAAAGTTCAAACACTAATATAAAATAAAATGTATGCAATTCATGTAAATTATTTGAATAAGTTTTATAAAAGCCTACACTCAAACATTACTTACATAATTTTATGCGTAGTGTTCGTTCAGAGATGTTAACCTCCCGCGCACTTGATTCTGGCTTTGATTTCTAGTGAATATTTGAGTTTTTTGTATTACTTCTGCATTAAGACAATTGCCAGTATGGGATACAAAGAAAACGAAAACGAAGTAACAAAACTTATATCAGATGAAAATAAATTTGCCAAACATCATTCATTATGCATTCAATACCGAGAATAATTGCCTCAACGTATGTATACATATAAATATACTTACAGCTAGTTTCAAACAAAGATAAAAAATTGGTCTTTCCCGTGGAGTCATTTAAGGTCGGTAAGAACCTCCCCCTCCCACGCTGAGCGTGGCCACCGCTAAGCCGGTGGTTCTATCTTACGAACGTTGCAATGCGGAAACAACTGGGGGTACAATGTTGAAGTATAGGGACCCGTCAAAGAGTAAACGCAGTTAAAGCTTAAGAGCGTAACTACTGTGCATTGCTTGGGAGCACACGAAACGGCGGAGAGGGCGTTTGATAGGCGCTGTTTGATTTCAAAAACTATTTCACGTACATAGATATTGCTGCAATATCTCGAATATTGAATGACATTAAATAGAAAATGTGTAACCCTATCATTTTAAAAATTATTTCAATTATCTGGGGTTAAGCAATCTAAGCACGAAGTGCCCCTGTTTTAAAGACGGTATATATGTGGTTCATCGATGAAAGGGGTTCACAATTAAGTGAGAGAGACTTCGCCAAAAAATGAGTAAATTAGGCATTTTACTAAAATTCTGAAGTCAAGTAACGAGAAATAAATTGAGTAAATACGGAAATATGTCATTTATATAAAAGGAACAGTTAAATTTCTTGACAAATAGGTACAAACTTCATCTTCCGACGAAAAGTTGTCAATTTTAATTGTTAGAGGAGTTTTCGAAGATGCTAAAAGTATTCTTTTAAAAAAAATATTTTTACATTTATCAAATAATAAAATTGCCCTTGTAATTAATATGGGAAAGTAAATGGAGATATTTCAATTTTTGACACGTCAACATCTTCCCAATTTATGAAGGTTACAATTTACTATTTAATGAAAATTAATTTTAGTATTATTTGCAGAACAAACGAAGAAACTACGGAAAACGAGTATACTTAGAAAGGGCGAATAAGGAACTTAAGGTTTACCCAAGGGTGCATGCTCAATGTTTGGATGATAGCACAGTGTTGATGCGCATCTAACGCCAAAGATGCTAATCAGAGTGAAGATGTTGCGAAATTCGCCGCCGCGTGATCACAGTATTTTGTTTCTATTTTCTTACCTACCTAAGTGAGAAAATCGTATATTAGCTCATGAAATGATCCAAACATAACCACATTTAGTAGTAAGCCCACACGTTTTTAAAAAGAGACGCATATTTCCATGAAATTAGATACATCGCCATGGATAGGTAGTTTGCTACTGGAGGGAGAACATCCTGATACACAGTTTGCTAACATTTGATGGCTGACTGAATATGGTGGAACTATAAGTATTGCTATCCACGTGTATCGTTAGTCCAGTATCCATATAGAATATTCGTACATGCATTTACACGTCGGCTTGCGGGGATTTTCCCAAACAGGTATCCCCCATTACGGGGCCCCGTCCCCGCCGGGACACGTTCGAAGATCCCGTCTCGTCTCCCGACATATGTAGAAGTATAGTGCATGTGAGTGTGTAAGTAAGGGTTGAGAATAGGACAAGGAAGAGGAAGTAAAGTTTGCGGCGAGGTCCGTGGCCCGTTTGTTAGGGTACTGCTGGGGCAATCGGAGAAACCCCGGAAAACTACTGATCAGAGTAGCCGGCCGGTAGAATTCTCTTCCAGTCAGCGGCTGAATTCAACTTAGCTGACAAGAGAGGGGCCACACTAGTGGTGTGAGGGAGGGCGCGGAGGATTCGAGTGGGCAGTGGGGGAGCGGGGCAAGGCGGAACGGAGCAGAGCGAGGCCACCCTAGTGGTGTGAGGGAGGGTGCGGAGGATTCGAGTGGGCAGTGGGCGAGTGGGGCAAGGCGGAACGGAGCAGAGCGGGGCCACCGTAGTGGTGTGAGGGAGGGCGCGGAGGATTCGAGTGGGCAGTGGGGGAGCGGGGCAAGGCGGAACGGAGCAGAGCGGGGCCACCCTAGTAGTGTGAGGGAGGGTGCGGAGGATTCGAGTGGGCAGTGGGAGAGCGGGGCAAGGCGGAACGGAGCAGAGCGGGGCCACCCTAGTGGTGTGAGGGAGGGCGCGGAGGATTCGAGTGGGCAGTGGGAGAGCAGGTCAAGGCGGAACGGAGCAGAGCGGGGCCATCCTAGTAGTGTGAGGGAGGGTGCAGAGGATTCGAGTGGGCAGTGGGCGAGCGGTGTAAGGCGCAATGGAGCAGAGCGGGGCGTGGCGGGTCGAGATTAGATTAAAAATTAATACTGTGACTAAAAACCATTGATGATTTCAACATCGACGTTTTTAAACTGGATTAGTAACCTCTATCATTAAATTTGTATGAATTAAAATTTAATTTGAGCATGTTGGTGTTTATTAACTCGCTAAATAAGGGTACGAGGTTTGTTAACTAGCAAAACGAATATAAAGAAAGAGGAAATACAAGGGCACGCAGGCCGTCTCGGGTCGATGACGGTAGTAGAAACATGATTCCTTTGGTTCCAACACATGAATAACAGTGTTACCATAAGTTATTATTTCATATTTATTTTTTACAGTATAGTGATCATTGGAATGTTTCATGCAGAAAGAAAACATCGAAAAAGAAAAAAACATCGATCACAAAACATGGAAGTGGAAAAACATCGGTGTTAATTCGTACATCGATGTTTAAAACATTAAATGTTTCTACAAAAGCATCGAAGTTTTGAAACCATAGACGCATCCCTAGTCGAGATGGCGCAAAGTAGAGTGGGTCTCAGTGGATCAGGAAGGTCGAGGATGACGGGGAGAGTCTGAGCTGGTCCGGTCTGTCGAGGCAAAGCGGGGGCGTGTGGGGACGGCTTGGGGCAGAGTGATGAAGGTTGGGGGTAAGGCGAGTTGGGGCGAAGTGGAGTGAGGTGGGGTAGCATTGGGTGAGGTGGGTGAGATGGTGCGAAGTGGAAAAGAGATGGGGTGACGTGGCCGAGGTGGGAAAGGAGCGAAGTGGAACGAGGTGGGGTGACGTTGGGCAAGGAGGGAAATGGAACGAGGTGGGGGTGATGTTGAACGCGGTGAGAGAAGTGGGGTACAGTGAACAAAGGTGAGGTGGCATTGGGCGAAGTGCGTGAGGTGGAGCGAAAAGGATCGAAGTGGGGGAAGGGATGCTTGGTGGGAGAAGTGGGGCGAGGGGGCGGGGAAAAGCGGGGACGGCGTCAATGAGTCGGGGAGGAGCGTGTCGGGGCGTCGGGGCAGGGCGGGGACGATCGAGGCAGGAAGCAATACTTCACGGCGAGCGGCCGGCGTTGGATGGCGGTTCCCGACGCGGGCAAAGTCGTTATGAAGTCGCGCAATAACCGGCGTCGGCGCGGCGTGCGAGCGCCGCGTCGGGTCGGGTCGGATCGGGTCGGGTCGGGCGAGCGAGCGACCCCTTCTTTAAAGCGACAAGTGTATCTCCAGTATCAATTTGTACCTGCTCGGGGAAAGGGGTCTCCTTGGGCTAATGTTGACTCGGGCTCCGCCCTCGCCCCCGCGCCCGCCCGCTCCGCCGCCGTTGCGGCCACCGCTGCGTTGCTGTCTCCGGCGCCAGCCGCGGGCAATAATGAACCGCCGGGGGCGAAGCGAGCGCAGAGAAAGGCGGCGGCGGGGTCGGGGCCGGGGGCGGGGAGGTTTGGGAAAGGGTGCAGCCGCTGCTTCCCGAGGCTTCAATTGGAACGCAGTGCTCCAAACTCGCGGGGTATATCGACTTCTTGTTGTATTTACCTTCTCCTTGGCCGGGTTCAATTTTCTACCGAATAAAAGATGAAGAAGGTAATAAACGCAGCAGATGAAAAATACACGCCAAACGACGAGTAGAGCTTTGATTAAAGTAGTTACAAACAGCGCAGCCAACTCTCAGAGCAAACACGGACGCGCGATTCAATAAATGCGGCGTGGAAAGGGCGCAGGGGAGGGGGAGAGGGAGGGGCAGAGCGAGGCGAAAGGCGGCGAAGGGCCGCGAAGGGGCGGTGAAGGGTGCGAGACGGCGAGGGAGGGCAGGGAGGACGCGGCGCGGAGGCGAATCCTCGTTGGCCCTCGGCCTGCCTGCCTCGCTGCCTGCGAGTGACGGTCTGTGCTGCCGCCGTCGCCGCCGCCGTGCAGCGCTGTCGTGGCGCCGAAAGGCGGCGGCTGATCGGAAGATGTGGGCGTGGCATGGAGGGGAGAGCCCGGGCGGTTCAATCACGATCGAATTGATTAACTGATTTTTCGGGCGCTTCAACGGTTGTGGTGGTTAGACCCGTTAGGGTAGTGAATGTTTTATTCAGGGAGGAGGGGTGTTCGTCCCACGCTCCGAGAGATCCGGCGCCGACCTACACGATGGTTTGCGGGGAATATCCTCCTCGGCCAACGGGATTCTGCCCCAACCTGGAGAAGCTCGAGGCTCCTCATTGGCCTCCCATTGTTTATGATGCATGCAAGTGTGTGTGTGTGTGAGTGTGTGTGTGTGTGTGAGTGTGTGTGTGTGTGAGTGTGTGTGTGTGTGTGTGTGTGTGTAAGGGGAGACGATAGGAGAAAGAAGAGGAACGAAATATCACGGGCAGTTCATGGCTCGTTTGTCGGAGTATTGTTCCGATATTCACTTGGTAATGGTCTAAGAAACCATAAAAAATCACAGATCGGCCATTTGAATTCTCCTCTGGACATTTTGGCTGAATCCGACTTACTCTCTAGTTAGTGTGGAAAATCCGCCACTATTGAGACAAATCCTAGAACCTCCAGGAAGGAGTCACTACAGAGACAGCGGTAATGAGCGAACTCAGCCAGTACCCTTTCCAAGATGCGTGCTTTCAAAGGTCAAACATTCTCAACACAGCATACTTCGGACCGGTAAATGCTGATAATCCATGTAGTATTTGTCCTTTCGTAAGAAAATTTAATGGAATACATTTTTTTACATAAAATAAACTGCATACGTCATTTGAATAAGCGAGTAATTTGAGTGCTCAAATAAATTACCATCTCAATTTAGTCTCTGTTTTTGAAACTATTTGGAAAATTGAAGTTACTCCATCTTCAAAAACGTCGATTGTCTTGATATCGTCCAAAATTTTAGGTACGAAACCCAAACCCTTAAATGCGCGTAAAGAAATTACCTTGTCCCTCAAGAAGATCGTGAAAAATCGATTAAGAGCTGTAGTAACAAGGAAGAATGTACGAAAGAGCTGATGCAAGTTGAAAAAGAAAGAACAACCAGGAAAAGAAAGTACCAGCAAAGAACAGAAATAGGAAAATTCAGCTATGTGAATAGGACCATTGTTGAATGGAACAATTTACCTGCAGAGGTGCTGGCGACCCATCCCGGAAGCAAGAGACTTATGCGTTCCAAATTTCTTAAGAGCTTAAGGGAAGAGTACCGTGTGTGCAATAACGTGCAGTGCCGTTTTCCAGGATAAGCCGAGGCCAACAAAAGTGAAGGCAAAGTGGCACATACTTGCAGTTAATAAATTAATTACCGGTTATAGAAACATCCTGTGAAGTGAAGTAAACAGATAGGCACGGAGTCGATAAGAGCACTTTTAATTTATTTTTTTATATTTGTAAACTTATGATTTTATTTTATTTATTTGAATTATTTACCCTTTTTAAAATTTGTATGCATTTTTTCTTTAAATTTTTATTTTTGTACTTCCTTTCTTTCATTAACTGCCACCGAGTGGACGCTCATTTGCAATAATACATATTTTTTGTTTCGTGACTCGGCCAACTTGAGGCCAATCGATACGTGCATCCCACCGGGGCTCAGATGTATCGAGGTAGGTGCACTTTACTTTTCTGTAGGGGGAGATCAGCAAATGAATGCTAATTCCCATTTTACCCCTAGGGTGTTAGCCCTGGGGGATGGGGTGAAATTATGATGATGATGATGATGATAAATGATGAAATAGACACACAACTTCGTGTGTGTATCAGTATAGACACACACACAACACAACCATGACCACTACTGCACTACTGCTTTAGCCATCTCGGACATCGGATCGGCAATATTATTATTATTATTATTATTATTATTATTATTATTATTAAGAAAAACATGGCTTCAGAACTAAAGACCAACAAGTTGTTACAATTGAATTGTGCCATAACAACAACTAAGGTGAATCTGATGCGGAAACAAAGTGGGAGCGTGCGAATCAAAACAAAAATTAAAATTTAAGTACAATAAAAAAGACGTATGTCCTCCAAATGAGTGTCTCAATGACCCTGGAGATAAAATATTTATGAGAGATGTATAAATGGACAAGTGAGGGCGAAGCAGGCTAGAGTGAGAAGAGCAAATACGGAAGACGTACAAAGCTAAAGTGCTAGAGAAATGTGAATTAATTAATACTTGCGTAAGTGTGGCATCTCCAACCCTTTTAATACTTTGTAAACAGTTTTGAAAGTATTTATTTATTTGAAACTCATTTTGTAATTAAACTAGAAGGGTATGAAAAATGGCGAGATCTCGACGGACCGACACACATCGAATAACCTCTCGCTTGTCCATAACGGTGGATTGAAAGGTGTCTAACCGTCAGAGACGGACGGACAGATGCAGGTTACCCGATATCTGTAAGTAGGATGAAGCTGAACATGAAAAGTCAAGCCAGAGGAAGGCAGTTTTGTTTGTCCCCAAGAATAGAAAGACTATATGATACTAAAGGCAAGGCAAGAGATAAAAGCCAAAGTTCTGCATGCTTTCCAAGAAAGTGTAAGTTCACGTAAACGTTCATGAGAAGCTTCTCTTTTTAATATTGAACTACAGCCAAGAAATTTCAAGTGCCTTTTATGAATGCCCAGCTTGTCTAGGTGGATAAGAGAATAAACAGGAGTATTGCTTAGAGCTAAACAAGAAATTGATCCATACCTTCAATACTTCAAAAATACTCCTCTTAACAAAAAGAAAACCTTTCATCTATTCATCTATTTCTCCCCCAGCTAATCGTGCAGTTATCAAACGTTTTTTAATATCCTCCAGATTAATCGTCGCGCATAAAACATTCATACATCCACGTTTTATTGCAACGAACCGCGCCACCTTTCCAGCGATAATGACAACGGGTCTCATAACACCCGAAAACGTCTCAAAAAAAAAAAGAAGAGGAAAAAAAGGATCTAAAAGGTGCCAAACTTCCGCATCATTAATTCCCACGCACAAGAATATTTAATGTCAGCCCCATTGACGTCCACCCGGCCGACTCCATGCATTTGCTCTGGGCCCTAACACCTCGATATTGCGTAAGAAGGCGCGACGTAAGACGCCGCGAAGGTCGAGTGCGGTGAGGTCCTTGCGAGTACCTGCCCCCACCCCCGCGCTCCTTTCCCGCGCTGAGCCTCCTTGATTGCGACCGCGACCGCCCCCGGAGGGGTAGCTCACCCCCTTCGCTCCCCCCGGGCCACGCCGCCGAGCCCGGCCTGGCCGCGCCGACGCGAAAAAAATAAAGTAAGACGTGTAGAAAAGGAGAAGTTCTGCTTAAGCACCTGCTAAGAATCGGGTTAGTTCAAAATTACCCCTTCAAAGTCCGTTGGATTTCAATTTCAGCTATTCACAAGAAAGGCCTTTTGATGGGTGCGACTCTGGGACGCTAATATTACAGATTTGGGTAACGCCACTCCGACGGCTGCTACACCGCTCTCGCCTGAGCCTCTCCGCAACCCCGGCCCCGCCCCCGCCCCCGCGCCCCCGCCCCGCCCCGCGCCCCGACTCCACCGCGAGACGACATGGAATGAAATGAATTTTCACCCTCTTCTTCCCCCGGCGCGCCCTCTTGCTCCGCCAGCTCTTCCTCTTTCCCTCCTCCTCCTCCTCCTCTCTTTTTCCTCCTCCTCCTCCTCCTCCCCGTCCGTCGCTATATACACTGCAGCCAACAAGCTCTCCTGGCGGGCGCTGCGTTCCAATTTCGGGCAGATTCAACTAAAATTCTGACTTTAATTCGCAGGCTTATCTATTGTATTTGGTAAGAGAGGCAGGGTTGCGCCGGATGGCGGGGTGAAGAGGGCGGGAGTGGAGGGGCATTTAAAATCCCCCCACTCTCCTCCTCCTCCTCGCGCCCCGTCCCCAGGCGGGCGGCGGCGCCGAGCCGCTGAGGGAGGGAGGGAAAGAGAGGGAGAGGAAGAGAGACAGAGAGGGTGCGGGCGGAGGGCCGAGGGTGGCCTCTTTGCAGTCAGCATTTCCAATAGCAGCTTCTCCTCCGCCCCGCCCCGCCCAGCCCCGCCCCGTCCTCCATTATATAAGTCCCGACATTCAGGGCACATTATTACACATTGATACCGCTCGGGCAGAGTCGCGATATTGCACGGGAATTTGCCCGTCCCCTTGCTCCGGCCCCCGCGCCGCCGCGCCGCGCCGCGCCGCGCCCCGCCTTCTGCCTTGTGAGCCCGCGCGCCTCCTCCAGATTGCACAAAATGAATAGGAATTAGCCAATTTCTGTCAAATTAAATGTGCATTAGCGCTAAGTAGAGCTGGGAAATACCGGATATGACGCCACGGCGAGTTCCTATAGTTTTCCACTCTGCCGGCAGAGCGCAGTGTATTCGAGAAGCTCATGAAACTTGCGAAGCCCCTCGCTACACCTACATTGTTAGTCCGCAACGAGACGTACTACATACAGCCGTGCTATGTACCGGCGGAGGCTTCGTCTCGCCATTTACATATAGAGCGCTATATACGCGTTCGCAGAGAAATTGCTGCAATGGCGTGATTAATATAAAGCGCGCGTCGCGGATCTCTGAGCTTTGTGCTGAAGCGACGGTCAGAGACGAGAGACAACTGACGAGCGGCAGCCGGCGTAGTGTTGGAGACCCGCCGTCGAAGAGCAGAGAGAAACAGTGACCAGCGGTGACGGGTCCACAGGGGTTATGAGCCCCGCTCTTGAAAATCTTATTGGAAATCATCGAAATTGCTTTGCAAGAAATGGAGCAAAACACTTCTTTGCACATAAAAAGAATTCTGTGGTCACGGGATAAAAGCTTTTAAGTCAAAAATCGTAATTTGGAGAAAAAAAGGATTCTAATATTGAGCCGACGCTTCTTCCTAAGCTCAACGGTATTTCCTGATGCGTTTTTTCTCGTTAAGGACGCAACATTTGAATTCGGTAGTTTTACTAAAATAAAATATACATACTTGTAGTTTCGGTTCTTAACCCAATTTAGCCAAAAATTGAGTTAAGAACTTTTACCCCATGATCACAGAATTAATTTTATTGCTTCTGCAAGTATAATAATGTTACAAACATAATAATACTACTTGTGTAATAATGCGCTGTGCAACGTATGTCTTTAGATTTGCAAAGTTTTTTGATTAACAAAAACACAAATTTGGGGTCTCGAAATAGGTTTTTAACTAAAATATTACAGAAAGCGAGTCTTCGGCGCTGGAATGAAACACTTTTACCATTTCCAGTGACATCTTGAAATGAGTATGCCGCAGAAACTTACGAGTCGTGTGCATTATTTTTCAACACTCACGCATGGAAACTAGTACTTCGCGGAAACTAGAAAACCTTACTGTTTATTGTTTGGAAAGGGTTACTTTGCGAAACGCTTACAGCAAAATTGACTTAACCGTAAGCGTATCACAAAGAAGTCAATATGACTCAAAGAAGTCAATATGACACAAAAAATTGTCACTGCAAAGTAAAAGAAAAAAAGTGGTGGGGGAATTGAATCAACATTGAGAATGACCAAGAGCATTCACTTGCAAGTTTGCATGAATTCGTAAAATAATGCAGTGGACTTCATATATAGAGAACTCGGATATAGTGGACCGTCGATTTTAGTGAACATAAGTCACTGGCCCCGTTTCACTTCATACCAGCATAAGAAGAATCGGTTATAGTGGACCGGGAATCTCGGCTATTGTGAACGTAGAAATTACAACGCCCTGGAAATTATTTCCCTCCTGGAAAAGAATATATCGCCTCAGTGCTACAAATTCCAACATTACGCAGCTTGAAAAAAATATCGTCGATCATACCCGAGTCATAATCGACGTGAAGGTAGCAGACCTGGAATGGGAACATTACTGATGACCTTATGCCACTCAGTTTCACTACGAAAACCAATTCCGTGTCCTGCGGCGGCGGCGACGTGCGATTGCTTGCTTCAATTTCAAGCTTGGTGTTATATTCTGTGAGACATGGCGCGTGGTGTTCTACGAAGGTGACACAAAGCACGCGTCTGCCATTTCCCCACAGCCTGTGGATACTCCCCGCGCCGCGAGGAAAAGCGATCAGTTTCAATAGCCGCATGTGCCATCCCGCTACTGAAAGGATCTCGTATGTTATTAGGTGAGTAAAAGAATCTTTGGAGAGTGGGAGTGTACCAACGGTAGAAGACGCATTGAAGGGTGTCAAGACAGCATTACGATACTTAGAGACAGAGGACAATGCTGAATCAAGTATGGAGAGAGCACGAACTCTGGAGAAGCATCTAGAGAAATTACTAATGAAAAATGTACCCAACAAATAATTGAAAATAATAGTTTTTAAGGACAAATAACGTTATTGAATTTATCAATTCGTGCTCTTGATTGATTGATTGATTGATTCGTGTTTCCGGGCGCGTCAACTGCTCAGGTCATTAGTCCCGTAAGTGTAGTGCGTGTTTTCCCCGGGAGGTGGCGATGATCTTTTCCCCGCCGGATGGCGAGATCTGGCGGCGACCTACCGTCGACTAGCGGGGTTTTCCCCCCAACCAAGTATCTCCCACCAGCGGGGCACACAGTATCGCCCCAGCCGGGACAAGTTGTAAGCTCCCGACCGGTCTCCCGGCATGTGTGGTTGTGTAGTGCATGTTAGTGTAAGTGTGTGTGTAAGAGGGAGAGGATAGGACAAGGATGAGGAAGGAAAGATCGCGCGCGGTCCGTGGCCCGTTTGTTAGGGTACTGCTCCGGCATTCGCCTGGTGTTGATCGGAGAAACCACGGAAAACTACCGATCAGAGCAGCCGGCCGCTAGAATTCTCCTCCAGACAGCGACTGAATTCGACCTAGCTGACAGGCTAGTGTCGAAAATCCTGCCGCCGTCGGGACTCGAACCTAGGACCTCCCGGTCAGAGGGACTGCAGTAACATCAGGTTGATGTTCGTGCTCTTAATGTATTTTTCTGTATCTTTGTATTTATAAAATTAATCATTGTGGAGAAATTCTATTTAATTTTGGCATCATTGAATATAGAGAACTTCTGATACAGTGAGCCAAAACTGTTGGTCCCCAGAAGTTCTTATAAACGGAGTCGACAGTATTTACGTAATTCTACGAAAGTGTCTTTGGGCACTCATTTCAAAATGCCGGTCTCTGCGCCTACCGTCGCCTCGTCCATCAACATTTCTTTCGCACGTCTAAGACACACTTCCCATACTAGTTACGCGAATACCCATCTTAGAACGAATTTTCGAAAACTCACCCGTACATTTTTTCGGATCATTCTCAGCGCGCGAGGCGGCAACCAAGTTGATTCATTGCCCTCGTGTTTTGTTTACTTTGCAGTAACGATTTGTTTATGTGTCGACATGCGAGATGGCAGCCTAGTTGCGTCACGTTGCGCCAATGTTTTGTTTACTTTACTAGTATTATTTACTTTGCAGTTCACGTTGTACAAAATGTTCCTTTGCCATATGCGTGTCGCAAAATGGGCTTTTACAAATAATAAAATGTAAACAGAAATAGTGATTTCCTTACGTGAATGCTTAAAATCTATTGCTTAACCCTCTGGCGTCTAGTCGCTCTTATATAGAATATTATTTCATTGATGCCCGACAAACACAGCCTAAGGATGGAAGGTGTGGTAGACCTTACTGACCAGTGTAAAGGGATGGTATTTTAACAAAAATGAAAAACAAAAACCTTACATGAACTACTAATAGGTGCACTTGTCGCCTAACATGAATTAAAATAGACAGAAATTTGATTGACTCCAAAATGTTAGTTTTAAAAAATCAGTCGAGTAATGAAAAACCCAAACAGGGGCACAGGGAAACGAAGGAATGCTCTAAAATGATGTGCGAGTTGAAAGAATATTCGTGAATTCACATGAACTTAAACCTGTCAGTTTGTTACATGTAAACAATCTTTCACAGGAATCGACAACGATACTCAAATAAGCAGAAAGAAAAGTACTAATATTTGAAAAAAAAGGTTATGGAGCGCTGAACAACGGATATAGACCAATGAGTAGATGGAATCGCCAAGAGCGGTGAGCTTCTAGATAAAAGTTCAATAATGTGCGCGCTATGGCAGATTGGAAAGGCGGAACGAAAATAGGAGATGAGATGAACTCATGAAGAGATTATGGCAAAAACAGATGACGAACGGAGTTTGACAGCTGACGATTGTTGGAGTAGGAATAAAAATTCACAGACAGAAAATCATTATTTAAATTGTCGATTCTTGTCTAAAACGTTATTACTTGAAAAATGACATGGGTGTAAAGTCACATGGAAAAATGACATGGTGTGAAAAGTCAATTTACTTACGCCTATAAATAAATAGGAGTGGGGTGCAAATTGTATAAGAGGGAAGTGTAACAATTTATGTAAGAGAATGAAGAGAATGGATGACGAGCTGCGCCCGAAGTGAAATAACGAAAGAAATTATGAAGAACAAGGCAAGCTGGAAATGAGATTATGCGCGGAAAAAAGTAATGTGTGAGTGACTGTTGCATGCGACTGACCTGGCAACTGAGTGCATGTTAAGGCGAACGGAAACAGAAGAGGGAAGGAGTGGTCAGGTGGGCAGACCAGTAGTTGCTTAGGAGGATGAACTGCCTAACGAACTGATGGTGGACTGACAGGCGGACTGACAGGCGGACTGGTGAGCAAATTGTTGGGGCGGACTGACAGGTGGACTAGCAGAGAGACTGGCAGGAGTGGCAAGCACCGAAAGGGATTGATGAGATGCGACACATAAGGTGGATTGATGGACTAACTGGTGAACTGACTGAGGAACGAACTGGTGAGTGTACTCACAGGTGAACGGTCAGAAGGACCGTCATGCAGACTGATGGGCGCAGTGACAGGAGGAAAGGCACACGTACTGGTGGGCGGTGTGGATGGAGGACTGGTGAGCTGTCTGGAGACGTGGATGTTGGGTGGTATGCGTGGAATACTAGTGAGTGGTGTGAAAGGTGGACGGTGGGCGGTGTGGGTGAAATACTGGTGGGTGGTATGAATGAAGAGTGAATTGATAGGCGGTGTGGAGAGTGAACTGGTGGGAGGAGAGGATGGGGGTGTGGTGGGGATTTGAAGATAGTAGTGGTGGGCGGTGTGGAGGGTGGGTTGATGAGCGATGTGGAGGGTGAACTGGTGGAAGGAGTGGATGGGGGACCGATGGGTACTGTGGAGGGTGGATAGATGAGCGGAGTGGATATGGAACTGGTGGGCGATGTGAATGGATTGCTGGTGGGTGGTTTGGAGGTGATTTGACGAGCGGTGTGGGGATGGATTGGTGGGCGGAGCGGTGCGAGGACTGGTGGGCGCTATGTGGGTGGATTGATGGGCGGTGTGGAGGGTGGACTGGTGAGGGCAGTAGAAGGAGGGCTACTCGGCTGACCGCTCAACGCGCAGGTGGGAGGTCTGGTGGACGGATCGGCGGGTGAAGTGGCGGGAGGGCGCAAGCGCGCGACAGTCGGGCCCGGGTGGGGCGGGGCGGAGAGGGGCGAGCATCGCGTCGCGCCCACTCGGCCCTTCGTCACCTCTTTCCTCCCCGCCCCGCCCCGCCCCGCCGCACTGCGCCCCTGCCAAATCCGCCCTACTCCAAAGAGCGCTCCAGGCGAATTTTATCACCGCTTAGCTCGAGTCCCTTGCGCGGCTCGCGTGGGCTCCGAGCCCCCTCCCCTCCACACCCACTCTCTCCCCCCCTCGCACGCTGCCGCTGCTGGCGCCGAGCGCTCGTCGGCTGTAGAAAAGGAGCAGCGGATTGCGGACGCGAAGCAAACACGCGATTTGGCGCTGCGCGTGCTCTTCATCAGATCTCGGGCAGACGCAACGGGTCACGAGGCGTTAAGACGTCGTCAATTCATGTATTCATTACATAGAAATAAAACGCTTTAATAAATTGCATGATTCATTGTATTTAAGTGTTCCAATTTTTATTATCAAAATGTTTTGTTTTTTTTGTTTTGCTGTCATTCTCCATGTTTTCTAAACAATTTCTAAGTTTTATTAAAATATACAAATTATATCGTCAATTAGTCCGTAGCATTAGATAAGTAACAATTGTTTAATTGTTAAATAATAAGTAACAATTGTAATCAATATTTATAATAAATAGATGTTCTTTGAAGTGTTGACTTTTGTTAATAGTAGGCCTCGGAATATTACAACATTGAGTGCTCTAATAAATTCTATTAGGACGCTCTTTTCAGTTTTCTAATATTTCACGTTAGAACATCAAAGTGGATAAATCATATTAAACACTCAGGAATCGTCCGTAGAGAAGTAACAATTGTTTAAAATCATACCAGAAAATCATATCACCATCGCTTCAGAAAGGATTCTAGTTTTGAACATTCGATATTTAATATAACAGTTTGGGATGCAAGAGTATAATAAATAATTAAAACAATAATAGAATTTTGAGTTTGCATTGTAATATACGAGATATATAGTTATACTTCTCCATTTACAATTGAATACTTTCAGTGTAATTATCTAGAAACATGGATTGACACAATTTCAATGAGTAATTGTGATATTTATTTTAGATTGAGAACATTTATTTCTCATACTCATATCATATCAAACCTTAATAATATTCATTTTACTACTTGATATAAAATTCTATTCTCATTAAGTGTAGATACTATATGTCACACAAGTTTCTTTCATCCCACCAAGAAACACGTTTTTCGGGGCACAAACAATTGGTTCCTGCAAACCCAATCTCTATGGCTTGTCGGAGATTCTCTGGATTAACG
Organism: Acheta domesticus; assembly: GCA_031308135.1. NCBI lineage: Eukaryota > Metazoa > Arthropoda > Insecta > Orthoptera > Gryllidae > Acheta > Acheta domesticus. The sequence continues at coordinate 26,235,968 of JAHLJT010003656.1, read as the reverse complement.
CGGTTTCTACCACACGAGGATGAAATTTCTACCTCACGGCCCATCGATTTTCTCTAATGATGAGGACTGTGGGATGAAAATATCAATGCGGCGTCCTTTGTCCGTTGTCCGCGGTGTCCTGGGGTATCACTTTGGCATACACTTGGAATTGAGTTGCAGAAAGCATGGGAAATATCGACCAGACCAATTAAATCGGTTATTTTTAAAACCTCGAACGGCAGGAATTGTAGGGTTGTGGGAAAAATTGAATAATTAAGTGCAAAGTGAACGTTTCTCTTTTTTTTATTTCTGATACATAAACTCTTGAGTGAGAATGCTATGGAGACATGTAATTTCCTGTATGAATTGTAAAATAGTCGCTGGACTTATTTAAATGTTTATCACTTACGGGATTTCAAAAACTAATCAGGAATTGTTTACCTAAACATGTAAATAAATACACATTGCAGGCTCAATTTGTAATTTGACACATTTATTACAATATTTTATGAAATGACAATGGTCATCTACGTCAAACGTGATTCATATGACAGAAATAGTTGCTTGGAATATGAATTTCTACGGTAGTTGTACATAGGAATACTTCCTTATTGAATGCCTCTTTTAGCCAATCCCAATCTCTCAGTCAGTGATATCTGTTATACACACTGTACATACATACACAAGTCATATATAACCCGCTAGTCAACGATTGACAGAGTTTAAAAACATAACCGAAACTTCGCAGTGTCCTCACGGCCATTCTATTCATCTGATTTACGTGATTTACACATGGAACGATGCATCTATCCTGCAGCTTCTTTTTTCTCACAAAAGCGAAAATGCAAAAGAGAGTGAATTATGGGGTTTTAAAAATAACCTATTCGGTAATCTTTTGAAATTTTCATCCAGCAGCGGTCAACTTCACCCTGCAGAGGTAGCTGGTTTCGAAAATGCTTAGACTTTGTGTCTCAAACCTCGTAACTATAAATGTTGTTTCAACAGTAAAGAAAAAATAAAATTAATAAATAGTAAATAAATAAACAAAAAGAAAACAAAAAATATATAGTTTTGTGACCCGGGTAATACCGCATGTGGCTGGCAAAGCCACTAGACCGATGTGGCCGCATTCCTTCAATAGAAAATATACACGTTATTTCAACAGCAAACAAAGAAATCAAATAAGCAAATATTTTTTTATTTGTTAAATTTTATTTATGTTAAGTTAAAACAGTTAAAAACTGTGTGTGACATGCTACAGGGAGAAGTGCATTCTATGCATGTTTTCTTAATTCTGGGATCCCTACTCTAAAATACATAAAAGTGGAATTCTGAATACAGAAAGAAATGATCGTTTTTGGCAAGAATGGTTAACAAAATATTCGCTCCGATGTAATAAAATCTATTTTCAAAATAATAAATAAGTAAATAAATAAACGCTTTAATAAATGAGCCGTTGAGAACAAAAGTGGTGTAAGTCAAATTTTGGAAGATTTGAGTTGGATACACTGGTAGGTAGTTTGAATCTTGCTCCATCACGGGTTAAAATGGTGTGAGCCAAGCTTCAATATTTCTTAGCCAGAGGACAGCTCAATGCAAAAGTAGCCAACAAGTTGTTCATACCGCAATTGTGGTGTAAGTCACAGGTGAGACGAAAAAACAGCTTCCAGCGGCTTCCAAGAAATAGCTTCTTCTTTATCTGCTCCCAACACGGAAGAAGCATCTCGAAAAAAAAATCGCTTTTAGTGATTCATGCATAGGTCAAAATGCAACTTAAAAAAGCTCTCACTTGGTTGAAAATCGTGACAAAGGCCTATTTTCACCTATTTTTCCATTACATTACTATCTCCGACGAAAATTATGCATGCAAATTATTTGAATGTAAGTCATAATTTTCAGAAACAGTACGTCCAAAAGTGGTGAAAGTCAACAAAATAGTTAATTAATTCAAAAGAAATTTTTCAGTTCAGAATTTCTGTAGTAAGTTAAAAGAATTTATCCTTAACACATTCATAGCACTTTAGATCATTTCTTTCTAAGCATTATAGTTTTACAGCGTTTTTCGTTTACTCGTCATTTTCCGTAAAGCATGTTTTTTACTTACTCCACGTTTGCTCTCAACGGCTCAAATAAAGTTTTGTGACCCGAGCAATACCGCAACGCCACTGGACCTCCGTCACCACATTCCTTCCCTGCGAGCGCCCTCCCGCCTTGGCGTGGTCAGCGCCGGACACCCCGGCCCGCGCCGCGCCGCACGAGGTGTCGCATGCGACGGCCGCGGGCAACAGCGCGGGGCGTCCTAATTGCAACTCCGCGTCAACAGCGGGAAGGCAACTCCACCCGCAGCGCGTCGCCATGTTTTAATATCTTCGTACATAAAGTCCCCGCGAAGCGCGTGTTTGTCGAAGGTTACCGATTTCTCCCGACTTTCTACGTCACGCGACTTTACTTGGTTATTAATTTTGTACATAGCAATATTGTTGCCTCCATAAACGTTATGAAACGTGATTGGCTTTTCTTCGGACGCGCAGGGGCGGCACGGCGGCGGCGGCGGGCTCCAATATGTGGTGTCGCTTTCATGTCTTTCCTTTCGGGGACGTTATTAATATTTGCCTGGGGAATGCCATGTTTTTTCTCACCGCCTGCCTTCTCCGGCGCGGCGGCATCGCTGCAGGCGAGAGCATCCGGCTTGATATTGCGAGCTTAAAGACATCACCGGCGCCCCGCCCCGCCCCCGCCGTCCCCACCGCCCTGGGCGGGCGGGGCGCGCGTTCATGAAACGAGAGAGACCCACTGTTGCATAACATATTTATTCCATCCCGCTCCGCGAATTACGGTTTCCACTCCGGAGATTGGACGGTTTTTCTACCGATGGTCTTTTTTTTTTTGTGAGCGATAGGGTTGGGGGAGGATTTTTATCGCTTCCTGGGCCCGCGGCGCCGCCGCCTCCACCGCTGCGGCGCCTCCATCGCGGCGGTCCTGCTGCCGCGCGCCCCTGCTACGTTGGGCGTAAGGGGAGAAGGTACAGTCCAGCCGGGTAAAAACAGTGTCGCGTGCGTGTATTAGTGACGCGACATCGACAACAAAACATCGATGGTTTTTATACATCGATGTTTTTAAACATCCATCTTTTTAAAATCCATTGATTTTTTAAACATCGATGTTTTTGAAAGCTTGTTTAGTAATCTCAAACAAATTCGTGTGCAACAACTTTTCATTTGACAGTGGCCGTATATATTAATTTATAATTAAAATTTAACTCAAAATAAAGTTATAAAACGTCTCTCCATGGAAAAATACGATGAAAGAAGAAGGAAATAAAATCATGTGTAAAACATCGATGTTTTTATAGAAACGTGGGAGAAAATTTCTCTATTCATAGTTGTATGTAGAAAGACGCCGAAAAGTTTTGAAGTTTTGAAATTTTCGAAAAATCAGAGTTTTCAGCGACTTGGACTATTTTCCCATTTTTAGGCAAACTCTCTGTTACTTCTAAAATTGGAAAATCGCAAATCTACAGGTGAGAAACATTTCTTGTTTAATGAAATATGTTCGTCAAAATTATTCATTTAAAAAATGTCATTACAATTTTTTGAAAATACGAGGATTTTGCGTATTTTTGAATGCAATATATCTCTCAATATTAGATAATTAATTAACTACACGAAATAATTACAAGATTTTAAATTATTTAATGTAGTTTTTTCGAATTACGAGTAGATTTTTTTAATTTGTGGGGACCTTTTCTAAAATGTGAATGTAATAAAAGCATCGTTCGATTGCCGGCAATATAAGGGAATATTGTTTTCTTAGCGCGTTTTCCTTGAGTACAAATACGGTGTTGGTGGGAGCGTTGACCACAGAGGGACGGATTTTGCCGTCAATCGATTTTTTAGTATCAAGGCTTACCAAATATGGATTCCGGCTACAAGTTAGAGGAATTAATTTACTACGTGCTGAGTCAAGCGATGACAACAAGTTTGATGATTTCACAAATCCTCAATTCTCTCCACCTATTCCCCAAACATAACCAATAATATTACATATTACTTGGGCAGTTGTGTCATTGATACCAGAAGAAGTTGTGTCATTGATACCAGTCATTGATACCATCAAGAAGATTTATCCACTTTTTCAGACCAGGGCCCGACAAAAAGAGTTGTTCTGTCTAAAAATAGACTTTTCCCGCAGCATTACATTACATTCTCTACACTACGTAAGCAGTATGCGAGAAAATAACAAAGTTCCACATGTGACTACTATTTCTGATTGCTAGTCAACTGATCGTGAATTGGTGTTTGGGAGACACACGAAATCTCTTTCGACTACGTCAGAAATAGCCTGCCAAACATCAATGCATGATGATATGCCCACGAATCAATGGAAAGCCATGTCTGTAACTTCTTTATAAAAGATCACTTGTTTACTGATAAAGAGTTATTAGTTCCGATCCCCTTAATGCCCCAGACCAGGGCTTTCCTACTGGCGACGCGCAAAAGAAGTGAAAATAAATTTTGGCACAGTAAAAACAATTTGTATTTATTTTACTTGTGTCCAATATTAAAATTAAAGATACAAATTAGTTGGCAATTCTGGCTGCACCTAACAAGATTGGGGCAAGTTGTGAGTGAGAGAAGGATGCTTGTGCGAGGAATTGTTGATAAGCTACGCACACGCCATCGTAGGTCATGCAAGAGCAAGAATCTACAGCGCCAATTTAAATGGATTATAGAATTCTCTTCGTATCAGTTTTGAATATTTTCTTCGTAATCTTACAGATTCAAAAAATGGTTGAAAAAAAATTTCATTTATTGCAACAAATTACAACTATTAACTTTAGTTTAAGTTTTTTTAAACAAATTAGTTAGTTAATATTTTAATGTTTTAGAACAGGCCTCGAAAAAATAATTATTTTAGCAACTTTTAAAAAATGTAAAAAAGTAAATATCAATGTTACGTAACACTTAGCTAATACCCCCTTCCCCTGTGTAACGCAGCGTAACACCGCCTCAAACCCCCTCCCTCCCCCTTTGGCGTTACATAATTTATGAACGACCCCTTAAGACTGAAAATATTTGAATGCGAGACGTTAATATCACTATTATGGGGATGAAGCTTTGAGCTTGATGAAACCCCTTTTCCTGTTTTCCCTATTCAGAATTCATCTGTGGTCTGGTGTTCTTATATTACTTTCCATCTGCTAGCTATTATGTATCTTATTCTTTGGAATATAAAGTGTTGATGTAATTACTTCTACTGCATTAGATGCGTTATGGAGAGTTACAATTTATGTTTCATTCAGAGGGCTTATCGGAAGTCTTGAAATATCATGAAACATACTTGTGGAAGAAAAATGAAAGTAATCTTAAAAAATTATGTCCTTTAGGCAAAACTGTTAGATGTTTGAATTAAATATGGTTAAAGAAATGATTCATTCTTCAAATTCTTCTCATTCGTTACAGTCTAGCCAACTCAAAGCTCTGTAATGTCACAAAAATCTGCCCTCCTGCTCGGATCTGAGGTGTGGAGCAAGGTGAGTGCCCGACTCCACGACGGGCATACAGTGTTCCAATGATGGTACGGAAGTGGGGGAAAAGGTTTGCTCGATAATTACGTTTTAAATGGCAATTATCATTTAAATGTTCGTGATCCAATAGAAATATAAAAAATTTAAAAAAATAGAACATTGAGTATAACAAACTCAAAACAATATCCGACTCTGTTTATTGTAAGTAGTACTGTAATTCCACGTAATATTTTTGTAAATAATATTTATAATCGTACATAATATCTTTGGTGAAGACTGTTTTAACATTCTATTACAATAATATTTTATACAATGATACATAGTTTGACAATTTTAGTTCATGCCGAACTAATAATTAATGTTTACAAATAGATACCCTGAAGGGGTCTTGTGGGAGAATTTGGATTCCAGGCTTGAATATTTCATGTACAGTTTCATTTGAGAATGTAAATTCTCGTGATTTTCAGTACCTTTTCTATAATCTATGTGCAAAATTCTTTACTCATCTCAAGATTGCAGACTATCTGTCAATTTCCAGATATTATTTTCATCTCGCAGATTTCTCTGGTTGCCAAGTTGCGTAAAGTCTCTGTAGGTCAAACGTTTTAACACTCTGCGGTTCTTTCGCACGCCATTGTAACGGAATCTGCAAAACGAAACATTTCTTTCCAAATCGAAAGAAAACAAACGGAGGTAAATGGGCTCTCATGTTGCCTGAAAAACACAGGCAATGGCCTACTGCCAAGGCTGCCGATTCCTCCCTCCGCCCCTTCCCCTTTGGCTCGCATTTGTTCTCCAAATGCCTTCTTGCGAGGGGAAACTGTGCCCTGACGTCATTTATCCATCAGTTGGCAAACGCTGGTCTAGACCATCAGTTAAATCCAAAAGTCATGCACGTTAAGCTACATTGAATATGAATCGTACATTTTTTGACGTGAATGATCACAGACGCATTTCTGATGACGATGAAATATTAGAACCATGTTTTCAAGTAAACTTGCACGAAGTGTGGTGCTTAATTCCGTCTCTGAGAATTTGAGAGTGGTTAGACTGATTCAGTTTCAAGATTTATAAATGTAATCCAACTGCTAACACGAATATGTTCATCTCTTTGCATTTATTAAATTTCATCAAACGAAATATGCATTTCTTCATATGTTAAAATACCTTCAACTTTATAAACACGTCTGCTACGAATTTATAGTTTTTAATTGAAGAATAATGGCAATCACTAGATATTTCTACCTTTCGTATTTCCATTTTCATGCAACCTTCCATCATTGAGTATCAGCCTGCAAAAACGTTGAAACCCTCACTTTTCTAGAATGCCGGGTTTCCTCGCATTAAGGTGTATGTGGTTTGAGTGAGGCATATAGGAAACTATGTTGGCAAACATGAATAATAAGCAACTTTTTTCATCTTTTTTAATTTCGCCACAAGTCGTACGGATGCATCGACGTTGTAACAATGGAGGAGGAACGTCGTGTGTCGTTAAATTTGCATTTTGAGGGTTACGACGTTTTTGCCTGCAGGTTTTCACTTGTGAAATGTCTGATGGACAAAACAGGTGTCCTCGGATGGGGGTTCTTCCGTTTCGACTCCCTTGCATTCTTCCAGGTCTCCATGAGCATTCAACTGCACCATTTTGCTTATCACCCCTTTTCTCTTGAATTCATCTCGGTATAAAACAGTGATATGTATAGTAGCAGATCCGAGTCACTTGGATCATTAATTTTATAATATAAACGAAAGAAAATATTGAACATGTTGGTAAATACCAATTTCCGACACTGCTAAATGTGTGCTACAAGTATTGTTTAATGATGTGGGGATGAAAACGTACTGGGAAACTTTGTAACTTGCTAAATGGGTTACCCTGCTTTCAACGTTCCTTTGCTCCGGTAAGTTGTTTCAGTTTATAACTCACGTGTTTCTTAGAGCTTCACTTTTAAACTTCGCAGGTTTCAAAAAATGTGTAACATAAAGCAATGAAAGAAAAAAATGATCATATCAAAAATTTGTTTTTTGTAAATGAATTTTTAAGTTTATTTGACAAGTTTTCCTATGACATCCAAAAATATAAAATTAATTTTATGTTAGCAACTACGCTTCATATTTTCCTTTTAGATAAGTACTATAAGTGTTTTTATACACAAATATTTGTGTGTGACAAAAAGTATGAAATGTATGTGCTTTGCAAACCGAGTATTTCAAATGCTCATTAATAAGTTACTATGGAAAATATAACTTAAAAATTATGACCGATTCATATTGGGGGCATGAGAAATGACATACTGCTTTCTTTGAATTTAAAAATATCGAGGTCATGAGATACTTTTTTGCATGGACTGACACAACATTCATGTTTACTGAATGGAAAATTTGGGCGCAAGATCTCAGCGAAACAAATTCTTTAGTGTTTAGTAAACCCGGGCCGAAGTGCCTTCTTTAATTCACCAGACTGTACGACAAGCGGAGGATTGTTGATATAGATGTTATTACAGCTTCCAGACTGACAGGAAATGATGCGGGAATTCCAGGTATAAAATGGGCTTTCAGAGTCGGATATTGTAATCTCCCAGTTAATTAGTGAGCTGCAATGAAGAATTGCTGATATTTTCAAACGTTATGATTTCACACTTCGGTGATTTAAAATCAATCAGGGAGAGAGAAATTACTTTCTTCTATAACAAATAGAACTGGTATTACAAACATATATTGATATCATGTTTTCTCTGTGTATTACGTTGCAATAATTATAAATAATTACACTAACAGAATACCCTTGATACATCTTGTGCGGTATTTCTTATCCACAAAATTAAGTATTTTCTAATAATTTCATTTGTAATTGACTCAAAAAGAAAAAAAACAATTTGTCATTTTATTTTTCAAATCAAAGACTTTTAACGTTATTGTCCACATTTCTGCTTTCGTCATTCTAGGAATGCGAGTATCTACAATCCAGTTGACACAATGTCGAATAAACCGGCAAGCGCTGAGAATAACAGTTTTGTGGAACACAACATCGCCCCTTGTGCAATCTAAATCACAGTTAAAACAAACAAATAAACAAACCGCAGCGAAATGTAAAACTGGGCGTTTTAATTACACTCATAAGGAAACACGAAAGCAATAAGATAAAAAGAAAACTGGATATTCCTCCCGCGAAGCGCGGCGACAAACAGCGCCACACGAATGCTCCACGGGATCGATTCGATTCGATTCGATTCGATTCAGTTCGATTGCAGCGAGGGCTGCCAAGCTCCGCCGGGAGGGTAACGCATCAAATGAACTCGTCTTTTGTCCGAATAATATTTCTATCTGCTTGACAGCTAGCTGCTGACAGGGGAGAGAGGATTCCGTTATCCAATCAGAGACTTCATATTCTCGGGGTGTGTAAATTGCTGACCAGGAGGAAAATAAGAGTTAAACCCATATGTAAATTGCGGACTGACTACCTACCCTTCCAGGTAAAAGTGAAAGGTGACACTCCATTTTCGAAATACATTTTTATAGTCATTCTTCTTAAAACACAACTCCCTTCGCAAATTTCCAAACTTAGGACTGGGATATTTTGTTGTTGTTATTGTTGTTATTATTATTATTATTATTATTATTATTATTATTTTTCCATTACATCACGACTAAAGATGTTATGAGTCGGCTGAATATAAAATCCACTCCAGGTTGCAACCAGCTACCTAAAGAGCAGATCCGGTGACTGTCGGTGCTTCTACAATACTTTGCGCAAAATGTGGGCTGTTCCAAATAAAGCAATTTCGTGCATTTCCCATTCTTTTGAATTGCCTGGGAGTTTAGACAAGTTCTTACACAAATTTTGCGGAACAAATCCCAGAGCTCCGATAACTATCGGGACGACCTGTGCTTTTACGCCCCACATTCGGCTGATCTCGATTTCCAAACTCTTGTATTTAAGACGTTTCTCTGCCTCCTTGGTAACGACGTTTTGATCGCAAGGTACAGCAACATCGACAAGTAAACACGATTTGTTCTCCAAATCCCGGATGACTATATCCGGTTTGTTTGCCGCTATCGTGCGATCAGTTTGAATTTGTTGGTCATACAATATCGTACACAATCCAACAGACGTCACCGGTTTCGGTAAGTGTTCATACCACTTGGGGCATGTGTTCGGAACTTCGAGGGCGGTACAGATCTGCCAGCGGAGGTAACTACACACCCTGTCGTGTCTTTTCAAGTATTAGGTCTTTGCTAGGATTGGACAAGCTGAGATAATATGATCAATGGTTTCTACATGTTCTTGACAAATGCGGCATTTATCATCTTGGGAAATTTTGAGAACCGCTTTATCATAATGTCGTGTTCTCAAGGCCTGATCTTGAGCAGCTACTAGAACTGCTTCTGATTCTGGCTTCATTCTTCCCCTTTTAAGCCACATAAATGATTGATCTTTATTGATCTGCACCTTGTCCATTCGTTTCAGATATTGTCCGTGGAGTGGTTTGTCTCTCCACGATTTCTTTAACTTTTTTTGTGTCTCAAATTTCATGTTAAGTAGCATCAGAAGTTCAATGTCTCTGTCACCCTGGGTGTCTTGCATAGTCTTGTTCGCAATGCTTCTTGCTACACTTACAATGCCTCTGTTTTCCATTCTTCGGTCAGATTTCATGACCTGCCTCATTAGTGGGTCGTCTTGATGGCTGACTACATACTTTCCCATCCCAGTTATTGCATTGTGCCAGGAGGTCAATTTGTCTCAGGCCTCTTCCTCCTTCTTTACGTGACACATAAAGTCTATGCACATCAGCTCGGGGGTGGGCAACGTGATGCATTGTAAGCAGTTTTCTGGTTTTTCGATCCATGATGCGAATTTCCTGCTCAGTCCAGTCTACTAGTCCGAAACTGTATTCGGCTACAGGCACCGCCAAACTACCTATTGCTGATATTTTATTCCTTGAGTTTAGAGCAGACTGCAGGACAAGTCTCACTCTTCTGTAATACTCCTTGCGAATTCTCTCTTTCATTGTGTCGTTCGAGATTGTCTCACATTTTTCGATGCCCAGATATTTGTAAGTTTTACCTGGCTCAAGATCTTGAATCACAGTGTGTCTATCAACTTCAATGTTCTCTGAAGTGGTCATTTTTCCTCTTTTTAAGTTGGCTTTTGCACACTTGTCAAGACCAAACTTCATGCAGATGTCATTGCTAAAATCATTGATGACAGACAGCATTTGGGAGAGAATCGCTTCATTCTTAGCAAACACTTTAAGATCATCCATGTAAAATAAATGTGATACAGGCCTTTCGTCACCATGGAGCTTGTAACCAAAGTCAGTGTGCGACAGCTGTCTCGATAGAGGAATCAAACTAATGCAAAACAGCAGAGGGGATAGTGAATCTCCTTGAAAAATTCCCCTGTTAATCTGAATACTTCTTGTTATTATTATTATTACTATTATTATTATTATTATTATTATTATTATTATTATTATTATTATTTATTCGCGTGTGGGCCACAACTTACCGCGCAACACGTTTCTCTCTTCCGAGGCCCAGTCTTCTTCTATCCTGGAGATATCAACGTGTGTAATTACGGGGATCAGCCTTTCGGCTGTATCCCTTGGCCCAAATTCTGACGATGTCACTGCAGAGTTGCTGATACTTAATAAGAAAAAAAAGGAATGAACATAACGATAACTCAAAACTTTTCTGTAAAAACGAGTTCAAAATTCCGCATTTTCAGAAACGTTCAAACGCGATTTTCCCAAAAACCACTCCAAATGTTTTCTTCAGACTTTTCGTACGGATAGTTCTAATTGCACTGTTGAATATAACACAAAATAAATTTTACTGTATTTTTATCTTTTTAAAATTACACAAATAATTTCTTTGAAATATCTCTCACGCTGTTAATATGCATATTTGCAGCGATTTGTGTACATTATTGCATTTGAAAGTGGAAGTGATTCGAATGATTTGATATGATTTTTTTTTAAAACAAAATATTTTTCATTAAAAATCGTCCCAAATTTTTCAACCAAAATTTTCATATATGATGAGGTTTTACTTTTCTTTAATATTTTGAGAATAATTTTTGGAATCTACCCTGGGGAAACTGAAAAATTGAGCAAAGTTCAAAAAATCTATTTTGGGCGATTATAGACGGCAGCTGGCAAGACGATGGGACAACACCATAAAGCTGGCCCACACCAAGAAAATTAGAAAACTTTATTACGAGAAAGTCTGTGCCACTCTGTAGGAGCAGTAGTTGGCTTAATCGCGGTTATCTACATTCAGCTGTGACACATCTGTTCTTCTTCATACTTATCTTCATCTATCACTTTCGATTGCATGACCTTACCTATCATTCCGTTCATTCAGTTCCTGTGTTTGCTCCTGTATTAATTCTATTCCCTTTCCTCTCTGTTTTCCAATCTCTTTAGTACTTTGCCCTTTTTGCTGGCATCTTCGCTCCCTTTTTGTGCCCTCGAACGCCTTTACCTCTGTCCACTTATCAGTTCTCTCCGTTCAATGCCTTCATCTTCCCCGTTTCCCTCGCGTTCGTTCACGAACCAGTTCCCCCTCTCCGCTCTCGCTCTCCCCCTTCCCCTTACCCCTCCCCGCCCCTCTACCATCCCACACCCTCGCCGCCGCCGGGCACCGCAAGTTTCATTTCGAGCCATGTTTGGGTGCGGGGGCGGGACGGGACGGGACGGGACGGCGCGCGGGGGCGGGACGGTGCGCGCCGGCGAAACCAAAAACCAATAACGTTAGCTTGGATTAGAGCACGGGTGCGGGCGTGCGGCTGGACGGCGGTCGACGGAGATTGAGGAGAACGCGTGTTTGTTTAAAGTTGATTAGAAGCGGTCTGCCCGACGCGACGCGCGCGGTGCTGCCAACCTTAGCTGTCGGCACCGCCGCTGCCGCCACCAGCCCTCGCCGAGGCGTCGCCGGACCCCCCCCTCCCTTCCCGCTGGCGTCATAATCCCTTCGTATTAAATCAGAGCGCGTGTGTGCACCGCGACAGACGCCCGCCCGGAATAAGATGCGAAGCGCGGTCTGCCCGTGTTTGCTCTTGGCGCAAACGCCGCCGCCGCCACCGCTGCTGCTGCTGCTGCTTGGAGACGGACTGTTTGCGGGCTCTCAGCCGTTTCATCACATTTGGCCCACATGCGGGAAGGAAGGGCGTTTTGCGGCTGGGTTCATCTGCGCGGCGCCATGAAAATGAAGCGGCGGGGGGGGGGTGTGGCGGAGAAGATCTCGTGGCCCCGGGCGGCGGTGGATTGCGTTTGTGGTTCGAGATGCTCGCGACGTAAGTCGGGAACCTAAGACCATTTGAAAAAGAAATATTTCGTCTTCGAGGACAATGCAATTGGTATCAACATCATTAGCTGAGTAGGTAATGCGTTACGGCACTAGCTTAGAAGTGATTCGGAGGTCGCATAAAGCCTCCCCAACAAGAGACAGCAATCTACTTATGTATAAAATCGGTGAATTCGTGGCGCCTCCCTGAATCAAAGAGCTCTGACCCTGGATTTCGTTGATTGATTCATTGATTGTTAGTGATTCCGGGCGCGTCTACTGCTATGTTCATAAGTGTAATACATGTTTTTTCCTCAGGAGGTGGCGGTGATCCTCCCCCGCTGGATGGCGAGTTCCGGCGGCGATCTACCGTCGTCTAGTGGGGTTTTCCTTGACCAGGTATCGCCCATCAGCGAGGTATTGCCCCAGCCGGGACAAGCTCCAAGCTTCCAACCGGTCTTCCGGCATGTGTGGTAGTCTAGTGCATGTTAGTGTGTGTATGTAAGGGGTTAGGAAAGGCCATGGAAGAGGAAGGAAAGATCGCGCGCGATCCGTGGCCCGTTGGTTCTGGTAGTGCTCTGGCATTGGCCTGGTAGTTGATCGGAGAAACGACGTAAAACCATGGATCAGAGCAGCCAGCTGCTAGAATTCTCCCCCAGACAGCACCTGAATTCGACCTGGCTGACAAGCTAGTGTCGAAAATTTTGCTGCCGTCGGGACTCCCGGTCAAAGGCTCTGCAGTGACATCAGTTGATGACCTGAGCCACCTCTTTTTCGTTCTGGATTTCGTAATTACTTCCAGGAGAATGCTGTAGAGGTGAAAAATCCTTCGTATTCCTGCTTTCGGGGGGGAAGTAAACCAGCTCTCCTACGTTGTAGATTACATGCATATAAAACATCCTCCAGCGTCAAAGAAGCCTTTGAGCTTCATTCTAGTCGCCTGTTTCACTGCGCGCCCCCAATGATACTTTCATTCGCTTCTAGATGGCCACAGGAGCGTCGCAGAATTGGCGTGGTCAAGAGGAAGTGCAGGTCCTCATGGCCTGAGCCACGCCACTTAAAATAAGGTATCATTAAATTTAATTGATTTGAGTTGAAAATACGGGTTACGGACAGCACGCAACCTTTCCTTTAATATCCCGTTCTCATCGCCATCCGTGCGACTGAATATTGGCCGATCACCTCTGTCCCATTCTATTGATTTAGAATATTGATTTCGAAAGTGTGGGGCCCGCCCCAAAGGGAGATGTAGAGGCAAGTCAAGGGGCACGCGGGACCTATGGAGCCGTGGTATATCCGAACATTCCCGACGATTTGGCACACCAAGTAGATATGCATTTTGTCAGAGTTGCCTTGTTGCATTGTGTGATTTGTGGCATAAGTTATCCTTGAAGATGAGCACAGAAAAAAACGCAGTTATAACAATGATTATAATAATGGTTTATTTGCACGCTTAAAGATGACGTCGAACATCCTGAATGTGTTATTTTCTATGCAGTAGAGAGCAATTTGTGCGAGAAAGCGTTTTCAGCACATGTTGCAATTAAAACAAAGTATCGGGGCAAACTTCACATTGCTAATAATTTACGTTGTCCACATTCTGATACTGAAGATGGAATCTGGAAAAAAATCCTTCTCGCTGACTTTTCTTGTTCTCTGTTCAATTTCAATTTCAACTTGTAATATGAATTAGGGATAAATTGTGTAGCAGTTTCTTGATCTAACCTCAAAAACGAACATTTCAACAAGATGTAAAAATATAGATTGTAAAATTCTAAAGAGTAAAAAATTAAATGTACTGATATTCAATGTAATACTCGTTTTATTCATTACTAAGTAAAAATGTGCGAGGGAGGGTTGGGAAGTTTTGATACTCACTGGTGGGGTCGTAGTAATCAAATAAGTTTGGAAACCTCTGATTTAGAAGTCCTCCGCTAAGTAGCGCCAAGCTGTGTCTCCCCGAGAGATGTATCTCAGGGTGAGAAAATCAGAATAATAACGAAAAATCTTACGATTGGATTTGTTCTTGACAGCAAGTCAAATTACATAATTAAATTAAACTATGTGTTAGAGATTGCCATTTTTTTGGTCATTTATTCAGTCTTCTTCACGGCTTCCACAGTAAATGTGCACTTTAATATTTCACCTTTTTATGTGTAAGGTACATGGTACATGGTAGCTTCAAAATACCAATGATGCGCTATAACAAATGAATTAACACTGTCTGTGAAACACGGCCGACCTTCAAAACACTAACTCCAAGGGCGAGGAAGAGAAAATGATAAAGTTGATAAATTTATACTCAAATTGGCATGTCTCATACTCGAGATTGCATACCATTATATACGGCCATTTTCGATACATTCAGTCTTCTACACAATGACATTTTTGATCACAAAATAATTCTCTTTTCTTGCGGAAGTATTCCTTCATAGCTGTCGTATTTGCCACTTGCTTTCAAGACTTCGAGCATGATGAAGTTCACTTCAATAGCGAGAACCTACTCGACTGTATAAGGTACTCTCGGGTGTGTCACTGCCTTGCTTGAAGGCAGGTCGGAGGATGACATGGCTATTAGAAAAACTCATGAAAAAGATAAATTAACGGTGTTGCAGGTAAATTGTAGAATGTTGTCAATAAATGCATACTGTCACTAGAAAAAAATGCAGATATAGATATCTATTATTTTGTTGAGTATTGTATTGTTGAACAAGATGAGCTTAATGAATGTAAAGTTAAGATATTCGGCCACTAAATTCCCACACTTAATTGCAGAATTAGTAATTAATCTAATCTAATAATGATAAGAACTAAACTATGCCTCAGCCCTGATTTTGATAATTCACAATTGTTTATCAAGAAGCACGCAATGTATAAACGACATCGTGAAGATAGGAGTAGGGAAGTGTTCAATTGAGTGAAGTTGGAGCTATACAATTCACACCGCAAACAGGTAAATAATAGTAGAATTGTTTGACAAAAAATGTTGCAGTATTTTGGAATCTCCCGAGACCCAACAAAGATTTGAAGGTACTTCAGACTTTCAAGGCGCTGATGAGAATAGAAAAATTTTCCAAGAAAATGTTATTGTAGTCGGCGACTTAAATTTACAGGATATTAACTGAGAGGGTGACGGACAAGAGACAAAACATCTCAGACGGCACAAAATAAACTGGAGTGGGTAAACAAGTCATGATGAGACCAACTAGGGGAAGTTCACTCCAAGACGTCTCCTCACTCGTCCAGTTCTCTTGCTTGTTACCTGCCAGATTTTCTCGGGGTTTAACTACTAATAAAGCGCTCTAACGAGCCTAAACTAGGAAGGAGCAGAAAACAAATACTAATAATAGGTAAACATTGCAATTCAAAAATGGGACGAAATTGGGTTCTGAAATCACTTAATAACCAATTATGAAGTATAGGCTAGTAGAACCAGAAATAACGTAAACGTTTTTTGAGATGAAGTATTAGGAAGTATTAGGTTATGAAGGTTAGAGATTAGAACAAACATGTATAAATCTGTGTTATCCAAATATGCGCAGGAAAACACCGATCGGTCTTTTATGGCAAGACTTAGGGGGATGACGTGGTCGGCTGGGGATGGTCCGACTTTGGAATAATCGTGGAGGTCACGTTGCGAACGGCATTGGTTGAATGGATAACCACGGCATAGATATCGTCACCATGTCCTTGAGAAAATTAAAGAGTATATTTTTATAATACACTAACGGAACCCGGCAAACATTCTGCCCTTCGTTTCCCTCTTTCTCCTTCCCTCTCCCTTTCTCTCTCCGTCTCTCTCACCGTATCTCTCTCTCTCCGCCCCTCCGTCTCTCTCTGTCCCTGTCTCAGTATGTCTGACACTGTCTCTCTGTCTCTCTCTCAGTCTGACTCTGTCTCTGCCTCTCTCTGTCCCTCTAATTCGCGTCTAGTTGCAGATTCTGCTCGTCTCTGAGTAGGTGGAGTAATATCGAGAAACGCTGGACCAGGCAAAATGTTACAGAATTATCAAGATGATCTCAGGCGAACAACACCTGACATCCCCGTATTCTTGATCTCGGCACTTTGCCTGGCTGCTATGAAACGCTGGGAGGTGTGAGTATGTGTGTATGTATTATATATATACAATATATATATATATATATATATATATATATATATATATATATATATATGTGTGTGTGTGTGTGTGCGGAAGATATCTGCAAAGAACAAAAAGCAGGAAAATAATTAAACAAGTTCATCAAACAATCACGTATCCTCGATGAAGATCGTCCGCACTATTGCCTACGTACTCGGAGAATCTACCACCCCATGCGCTCTGCAGCTCAGAGGGAGCGAGGAGGCCATCCCTTCGCCGGGTCCTCTGTCCCCTCCCCTCCCCCATTCGGCGCCCTCGACGAACCGCCATGCCTCAGGCGGCGCGGGCGGTATACATCGGTTTAGACCCTGCTGATTCTCAACGAAAGGAGGTAATAAAGTTGGCAGCAAACACGAGCACACTCCGCCGCTCGCCTGCACGTTTGCTACCGTTTGCTCAGCCCGCGCGCGGCCTGGTGGCGGCGGCGAGAATAACGACGCGGGCGGCGGCGGCGGCGGCGGCGGCGCCGGCGGCGGCGGAGGCGGACGCGGCGGCGGCGGCGGTGGCGGCAGTGGCAGCGGCGGAGGCGGCGGCGGCGGTGCATCCAGGGGAAGTGGGAGCAGCTGGGGACTTTGGAAACGATAGCCAGGATATTGGAGGCGGGGAAGATGTTAGACGTCTCATACATCTTGTGGAGATTGAGCGGTGGTGACATTACGTTGTAAGTGTTGGGGATATTTTAGATTTGTGATATTAAGTGCCGTTAGGGATAATAAGAAATAAATGAGACCTGGAACATTAGGGGAATATGGAGGGAAAATCGTCGGACAGGAAACGATAGTGAAAGTGATAGACAATACTATGCCATTGTGGTATATAAAGAGAAGTCATTTTTATCAGAAATGTCGGATGATTTAAAAGAGAAAATAATTAACGGAGAATAGTTCTAAATGAGACGTTGATAAAACAGCGATCAGAAGTGGAGAAGGTAGGAAGAGGCCATTCAAAAGACGAAAAAGATCAATAAAATATAATAAGGAAATGCTCGGATGAAAAAGAGGAAGGGGGATCCCAGTAATAAAATGCAAAGAACAACGAGAACGAAAACGTATTGAGAAGCAGAGGAAAGTAGATGCACATAAAACACGAGTTACGAGGTACAATTGAATTAACAAAAAATATCACAGTCAGCAGGGAGCGCAAATGACACATTCTGATTTTATGTATTTTACGTAATTTCCTGTATATGTTACGGCTAACGTCCGAATCAGGCTAACCCCAATTAACTGGTTAATGCTCTAAAGGATGAATAAAATAAAGTAGGGATTGCTTAGAAGTCTTCTTCGGGCATGAGTCGGATAAAAACGACATCAGCCAACACGGTATGGCTAGGACGGGCGAAGTACACAATGACCGAAACATCAGTTCGACCTACTGTGCAGCCATCTTGGACAGCCAAGTGAAAAAAAAAATCTACTTGACGCTCCGATACTTATTTTTGTGTTCACGTTGAAGCTCTCGTCTTGGCCTTCCATGCAACGCCTAATTTCAATTATTTACGCCAAAATACTTCTCGCAAATACAAAAGGCGCCTCACACTCGGACAACCACACTTCTTTAGCAAACGCCATGCGGCTAATACCAACATTACCCGGATGAATACAAAAAGTATCCGTTAATTCATCATACAGCTTTATTCATAGCGTCTGGCTAAAATGCGAATTAACATTTAATGCGAATTAACAAATTTGGAATTTAGACGAATAGTATATTGTCTCTACAAAAATTTTTGATTTTCTCAGATGTAAAGTGTGTACAGAAAAATCTACCACATAGAACCACCGAATTTTTCTTCAGAAGTAGACCGTATAAGGAATTTTCATACGATAGCTTTACGAACTATTAGGGACATAACCTTTGATCTTAGTTGTGTGCTGCATCGAAACAATAGAAATAAGATTTTGAAGGTGATCAAAATGAAAAGTAGTGGGAAAGCGCCTGAAACAATAGAAAGTCACAAGGACAATGCGTCGTAGTGGATGACGGAGAAACGGCGGTTTTATGTTCGGGTGGCGCGAAAAAACAAGGATCGCTCCAACTTCAACGTTTTTACTTTCCCGCTACCGCTTACGCAGTAGAAAGTTACATAAAGCTTCGCGAAGAAAGGGCGAATTTTTGTTAGAAAAACTCTTATGAGAGGGCCCTGGTAACGAAAGTGTGAATCAATCCCGTTGCTAAATTTAGTGGGGAAAACCTCTAACACCTGGTGTGGTCAGAATCCATGTTTTGTAGGTCCTGGTTCCGGAAAATCGAATATTTGTCAAAACGAAACGAACCTGGTACCGAAAAATCGCACGTTTGGCAAATGTCTATTTGTCAGTTCGTCTGTGAACAACGCTAGCGGCTAAACCATTCAGTCGATTTTCTCCAAAATTAATTTTCCGCAATCGATCTGGCTGATGTCGCGGCCACTTGAATTTGAAACCCATATTTTAATTTTGGAGGGTACTTTACATGAAGCCCCTGGAACATTTTCCAAATAAAAAAAAGGCTCTATCGTTTTTTGATAAACTTTTGTTGTTGAATAGTGTGAAGGATCTTTACAAAAATGGTGCTGGTCTCATTTTCGTTAAAAACACTGATTTTTCGAAAATTGCAAAGATTCAAAATTTTGTCTGCATCTTCCTACAAGTACAATTATGAAGATAGAGATTTTCCCTTAATAAAATCTGTTCCTTAAAGATAAATTAACAAATAAGGTAATTTTTCGAAAATGTGAGTGCTTTTCGCATAATTTTGCGTGAAAATACAGGCGAATAAGTACGTGCTGTTTCAACACCACTAGTTTATGTTACGCTATTTTCCGTAATGCTTTGCGGTCAAATCTTATTCTTAAAACCATTTTTCTTTTATAAGTAAGCCGTGCTTGAAATCACAACTTAACGTATTCGCCTCCCTATTACGGATAGAATCCGTGTCATTAGTTGAGCATTGAGACGATGAAAGATCGTTATGAAGAATCTGCGGGATAGACCTCCGCGAAAGAACAGCAGGACAATGGACGGATGGAGACCCGCAGTGGCGCTGGGCGGGGGGAGCGGGGAGACGGGGAAGCTGCAATCTCGTCCTGAGGCGGCGCGCCGCGCGCCTCTATTTTCTTGGCGCGCCGGCCGCATTGTCCGCCGCCGCCACCACCACCACCACCGAGCGCGTAATCCGGCGGTTCCTTCGCCGGCCAATATTATTCAATTTAAGGCAGTGATTGGGAGTGTGCGGCGGCGGGCGAGACGTTTATTGGCGGCGGCCTCTGTTGGCGCAGCAAACACGGCCCCGGGGCTTATTAGCGCTAACCGAGCCGCGGCCCCCGGCGCCCCCTCCTCTCTCTCTCTCTCTCTTTCTCTGTCGCCCCCGCCCACGCCCTCGTCTTCCGGCGCCGCGGGCGTGCGGGGAGGGCAGGGGCAGCCAGCTGGGTGGGAAACGAAGGACGGGGCGAGCGAGGCAGGGCGTGACGTGGGTATGGCTGAGCGGAATGTGACGCGGTGCGCCGAGGCGCGGAGGGTGGGGTGTGGCGAGGCGAGATGGGCGGGGAAAGTGGGGCAGGGGGGGTGGAATGGAGAGCGGAGCGTGGAATGGAATGGGGAATGGAGCGGGTCGGGCCGGGTCGGGTCGGGTCGGGTCGGGCCGGGCCGGGTCGGGCCGGGTCGGGCCGGGTCGGGCTGGGTCGGGCCGGGTCGGGCCGGGCCGGGCCGGGCCGGGTCGGACCGGGTCGGGCCGGGTCGGGCCGGGTCGGGCCGGGTCGGGCCGGGCCGGGTCGGGTCGGGCCGGGCCGGGTCGGGTCGGGCCGGGCCGGGTCGGGTCGGGTCGGGTCGAGACGGGTCGGGTCGGGTCGGGCCGGGCCGGGTCGGGCCGGGTCGGGTCGGGTCGGGTGTTTCCGCGTAAATTACTGGGGCAATTAGTCCTGTAAGTGCGTTGAATGTTATGACGCTCCACTCGCGCAGGAATGTGAGATCCATTGCCGAATTACAAGAACGCTTGCAGGGTTTCCCTATCCAGGTATCTTCTGTAGTGGGTCACCGCCCAAGCCAAGACAAGCTCTAAGCTCCTGATCTATCTCCCAACATGCTTGATAGTGTAATTCATGGATAAGTGTATGTGTCAGAGGAAAGGGAGAGGCAGAACAAGGAAGAGAAAGAAAAGATCTTGCGCAGTCTGTGACCTGTTTACTGTGTACTGCTACAATATTCACCTAATGGAATTACTACAGAAAATAACAGAAAACTACCAATTAGAGCGACCGGCTGCTAGCATTTTCATCCAGGCTGTGGTTGGATTCGATCGAGCTATGTAGCTAGTGTCGAAAATATGCCGTCGTCGGGATTCGCCAAGTCCTTATGGCCAGTGATGCTGCAGAGGCAACGGAAATGCTCCCATTGAGCTATTACAGTATATAAATATATGGAAAGAATTTTGTAATTTTAGAAGGTGAAGTGGTAAGATGTAGTAAACGAGGAAATGGTGTTGAGTTAGGGAAAGTTGCAATGTAAATGGAAAATTTTGGGATGTGCAGGGAAAGAATTTCAGTAGAGAATTGAAATCCTCTTGACTAAAAGGGGGAAATCAGAGGTCTTAGAAGGCAAGAGAAGAGTCATATACAACCCTCAGATTCTTCACCTTTTTTCAGTGTACCAATAACTTCTTTATTGGAAGTGGTGCCTGAAGGCAGACAAAAATCGTAAAAACCATTGAATTGGTTTTTACACCATGTAAATAAGCATAGGCATTTATCGCAAGAGGTTGTTTTGAAGACACAGACAGAAACTCCAATTTTATTTACATAGAAATACATATAATTTACTTCCTTTTTATTTTTCAAAACTCTGCTAGGGATTTTAAACGACTTAAATTAAAATTAGGACGAGCAATTTTGTGGAATAAATATTGGGTCCCGAGTAACATTTCAGAAGTAAAATAGTTCAAAAATGCGAAATGTATGGTTTATAGAGAAATTAAATTAATTTAAACCAACTTTCTCGTAATTCAATTTCTTTGTGTTATTTATTCTTATTTTCAAATTTACTTGTTGCTGTGTACCGATGCCGATGAAGTTTTTATACATAGTATACATAATGGTGAATTATTTGACTTTATTTTATTACCGTATTGATATTTTAAACATATACCTCTTGTAAAAATGTCATAGAAGCTACCATTTATTGGGAAAGAAGATTTTAGTAAAAATGCAATTAAAAATTATATATACAAGTAATAACTATAATACGTCAATAAGTACAATTTTTGTAACACTCCATCAAATGTTTACATGCTAATGTATTAAAATTGTGATTTAAAAATGCCGATAGAGCACGTTTTAAAAGATAGTAAATTTATGTTGCCTGTAGTCGTCTTAGACTACATTTTTATTGATATTACACTACTATTTAATAGTTCCAATATTACGTAGTTTCTTAAATTCAATATAAATAAATGTTTAATTATGTGCGGACAAAAGCTTGTAAAAGAATTTAAAAGTTAGTAATGAACAGAGATGAAAAAGAGGTATGCTCTTAAACGAAATTTGCGTTTACAGTACTTCTTCACAAACAGTGCACCACGAATAATTCTGTATGCATAACGAGGAGAGAGAAAAAATTAGCTAATTCCTACACCAAACTTTCAGTTATATTTACACACCGCTTAATGCCTGAAGTACATTGATGATGGCAGCCCGTCTCTTCAACTCCTTTCCACCAGAAAGAAAAGTAGGTCATGTTTTGTGGAAGCAACAATGCAGGCGCTGCCTGTGTGGGTGGAAACAAAAGCCAAGCGAGGAGATGCTCAGATGTCTCAGGGAAAAGCGGAGGTGCTGACGTGCGCCAACGGCAGCCGATGACGTCACCGCCAAGCTGCCCGTACGTCACGCCCGTCTTACGCGATCCCCGCGGAAGATGTTTCATTGCCTCAGGGCCGGAACAATCCCCCTCAAAGGCTGTTCTATTTGAGGGAATAATGATTTATTTATTACCTGGAGACAGTTATGGGAAATGCTGGTTCCTTCTACATCACACCGGCCATCAAATTACGACGAGAAATCGCCTGTTTTCTACAGCATTTATACAACATAGATTATCATAACTCGAAAAGGAAGAGTTCGTTGGTAACAGAAGTCTGATGTAATTCGCAATTAAATGGAATCCCAAGTAGGAAAAAACAGAATTTCACCAGCAAAAATATCCATTACAAATTCCACAGATATAAGATTTATTTGTTTCAAGATTTATTTTTGGCCCCAGAACCGTTACATGAACAATTGACTTCTTCTACGTCATGTCATATACTAAAGAAGTGATATAAACCGAGCTTTGGGCTCACTTTCAGTTCTACTTTAAGACTTTCTTACACCGAGATTGATTGTTTTTTGTTTCCTGGATTATTCGTCCCGTGAGTGTAGTATATGTTTTATTGCGAGATGTGGCGATAATATTCCCCAATGAGTGGTGAGATCCGGCGCCGACCTATGCGACAGCTAGCGGGGTTTTCCCCAACGAGGTATCTCTCACCATCGGGATACCGTCCCAGCCGAGAAAAGTTATAATCTCTTGACTGGTTTGAGATATGTGGCAGTATAGAGCACGTAAATTTGTGTGTAAGGTGTGAAGATAGGATAAGGAAGAGGAAGGAAAGATCGCGCGCGGTCCGTGACTCGTTTGTTAAGGTACTGATTCGGCATTCACCTCGTGAAGATCGGAGAAACCACAGAAAATTATTGATCAGCGCAGCAGGTCGCTAGAAATCTCATCCAGACCGCTGTTGAATTTGACCTAGCTATCTAACTAGGGTCGAAAATCCTACTGCCGTGGGGACTGAAACCCTAGAACCTTCAGGTCATAAGCACTGCATTGACTTTAGTTGCCCTGGGCCACCTAAACAAAGTTTACTGAAACCTGACAAAATTCAGGGTGAAACACATGGAAGGCTTTTTTGCGTCAAGAGAATCTTATTACAAATTCTAAAGCGATATCAATTACAATTCAAGGAGTTTGCCCGAATACTCTTTTGTAGTATTTGATTAAATACTTGTAAAGAATAACATAAAGGAATAAGAGGAATCGATAAAAAATGTAGTGTACGATTTAATCACAAAATTAATTTATCAGAACACATGAGACAACTTCGGATTCTGAATTGACAAGAATATTGGATATAACATATTAGTACTTAATACAAAGAGAATAAAAAAGTCATCTCATTTATATAAAAATAAAATTACACTTCAAGAATCAAAATATTCGCAACAATACCGAAACGATTTATTTTTTTCGTCAAAACGTGTTTTGTTAACAAACATTAATGTACTATTTTTCTGCTCTTACAAATAAAACAGGAACTTTAAACAGTTGTTTATGAAATTTTAGGTCAACATGTTATGTGTAGTATGAAATGTTACATTAACTGATATGAAACAGAAGTTTAAAAATACCTGAATAGACAAGATAACTATTGAAACGCTGAAGAAATTATAAAAGAAAATTATTTTTAGTCCTGAAATTAAAAAATAGTTTTTGCTTTTTCATCTATAACAATTAAATAAAATTTGACACATATTGGTGGATATACCGAAGTACTTCATCAAAAGAAATAAAGAAATGAACATAATGATTTTAAAAAATTAACATTTTTAAGATATAAAGGAACTTTGATTTGAGTTAGAATAAATTTAAAACACCCCTATATAACATTACATACTAGATAAAATGTTCTATTGTTTTCACACATTTGAATTACATTGCATTGAAATGTGCGAAGTCTATTGTTTTACATGTAATGGAATTTGTCCCTAAAAGAAATAAACAATCAACATAATAATGTCATTATGTTTTGATGTGTTTTTAACAGCAGTTTAGATTGAAACGGTTTCCCATTTTTATCTTCCATTAATTCCGTTCAAATTATTCCCGCAAATGTGCATTTTAAAATGTAAGTAAATATAAACGACACACCATTCATTTGATGGTGAAACAAATGTACTTCGTTCGAGCTGACAATAAAGTATCGCATTTTTCGCGAATTCACAAGCGACTGAATACTCAGAGAAAAATATATTAAATCTTTTTTCTCAAACAACAGGAAACTCCCTGTATTTTATCTCTATGCAAAACACTGGCACAGACTGTCGTTAATTTTCGAACTGCTTAAGTCTCTCAGCGAAGGAAAAATATTAATTACAGCTCAGTTGGAGTCAGGGAAGCTCGTTACAGCTCAGACGCCATTGTCGTAGTGAGGCAGTTTAATTATGTTATTTGAAGAAGATGAAGTAATTTAATAAGTCTCAAAAGTGTCTTTTATTCTTCAATTCCTTTTGTTGCCTCGCGCGTCAGCTCCTCCAGAAAAAGAAAAGGACGTGATTTTAATAAAGCAACCAAAATGCGCGTCATTACCCTCTCTGCGCCCCGCTTCGCGACGCTGCCTAGGGCGCGGGAGGGGGGGTTGCACAGGAACTAACTCACTTAATGGAAAGCGTGCGAACATAATGGGGCGGCGAGAGGGGGGAGGCGCCGGCAGGTCGCGGAAGGGGTGGGGAGGGGATGGTAAGGGTGGAGGGACGGGGAAGTTGCGGAAACTGTGGGTGTGGCGAGAGTAGGGGCGGGTGAGGTTGGGAGTTGGCGTAGAGGATACGGCAGAGGAGGCAGGAGTTGGGAAGGGGTTACGGTGAAGTGTCGGAGCAGCTGAGGAATAGGGTGAAGGAGCGGGGGGGGTAGTTAGTGGGAATGCTGGCGTGTTAGATGTGGAATGGGGTAGTTGGCCGACGTGGTGGAGTGGGAGGGCACGGGGGGGGAGAGGCGAAGTGGGAGGACGTGATGGAGGTGGTAGGAGGGGATACGGATGAGCAGCAGTGGCGAGGCAGTGGTGGCTTGGAGGGGACAGCAGAGGTGCCAGTGGTGACGGGGTAGAGGAGTGATGTCGAGGGAGGTGTGGCGATAGGAGTGACGTGGTGGCGAGCGGGGATGGCAGGGTAGAGCGAGCGGAGCGAGGACGGGGGCGGAGCGGCGGAGGGAGGAAATGAGAAGAGGGGTAATTCCTGCCGTTGTCTGCGCGTGCCTCTACAAAGCAAAGAACGCGGGCCGCCGCCGCCGCCTGCTGCGGCATGCGCTGCTCTCTTTGCACGCGAGCGCCTCGCAGGTATTTTGCGCGTCGCTCTCTTCCACAAAAGTAACTGAGCGAGTTAGTAATATGTTAGCATCATTGTCCTCGCGCGTCGCACAGGCGCCTCGCTCCTCTCCATTCGGATCCTCAGATCCTCACCCGCCCCTGTGACCGAGGCAGCGCCTCACCAAAGCGCTGATTTCCCCCTTCCACCTCATTCCACCCTTCAGCTTAGGACAAAAAGAAGTAGCTTGAATAAAAGTTACCTCTGTGTCAGAGAATCGTTTATGACAGATTCTCGTTCCACCTGAAAAGGCGGGATGAAATGATAAATACGCCAGAAAATTTCATCACGAGATAGCGGAAAATGTGCCACTTAGTAAACTAGATAAGATCTGAATCTGTAGCTTGTAAGAAAGCCATAGGAACTAAAATATCAAAATGAATGCCTCAAAACATTTGATCACGTGCCAAGCCATGTTCCTATTTTATCACGAAATGTTTGCAATAATCCTAATTAATATCGCCAGTTAAGAATCCTGTACTCTAGTGTTATAGAATATTCCGATTCATTCGCATTTCAGTATCAATTTTGTTGGATGTGTAAGAAACATTGGCTCAATTAAAATGCAAGTTAACAAGAAATCGCCCGTTGGTATCTTGCTGTAAGAATTCCCTCAGTCCCGTTTCCACTTTTGGCTACCCGAGAAGGCATAGCACGATTGCATCCTCATCGGTGGCTCGGGAGAGGAAACCTTTTAGTTACGCTTCCATTCATGAGTAAAGCAAATAGTTCTTTTCTCACCACTCCATATAAAACCTTGCCGAATCCAGGCAAGCACAAAGTATTACACATGTTATATTTTAATCATATGTATGTCGTATTTTGTGCAAGAGCACGTTAACACAAATTTCATACTTTGCATGAATGTTTTATCTCTAAGCCATTGGTCATGGCTTATGAGGTTGGAACAGCACGTTCTCGGTCCCTCGTACGCGGTAGCAGGATGACAAGTGACAGATGTTGAGCTCTTTCACGGGCGACGCGCTGCTCTTACAAGCGCCTACCCACGCGCCCGTGCAATTGTTGTGCGTGGGCGGTCGTGCCTCCCAGGAATATCCTGTTGCCCACGGTTATTGTGGTGCCGCGTGCAAATTTGTTCTAGAATCGTTCGGTAAAATTCAAACATGATTGTTTACCACGTTTGAATTATACTGGACGTGTTTATAACAAAGACAGGTTAATGGTCAAAGGCACTCCCCACTTCTTTATCTTTTTCTTCTCCAAAACATCGCCCACAACAAGCTCGGATAAATCAGAATGAGACATTGCTCCGTCGAGAATTCACGCGTGTTCGCGTGCGACGCAAAAAAATTGCTTTGAGCATTTCACATCATGTTCTTAGACAGTTCTACCCTAACATTAATATTGTATATATGCGTAAATAAACTGTGCGTTAATTGCAACATGCTGAATTGTGATCAATTTCACCGCCTTTACATCTAGTTAGAACAATTCTAGTTTACAGTGGTAAACTTGAACCCGTGCCGCGAGCAATTGCGAATCTATGTCGCGCTTTGGCAGACATTCCTTGTAAAAGCAAATCAGCGTAATTACGTCATTCTCCAGAGTACCTGGCCTGCTTTGAGCGGGCGTAAACTTCAATCCAGCGAATCCAGGGACTGCACTCAAGTCATTGTTACGTTGTGTTCAAAAGGAGCCGGTGTATTCTAAGTGAATAAATGTTAAATGTTAATCTATGTGTGTGAATAATGAAGGAAGGACACCGCACGAAAAGAACTATCCAATTAGCGTACTGAGTTATCATAGAGCTCTAGCAAGCATATAATCCCAACTTGTCATACTGTCCACTTTTAACGTAAATAAACGCGAGGTAGGCATAATCTTTTGAGCCGGACGTCTAACCAGTGGTCTGCGGAGTGTAACTGACACAGTCGACTTTAGGAGCCGAATGTGAATTACCGACGTACAGAAATGATATGCTAATTACAATTATGAATTAATATTAGTTATGAATTAATAATTCTTCGTACATATACTATCTCGAACGTGACAGAATCTTTGGAACTCTATATATTCTGACACAATTTAGCCTGGGTTCCTATTTTATTGAAGTTCATGAATGAATATATGAATCGTTCGTTATATGAATTTCTTTGGAAAAATAAAACATGTATGCGATCAGGGATCGTCTATGGGGTAGTAACCTTGAGAAAACCGTATGTACATGGAATCAGTATTTCATCTATTGATAACAATGAAACAAATTTATTAATATCATGGTTGTTATTACACACTATTATCAACTTCCTTCCTTAACACATTATTAATTAAGCTCCATTAATGAATACTATCCATAACATTTCGACATTCCCTCTTAAATTATCATAAGGATCATGATCTATTTGCATGAATATGCTATTCACAGCTGTGAATTCTTTTACTTGAAAGATACTATTTTTCTTTTAACAAATCATACAAAAATCTCGATTGCGATTTTCTTTATCCATTAATAATAGTCTTTTACGTCAAAAAGAAAGTAATACACATAGTGATACCATTTAAATGTGTTTATTAACAATACAAAAATACCAAGAAAATTAACCTAATGTTTATTGCCGTTACGCGTTATCATCAAGTATAATTTAATTATTCGCCCTCATTATCACCTAAGATTTTATCTGTTTCTGATATTCGTTACAATTCCGTCCGCCCCCAATAATATACTGAATTGGATAATTGTTTTTCCCTCGCTTGAAGGCTGTGGCCGCAGCATCGCTGCTCGGGTCGACTCGGCAATACTCGGCAAAGCTCGGCGACCCGGCAATGCCCCTCGCTAACCGTCCGTGTCACGATAAGGAAGGGGGCACGCGTCTTCTGCCCGCTCCACAACGCCTCGCCGCCGACCCCTGCTGCTACATATATTTTTCTAGCTCACAATATTCCACCATGATGTACGCCAGGTCCCGTGTCTATTTCTTCGTATTTTTCATGTAATTGAGGGAATAAACTCTATGGTGGCAGCTGAGATTTTGTGGTATTCCATGATGAATTTCAAGGAAAAGGAGGTATCAACCACAATAAAGGATGAAATTTTTTATATTTAGAAAATTTCGTCACAAATTTCGTCTAAATATAAAAAATGTCATCCTTTATTGTGGTTGATACCTCCTTTTCCTTGAAATTCATAATTGAGGGAAGTCTCACCTTGTCCTCGTCCGTGATACCCTTTGAGCATTCGCACGATCCCAAATCGAGCATTCACTTCATTATAGCACTCATCACGACACTGTGCTCAATTATCTCGCCTTGTCAATGTCCAATATTCGTTACCTTTATAATTATCAAGTACTACACCAAACAACAACTGTCTATTGTTCTCAGATGCACCGAGTCTCAACCACGTGGTATACAGCTACTGTTATTCTCACTCATGCTAGATTTCATTCATTCATAGCATGTCTTAGTATAGTCACACAATCCCTTTTACACTCCTACATATTTTGCATTACACCAAGAATATGGTCATCGTGTCCTTAATGACGTAATTACCACTGCACCGGCACCAATTCTAATTATATCACTCGCTTCTTTCACGCGCTCTGTCTGTCCCGGTCGCCATTCAGAAATACTATCCAACAATGAGAAGTTAACCTAAGAATATCAAACTGAATTGTCGCGGCGTTCCCATTCTTGCAAGATTACCTAAAATCTCCTCAAATATTCGAGAAAATAAAGTGCGGGAAATTTGAATCTGCAATTTCAAAAACATGCAAAAGTACGCTAAACTTCTAATATTTAAAAAAAATTGTAGTGACCGTTTTTAAATAACTGATTTTTGTAACAGATTTCATTTAACGAAAATGACTATTTTAATTTTATACTCTTATTTTGTTGTTGCTAGAAATTTTCAAAAATACAGACAGTTCGCCCAAGGTGGTACCAGCTTTATTTTCTTTACCGTTCTTTGCTACCGAGCAAAAAAAGACAAAAGAGTCATTTGTGAGATAAAAAATGTTTAAACTAGTTCAAAGCTGCCTATATTTCACCCGAACGCTACTCATATTTCCCGAAGTCGTACATGACCTCATTTACAGATTTGATAAACAGACTTCATTACAAACAATTTCTATATTCAATGTCGTAAGAAGTCGCCGAAAAAAATAATTTTTGCAATTTTCAAAAATTCAGAAAGTTCAACGAAAATGCTACCAGCACCTGTTTCTTTACCATTCTTTCCTACACACTAGAAAACCGTAAAGAAAAATTTGAGGCCGTTTTTGAGAAAATAATTGTTTGAAATTGAAGTTGACTTTATATCAAGAAAAATTACACAAAAACTATCTATGTTTTTGAAATATTGTACGTGACTTAATTTCAAGATCTGTCTTTAACAGATTTCATTTAAAAAAGTCCATTTTTAATATTGTAGTTGTAGGAAACGCCAAAAAAGGTTTGAAGTTTTGCAATTTAAAAAAATTCAGAGTTCAATGAAAATGAGATCCACGACGTATCTCTTTAAAAAATATTTATTTCTTAATCTAATACATTTCAGTTGCCGTTTGGCTTAATCTAAATTATATTCTAATATATTATTGCTAAATGACTACTTCACGTTGTCCAAGAACTTCACAAGATCTTCACGCTATCCAAGAACAAAGTTTAATTAAAAAAATTAAAGCAATTTTGAGAAAATCTAAAAATGTTGTCAAGGCCTCCAAAACCACAATATCCGTTTCAAACATGCAGGGCCTTGAGCTCGTTCAGACAGATCGGGCAATATCAATTTTGAGGAAAATCGTTTGAACGGTGTTTAGGCGCCAGGGTTGACCACAGACGGAGAGAGAGACGCTTTTCCATTTGATGTTTCGGTGTCAAGGACCCACGAAACATGAATTCTGACTGCCCAACGTGTTCGAGGATGTAATTTACTATGTACAGCAACAAGATTTATCTATTTTCTGTGGAAATATCAACGTTTCGCCCGCGGCATTGCAATACTTTCTCTGTACTCCGTGGGCAGTACGCGAGAACGTAAAATGTTGACCTGCAGGTGACGAGGTACTGCAATAAAATATTATTGACTATTAAGATGTCTTTGACATCCTGAATAAAATAATTTTTTCCTTCTTATGAACTGTAGTGAATTGTTTATTAAAATGTTCATTCCTCTAATAAATGAGATTTGTGGGAAAAATATTTTATTTATAGCCAACTTGTTCATTATTATGCAGTAAATTATTTTTGTAAATTATTACGTACATTTAATTTACGTATCTCCATAAAATATCAAAAGTGTATCTCAGAGATGTGACGTACCACATTAATTTATATTAGTATCTTTTATATTAATTCAGTTAACTAGAACACCTTACAAAATCTTTCTTCTGACTATTACTATAACATGAAAAAAGAATAAAAGAACTACTAAAAAGAATCTCCAACGTGCTTCAGGAACTTCGAAGGCTCTGAATGGAGCACCCTTTGAGAGCGTTCCGCCGCCACCTCTGCGGGGAAGGGCCAATCTTTCTCAAGTGACCTCTCCACGAAGACAGGCGCATTCGATGAACCTGATTCTACTACACCTCACCTAACCTGCTATTCACCTCGTACCTACTATTTCTACAAAGGCACGCCGCGTGAACACACAAGAGCTTCGGGGCGGGGGGGGGGAGCGGAGCAGTTCATAAAATGTGTTATCCACACATCCACATTACGCCTGGTGTGGAGGGCGGCCCTTGGAAATTCGTCAGCGGTGCGTGAACGTAGGGTAAAAGTGATTTTTTAACACGAAAAAGACTCGTGGAATCGTCCCGAGGAACGCACCGCCCGGGCGCGCGGGGAGGGGCAGGGCGAAGAGGGGCGCCCTTTTTCTAAACGCCCTTGCCCTTTGTAGGGAGAGTGCCCTCGGCCGCGCGCCGCGAGAGGGACACAGAGAGAGGGAGAGAGAGAGCGCGGCGCGGGGCCCTTCGCGCGAGAGCCCTTCATGTTGGGGGGGTGGGGGAGGGGGGGTGCACCCTTCATAGGGTTGAGCACACGGAGAGCGCTGTGGCGTGTGGGCCCGCGATCCCGCCAGAGTGCTCCACCGTCTGCCTCGGAAAGCCGCTTGCCCGAGGGAGGGGGCGGGCGGGCGGCTGACGCCCCGCGGCAGGGGTAGGGATGGGGGTGGGGATGGGGGAAGCTCACCTGCGCCGAGGACGTCCCTCCGGACCTTTGGGAATCTCTACACTCTGTGTTATCGACTTTACCGCAAAGGGGGGGGGGAAATGTTGCGATTAACTGCTTCATCATTTCAGTATCCGACGTTTTAGAAATACATTAGAACAAGCTGATAGAAATAGATGTTAAATGAGCAACTAAGTGCTGTGAAGTG
This sequence comes from Acheta domesticus, assembly GCA_031308135.1. Lineage (NCBI taxonomy): Eukaryota > Metazoa > Arthropoda > Insecta > Orthoptera > Gryllidae > Acheta > Acheta domesticus. The sequence continues at coordinate 26,203,558 of JAHLJT010003656.1, read as the reverse complement.
CGGTGAAGTGCTGTGTACGGCTGGTCAGTGTTGAAACAATTGCTGTAATACTTAATATTAGTGATAGCATTCTTAATGCATCCTTGTTTTGTATTTACTCTTATTATTATTATTATTATTATTATTATTATTATTATTATTATTATTATTAATATTATATTGTTAAGTAACTGCCACCGGGTCATACCCAATTGCAGTTCAAATGTTTGTATGTATGTGTTACGCTCTAAAATATACTTCCAACATCACCGGATGATTGGTTCCCGGCACGATGTAAGATATATAGGTGTGTCAACTAGCCGCCTTTGGGGCAAATTTTCTGAAGCCAGTTTGAGGCTAGTTACTCGCTTGTCCGTAAGGTGTGCACGATCGGTTTGGGTCACGGTGTAAGATGACATCTTAAACTGTAGCTATTACACAGTTTTGCAAAACATTTCCTACCCATTTTCATAACTGTTCGTTCTAGACTTTACCAATTACACCGCGAAATGACAAATCACTAACTTGAAATTAGAAATCAGCTCGCCATAGAGCTGTCGAATGGATCACGACCAATCACGATCATGCCAAACTGAGACCCAAAGATCGCAGCGCTTATAAGCGAGAATTGTGAGATCTAGCCTCACATAAGCTTCAGTTTTAGACTGGGAGTGAATATCTTACAAATATCTTACACCGTGGTTCCCGGCCAGCATTGTCGCTGTTTCCGCGCTGTCTCCGCAGCGACTCTGAACGGGAGTGCCTTGGATTCGAGTCCCCACGGTGGTAGATTTTCAAGACTAGCTACATTACTAGGAGGAATTCAGCCGCTGTTTGGAGGAGAATTATAGCGACCGGCTACTCTGATCGGTACTTTTCTGTGCGTTCTCGGATCAACACCAGGTGAATACAGGAGCACTACACTATCAAAAAAAACGTGAATCGCGCGCGATCTTTCCCTTCATTCACTCGTCCTTTCCTCTCCTCTTACACATACACACACACACATACATACACACGCGCGCGCGCATATACACTTACACGCACAACCGGTCCGGACGTTAAAGCTTGCCCCGGTTTGGGCGACGGCCCGCTGGGGAAGATGCGTGGAGGGAGTATTTGCCGGTAGGGCGAGTGTAGGGCAACGCCGGATCTCACCATCCAGCGGGAAAAGGAATATATTCTCTTTGGACAGTATCTAAAGACAAAATTTTCTTTTCTTGTTAAATTTTTTTATTACAAAATGTTTTTATAAGCATACAACTTTCTGACAAAATGCAAATATTTAACTACAACACTCAACAAAGTAATCTAGAATATCGAGTGTCAGTGTCAACAGCTTATGTATGCTTTTAAAAACTTTTTGTAATAAAACATTTTAAGAAGACAAGAAAAAAAATTGTCTTTAGGTCTTGGACAAAGAGAATATATTTCAAAAAGGAACACAAGACAAAAATGAATAAAATTTGGGGAAAAGAATCTCTGCCTCCTCCCTGATTAAAACATTCACTATATGAGCGGGACCAATGTCCAAAACAGTTGACGTGACCAGAAACACTAATCAATCAACTTCCATCATTAATTGCGTGGTGTCTCCAAAGGTCCCGATATAAACTATTTAAAGTAAAAGAACAAACGTTAGGCACACTTTCTTTATTGAAGTGCATGCTACACTATACATTGAGTTTCATACGGTACTTTTTCTACGACTAGTATTAACTTCTATACGTTAAATTTTTACATTGAATCGTTTCGTAGCAATTGCATGTAGGATTCAGGCAAGGCCACCTAGCGGACAGTTCCCTACCCACCGCAGAGGGCTTTGTTTTACCAGAACGCCTGCGAGGGAGTACAGAAGGCGGCAATAATTCTCGTCACTATTTTTTCTTTTCCTCTTATCTCTGGAGGTGTCAAGTCCACCCTTGATTCACTAGACATTTTAAACTAAAGAATTGGCTGGTTTTTAAAAACAGACACACGGAAGCAACATATATCCCAAAATGTCTTGCGTTCAGATTTTAACCATAGTCAAATGTGCTCTCCAATAACTACCACTGCGCTAGTCAAATAAGATCAAAGTGAAATTAGATTCAATTTATTTTAAATAATATTTCACGTTAAAATTACTACTAATTAAAGAAATTAAAACTGAGAAGCATAACATAATATTAAATACAATTTTAATGTATACAATAGAATGAAACATTTATTACAAAGAATCTCAATGATGCATGAAGTAACAATACTTGGTTTGTAAGCTTCTCAGTGATTTGTCAAGAACCTGTATCATAATGAAAATTGTATCGTAATGAGTATCATTATGCAACGGGTAGCAGCCATCCAATGACAGAATTATACAATAAGAGTAGAAAAAATTCTCTCGCTGTGATTGGCTGAATATGTGACGACGCAATGGTTCGTGACATAAACGGCAAGTACGTCATCATCTGTGACATAAGTTGTTATTTTATGAACTATTTTGTTTTTATAAAACAGGAATACAAAACAAAGTATCACTTGGTATTGACTTTCATGTCATCTGGCAATATGTTGTAAAATAATGTCCAGGTATTGTAAATGAAATTTTTGTAGTGAGCTGTTGATACTGACACTCCATATTCTCGATTATTTTGTGTGTGTTATAGTTAAATATATGTGTTTTGACTCAAAGTATCTTCTAACCTTTGAAGTCACTTTTCACCAAATTATTTGTCCATAAATCAAGAGGCAAGGCAATGGTAGAATTCTCAGCATAATAATGTGAGACTTATAAGAATCACATAAGTGTAATTTGCTTATTATTCGTACAATTTTTTGCTGCAAAAAAACTTCTGGGACCTAAAGGATGTGTTTCTCCAGAATATTATGCCACATCTAACGTGGAATGAACATTATCAAAATATACACAACAAACAGTACGAAGGATGGGTATACACATTTCTGGCACTTCAATATTTGTTTTCCTGTTCCAATTTCTTGAGCATGTGTGCTCATTGGATCAATTTTAGGTGTTGCACTCACATTCACATGGGATATCCTAGTGCACTGGGACTCCACCCCCAATCGCCTTAAAACATTAACAGAACTTTAACTTAAAACTTTTAACAGATTTAACAGAACAGGAATAATATAGAAAACTAAGGAGAGTAACAATTCTTCAATCTTTATAATGGCCAAAAATTTAAGTAAAGAAAAGAACTTGGAGAGTCATCGACGCTCTACGACGAAGGGAGATTCACTTCCATTCTGTTCCGCGGTGTTGAGTGTAGAATCCGTTTATCTGCCAGAAATTTATCTAAATTTCAATCATGAACGTGAAACTTTATTCGAGAGTGCGGGCTATGGACCACGACTTTCGCAACTGTGTCAATCTATATTTCGGTTTTTATAACGCGCCTCAAGGCCTTCTTCGCAATGGAATATGTCACGGCATTTCGCATCTTTCTCGGTTGTGTCGCTAGATATCGCATGATCGCAGCAATGCTTGATAGGTAGCGATCATGCGACATCTAGCGCCACGACCGACAAAGATGCGAAATGTCGTGACATATTCCATCGAGGAGACAGGCCCTGACGAGTCACTTCATGAAAACCGAAGTATAAAGCTAAGAGAGGGGCACGAGCATTGTTATCATAGAATTTTATATACAAGTGTCACAGGAACAATGTTATAATTTTTTAGGGCATGTAGGAGATCGAAGGTGATCATTTTTTGCCAGTTTCAATTAACGAATATACACACAAGACATTTGCCCCCGGATGTTAGGCAACTCATCATTCATTGCTGTTCGGCAGGTACGTGAAACCTCTCGAACTACATCAGAACGTTATCTGGGAAGAACCAAACACAATGAGTTGTCAGTGGTTTGATCCACTCCAGGTGTCCTATCCAGATCTCTCTGATTAGGACACTGTCACAGCCGCGAAAAGCTCTAAGCCAGTCAAAGGTAATACATGTAAGTATAGTTGTGTGAGTTCGAAAGGGTCAAAGATGAGGAAGGAAAGATCGCGTGTTCCGTCGGCCGTTTATTACGATACTGGTTATTGAATTGAATTGAATTGCCTTATTTTACGTGGCGAGACTCAGGCCATGAGGCCTTCTCTTCCGTCTGACCACGCAAATTTCGCTACGCTCCTTTCACCTAGCGGAGAAAGAAGGTATTATCTCGGGCGACGAAACAGGCGATTTGAATTTAGCTCAGAGGCGTCATTTGGGCTTGAGGATCTTTTACATGCTAGTAAATCTACTAACATGGGCCAGCCGGCTTTACTTCCCCTCCGCGGAAGGCGTACGAAGGATTTTTTCGCCCGTAAAAATCCACGGCTTCGATCGGGATTGAACCCGCGAACTTGGGTATGACAGTCCGGCACGCTAACCGGACACCATCGAATCCGATGATTACGATACTGGTTAGTCATTCGCCTTGTGATAATCAAAGATAACGGAAAACTACGGATCAAAGCAGCCGGCCATAAGAATTATCCCCCAGATAATGGTTGCAATCGAACCAGTTATGAAGATAGTGTCGAAATGAAATTTTCAATGTTGGATACTAGTATGAAACTGAGTCCATTTTTGAAACAATGATCTGCAAAATGCGACGGCCTACTTTCTTAATATTTAATTTATAAATAGTGTGATAATTTTGTTACATTAGGTTATTATGTGAGAAAAGACTTCTAATACGTACATTTTTAACATTCATATACAAACGGTACGCCGTAAGTTCAACAAATTCATTTTCACGCTAGATCTAAACCAACTTCTTCCATCAACTCCCCAAATACTTCTAAATCAATAAATGGGTTCAGAAACATATTTTGTTGAGTGAAAAAAGACAAAAAATTCAAATTACATAAATAGAAAAATAGTATTAAATGGCCCTAGTTATGTGTTTATGTATGTTTTTAACACCTATACATATCATTTAATTCGCACAACTACGAAACGTAACTGCACTTTAACAAATTGCCTTATTACAGTTACATCTCAGAGTTGAAACTCTACAACGAAGGTAAGGAAACGTAATTGCAGCCAAACAGTTACAAGAAATATGCGCTTGTAAATCCGCATAGTAAGAAAGTGTCATTAAGATCTCTGATAAGCCATATGACATGCATGCGACGTTGGCATTAATTGCTACGATGTGGACGTTGGTAAACATTGGGCGTTATCTGTGCGTTTATGTGAAAATATTCCCACTGACGTATTAGCGGACGAACTAATCTACTTCTGATGACATTTGACATGTATTGGAGAAAATTGAAGATTCCACTCCGTGAAACTGTACATTTCCATGTTAGTATTTGAAAACACATATGGGCAAAGAGTTGAAAGATAATTACCAGCTATAAAACAGTTATCATCACAATAAGACCGAGAAAACTAGGTCAGTTCTTTTAAAGCGATTAAGGTAATTATTATTATTATTATTATTATTATTATTATTATTATTATTTATAATAATAATAATTAATAATAATAATAATAATGAACGTGCTATTTTTCATGTTTATATTCACGATACCGCTCAAGGGATTGAACTGTATTATTTATATTTAAAATGACTGGAATTGTTCCTTTATGTTTACTAACTCTGCAGAAAACACGAAAATTTTCCAACAACAAGTATTCATTTGAAGCGTTCAAACAAAAATTAGCAATATTTATTATCTACTTTATGCGTTATTTATCATAAAAAACAGTTGTAGATTATCAAATAAATCCAGCAACTAGTATGAAAACATACATCCCATATATCAAATGCACATATTTTCATATAATTTACGTTTTGGTTATATGAGATTTCTAAGTAAAAATTGATTACACAGTGTACATTTGTAAGCAAATTTTAATGCTTTTAAAATAAAGACTTTCAATTTTCAATATAAAATGTAAACAATCCTTACGCATAGTTATTATAAAATCATCTTCATGTCTAGGACACATCTGCAAACGGGCGTAGACGAAAATATTTTTTTACGATGAGCAGGTAAATGGAGGGTCAGAACTTAGCGAGGCCAAGGGGAGGGGGAGAGTGGAAGCGAGACGGGGGTGAGGGCGTGGAAGCAAGACACATGTTGATGTTATCGTGGCAGACACGCCTGTAGATCGGTAAATACTCTCGAACCAACCTCTCCAGACAACGTGCCAAAGGCAAATAATAGGAGTTTCTCGGAGGTGTCATTTCCTAGTAGGAGGTATGAGACAATAGAATTCCCACGGGATGTGTAAGCCCTTCCTAAATACAGGAGGCGTTTCCCTGACGGGTTTATAAATCGTGTTGGTGCGATTCAATGTGTTTTTACTCATGATTAAAGTGAAGTGGATGGATGAGTCGTATGTGATTACAAAATATGTTGTTGTTACTTGTATTAATTATCAATGAACTTATGATATAACAATTGTTTTTGTAAAATGATATTTGGTTGTATAATTGTAATTAAGTTGTGAATGTGTAAGCAATTTTCTATAAAATAGTAATTCTATTTATATTGGAAAACGATGCCCCAAAAAGTTCATGCACATCTATCCATTCATATTTTTTTCTATTCGAAAAGAGTAGTTAATAATGAACCTTGTAAGATATCTCTTGTGTGATAAGTGGGAAATATAGCACTTGAAAGAATGATGCCTACTACAACTTTTTAATATTTGGTTTTACGCTAAAATTGCACTTTTAGCATGTGCTCGGCTCGTGTAACACAAATGATTGAAGTTATTGTCCATGCCAGCTGAGTTCACCTGCCAAACGGTATCAGCGGCACAAACATACAGGGAGAGCTGCTCCTGGCCTCTAACACCAATATTGATATTGTCGTTTTGCTCCAATATGCTAGAGACATGTCAATTAAATAAATAAAATAATTTTATTAGCTTTTTAATTATGTTTATACACATTTAGACAGTATGATTCGCAGAAATGCTACATCTAATTCCATGATGGCCCCAATCGTCAATGAACGAACGCACAAAATTGGAGAAACAAATTCGATTCTCCTTGAGAGAGCCCTCGGCCCGCGAAGGAGTTGCGCCACTCATTCGAAGCTCGCAGAGAGTAAAATCGGTAAGTGGGTCGAGGGTATTCCGATCTGTCTGCATTCACGGGCCAAGAAGTGGCAAGCGCGCACCCTCTACACTCGCCAACGATTTTTTTTCCCCCGCGCCGCGCCGCGCCCCGTCGCGCCGCCCGCTCCGGCAATTTTCTCTACCCTTACAAATCACGACCGCCTCCATTCATTTGTATTTTATATTTCGTGACAGAGGGGATGATTGGCCCTCTTTGAAACGGCGAGAAAGGGATGTGTTCAGAAAGGTTCGTCGAAAAACTCGACACCCAACCAGGGAGTAAAAGCGCTCGTTGCCGCCAACTTTATTCACAAAAGGCTACTGTTTCCGAGGCAATTTGCTCGCCAAATTGCAGGTAAGTCCCCATATGGGCGCGGAGTTATCAGTGGAACGGCGCTGTCTCGAAGCAACTGCTGCTGCAGTTTGCGCGCAGGAAAAATTGTTGCCGTCCAGCGTCGAAAGAGGACGCTACTTTTTCGGCACATTCAATCTGTGTAATAAAAGGGTTATATTGTAATATTTTTGTTAGTCGTTAAGGCACACTAGAAAATTCGATGGGATTCTTAATAAAATGCAAATTCTGGGGCAGGTAAAATTTCACTATGTTCATTGTTGATGTTTTTGAGTTATCTACAGCGCTCAGCCAGATTTCATCTAATCTTTGAGTGAAATCTTTGAATTATTCGGGTTTGAGTGTCCTAAATTTTCGATCATTCCTTTTTTAATTAAGGAATAACCTGTAAAAATATGCAACAGAAATAAATCACTAGACCTGATATTTTGTATGCAACTTTTTAAACTTTTATAAAATCTTTATATATAAATATTTTTATGTACTTATTTGAATAAATATATATTAAAAACTTTCATAAATAGTTTATATAACTTCATCATCTGTGCACGTTTTCCAGGATTCAGAGGGAAATATAATTATTCAAATTATCGTTCTACAGGTAGCTTTTGGAAGCATTATTCCTTCACGAAAAACATGATGAGGGATAAGAGCCCAAATCTATAGCTGATTTACTCTTGAAAATATATTAAATTACAACTGAGCGAATATTTTATAAACAATCATTGCCGAAAATGTTTATTTCTGTTTCAAAATTCAACTTTAGTGAATGGCTTAGGTAGGGATCACAGAATTATGAAAACGTGCACAGAATTCACTTCTCCCCATAGCACTTCATACACAGTTTTTAACTGTTTTTTACATAAAATAAATAAATAAAAACAAGTAATTCATATTAAATTGGGTTTGCCCATGTTACGCTGTCCGTATCGACTGACTGATGTGTCAGGGCACGTCACCTACTATGGCCATTAGTCCCGTGAGTTAATGCTTGTTTTATTCCGGGAAGAGGCGGGTATCCCTTTCCCCGCTGAATACTCGTCCAACATGTCGTCTTGCCGGAACGTGCTCCCCCAGGCATCTCCCTCAGCGGGGCAGCCGGGACCTCCAGACAGGTGTAGGAGTGTAGTGGACATAAGTGTAAGAGTGTGTGTTTGATTGTTAGTGATTCCGGGCGCGTCAACTACTGAAGTCATTAGTCTCGTAAGTGTTGTGCATGTGTTTCATCGGAGGGTGTGTGTTCCCCCACTCGATGGCTACTTCCGGCGCCGACCTACGTCGACTAGCGGGGTTTTCCCAAACCAGATATTTCGCACCAAAGGGGCATCGCACCAGCCGGGACAAGCTCTAAGCCCCCGACCGATCTCCCGGCATGTGTGGTAGTCTAGTGCGTGTTAGTGTGTGTGTGTGTATGTGTGTGTGTGTGTGTGTGTGTGTGTGTGTGTGTGTGTGTAAGGGCCGTGCGGTCCGTGGCTCGTATGTTAGGGCACTGCTCCGGCATTCGTCTGGTGTTGATCGGAGAAACCACGGAAAACTATCGATCAGAGCAGCCGGCCGCTAGAATTCTCCTCCAGCGACTGAATTCGACCCATCTAGCAAGTTAGTGTCGAAAATCCTGCCGCCGTCGGGACTCAAACCTAGGACATCACTGTCAGAGTGCGTGAAGTAGGAGTCGGGCCACGAAATAGGAAGTAAAGATCGCGCGCGATCCGTGGCGCGTTTGTAAATGTACTTCTCCGGCTTTTCGTTTAGTGTCAATCGGAGTACTCACGGAAAACACAGAAGAGTCCTAGAGGTGTTCTCCAGGCAGCGGCTAAATTCGACCTAGTAGTATATTTAAGGTCTGATTAATGTTAAGTTGATGATTGACATTTGTGTGTGATGTAAGGACGCCTCTCCCGTGTACATAGAAGCTGCCAATCAGAAAGTGAAAACGTGTCAACTGAGATGGTTGAATTGCCACTGACGAACTGGAAACATATGAGCATTTTGCAGCGAATATTCCCTCCCGCCGCCCGCGTTTCTGCCTTTGCTGCACGCGTATTCTGTTCTGTTTTACTTAACTTACATTTATTTTAATTGATGTGCAAATGCTTCTGAATGAGGCAGTAACAAATACAACATTGGCAGGTTGGCGGAATGAACATAACAAGGAAGTACAGATTCTTGGGAGAAGGGAGTAGTTATAGAAAAGGTCGTTGAAGAGCTTATTTATTTAGTCAGTTCAAGTAGCTCGAGTGGTTGTCCTAAGGACATGAATGTGACAGTGACTGAGTCATGAAAGGTGTATTTCTCCTAACCCTATAAATTAGTGTAATTACATGTAAATCTGTATTATAACGTAGAGTGGGCCGTAACATTTTATTGCAGTTAGTGAAGAACGTAATGTGTAGTCGTATGGGACCAAGCTGTTGCTTCATACAATGTGAATAAATGATTTGGTTGCGTTTATAAGTATTTATTTGAAGTGTTTGTCTTCGTGTTCTGGGAACACGTGCTGAATGGTACGCAACTTGGCAACGTCACTCTGCTTCACTCGGAACTGTCAATCACCTACTTCATTTATTCGGACTCTATAGTGGAATTTTTATAACTCTGCCTCTCAAATCCTTATGGCCACGATGGAATATCATAGGACATTTCGCATCCTTCTCGGGCCTGCCGCTCGATGTCGCGTGATTGCAAGCACTGCTTGATACGGTCGCAATCATGCGATATCTAGCGGCACGACCCAGAAAAATGCGAAATACCGTGACATATTCCATCGTGAATCCGCCGCTGCGGAGACAACTGTAATGCGGTTTCTGAGGTATCTCCGCATCGAGTTGAGTCCCGTAGCCCAAATTACCGCGCCTAAACTTCGGTTTTTATAACGTGGCGCGTCAAGGCCTATCTTCACTATGGAATATGTCACGGCGTTTCGCGACTTTCCGCTAGATATCGGATGATCGCGCACTGCTTGATAGGGTCGCGATTATGGGAAATCTAGCGGCACGACCGAGAAAGACGCGAAAAGCCGTGACATATATATCGTAAAGACATGCTTTGAAGCGCCACATTATAAAAACTGAAGTATAGCACCTGCTGTAATTATTGGGGGCTATTGCACGAAGTAGATCACAACGCCCTGCGCGGCGCGATGGGGACGTGGATTGACGGGGAGAGAAGTGGCGTAACGGGCGCGGCCTCAGGGGCGTACCTGCACGTGGCGCCGGCGGGGCAGGAGTGCGGGCGGGAGCTATCAGTGGCAGTGGTGGCGGCGTGGGCCGGCGGCGGGGGCGGGGGTGGGGTTGGTGGTGTGGGCGGGAGAATGTGGTGCGGTGGCGGCGGTGGTGGTGGACGGGGTAGTGCCGGTGACGGTGCCAATGGCTGTGGCTGTGGCTGTGGCGGTGGCGGAGGCGGTGGCGGTGTCGGTGTCGGTGTCGGTGTCGGTGTCGGTGTCGGTGTCGGTGTCGGTGTCGGTGTCGGTGTCGGTGTCGGTGTCGGTGTCGGTGTCGGTGTCGGTAGCGGTGGCGGTGGCGGTGGCGGTGGCGAGGGCGATGGCGGTGGCGGCGGCGGTGGCGGTGGCGGTGGCGGTGGCGGCGCCGGTGGCGGTGGCGGTGGCGGTGGCGGTGGCGGTGGCGAGGGCGGTGGCGGTGGCGGTGGCGGTGGCGGTGGCGGTGGCGGTGGCGGTGGCGGTGGTGGTGGCGGTGGCGGTGGCGGTGGTAGTGGCGGTGGGATTGGCGGTGGCGGTGGCGGTGGCGGTGGCGGTGGTGGTGGCGGTGGCGGTGGCGGTGGCGGTGGCGGTGGCGGTGGCGGTGGCGGTGGCGGTGGCGATGGCGGTGGCGGTGGCGGTGGCGGTGGCGGTGGCGGTGGCGGTGGCGGTGGCGGTGGCGGTGGCGGTGGCGATGGCGGTGGCGGTGGCGGTGGCGGTTGCGGTGGCGGTGGCGGTGGCGGTGGCGGTGGTAGTGGCGGTGGGAGTGGCGGTGGCGGTGGCGGTGGCGGTGGCGGTGGCGGTGGCGGTGGCGGTGGTGGTGGTGGCGGTGGCGGTGGCGGTGGCGGTGGCGGTGGCGGTGGCGGTGGCGGTGGTAGTGGCGGTGGGAGTGGCGGTGGCGGTGGCGGTGGCGGTGGCGGTGGCGATGGCGGTGGCGGTGGCGGTGGCGGTGGTGAGGGCGGTGGCGGTGGCGGTGGCGTATCTCGGTAAAATCTAGGCGCGACGCAAGCCCCTGCGATATGAGTAGAGCGCGGTGAAGAAACTTAGGGCCGTCCGACGAAGAGTTGCCACACGGGACAATTAGTGTCCCGCGCCCCGCCCCCTCCATTGTCACCTGGAACTCGATAGGTAGCGCAGACGAATACAGAGTGAATCATTTCATGCGGTAATAAAACAGACTAGCATACTCCTTGTAATATTAGCAATAGAAAATATAAAAATCCTCTACCATTTTGGCCTCAAAAGATATTTATCAGTAGAAAGTGTTTTTGTGATTTTCCAACGTATGGGAAGGATATGGACTCGGGAGTTGATTAGGGTCGTTTGCGAAGTGCATTGTATTTATAACGGGTGGCTGTTGGGCTAAGGTTCTGATGTCATAAAATCGGTCGCGTTCGCAGTGCCGCACGCTATACAGCACTGACACACTATGGGCCCCAACTTAATCAAACCACTCACTTTCGATTGTGGTCGTTTGTGTCCGAAATCAGAAGATATTTTTCCTCATAAGTATCCTTAACGTGTCGACTGACATTCAGCAGAAGCGAGTCAGAAACCAATTATAAAAACATTTAATTTTGAGACTTTCATTGATAATTGCTGATTTAATTTATGCACGTAAATTTAATCAACACAGTTAACAGCTGATCAGACATTTTGTTATTTTAATATTACTTAATAAATCACGTACTGACTTGTAATTCTATTAAGAACGATAGTGATAATTCAGTATCACAACTGAAATTGTGTGGATAAGCTTTTATACGCAAATATTTACTCGAGCAATACGAACATAAGACAATAAGTTGATTCTTTTCTTATTGTAATTTACTCAGCAACAATACATCCAAACAAACAAATAAATCTCTATCTGTTTTAACGTTATGATGTCGATGAGGATGAAACGATATGGTGATGGTAGGGGGTGACATCCAGTCTGGCCTCGGCCATGGTTGAATGTTCGACCTGCGACTCTTCGGCTCAAGATCGCTACGGCACTACTGTTTTAGCGATTTCGGCCACGGACAGGCTGATGAAATTTTCTATACACGCATTTTCCCCTTTCTACTCGATCATAAACCGTATGTATATTCTTTAACTCATGCCACTAAACGGTTCTTAACTGTTTCCACTCCCTCTGTCGAATATCGCAACCCACATACAACCGCCGACCCCTCACAACTATCGACTCTGCCACCGCCCCCGCCACCCTCACCACCGTCGAAACCATCCCCGCCGCCGCCTCCGTCACCACTCTGCTTCCCTCTTCACTTTCCCGACCCTTCAAATGTTATCTGCTCGATACATCTTCTCCCCATACACACGTCACAGTGCGTTGTCATTTTATAACTGACTTTACTAAACCTATTACGTTTCGATTTCGGACTCAAACAACACTTATTTTCGTGACTCAGGCACTGACTTTGTCTTTAATAGAGGGTGAATATCAACTGCGACAGCGCTGTCCCCTACCTAAATGGCCCTGTAATGTCGAATAATTCACCTGCCTTGTCAAGGGCCGTAGATAAAAGATACGCAAATTTGATTTTAATACAGAGAATATGTAATTGATCTCATTTGCAGGACAAGGCACGGGGAGACATATATACGTATTGTTACCGATACATTTTTCTCACATAATGACTTTTACAATAAGCTAGCTCGATTTTTAACAGAATAATCATTTTTACTAATAGTTCAATACTTTCATGGAAAATTTTTTCCATTCAGTGCACTAAGTAATTATTTTCAAAATATACAAGCTTGAAAAAGAATGGAAGTATGCAAACAGTTATTTGAAAAATTATTTTAGTATTTTTTAAGTATCACTTAACTGATTCAACTGTTATATTTTATTATAGAATAGGCCTTATTTTATAAGAAAATGAATAGACTAGTTTATGGGATAAAAGAGAGCATAACCGGAGAAGTATGTAACATTTTATTACTAGATTGAAAACGATTACGCGTATTCATTATAATAACGTGTTTAGTATAATAACGTGTACTATGTTTTATGATTAAACTTTTAATAAAGTAAAGAATACACAAAACCATGGAAGAATATTTGACTTCACATAATGAAAATAGACATTTTCGTTCCCATTTTCAAAGTAAACTGCAGACATTCCAAAATATTTTGAGTGAAGAAGATCTAGTGATACATGTTCCAAGTGGAAAACCATCACTGCAAAATGTAATTTGAATTTGAAAATGTAATTGTAAAGGTAGAATGAATTTTTCCAAAACCTATATGAGAAAATTGAAATCATTTAATCAGATAATAATTTTTAGTTTTATTCCTCTTCGAACTTTAGAGAAAAAATAATCCACTTATGAGATAACCAATAGAAAGCGAAAATGACGGGACACTCATGAATCGCTCCTTTCAAAATTAAAAGTTAATCATTCCCTACGTATGGGAAACTAGACGAATCGGGTGGAACTCGACGACAAATTGACATACGCGAAGAAATCATTGCAGCTCGTTGTATCGACTGAGTCTCTCAGACATCGACTGGCAAATGAACGCACAAGAGAACAGAGAGACAAAGATCGAGAAACGAATCAAATTTCATAAAGACGTTTTGTTGATTATGAGATTCCAACAATGTATTCACCCGTCAAATTAAGAAGTTCGAATAATTTGTTCCCCTTATTATGCTGCGCTTAAACGAGAAAATAAAAATCTTACATTGAAATGGGATTTAGAAACTGAATAATCTATAGTTCCTGAAACAATTTATATGAAATTTAATATCAGATTGGCTCAGAATATTCCCATTAGAGAATGTATGACATAATTTCCTGCGTCCCGGAGATTGTGTTCTAAGTTTGAGTAACTTAAGAAAGTCATACACTTTTTTGTTTTGCAAATTAAGACATTTGGTTTAAGAATATGTTGCCGGAAAAGATTTATCGGATACGTCTCGATAAGCAATAAACTGCTGATGCTAAAACAGCATGGACTTTCTCCCCCGTATATTCACGCATAATTACGCAAAAAGTACTCAAATTTTCGAAAAATTGTATACGATCTTATTTCGTTCATACTTTCCAACAGCAAAATTTAATCAAAAACGATGGAGTCATTATTTTAACAATTTGAAAATGTCCTAGGGGCTTCATAACTACCCCCAATTTGAAATATCGATTTCAAATTCAAGGCGCCGCGACATCAGCGGATGGATTCGGGAATATCAATTTTGGAGAAAATTAGCTGAACGGTTTAGATGCTCACGACCGACAGACGGACGGACGGACGGGACGGACGTTTAGTCGACAATCGTCTTTTCGTTATCAAGGACCCACAAAACATGGATTCTGGCTACTCGACGTATTACAGGATTTTTTTCTAAATTTAGCAACTTGATTTATCCACTTTTTCGTTACCAGGGCCCTGTAATAAGACAATCCGCTAGTTTTTGCGACGTGCTATTCGGTTTGGAAGTGGGGCTGGGGCCAGGGTGGGGGCAATCGCTCTTGCACGTTTGTGAAGACGTCGGTCGGCGCTGCGCGCACGCCCGAGCATTCGCACGTTTTGGAACTCGAGATCTGCGGGCAGTGCCGGCCAGAACTAGACAATTTTGGGCCCGGGACAATGCTTATACCTAGCTCCCCCTCCCGAAAAATCAATAATTTGAAAGTTATCTTAAGAAACTGTACGAGTTATTTTATTTCAACAAATAATTACAACGTTTAAGCTAGAAAAAGTTTATGTAAAGATATTTTAAATAATAGTTTTTAAGTGATCAAATAATACAATTTCCACGAAGAGCTTAAAACGCAAAAGTAAAATTGTTCTGTTTTGTTAGTATTTAATAAAATCACTTGTTCTTTATGAAATAATAATTATGAATTTCTGTAGAACCTCTTGTAAAGTTAGCAACATTTGATTTATTTCATAGACTCCTAACTTAAAAGTAATGATATTCTGTTATTCACTATTTAAGGTAAAAAAATAATTGAAACTTTTGCGAAATATCAGACCACTGTACCGCGACTTTCTCGAGTTCTAATTTCTTTTGAACGTTTTTACTATTTTTCCCCTATCAGTCCCATCATCGGGCCTCTTGACGTACGGGGCCCGGGCTATCTGCCCATGCCTGACGCGCTGGAAATGTAGTTTAACGTGGCTGATTACGAAAACTCTACAAAAGTGGAACTGTAAAAGTACTATCAGGTGCAACTAAATCCATTATGAATTAGTATAGTAATACAAAAACTACACATTATTAAAAAGAACACGTTGGAATACAAAATTACTTTGTCGAAGCAAATAAATGAGGAAAGAATAATACTAAAATACGACCGAGAAGGGAGCACAACCTGGAAGAGAAATAACCCTACTAGAGAAATAATCCCTACTAGTCCAGTCAATTGGTTCTCAAAAGGGACAACAATTGAACTAGGAAAAATTCCGCAAATTTTTGTTAACGGTTCTATTGTTACTTGAGGGTGCTGAATTTGATGTTTGCCACCTGAAAAAAGGCTATCTTCCCAGAGAAAATTGCAAAGAACTCTTAAAATTTCGCTGTGTTTTTAGTTTTTCTCTTTCGAAACTATGCCTTTTACAGAAAATTGAAGTTAATATAGGCATTTTGAAGGAAATTTTATTGAATTTAATTTTGTAAACAAAAATTATTTTTTTAAAACGCAAAATTTTGAAGATCTTCCCTTCCTCTTCCTTTCACTATCCTCATTCCTTACTTACACTAACGTGCACTACACTACCACACATGCCGGGAGATCGAGTGGGAGCCACATCTTGTCTTGGCTGAGGCGGTGCCCCGCTGGTGGGAGATACTTGGTTGGGGATAACCTCGCTAGCCGACGGTAGGTCGGCGCCGGATCTCGCCATCCGGCGGGTGAAAAGCTCCGCCACAGACCGATGAATACCATGCACTTCACTTACGGGAATAATGACCTTAGCAGATGACGCGCCCGGAATCACTAACAATCAATCAATCGAAAATCCTGCTGCCAACGGGACTCTAAACCTAGGGACTTTCGGTCGTTGGCACTGCAGTGACATCAGTTGCTGCCTTGAGCCACCTAAGCCGCTTTTTAATGTGGTTTTGGAACGACATATGACGGTAAAATTCAGTAGTTGTCGTGTCTCACAATTTTGTTTTGCAGTTTGAATGAAGAGTTAAATAAGTTCGCGGGTTCAAACCCGATCGAAGCCGTGGATTTTTAAGGGCGAAAAAATCCTTCGTACGCCTTCCGCGGAGGGGAAGTAAAGCCGGCTGGCCCATGTTAGTAGATTTACTTGCATGTAAAAGATCCTCAAGCCTAAATGACGCCTCTGAGCTAAATTCAAATCGCCTGTTTCGTCGCCCGAGATAATACCTTCTTTCTCCGCTAGGTGAAAGGAGCGTAGTGAAATTTGCGTGGTCAGACGGAAGAGCGGGCCTGATGGCCGGAGTCTCGCCACGTAAAATAAGGCATTAACTAACTAACTAACTAAATGGCATTGGAATCTTTTAAAAAACATAGTCTGCTCTAAGTTAAATGTTTTTGACAAATATACTATTGACGATCTGAGATATAGATGTAATAGAGAGATAGAAAACAACAACAGCAACAATAGAAACAACAACAGCAACAACAACAACAACAACAACAACAAAAGAAAATCAAATAACTCTCAAAACAATTTGGAAGACTTCTTACGAGAGGGGTGCAATTTGTCCCCAAAACGTTTTAATACAATATATTTAGACGTTACTCTTAGAGTGGGGAATCTAGAATTATCGGATGACATCTGTTTGAGAAATGGAAACGATTTAAATTCTGTGTTATTTGCAATCGACTAGATTTTAATTTCCAGAAATGAGAATAAACTCTAGAAAATTGCTGAGATCTTATATATAATATATCGGAAGATTTCAACCTCAAAATCTCTATCATAAACTGTAATGTAATGACTTTTCGAGACAAATTTCCGGACACATAACAAATACATATTTACAATTCAATGTTGGAGTAAGGAAGGAATTTTATAAACTTTCAGCTACGATTATGAGAAGATACTGAAATTACACTCCCTCGATTCCAACAAATGCATGGCACAATAAGGCAGACGCTCGCGAAGAAAACAAGAGAGATTCAACTAAAAATATTCAAAGTGACTGAAATACCAGGTTTGAAGTTGTGGATATTGACTAGAAAGAAAAGTAGTAATATACAGGCTTCCGAAATGAGATTTTGAAAAGCAGTTGTCCGTAGCTTCTTAGACAATATCAGAAACAAAAGCATCCCAAAAGACTTCAAAATATTTTCCATACCGGATCCCATAATGGAGAGAAAAGTGACCTACCATCGCCGACAAGATCCAGGTCGGCCAAGGCAACAATAGAGTAAAGCCGAAACAAGCCTTCTGGCGTAATCCGTGAAAGGAAGAAGAAATAGAAGAAGACTTTTGAATATCGAGTGACTTTAATCTTCTATACACATGCTATTGGATTCCGAGAGCGCGGTGTGTCTAAACAACTGTAACAAATATTAGAGGACTCCTCCCTGGAGTTTGAGAACAATTGCAAATAACCGAAAATTTCACCATGTGGCCTTTTCCTGATCTCTTTAACTCGCTTTGCGGTTCCTCAGAGAACCGCTGGCTCCCAGGTGATAACCTATAACTGATAATAAAGAAAATTTGGAAGTAAAAACTCTTAAATTAAGCATCAAAGAATACGTATACACTATATGTAGTTTACAGGAAGTAATGTAATGGTGTAAAAAATCGATGTAGAGATTTTGATGGAAGCACATTTTGCAAGTTGTATTTTGCAAGTGGTATCGAAAAGGTGTTTTTTTTCGAAAAGGGCTATGTCCATCCGTCTCTTCGGTTCGAAGATTTTCTTCAAAATGAATATTCCCCGACCTCTATGGCTGCGCTCAAGGTCCTGCAAATTTTAAACGTGAATTTTTGGGGGTATTTGGGGTTTGTATATGAATCCCTGAGACATTTACGATACTTTCTCAAAATTATCTCTAATTTTTCTCTAACTTTTACTACGGATATATCAAAAGGCTCTAGTAAATATGGCACAGTTTCAACTTTCATTAAAACCGTTGAAATGCTCTAGTAGAAAATATCAAAGAAGTATTTCAGGAAAAGACTGAAGAATTAATGGAATAGTACACCTTGTAATATTACATATAATATTATATAATTATATTATATAATTTTATGTGACCGTTACAAGTAATGTGAGAAAACATGTGTGCTGTTGTAGACCCACTAGTTTTAAAATTGATTTCTTGAAAAGTATTATGTACTCACATCAGTATCGTGTGCATGACGAATGTTTAGGTAGACGAAAACGAGGCCAATCGTGGTGCAATAACTAGCCGTTAATAGGATTTCGAAAACGGGGAAGGAACGGAACGAGTGCATACACTAATGGCTTTCTTTTTCCATCTAACGAGGTTAACTCAAATCACGCTATTTACGGAAGACTTAGTCAGTAAAGGGTTTTGAGTAGTGCGTGGCACGATCCCTAAACAAGTTCCACTGACGAAGTGAATCATCGCATTCTTTCCTAGAAGAGCAGACAGGTAGAGATCTTAGGCTCCCTCCCCTCCGAGAGGCAGGTGACAGAAAAGTGGCGGTCGCCTAAGCCCGCAAATGAGAGGCCTTAACGCCCGCTGGGCCGACGAGCAACAGGGATCGGCAGTAGTGATGCGACATCAACAAGAAACATAGATATGGCCAAACACCGATGTTCAAAATCAAAAGATCAATGTCAATAATACATCGACCATATTTTATCAATGTTGTCAAGTTGGTTTAGTAACCTCTATCATTAATTAAGTGCGCAACAAATGTAATTTGACAATGGATAGGATTATTAATTTATAATTAAAATGTAACCGAAAGCAATGTTATACATCTCTCCATGTGCGAAATGCAGGAAATTCGAAGTAAATGTCAGGACATCAGGATCATCTTGAGCAAGGGAAGGTAGTCTGCTCGATGACGATAAAACAAACTGCTCGCTTTCGGTCGAATTCAAACATATATTGATACCATCAATTATTTTTTCTTATTTTAACTTCAAAAAAAATGTGATGGTTTCAATACATCAATGTTTGAAATATCGATATTTTTATATATATAATTGTCACCATCCTGTCACCTTGTGGTGGTGGGCTTGTGGTGGTGTGTGGTGGTGGTCACCGTGTGGTGGTGGCGGCTTTGACGGGATGGTGACAATTATATATACATATAAGGAGCGATAGTGCGCTCGTGAAAACTGTTCAAAGGGTTGGTTGACTCGGTAGCTTAGTGGTCAGAGCAGCTGGGCGTAAACCAGAAGGCCCGGGTTCGTATCCCGGTCGGGCCGACCAATTCATTGAACAAATTTAATTGATATTTTTATAGGAACATCGACGTTTTGAAAACATCGACACCGATATCGCATCCCCAATCAGCAGATGCGATGGCCGCTGTTAGTCGTAGTGCTGCTGACGGTGGCAGTGGTAACACTGATACTGATGATGGTGACAGTGTGGTCTGTCTTTATCAACTACTACTCAGAATGCCCGGTGAGATATGTTACATTTAATACCACCTGAGACCTAAAAAATCCTGCTTTTTGAATAAAAGGAAAAGGTCTGTACGTACTAGTCGCTAGTCAAACACTGGACTATTTACACTCGACCATCTGCAAATTAACAATAGCCGCTTTGAAAAATAAATGGAGCATTTCAATAATTATGTGTAAATAAAGAAAAGAGAAGAATTGAATAGTTGATCTAGCAAAACAATGTTTACTAATAAATTTAGTCTCAGGCATGATTTTTCATTTTCGTAAGTTGGCAATATCTAATGGAGGTTAGGTTGACTTCGACGCTTGTACCTTTCTTTCTTTCTACGTTCAATATTAGTCAATTGTTTACAATGAAAGTGAACTGTCTTCAAATTGTATCTGGTTTGGTGTAGAACAAAATTTTAAGATAGGGTGGATTCATCTTGTAACCCAAGAGAAACAGTGGCGACAATAGCATGAAAACTGTAGCATAATTCCCAGGCCGAGAACCAAAACTTCCGGTTGCGATGAATTTTGCAGCAGTTTTTTTATCAACTACTACTCAAAATGCCCGGTGAGATATGTTACACTTAATACCACCTGAGACCTAAAAAATCCTGTTTTTTGAATAAAAGGAAAAAGTAGTTTCACCTTATACCTTCTTCAATAACTTAAAAAATCATGCACGCCGAAGTTTTTCCATAAGAGTCTACTAGTTTAAACTTATTTAATTCAAAAATTAGTCCGTTAAGGTTGCGACGGTGGTAGCAGGGGCAGTGGTGGTGGTGGTGGTGGTGGTGGTGGTGGTGGTGGTGGTGGTGGTGGTGGTGGCGGCGGCGGGTGGTGGTAGTGGTGGTGGTGGTGGTGGCGGCGGCGGCGGGTGGTGGTGGTGGTGGTGGCGGCGGCGGAGGTGGTGGTGGTGGTGACGGTGGCGGCGGCGGTTGTGGTGGTGGTGGTGGTGGTGGAAGTGGTGGCGGCGGCGGTGGCAGTGGTGGTGGTGATGGTGGCGGCGGCGGTTGTGGTGGTGGTGGTGGTGGTGGTGGTGGTGGTGGCGGCGGCTGGTGGTGGTGGTGGTGGCGGTGGCGGCTGGCGGTAGTGGTGGTGATGGCGGCGGCGGTGGTGGTGGTGGTGGTGGTGGTGGTGGTGGTGGTGGTGGTGGTGGTGGCGGCGGCGGCGGGTGGTTGTGGTGGTGGTGGTGGTGGTGGTGATGGCGGCGGCGGCGGCGGGTGGTGGTGGTGGCGGCGGTGATGGTGGTGGTGGTGGCGGTGGCGGCGGCGGCGGTGGTGGCGGCGGCGGTGGTGGTGATGGCGGCGGTGGTGGCGGTGGCGGTGACGGAGATGGTGATGGTGACGGTGATGATAACGAGGGTGGCGGTGGCGATAGGGGTAGGGGTGGGGGTGGGAAAGGGTTTGGGTTTTAGAGCGGGGGACGGTGAGGGAGGCTGAGGCGAAAACGGTGAGAGCCGAGACGGGAGCCACGCCGGGCCAGTGATGGAGGTGGAGGTGGAGGCGACGGCTGGGGCGGGGCTGGTGGTGGCGGTGGGGACGGGGACGGCCTAAATGAGAGCGGGGGCGGTGCCGTGGCTCTGCCTGGTGGCGGAGGGATGGGTTTTAGAGCAGGGGGGCCGTGGGGGTGGCGAAGGTGAGAGCGGTGGCGAGTTCGTGGTTGGTGGCGGGGGGGTGTGTGTGGCGGTGCGGTGTGGCGCAAGAAGGAGGCCGCCGCCCCTCTCCTGACGCCTCGTGGCGAGCTACCTGCGAGAGGCCAATTAGTCATCTGGGGCGCACGTGCACGCCGCCCATCTGCCCACTCCCCACTGGCCTTGCGAAACACGCCACTTGCCGCGCGCGGCCTTACCCTTCAGGCCCGTTTTCACGTTGGAATATTTCACGACATTTCGCGTCTTTCTCGGTCGTGCCGTCAGATGTCGCATTATCGTGACTTTTTATCAAGTACTGCTTTATACATTCTTCGATCATGATACATCTAGCGGCACGACCGAGAAAGACGCGAAATGCTGTGACGTATTCCACCGTGAAAACGGACCTTTCCCTGTGATTTGGGACCCTTACGATCATTGGGTAAACAAAAAAAATCATAAAAAGAAAATTTTCCAATCAATTTACTAATTTTAGTCGGAATTTTATTTAATTGTTTGATAAGGTTGTGAAAAGAGGAAATTATCTAAAATATATTCTTTGGTATTTGGTATTCTTAAGAATTTGAAAGCTTATAAAAATACTTATCATCAACTTTAAAATAACAAGAAACTATTAAGTGAATGAGTGTTAGCTGCCTTGAAATGACACAAGAAAAGTTTTATGGAGAATGATGCCAATAAAAATAAAATGTTCTCACAGGTGATGAATGATATAAAAAATTAACAAAAATTATTATTGTCTAACTAGTAAGTTCTATAATAATTACATAAACTATTAAAATTAAATTACATTTAATAAATACAATTACTTATATCATTAGTCCGCTAACCGGGGTATATTTGATTAGCAATCATTCAAATACTGTAATAATTACTTATTTTAAATTTTAATAATTAATTATTAAAAAATTACATTATGTTCCCATTTTTTTCGTAATCTCAAAAGGCTCTTCCAAGTATATTTAATTTGTGGCGTGTCATTTGTGAAAACAATCTTTAAATTTTTAATAATTAAATCATCTGAAGTTTTCGTGGGTGAAATGTTAACGCTGAAAACCAGCAACTCTCGCTGCGATTTGTCATAAATGTACCTTAAAAATAAATTGGTTGTGGGAACTAATACTTTCAAATAGTGGATGCTTCGGTTAATTATATGGTACTCTTGAATAAAGCATGAAACATAAAGTGCATTTCGATCGATATCAATCCAATGAATGCGGTGTACAGTATATAAATCTTGTATTGGCAACGCGAGAGTGGGTTTGTAACCGCAATTCCCCTCTTTTGTGACCACTGCGTTGCAGCGCATGAAATGGCGCCGATATTTGCTTGATTAACTGCACCATGGGTCTTCCCGTGGTTTTCGTTCCAATCATTCCTTCCATTTTAAATTAATACCAAAATACCCTCGTTGCTAAATGTGACGTATCAATTGAACAATTTTCTTTATTACTTTGATGATACGTTAACTAGAATCTGATTTTTGCCGATTCGAGACCACACTCCAGCCAATTTTGTGAATCAAATCGGTTATGGAATGAGCTCATATATGACGGACTATTGAGTTTCTAAAAGCATTGCAATTTTGCGAGCACACAAAGCACTGTCATGTTTAATAATACTATTTTTCTATTTATTAAAAGCAAGGTTTTCATATTCATTACGCTAACAGTTTGTATCCATCACTTCAAAAATAACGAAGAATTTCTAGATTCCTGGCTACAAAAGACACTGTTACTTTAACTCCAATTCTTTCAGGTTTATCCTTTGACCGTGAAGCGGACAAAATTAGCAGTTTCCCCACTCAAACCTAATAATGGCTCAGTCAAAACTTTTTGACAATACAGAGTGTTCTTTTAACTAAAGGGAAGCATTCAGAGGACCAGTGCTGGACAGTCCTTCACTTTCCCTTTTCGCCTTCAGATCTTTTTTACAGCACAAAATCTTGAAAGCGTTGAATTATTTGCTCTGCTAAAAAGACTGATTGCCCAAGTAGAAAGTGGCTATTATATCTTAACAATACAATATTGTTGTACTAAATTCTATCTGCGATTGACATGATATTATTTTACAAACAAGTGTGTCGTCAATTAAACGACGTCATTGAAATGACATAACCAAGTTCCAACTAATAAGTTTAACTACACTACGAGCAAAAATTATTGAGTAATATTAAGTAATTCAGTTGGCTAATATGTTACTATACTCATAAATTTATAATATTTTCTTTTCGCCAAATTGTGGTAACTAAAGAAGAAATTGACTCTTGATACCACAGAATGACACAAATTTTCTTATAATTACTAGTTTTAATAGTTATTACATTACTAGTTTTATCAAACCTCAGTTCCTGTGAATTCCTACATAAAAACACAACAAACAACTTTATTTCCGTGACTTAATAATGCAGAATGTTACAACAATGTAGCAGTGTTGCTGTTTTCCCAATTTTATTTCTCTTCATTTTTTGTGGTAGTTTATTGCCATTAGACTCGAAATAATCTATATTAATAATGATTATAAATGTTGCATTGATCCTACACTTGAAAATAAGAACGGAGGATCTCAGTACTGCTACCATCGTACAAAAAATGTGCATCAGGCTAATCCTCCAGCAGGTATTTGCATGAGGAGGTGCGAGTAGTACTCAATGCTGCATCTTTGAAATCTAGAATTTTAGTTTTTAATCGTTTGAAAAATGGGATAGTAACCTAAAACACTCAATTGTTTTCTTTATTTTGAAACAATTATAATACATTTTTATTGAAAAATACGAATATTACCATAATGAAACCACAAAACTAAGTATGCAATATGAACAAAGGAGTAATCTCGTAGTGATCTGAAACAAGGACTCATCTACATTCAACTACATCCAAAAAGGATTTGTAAGAATGTTTCAGTTGGGTTATCATCAATAGAATCTTATTTAATCTTATCTAATTTTGTTTAAAATTTATTTTGTGTTGAAAGACTAAGACAACGGCGATAAATAAAAAATTCATGAGAGATATATGAGTGTTCGAAAACAATGAAACAAATAGAGGTACGTAAACTTTCTTTATTCGGGTCACACGTCTTTCTGAAGCAATAAATTATTTGATAGATAAAAGAAACTTTAGAACTTTGCCGAGGGGAATATTATTACAAAATTGTGAATTTATAGTACATTACGTACTACACACTATATAATAATAATAATAATAATAATAATAATAATAATAATAATAATAATAATAATAATAACGAAGTATCACTCTTAGCTGAGGCATCTTCTAAATCAACGCACACCTCTAGAGTTCAACGAAAAATATCCAATGTTGAACAAAAATACCAAATTGAAAATGACACAAGCAGGCTAATAGTAGTTGAGAAGCTAAAAGAGAAAATTCAAGCATGGGCTCAACGAATTAGACGTTACAAACGCAGAATAGATTTCCGTGTACAGAATCGGTTGTTTGAAACAGACGCGAAGAAATTCTATCGCAATCTGACTCAGAAACCGAATGGCAATGCTGTCACTCCTTCGAAAGATGATGTCGAGGCATTTTGGGCAGCAATCTAGGAAGAGAGCACATTCTACAACAAAGATTCATCTTGGCTTCAATCTGAAGTTGATAATGCAAATGAACTTGTGGAACAGTGGAAGATGTTCACGAATTCTCGGAAGAGGACCTCTTCCAAGCAATTAAGAACATGGGAAACTGGAAATCCCCCGGGATTGATAAGATCCAGATTTATTGGATTAAGAAACTAACAGCATTACATCCGCATCTAGTAAAGGCTATTAATAAAATTTTAGAAAATCCAAAGGAACTCCCGGAATGGCTCACACGCGGCATCACGTACCTGCTACCCAAAGAGGGAGACAGCCCTTTGGCGAAGAACTACAGGCCAATCACTAGTCTGCCAGTACTGTAGAAAGTTATAACTTCAGCCATAGCTGACAAAATGTACAGACATCTACAGAAGAATCATCTAATGCCAGTTGAATAAAAAGGATGTCGTAAAGGTTCTTATGGCTGTAAGGAAATCTTGCTACTGAATAAAGTCATCTTGAATGATGTAATGAAACGAAAACGTAATTTGAGCATGGCTTGGATTGATTACCCAAAAGCCTTTGATAGTGTACACACGATTGGATTTTGAAGACCCTGGAGATCTATCGATTTCATACTAGACTTATTGAATTTTGCAAGGCTAGCATGAAGTCGTGGAGTACCCGGTTACTAATACAGAGCAGAAAGGAAGCAGTAGAAACCAGAAGTATTCAGATCAACAGGGGTATTTTTCAAGGAGATTCACTATCCCCTCTGCTGTTTTGCATTAGTTTGATCCCACTATCGAGACAGTTGTCGCAAGCTGACTTTGGTTTTAAGCTCCATGGTGATGAAAGGCCAGTATCACTTTTGTTTTACATGGATGATCTGAAAGTGTTTGCTAAGAATGAATCGATTCTCTCCCAAATGCTGTCTGTCGTGAATGACTTTAGCAATGATATCTGCATGAAGTTTGATCTTGACAAGTGTGCAAAAATCAATTTAAAAAGAGGGAAACTCACAACGTCTGAGAACATTGAAATTGATACGCACACTGTGATTCAAGATCTTGAGCCAGGTAAAACTTACAAATATCTGGGCATTGAAGAATGTGAAACCATCTCGAATGACAGAATGAAAGAGAGAATTCGTAGGAAGTATTATAGGAGAGTGAGACTGGTCCTGCAGTCCGCTCTGAATTCCAGAAATAAAATATCTGCAATAGGTAGTTTGGCGGTACCTGTAGCCGAATACAGTTTTGGACTAGTGGTCTGGACTGAGCCAGAAATTCGCACCATGGATCGAAAAACCAGAAAACTGCTAACAATGCATCATGTTTCCCAACCTCCAGCTGATATACATAGACTTTATGTGTCACGTAAGGAAGGAGGAAAGGCCTCAGACAAATTGAAGCCTCCTGGCACAACGCAAGAGTCGGGTTGGGGAAGTATGTAGTCAGCCATCAAGATGACCCTCTAATGAGACAGGTCATGAAATCTGACCGAAGAATGGGAAACAGAGGCATTGTTAGTGTAGCAAGAAACATTGCGAAGAAAACTAGGCAAGACATGTCGAATAACACAGACACTGAACTTCTGATGCTGCTAAACATGAAGTGTGAGACACAAAAAATGTTAAAGAAATCGTGGAGAGACAAACCACTGCACGGACAATACCTAAAAGAATGGACAAGGTGCAGATCAATAAAGATCAATCATTTATGTGGCTTAAAAGGGGAAGAATGAAGCCAGAATCGGAAGCTCTTGTAATAGCTGCCCAAGATCAGGTGTTGAGAAAACGACATTATGATAAAGCGGTTCTCAAAATTTCCCAAGATGATAAATGCCGCATTTGTCAGGAACACGTAGAAACCATTGATCATATTGTCTCCGCTCGTCCAATCGTTGAAAACACCGAATACCTGAAAAGACATGACAGGGTGTGTAGCTACCTCCACTGGCAGATTTGTAGCGCACTCGAAGTTCCAAACACATGCCCCAAGTGGTACGAACACTCACCAAAACCGGTGACGTCTGTTGGATTGTGTACGATATTGTACGAGCAACAAATTCAAACTGATCGCACGATAGAACGGCAAACAAACCGGATATAGTTATCCGGGATTTGGAGAAAATATCTTGTCTACTTGTAGACGTTGCTGTGCCATGTGATTGAAACGTCGTAACCAAAGAGACAGAGATATGTCTTTAATACCAGAGTTTGGAAATCGAGATCAGCCGAATGTGGGGCGTAAAAGCACAGGTCGTCCCAATAGTTATCGGAGCTCTGGGATTTGTTCCGCAAATTTTGAGTAAGAACTTGTCTATACTCCCTGGTAATTCAAAATATTGGGAAGTGCAAGAAATAGCTTTATTTGGAACAGCCCACATTTTGCGTAAAGTATTATAGAGGCACTGATAGTCACCGGATCTGCTCCTTAGGTAGCTGGTTGCAACCTGGAGTAGATTTTATATTCAGCCGACTCATAAGATCTTTAGTCGTGATGTAATGAAAAAAAAAAATAATAATAATAATAATAATAGTAATAATAATTGCTGAATATCCAAAGCACTTATAAAAAATGCAACAATTTCCTAATTACGAGAAGAAAAAAATATTTGAATGTACAGGCGTGTGCAGCAGAGGGTGTGGCCCTGAAACGCTGTTCAATCAACAAACGACTGATCTTGCTTGTCTGGCTCTGTGATCGGGCACTTTTACGACTGATGACCAAAATTATGCAACACTGCAGCTGCTCCAAGTCAAAAGAATAAGCGAAAAAACAATTATTTGAAAAAAAAAGTTTCACTTTTTTCTTTGGAGAGTTGTGCAAACACTGAATTTTAAGCTTGAGAAATCATTGAATCTACCAAAGATATTCACTAATAAGTATGCTTTAAAGGTGCGCCTTTGTGAAATTGCCAACAGTATATGCAATATTGCATACAACGCATTTTTGGAAAAACAATGTTGGTTGTGACAAACAATGACTCTTGTACGAATTTTGTAACCCTTGTAATACAAGTTTCTTTTATGTGCGAGGCAATTTTTATGCGATAATTTGGTCAGGTAGCTCATTATAATGAAATGTTTCATAACGCCATCTTGCTATTTTGATAAAATCTTTGTATCACTTTGAATTGGATTCATTTTTAGAGAACGTTGCATCCAAAGTGTAGTTAAAAGGAGAAGAGAACTATGAAAAATTGACCGCATAAAATAAGAATAAATACGCATCTACTAAAAATGAGTTGCAACCTTTAAATTTGACCAGATTTCCAACAAGCAGTCGGGTTAGGCAACTGTAATGGCGATGATGATAAATGATAATGATAATTAGATATTGTTCAAGAACGAAATTGCATTCACATTCAACCATAACTTATAAACAAAGCATACCAAATTACTAAGTCACAGATGTGACAAAAATTAAAATAATTTGAAAACTTTAAAAAGTACTAATTTCACTAAAGTACTAAAATTTGAAAAGTTTCAAAATTGAAAATTGAAATTGAATTAAAAAAGTACTAATTTATCATTTAGTCATCCCAACAATATGATGTATTACTCATAATTAAGTACGGCAATTGAAAAGACTGAACATACCACATATTATTTTAATATCGCAAAAATCTGTCAACTGAACTCGTGTAATGAAGTAAGAAGATGTCTTTTCACACCATAAATTCAACTGTTCATGCAAGTAACATTATTGAGTGTACTGTACCTTAAGCTCCTGAAGAATCTGAAACACAAACAGAACACAAAAATAGTAATAATAATAACAATATTAATAATAAGACAGTAACAACACTAACAACAATAAAAATAATGCATTTCGGTTTCAAGCTCCATGGTGTAGAAAATACTTTAACATTTGTATGGATTTAGATGAATGTTTGCTAGGCATGAAGTGAAAACCCCTAATTTTTTCTAGATAAATTTAGCAATGACATTCGCATGAAATGTGGTCTTAACATATGTGCAATAGGCAAACATAAACAGAGGCAAAGTGGTAACGTAAACGTATTCAAGAGCATATCAACTCTGAATCTCAAGAACTTGAGGCAGACAAAACCTAATTATATTTAGTAATTCAAGAATGTGTCAACATCTCGAAAGACACGATGAATAAGAAAGAATTCGAGGGGAGTGTTAAATAATTACGAGACTCGTCCTTTAGTCTTCCCTTAATTTGAGAAATAAACTTTCTGCAATAGGTAGTTTGGCGGTACCTGTACCCAATTCTTTGAAGTAATGGACAGAACTGAGAGAGATAGAGACAGCGAATTTTGTCTTAAATGAGGTGGTACAGATCATAGGTAGAGATCTATATATTACTGAAATCAATCACATCGTGTATGCAACTGGATATCTGATAATTTTGGGGCCAACTGGATATCTCAGATAATTTTGGGGCAACACAAGAACACCGACGGCCGACAGCAAAACAGAGTAAATAGCGCTGTACCCCCATGGACGAAGAGAATTATGAAACAGATAGCCGGTACTCGACATGAAATATCACTCTTAGCTGAGGCATTTTCTAAATCAACACACATCACTAAAGTTCAACGAAAGATAATGTTAAACAAAAATACCAGATTGAAAGTGATACAAGCAGGCTAGTGGTTGTTGAGAAGCTAAAAGAGTAAATTCAAGCATGGGCTCAACGAATTAGACGTTAAAAACGTAGAATAGATTTCCGTGTGCAGACCCGGAAGACATTCTATCGCAATTTGATTCAAAAATCGAACGGCAATGCTGTCACTTCTAAAGATGACGTCGAAGCATTTTGGGCAGGAATCTGGAAGGAGAGCAGATTCTACAACAAAGACGCATCTTGGATTCAATCTGAAATTGATGCTGCAAATGAACTTGTGAAAACAGTGGAAGATGTTCACGAATTCTTGAAAGAAGACCTCTTCCAAGCAATTAAGAACATGGGAAACTGGAAATTCCCCGGGATTGATAAGATCCAGATTTATTGGATTAAGAGACTAACAGCATTACTTCCCCATCTAGCAAAGGCTATTAATAAAGTTTTAGAAAATCCAAAGGAACTCCCGGAATGGCTCACACGCGGCATCACGTATTTGCTACACTGTCAGAAATTTCCGCATTACTTTTAATGTAAAAGTACATTAAAGTAAGTATCATGTACGTAAATGAAATTTAATGTACACGTACAGTAATTTTAAAGTACTTGTGCATTAAATGTAATGTACGTGTACAATTAAATTTACTGTATGCGTGTACATTAAATTTACTTTACGTGTAAATTAAATTTAATTTACGTACATGATACTTACTTTATTGTACTTTTACATTGAAATTACTGTATGTGTGCATGAAATTTACTGTACATGTATTAACTTCAATATTTTAAATATTTTCAAATAATTGTCACCCCGACCGTTCAAACCCGTCTCTCCTGGTTTACGCCCAGTTACTCTAACCACTATCCTATCGAGACAATCAATTCTTTGAACATGTTCTTAGGCCTGATGAATTGCCGGTTGGGATGTATGAAATTGTCACATTTTTGGACGCGTTTACGCTCGGAAATATGTCCCGCAGATGTAAAGAATACTAAGTTTTGATCTTGGTACTGAGTAACAAATGTATTTTAACGTTTAAATTTATTTAACGAATAGTCACCCCAACCGGGATTCGAACCCGGGACATTTGGTTTACGCGCAGGTGCTCTAACCACTGAGCTATTGCGACATCCAATAGCTTCAGCTGGTTCTTATGCCTGATGTTTTGCCCGCTATGATATGTATAATATATTCTTTACGTCTACGGAACATATTTCTTTAGATGTAATATATATTAAATATGTATTAATTCTACAAAATTATGTATATTATTTATAATTCTCACTACTTCTTCACCTGTTTTGGACGCGTTTACGCTCGGAAATATGTTTCGTAGCCGTAAAGAGTATTAAATTTTAACATTGTTACAGTGACAATTCCTTGAAAAAATTTAAATATTTCCGGAGAATTTGAAAAAAAATTAACTAAAGATTTAGCGTACTATGTACATCGCTACAATCTTATTATAAAGATTTTTTCAATTTGAATGTAAATACGAATTTTAAATATTTATATTTTTTGTTAAAAATACATGTTGAAAATATATTTTAAATTTATTATACCTAAGTTCGAATAGCGGAAGAAAATATTTCTAAAACCTACAATGATTTTAATTTAAACATTAAATTTAATGTACAACACATTAATATCGGTTTAATTTACAAGGTACATAACTTTTAATGTAGTCCTACATTAAATCTACATTGATTTTAATTTTAACATTAAATTTAATGTACAAAGACATTAAAATCGCTTTAACGTACACGGTACAGTAAATTTAATGTACTGCATCTACATTGATTTTAATTTACACATTATATTTAATGTACATGTACATTAATATCGTTTTAATGTACACGGTACATTAAATTTAATGTTAAAAAGTGAATTAAAATACATTAAATTTAATGTAATTTCTGACAGTGTACCCAAAGCGGAAGAAAGCTATTTGGCGAAGAAATACAGGCCAATCATTTGTCTGCCAGTACTGTACAAAGCTATAACTGCAGCCGTAGCTGACAAAATGTACAGACATCTAGAGAAAAATCACCTGATACCAGCTGAACAAAAAGGATGTCGTAAAGGTTCTTATGGCTGTAGGGAAATCTTGCTACTGAATTAAGTCATCTTGAATGATGTAAAGAGACGAAAACGTAATTTGAGCATGACTTGGATTGACTACCAAAAGGTCTTTGATAGTGTACCACACAATTGGATTTTGACGACCCTGGTGATCTATCGATTTCATACTA
Source organism: Acheta domesticus (assembly GCA_031308135.1). Lineage (NCBI taxonomy): Eukaryota > Metazoa > Arthropoda > Insecta > Orthoptera > Gryllidae > Acheta > Acheta domesticus. The sequence goes on along the minus strand of JAHLJT010003656.1, from coordinate 26,171,380 downwards.
GACTTATTGAATTTTGCAAGGCTAGCATGAAGTCGTGGAGTACCCGGTTACTAATACAGAGCAGAAAGGAAGCAGTAGAAACCAGAAGTATTCAGATCAACAGGGGTATTTTTCAAGGAGATTCACTATCCCCTCTGCTGTTTTGCATTAGTTTGATCCCACTATCGAGACAGTTGTCGCAAGCTGACTTTGGTTTTAAGCTCCATGGTGATGAAAGGCCAGTATCACATTTGTTTTACATGGATGATCTGAAAGTGTTTGCTAAGAATGAATCAATTCTCTCCCAAATGCTATCTGCCGTGAATGACATTAGCAATGACATCTGCATGAAGTTTGATCTTGACAAGTGTGCAAAAATCAATTTAAAAAGTGGTAAACTGAACACTTCAGAGAGCATTGAAGTTGATAAGCACACTGTGACACAAGATCGTCAGCTAGGTAAAACTTACAAATATCTGGGCATTGAAGAATGTGAGACCATCTCGAACGACACAATGAAAGAGAGAATTCGCAGGGAGTATTACAGATGAGTGAGACTGGTTCTGCAGTCCGATCTGAATTCCAGGAATAAAATATCAGCAATCGATAGTTTGTCGTTGCCTGTGGCCAAGTACACTTTCGGACCAGTGAATTGGACTGAGCAAGAAATTCGCATCATGGATCGAAAAACGAGAAAACTGCTCATCTTGTCGCTCACCCTCGAGCTGATGTAGATTGCCTTTTTGTGTCACTTAAGGAAGGAGGAAGGCAAACAAATAGAGGCCTCAAACAATTAAGCACAGATAAATAAAGATCAATCATTTATGTGGTTTAAATGGGGAAGAATGAAGCAAGAATCGGAAGCTCTTGTAATAGCTCCCCAAGATCGGGCGTTGAGAACACGATAAAATAAAATGATATTACGGTATAAAATAAAATGATATTATGATAAAACGGTTCTCAAACTTTCCCAAGATGATAAATGCCGCATTTGTCAGGAACACGTAGAAACCATTGATCATATTGTCTCCGCTCGTCCAATCGTTGAAAACACCGAATATTTGAAAAGAGACTACAGGGTGTGTAGCTACCTCCACTGACAAATCTGTACCACCCTCGAAGTTCCAAACACATGCCTCAAGTGGTACGAACACTCACCAAAACCGGTGACATCTGTTGGATTGTGTACGATGTTGTACGAGCAACAAATTCAAACTGATCGCACGATAGAACGGCAAACAAACCGGATATAGTTATCCGGGATTTGGAGAAAATATCTTGTCTACTTGTAGACGTTGCTGTGCCATGTGATTGAAACGTCGTAACCAAAGAGACAGAGATATGTCTTTAATACCAGAGTTTGGAAATCGAGATCAGCCGAATGTGGGGCGTAAAAGCACAGGTCGTACGGATAGTCATGGGAGCTCTGGGATTTGTCCCGCAACATTTGTGTAAGACCTTGACTAAACTCCCAGGTAATACAAAAGACTGGGAAGTGCAAAAAACCTTTTATTTGGAACAGCCCACATTTTGCACAAAGATAGAGGCACCGACAGACCCTAGATCCGCTCCTTAGGTAGCTGGTTGCAACCTGGAGTAGATTTTATATTCAGCCGACACATAACATCTATAGTCGTGATATAGAGGAATAATAATAATAATAATAAAAATATACATAAGGGGTTTGGAACTCAGCAGTAGAGAAATCAATAATTTTTTGACTCAAAGATGGGAGATGTAACAGGATATGGAAGGAAGATCCCCGATCAATGCTACGTTGTTAAAAACGTGCTCCGGCATTGACATGCAATTAATTGGCATCATCCAACGGAAACTAGGTACCGATCAAAAGAGCCCATCCTAGAATTTTCTTTCAAGTAAAGGGATCCTCCCGCCCGAAATTTAGCTTGAGTAGAAAACGCGCGCACCATGCAGACTCAAACACAGCCCCCCTCCCGGTGTGTGTGTGTGGGTTAAAGCACACACACACACACACACACACTCACACAAAAGAGGAAATTGATATGATATGACACAAAATGTTCCGTAATCAATATTTAAGAACTTTTAAAGAACAAGAAAGTAAGTTTAACGCGTAGAATAATGAAGCTGATATTCTTGAAGGAGTAAACTAACGTCACTAATATCGCTAAAAGTAATTGGATATGTTGATCTGGATATATTTAACGAACAACTAGTGTGAATAACTATTTTAAGTCATGTTTTTACCTAAACGTTCGGGTATTTTTAAAATAGCTGAATGTCGGAGTCAACTATATAGAGTTGAATACAATTAACCGCAATATCATCAATTATATAAAATCTGATGAAGCAGAGTGGGAGACAACAAATGAAATATTCGACAAAGTAAGGATACCATATTATGAGAATTAAAAGATACTTTATAATTGTGATATTAATTTACATTTTAATCTTAAATTTTTTATTTTGAATTTATTAAATTGTACACTAACACATAAATATGGATCCACACTTGAAGCCCAGATATTTGAAAAATATTCCATTGTTTCATTTCTGATTCCATTACTCCATTGTTTCATTAAACCTCCGAAACGTCAATGTAAATTGTTATTGAATTTAAATATCTATTTTATGAAACAAAGTCAATAAAACCCAACAACTGAAATGTCATCGACGGAAGTGCTGTGAAATGTACATCTGTTGAATGTGAATTGAATTAGATATTTAACGAACACTTTGCACAAGAAATGACAAGAAATGTTGATAAAGGAGACTGTTTGAAATACAGATTGCCTATTATCCGGGTGCTCAATTTTGACATTTAAAAAATCAACTGTAGACCAACTGTTTGAGTTCAATTTGGAGCGGTGCGTATATATGAAAATTCTAACGGTCATGTGTTGTGCAAGAAATTCCAAGCTAAAATTCACAAGAATTTCCGAATTGTCTTGGACACTACAGAAGTATTAAAAAGATATACATAAAACACAGAATAAACCAGAATTGAATAAGATTATTGAAAACAAGAATACATAAAGAATCAATTGAAATTAAGTTTAAATAATGATATTCTACTTCCATTTCCCTAACAATAGCACCATGGATTTACAGTGTCGATCATATAGAATTAAATACATTTAACCACAATATCATCAATTACATAAACTGATGACGTAGAGTGGGAGACGACCAACGACGTAACGGTTGGGGTACTCTGGCGGTGAAAGTCGATCCAACAAGGTTGAGGACAAGACTTAGAACAAGACTCCACGACGGCCAGTCAAGGTTGAGGGTAAGTTGGGTAAGAGGGGATGATGATGATAATGGTGGTGGTAGTGGTGGTGGGGTGGTAGTGGTGGTAGTGGTTAGTTAGTTAGTGCCTTATTTTACGTGGCGAGTCTCGGGCCATCAGGCCCGCTCTTCCGTGTGACCACGCAAATTTCGCTACGCTCCTTTCACCTAGCGGAGAAAGAAGGTATTATCTCGGGCGACGAAAACAGGCTCAGAGGCGTCATTTAGGCTTGAGGATCTTTTACATGCAAGTAAATCTACTAACATGGGCCAGCCGGCTTTACTTCCCCTACGCGGAAGGCGTACGAAGGATTTTTTTCGCCCTTAAAATCGGGTTTGCAACCCGCTAACCGTCACACCATCGAAACCGCAATGGTGGTGGTGGTAGTGGTAGTGGTAGTGGTGGAGGTGGTGCTGGTAGTGTTGGTGGTGGTGGTATTAGTGATAGTGTTAGTGGTGGAGGTGGTGCTGGTACAGGTAATGATAGTGTTGATAGTAACTGTGGTGGTGGAAGTGATGGTGGTGGTGATGCTGCTGCTTCTGCTGTTGGTAGTGGAAATGGAATAGGAAGGAAAGATGACGTCTGTTTTCAAAGGTACTGGTCCGAAATTGGCGTGGAAATGATCACACCGTTATCGCCGGAAACCACTGACCAGAACAATCGGTCAACGAATCGTACTCCTACTGGCGCTACAGACTCCCTGGTCAACGACATTCCTGGTCCCGGGTCGGGATAGAACCCACAGCCTCCCAATCACTGGTGGTGGAGCGGTAAGGCGTCGTCTTGATGCTCGCTGCCTCCTGTCGGTAAACACCCAGTAACTTGGAACGCTCTTCCGCATTTCCCCTATGAGAATCGGGCGAGGGCGGGGCACGGGCAGGCGAATGGCTCCACGAGGACGGAGAGGGGGAGGGGAGGGGTGCTAATAGACTGCGTCCCCAGCACCAGGAAACGAGCTAACGAGCTCTCCACCGCGCCACCTGGCGGCGCTGCGGTCGGCCCCGCCGCGCGGTAATTACCCACCCACGCCCGCGCCCCCCCTCACCCCTCGCGGTATTAATTACTCCCCTCTTCCACCTCGCCCCCGGCCCCGCGCGCCGGCAGGTGGCGGCCCGCAGACTTCTCGCGCCGCCGCCAGAGGCGCCTCTGCACTTGAGGGCACCACACACGTTTTTCGTAATACCCTATTGTTATATCGCCATAACGCACCAGACGAATGAAAAACCATTCTTGACGTCCGTTAAAAATTTAATCGTACGCCGTTCTTTAAGAGCTGCCACAAACAATTCAGTGGTACCTAAAATGACATGAGTATTTCTAGACAAAGAAACGGTATTTCTTATTTATACGGATACTTTTTATACAAAAGTATTGTATCACGAAAAGTATTGAATGACACGTGGCTGTTATCGCTCCGTTATCGCCTCGTATTTCAAGAGCTTCTACCGTCATTTGCTATGCATTGACAACAATAACGTTAATAACTATAACCTTCGGGATAAACACGAGCGGCTACAACCACGGTCTCACGGATCAAACGGTTACGAAAGAAACCCACCAGCTCCAGTTTTTCTTCAGGAAATAGGTTCCTGGTTGGCCATATCATCCTGAACGTCGTCAACCTGACACGGTTTTAGTTTTGTGAAACGCCAAAGGGTCAATACCTTCGCCCGATGAAAGGCAGATTATGGAGAGCCCAGCGGAGGGAGGCCCCATCGGTCGCGAAGTGAGAACTGGAAATAAACCCGTACGGGTATAAGTGATCACGAAAAGGAAGAGACAAGCCAATTAGTGAAGAAACAAGTCAGAAAGAAGTCAGAAGAGACCACCATAGGTGGCTCGGGGAATCAGTTGATGTCGCTCAAGTGCATCCGAAGGGGTGGTTCTGGGGGTTCGAGTCCTGACAGTGGCAGGATTTTCGACACTAGCTAGATAACTAGGTCGAATTAGCCGGTATCTGAAGGCGAATTCTAGTGGCTGCCTGCACTGATCGGTAGTTTTCCGTGGTAGTTCTCCGATCAACACCAACGTGGTTTCTCCGATCAACGAATGCCGGAGCAGTACTCTAACAAACGCGCCATGGAACGCGCGCGATCTCTCCTTCTTCCTTTCCTCTTCTCGCCCCTTATTTACTCACACTTACACTAACACGCACTTCACTACCATACATGCCGGGAGACCGGTCAGGAGCTTACAGCTTGTCCCAGCTGGGGCGGTGCCCCACTGGTGGGAGATAACTCGTTAAGGAAAATCTCGCAAGTCGACGAGGAGGTCGGCGCCGGCTCTCGCCATCCAGCCGGGGGAAATCACCGCTACCTCCAGCGATAGAACATGCATTACACTTACGGGACTAATAACCTTACTAGTTGGCGCGCCCGGAATCAGTATTAATCAATCAATGAATCAGGGGTGAAGGGGTGAAGCCAGGCAGTTAACCGCAGCGAAACCCTTCAACTCAGAGACCCCTAATGACACCTCCGCTGCGGCGGATCGGCAATGAATAAATCAAATTTCACTCCATGCTTATTTTCTCAATTGCACAAACCGTATTCATATACGTGGTAAGTGAAATGTAAACACTTGTCAAGTAACACTGACATTTGGTGACCACGTCGCTGAGTAACTGTGGAAGCGCAGTTTTGTTGAAACGTGTTAACTCACAGAACTTGGTACTTCTCACAGACTGAGGGATCACTACGATGAGAAATCTGAAGCTTGTGATTGTCACTTCGTAGGGCAGATAGGGATTTTGTGTTCGCGGCATCCTTTCGAACTTTCATTTTGGTGTAACCGGTGTATTGAGAGCAAGTTATAACTTCATGACGCGAAAACTTACTTTTCATTTTTGTAGTGTATATTTATAACGCTTAAGTATAATTTACAACATAAACATAATTTGTTATGCAGACGATGCAGTTTTTGTAGCCGAAAATGGATAACCTACAACGGCTGCTTCATGCATTTAATAAAATCTGCAGAAACTACAATTTGACAGTCTCCATCCAAAAAAACTAAAAGTATTCCAAATCAAAAGATCCTATTCGATGTAAGCTCGTGATAAATTATCAACCAATAGAGCAAGTGTTAAAAACAAAATACTTGGGGATAGTGATCACTAGGGCCCGGATAGTTATGTAATTACATATTTTAGAAATTTAACTCTGTCGAGTCGAAACCACGATATATTTACGTTTTATGTCGGTTAGTGCCTAAAAACGTTGACTTTTTACTACATATATTTACATATTTTACCCGAAAGTACATATATTTACATATTTTACTCAAAAGTACATATTTTTAAATATTTCTTAATATTTCCGTTTTTCTGCATTCTTTGTATATAATTCTTCATTTATCCTATATGCTTTTGATAAGGAATCACTCAGACAAACAATTCAGCATTGTCAAACACATTTTTTCTGCAGCCTCTTCTCTAAATTGGCGCTATTGCATCGCGTAAAAATGTCGATATTGCAGCACGCAATATCCTACAAAAGGGCAACGCGTCCTTGTACTCCAAAGCTTCCAGTGTTTAGGTTTCAGCGCAAGTATAGCAAGTATAGCAGAGAACAAAATGCTGTTCGCAAAGGAAGTTGGTGTAAGAAAATGATACGTCTTGCAGACGTTAACTCGCGCCCCCAAAATTCATTTTTCGGAGGTCTCTCTTGATCTTAATACCTTTCGCCAAAAATTATACGCACCAACGCAGCTCAGAAAGCACCATTGACAGTTTTCTTTCCCCGTTCGTTGCACGGGTGCCTAAACCCTTGTTTGTAAAGTATCTCTTTGAGATGAAAATCTGAAGTAAAATCACAATGTGGCATTGCAGGTTTTGGATAAGAAAAGGACAGAAAATAATTCACGGTGATTGGCTTGAACTTTGTGGTAATACAGACTTGGAGTTTGTCACAGGCAAAGTTTGGTGTATCTTTTCAGAAGTCTAGCAATTGCGACATGGGTAAGAACATCATTAAAGATAGTAGAATTTGTGCTATCTAAGAGTCAATTGATTAAATATCAACCAGCATAGTTTTTATTCCGTAATCCGTGAATAGTATTGAACAGTGAATGTTGAGACGAAGTTTAAATAAACACCATTAATTTCGTGCAATGTGGAACCCTAGTCGGCAAGGCAGTATGAACAGACAGTATGAAAATTTCCATTTCTAAGAATTTGAAACAAATATTTGTTTCTCGTTGTTACGGAGATCATTGTAAGTAACAGAGTTTTGAGAAGTATTATGTTTAATTTTGGTCTTTCCGAATATATTGAGTCTAAAGAACACTATTTAAGCAAAAAGCATTTTATTAAAACGAATGGATATAATAATTAAAGTGTTCCATATTTCTTACTTTTTAGTACATATTTCTATTTATTATAACACATATATATGTACATATTTTCCTAATTTTTAGTACATAATTATCCGGGCCCTAGTGATCACAAGCTCGGGACAGATGAAAAAGGAGGTAAAAGAACAGGTCATGAAAGGAAACCGTTTTTGGCTGCTTAAATTACTCAGTATGGTACAAAAAATAAAGGAGACAAGACTCAAAAGTATGAATATACAAATCAGTAGTTAGACAGATTTTAACATATGTAGCAGAAACTAGGTGAAACAAAAAGCATGCAACGTCTGCTACAAGTGACAAAAATGCGTCTGATGAGGAAAATTTTAAACAAAACATTCTTGGACAGAGAAACAAATGATAACATTGGAACAAAATGTGGAAGTAGTTCCATTTCCGAATGGATAATATCACGTAAGAGAGCATGGAATCAGCACATTGATAGAATTAATGAAGATGAAATTGTAAGGGTCTCGAAAGATTCTAGATCTGTGGGAAGAATATATACCGAAAGATGATTTTTTAAATCCAAGGAATGGAACTGGCCTTTGGCCTACTAAGAAGTTGAAGAAGAAGAGGAAGTAATTTAATTTCTTAGTATAGTTCAGTAGTAGTGCGTAAAATATTTTAAGTAAAGAGATGTTCAATTATGATTTTGTTCAACAAACACATATTGCAGATTGTAGTATAAATCTCAAAATTTAATTTAAAACTTAATCTTGACTATTGATTTTTATGAAATGTTAACAGAAGATTCAAAGTAAATTTGCTATTTTTTACACGTCAGTTGTCTTTCTCTTACATTTTCAACGCGACTTGCATTGCTTTTCGCAACCGAGAATAAGGACAATGTAGGTTAATATTCAGATAAGATATACAGTAAACGCGAGCGGACGGACGGAGAGATATATTTATACAGTATTTAAACTCTTGTATAAACTTTTTTTTGTTATTTAAGGTCGCATCAACTACTATGTCATTAGCAACCACTGTTGGATGTAACGTTGTGGTATAAGAATGAAACCAAATGGTGGTGATAGGGGGTGAAAGGGCGAATACATACAACCATACCCGAGGTGAGACTCGAACCCGCGACCCCACGGTCCAAGATCACTACGGCACTACTGCTTTAGCGACCTCGGCTACGGGGCCGACCTTGTATGAACTTTCCTTTCGATATTTCCTCACATTTAATGTTTCTTATTAACCTTTTCCCGATGATGAAGAAACATTTACTTACTTTTATACGATCGTGTGAAAATATGCATCATGTATTGCAATATAATCACGATTTACAATTTATAACATGAGTACATATTCGACTCCTGAATGACAATACCATTATTCAAATTTTTATTCATCGACCAAAATTTTACGTGGTTATGCAAAGTTAAGTATTTTGTTAAGGTTGAGCTCCTCTATTCATTACTTTTATGAGCGAAATGATTTGGAAACTTTTAGGTCGAATATCCACATTGTACTTCGTACAGCCTTTAGCATAAAAAATAGCATCTACACACGTTTATGATGAATACAGTTCAATGTAAATGTCCACCGATTTAATTCCATTTTTAGCGAATAATGTATACAAAAGAACTGCGGTCAATGGTCGTTAATAAAACTCTATAGAACTGTATTTTGGAATACTGTTAATTCTCATTGCTTCACTAAATAAAGCAGGCAAATGCACGATAAATGTTGAATGAAGGTTGGAATTAAGGACAAATTTATTTTATATCTAAAAGGGTAGTTATTTTCCAGTAATTTGATCATTTGCTTTACATTTGGGAATGATGAAAAAGTGATTTGTTTTGAACTTAAAGATTCACATTCGATGGAATATAACATATTATTTCCAACACGTAAAAGCAAGCAATGCAGAGATGCAGAGAATAATGCAGAACAATTCTTTAACTTAACAAAAGATTAGAAAACAAAAAATAATTATTATAATACTCTAGCTGATGAGAAATACTTGTACTTAAGTTCACTTTAGGCCATAATGTTGTCTATCATTAGTGTCAATTTTTACATTGACTTTACTTTCTTATTGTTTTATTCATAACTCTCATATTTTTTAAATTAATGTATTTACCAACCACGTTTTAGAACAATGATTCTCAAATTTATACGTCCTTGTTTCTGGAATATGCTATATCACATATCTTCTCAAGGCATTAGTTCAATAACTAGACAGGGGCACACTCGTAAAGCCGTAACGTTGTAATATTCTAGAATCATTCCGTTGATTCAGTTGTAAAGCGAGGCGCGTAGTATCAAGAAAGAATACAACAGACTCCTGAGAAACAGCACCACAAGACACGCGCCGACAAGAGAGCGCCCCTCATTAGAGGTACAGTAGGCTTGAAGAGTTGTGAATCCAGGAAGCGGTGGTAAGAGTTGGTTATTTTTTGTTACTTTCCAAAATTGAATTCACATAATCTCTGCCTCTTAAAGCAATAAACAATATACAAAATATAAATTTTATAGAATATAATTAAATAGATAGATACATTTGTTCTGCAAATAGTTTCAAAAACTTGTGGCAGAAATAGATTCCTGTAAAAAATTTGAAAAAAAGCAAGAGGGAATAGCTTGTAAAGTTACCCCACGCAAATAGATGAGGGAAGTGCAGAATACAACAGGTCACGGCGCTCTAATTGAAGAATTAAAGGTGAAATTCTTGAACACTTTATTGGACACATAATTGAAATTAAGTTAATTCACGTTATACTTTGTTAATTGTTACACGTTTTTTAGATAAATGGCGTGTTTTATCTAGATGGGTGTATCAAGGACTAAGTTCTTTGCATTTACTTTATAGTGAATGTTCTCCTTTCTCGAATTTAATTTTAATTTTACAAATCTATTTCTCAAAACTTTATTTTTTTTTAAAAAAATATCTCTTATAGCTTCCATTTTCATCTAAAATGAATCAACAAGCTTTGTCTCTTTGATAAAACAAAATCAATGATACGAAGTAATCTTAATCTGCTCTGAATTCTTGGCTGACATTTCTGTTTGAAATTCTTTAAGGGACGAAACCAAAACTAAACTCGAACGCCATCAAATTGCTTGACTACGTACACTAATAATTTTCCTCTCAACGAGAACTTAATTTTCTCAAAACACACATTTCGCAGCACTTGTGTCACTTTCCTAACTAGCTGGTTATTGCTTGAGTCACAGGATTCTCAGAAATACCTTATTGGCAAACTAATTCTACTTAACATTTCGTGTTTAGGGACTTCTATCGTTCGTGTGGAACATGAATTTCAGGAATATTGAAATGAGAATTTTGTGATAAGATAATTGATTTATCTATTTACACGTTTTGCAAAGTAATGTATGCAACATAATGAAGATATATTGAAAAATACCCCACATTCATGTTTTAGTTTTTCAAGTCAATTTTCAATACGATTAGTGTGTTCTGCAAATTTGATAACTTGTACTGAACATTGTGTGAAAACATTGTCTACAAAAATATTTTCTAAGCTTTTTACTATCCTTTCGTCATTCTCTGTAAGTAAGTGACTTATTGGGAGATACGGAATAATCATCCACAACAATAACAATTATAACATTTATTATAACATACCTAAAGTTAACTTTCGGGAAAAACCCACTGAAAATGGGATTTTTCCCGAAAGTTCCCCTATCTCCCATTATGGATTATCACAAGAAATCTGCAACCACCACGGAATTTAAGTGACTTATTTATACCTATTATGTCTCATATTGTAAGATATGTCTTATGACACGATGTACGATATTTTTCTTAAATTGGCCATCGAAAAAGCATACGGTGTGTTCTTGTTCTAGTACGATACGATTCTCCAGAAAAAGTACTCCTTCTAGGTACTAAATTAACTCTATATGAACAATTCGCTACTTTGAAGAGAAAACTATTAAGCAATGAATTTCAAACAGTACCCATTCACTTGTCACTCCACCCTTTCCTGTCACTTGCTTGGGGGAACCCATTAATTCAAAGGAAATTCCGAGACAAAATTAACTTCACCAGCGGAGGGAAAGTACTGCAGAGGAATCTCGTCAACGACATGCTATGAATGCTCTTTTAAATTTAAGCCCTAGAGGGGACAACAATTACGGGGAGGAAGAGGAAGACGAATGTTGAGGAAGACGAATGTTGAGGTCAACGTAGTCATTACAATTAATTAAAATCACATGTTTAATAATTTATTCCCCTAGCTTAGCAAGGGTTATTTAAGAGAATAATTAGGAGGATAGTATTTTAAAAATTAAAAGAATCTTGATGTTTGAAAAATATTTGCTGAATAACTAATTAATTCGTAAATTACACAACATTGGTCTTTTAATTGATAAATAATCTGAAAATATAATACCTAACAAAATTGTTATTAATATTTCTAATATCCGAGTTTCTTATGGAATAAAGTTTGAAACTCGGAATTGTTTGTTTGAATATGGAAAGTTTGAAAAATGGAATAATAATAAAAAAATGTATAATCTAGTGTAAATTCTAAATTGATACTCGCGGTCGCTTACGACCCAGTTGTTGAAAAGTCACCTTTAAAAAATAAATTTTTTAAAAGTTTCAAAATTAAAATAATATTACAAAACATTCTTAAAAAATGTATAATTTTGAAGCATGAGTTACTTCCTCTTGTTGTAGGAACTCTTATTGCTTGGAAAATACTTGACGGAGACTCGTAGGAAAGTAAAGAACTGTTTTGCTATCCACATTAGCAAAGGTGTTCATATGTGAATTTTGGGAATGTTTAGACAACGTTGGTTTATGACACGTGTGTAGATGACCTCAAAATCAACATAATTGAGTTGGGTTCTAGAAATTACATATATTTTCACATTTTGGAAAATCTAAATTAGAAGGGCCATTTTTTTTATTTGTATTTATTTTTATCTACATGTGTGTTAGGTTACATTTACATGAGTTATGCGAGGGTGACAATCCCCAATACGTAATCATATATTGCCATTTAAGCAATTTCAGCCGATCATTGGGTGGGGATCGTAGATTTTTGTTAAATAATTAACACATTTATTATATTGTACGAATATTATTTGTGTACTGTAGATGTGATGCTATACAATATTTTTGTTTAAATAATTATATAATTCGAACATCAATAAATATTTAAATCAATTTTGCCAAATAAAGGAAGATAAACAGAAACTCAAGGCTGTTTTTTTGGGGGGGGTGTTGGGGGTCATGCCCTCAACTGGATACGCGAGTGTAGTTAAGGTTCCTTCTTTTCTTTCATAGGTGTAAGTTTAATTTCACATTGTGTACTCTGCGTCTTGTTGAGCCCTCTTTTCAATAATTACGGACGGAGAAGGGTCGGAAAAGGGTTGTTATTTTGTCTGCAATATTATAAAATTACAACCACGGTTCGTTTGGCGATACACATACATTTTCTATTACCTGGAAACGATCATTTCTAGTATTCACATGCTGACAACCTTAATTGTTGGTACATTTATTGATAATTCAACTTGATTTCGTAGAAGAGTGGGGTAGGGACTCAAAAAAACTGCGCAGGTTATACTTCTTTTCCATACATCACCTACGGTTTTTTTTACTGTTGATGACAAATAAATAAATAATTAAATTACATATAAACTCCTCGAAGTTTTTGTGACCTTTACTTGTTAGTTCGAAATCGAACAATTTAATGTTATGAGATTGAATAGCACTTAAGAGAAATGGATGAGAACACACACCCACACGCTCAAGGTGGGATCCCGTCTTTGAATCCGAGATAGCTAGATGACTATTAAGCTTCTTCCATTCCTCAGATCTGCACTTTTCTTTTCCTTCAGTTCACCTTCTAACATGCCGTTTGGCGCGCCCATGCACGCCATGTAATTTAATGTGTGTTTGTGGAGAGGTGCCGCGGTAGAATTTGAAAAGCCTTCACCTCCTCTTCCTTCTTCTCTTTCTTTCATCTTCTTTCTGTTCTTTCTTTTTCTGTTCTATTTGATTCATCTTCTCCTCTCTTTTGTTTATCTTCTCCTTTTCTTCCGTTCATCTTTTTCACTCTTTCGCTCATCTTCTCCATTTTTTTTGTTCATCTTCTCCTCTGACTTGTCCATCTTATTCCTCCATTCGTTCATCTTTTCCTAGATTTTCGTTCCTCTTGTCTTTCTCTTCCGTTCATCTTCTCCTTCACTTTGGTTCATCTTCTCCTTTTCTTTGGTTCATCTTCTTCATTTCGTTAATCTTCTCCCCTCTTTCGTTCATCTCCTTTCGTTTCATTCACCTTCTCCTTCTTGTCTTCCGCAACCTCTTTAGCATCTCGTCCATCACGCCCACGCACCGAACGTTATCCAATGTGTGTGTATATGTGTGTGTGGTGAGGCATCGCGCCGCGGCGCGGTGGGATCCGAGCCGCCCGCACCTGCCGCCTCCTCCTCCTCCTCTAGCGCGTCTGCGACGACGGCGGCGGCGGCGGCGGCGGCGGCGGCGGCGGCGGCGGTGAGGGCGGCGGCGTCGAGGGCGAGGGCGGCGGGCGCGCGAACGGCGCGGGGCCCCCGCAGCCAATGGACGCGGCGCGGCGCCTGCTGGCTGGCCGCGCTCCCACCCCGATTAGCCGCCAGCCAGAGGGGGCGGCCGGGCGAAGCGCCGCCGTAACGCGCGCCGCCATTGGCCCGCCGCGCCGTGCGGCCCGCCGCCATTGGCCGCGCGCGCGCGAGAGCCCGCTCTTTGATATCGGAATTAAAGAGAGACGAAGAGCGCGCCGCGGGGAGGGGGGCGTGTTGTCGGAGTGAATGATAGGGGAGTTTAGGCTTCATTATCTAAGTGAGTGTTTGAGCGGGCGGCGGCGGCGGCGGCGGCGGAGCGGCGGCGGGGCGGCGGGGCGGGAGGGGCCAGGCGGGTAATTGTGTCGCGCGCGCCGGGGGGTGAGGGTGGGGGCGGGCGCGGGTGCGGGAGGGGGTTGCGGCGGAGAGGAGCGCGTCGGCGGCGGGCCCTCAGTCCGGGACCGCCACGAGCGTAGACGGGCCGCCTCGAGGGACGCCCCGGAGAGAAGATGATGGACAGAGCGCGCCAGCAGCAGCAGCAGCAGCAGCAGCGGCAGGCGTCGCCGGCGCCGGTGACGGTGGCGACGTCGGGGCCTCCGCCGCCGCTCACGCCGCCGTCGCTGGCCACCGAGGAGCCCGCCCGGCCGCGCGGCGTCTACAGCATCGACCAGATCCTGGGCACCGTGTCTCGCGCCGACGACGCCAAGGAGGGAGCGGGTGAGTCACGGCGCGCGCCGCCGCCGCCCGCCGCCCGCGCGCGCCCCACGCGGCCCCCGCGCCGCCACCGCCACCGCCGCCGCCGCCGCCGCTGCCGCGGCTGGGTCGAGCGCGCCGCCGTGAGGATTTCTGTTGCCGCGATGACACCGACACCTGCATGCCACAACCGGACCACAAAATCAAGACTGTCGGTTAAGTGCATCCGTTTCGAATGATTTACGTTCTACGAGGATTAAAACCTTGCATATTTCTTTCTGGTGAATGGTACCGTATTTTCATTTGAAAAAAACACGATTCAGTAGTGAATGTCACACTTTCGGGATTGTGCGAATTCGTGGTTGTGGCATACAGGTGACAGTTATTTGTGAGTTTGACAGAAATATTACATTTGGAAAGACATGTGTAGTTTGGAATCTACCATTTTCCAGATTTGAAAACTGACAGCACAACACATCCTTCGAGTAAGCTTAAAAATTTAAAATATACGAGTATAAGTAGGATGCCAATAAATTAAATCCAATCAATTTCTTGAGAACATGTAGAACAACTTACTTCACTTCGATGTTCGTAAATATGCGCATAATTACTGGAACTCGTAGTGACATTCAAACAGCGTGTGTAATTTTTAAGGAAAAAATTCAATGTTTGTGTGTGTGCAACGCGGACTGAGGATGCAAAATTTAATGTATTGTGAGCGGTTTATATAATGTCTTACTGTGTTACAGTCCCATTTCGGAAATGAGTAATCGAGAAAGAAAGTGAGGGCCGTCTTAAACCCAATCGTTTCAGAGTTGTAAATATTCACAGTAAACATTTGGGTGATTGCGATTATCTAATAATAAAGTACACATTTGTTCTAGAACATATGATGAAACATTTTGTATAAAATACTAACAAAAAATCATCTTTTCTGTTATCTTAATGATTTTTTTAATTGTGAAAATCATTAAATCTTTGCAAAAAAGATTATGTAAATGTGAAAAATTCTTCAAATAACAATAGACAAAATGTAGGATCTTGAGTTATGATCAATGTTAAGCAGTATAAAAGAAATATTTTTACTGTTGTTTTGCTATACAACCAGATGATGTTGTTTATTCTGAAAGAATTATAAAATGTAGATAATATTATGGTTTGGAACTTAAGAAATTCATCGTCAGTTGTTCACAGACTTCTTCCATAACATTTTTGTCTTCTTCATTGTGATATAATCGAATTTTTTAGATCATTAAACTAGTGTTAACTAACTGGGCTTTTTCTTTTAAGCCTAAAAGCTGTTCTGTTCGATAGGCATGTGTTTAACGACTCTAAACTATGAAATCATGAAGAAAAATTTCTAGGGAAGATACAAGAAAATAATTTCAAAGCAAAATTGATTAAATAATAATTATTTATTATGTAGTAAATTTCTGTGTTTCAGATTCCTTCTGAATGATAGAGATAATGAAAGTAGTTTGCAGTCCGAATGAATCATTCCACGCTTATTTGTATTCTTGTTCCTTCCTGTAACGGAAAATGCGTCGTGTGGCGTCTCTATTAAACTCATTTGCCTTAAAATTAAACCCCAAAACTCGAAGCTTTCATATGCTCATTATGCGAGGAATTCCCCCTAAAATGTTATTTTGCTTCTGATTCTCGCTTATTTACTTTTTGCTCTAGTGAATGTTGTGAATTGCTTCAGGAGATAGAATACAAAATTGAATTTACTGAGTAAGTACTCATATTAACAGTGAAAGTATCTACAGAACGGTTAGAATCGATGCATGAAAATATTTACTTAGAAATTAAACAACTGTTTTCATTAAAGTTTGAGTATGCGCCTATGAAAAATCAGTGATGATAATGTATAGGAATAATTAATAATAATTAAAGGACCTTCAAAAAACTACAATTCGTTTATTAACTAAATCATTTAACAACAAGAGTTTTATAGGCTAATGGTCAATTTTGGGTTACTTTAGTAGTATTTCTATTGCTAATGTGATGACGTTTCTAAGCAATGGCACTAATAAAATGTTGTATTTAAGTTCTTTGGTCTTCTTGTACGCTAATACAATATCACAATATTTTTCATTCGCACAAAAACATGGAAGAGTTTTCACATGAGAGTAAATTCGGTACGCCCATGTCGCACAAAATATTTACTATAGTGGTAAAAGGGACATTTTATTTTGTAATAGGAAATATGACAAGAGGCCGATAGGTCTTCTGGTGCAATCCTACGAGCGAAGTAAAATCACTTGCATTTACAGATTTATCTGAACACTTAATCATCATGCCACTTTTAGAACGTTGCACTTGCACTGAAAGAATTCCTTTTACTAGTGACTCTCTAAAAATATATTTTTCAAGAAGCCACTAGTAAAAAGATTGTTTTTAGGGTAAGCAAAGCCAGGTGAACGTTCAATTTCTAACACTGATGTTGAAAGTGAGACGATGAATAATTCCAGTACTGGGTCTAAGTACTGAGCTTAATGTAACATAGAACAATTAAGTAATTTGTATACTTGAAGTAAACAGAAAGACAGCAAGGCTGTCTAAAATTAGTGTATGACACACGTCGTAAAAGTAATTTTTTTGCTCATAGGACGGTGTTATCGGCTTCGTCTTGCCACTTTTCCTACTCGCAAAAATAAAATGTTACTTTTGTCACTCGCATTGTGAGTGAATATTATTTATTTAATGTAATTTTTATCTCAAAAAAGGATCTACATTCAAGAATCAATAGGATTCTGTAATGACATTATTCATTTTTTTATATATTCATCGTAGTAATTGAATCTCTCAAGACAGTCATCAGTCAGGGCTGAATTAATGTTTTAAACTCAGGCGTAATTATCTTACAATGTTAAAATATTGATCAAATATAATAAAAAAATAAAAATGAAAATAAAAGATAATCTTTGTCATTTAATAACATCGAAACAAATTATTTTTGAATAAATATGGAATTTTTTAACAACTTTATTGGGACCATTTTCCCAAAGGTAACCCAAAGATCCTGTTCGGTGAGCTTAACGTATTAATCCACCCTTGATTACATCAGACAAGATAATTTTATATAAACGAGAATTTATTATATTTGTATCAGTCAAAATATTATGATAATGTTATAATAACAAAGCGAATTTCAAGAATATGCACATACACGTGTTTGTACGGTGTGGGGTGCAATCCTTGCTATTTAGACTAACAATGAATGTATCTCCTTCACCAGCAATACAATCCTCGATGCATCAAAAAGAAAAGAAAAATGAACTTTTGCAATTTTTCAAAACTCAGATGTTTTAATGAAACTAGACCTATGGCATAAATACAGTCTCTCAATCACATAAGCATTCAAGAAAATTTATTCCAGCAAAAATATACAGAACAAAATTGGATACGTTGAGAAAATTTTCAGTGTCTTAGGGGTTTCGTGTAAAGTACTCGCAAAAATTAAACGATCCATTTAAAATTTCAGGGCCCGGAACATCACTTACATTGACATAAGAATACCCATTTTGGTTAAAATCTTATGAATACTTTGGGCGCTAGTGCTGTTTACTGACAGACGGGTCAGGACGGACAGACACAGACATACAAAAAGACGGAGAAAGATGTTTTGAGAAAAACTTCATAAAATATTAATTTTTATCATTTTCCATATAGGGTAAAGTAATAAACTATGTTCAGCAGCAAGACAAATGCATTTTTCCGCTCTCAGGGACTCATGAAACTAGTTTTTCTGTGGAAAAATCAACCCTTCTTTTGTGCATTTCTATCGCTTGTTTGTGTATCTTTTGTAAAATACACTGACTTAAAATTAACGGTAAGAATTGAAAATACACTACGATAAAATTTGCAACAAGAAAACACACAAATAACCTAAAAATCTATGAAAGACTTTCTTCAAAGACATGAAAGAGAGACATTCAGTTTTCTAATACATTGCAGTTGTCATTTAATACAGCAACTCCGACGGATCCCCAGCGTGCAGAGCATTTCATACGCTTCCCTATACGACGTGGTAGAACAGGAGAGAAAGCAAAAACATACAATGGTGTGCATAAGTGATTAACTTCAAAATACTGACATTATGAGTCTCTCTCCGCATATTTGTATTTGTATGTTATGGTTTTTTAATATGATTTAATATGTTTAATTACAGATTTTAATTTAGATAATTTTTTTATATTTACAGAACTGTACCTGAGAACGCGATAAATCTTATCGCAAAACGTAGTACATGTAGCAAAAACATTTTAACGGAATCCAAATCAAGGGCGGATCCAGCCGAACATACTCGGGGGGGGGGGGATCATAGATTTTTCTTAGATAATAAACGTATTTGTTATTACATTGTATATTGTTTTTGTAGCGTTTACGGTACTATACAACATAATTGTTTAAATAATTAAATAATTATAATATAAATATTTAAATCAATATTGCCAAGAAAAGGACGGTAAAAAACGAAAACTGTAGGCCTTGGGGGGGGGGCATCTCTCCATGCCCGCCACTGATGCAAATAGGCCTACATGTGTGATTTTAAGTAATGTGTTTCTGATTCAATTTATCCGATGATTATCTCTATCTAAATGACACGAATAATGAATAACAACTAAACAAACAATCAATAAACATCAACAAGCTCAAAATCTTCCATTCGGGGGATTCCGCGCGGCAGCGGAGGCGCGACGGGGTCGCGACGTTCGCGTGCCACGCGGTCCCCAGTCGGAACAGCTGATTGCGGCTTTCGCGTGCGCCTGCCGCCACCGCCGCCGCCGCCACCGCCCGGGGAAACGCGAGGAAAGGGCAGGGCGGGTGGCGGGGGCGAGGGCGAGGGAGGGAGGGAGGGGGAGGCACGTCGAGCGCACGCGGCCCTCTGCCCTTCCCCGCCCTCGCCCTCCTGCCAACTTTCCCACGACGCGCTCCAAATTACAGGGTCCGCCGGCGAGAGACCGATGGCAGAAATTGCTTGAAGGCGTCACGTCGTTGAAGGAGGGGTGAAAATGCACAACTTTTACTAATTGTAAATTGTTTATATGTTGTTGTCAGTTTTTTTTAATTATGTACTTTTTTTCTAATTGTTTGGAACCTCAGGAAAGTACAATAATTAATTATTAGATAAAATTGAAATTGTGTCTTCTGGCTTTCTTTTAAATAAAGGAAATTTTTAAAATTTTAATGTGACTTGGTGAATGTTCAAATGCACAGAATGTTTGTCAGCGTTTGGAGACTTCCTTAATTCTTTGATTGAGAATTGACATTATCCCTCAATTAGTATCGGGGTGACGCTAATACCCCAAGCTCTTTGCATTTCTAGATTTCTCAGCTGTTTTTGAAATTGAAGGATTGTTCCTTCCCGCAGCATCAGAGGTTGATTTTATTTTTTGCCTTTTGGAACCCGTCAAGAGCTATAGCCATTAGTCTCGTAAGTGTTGTTATAATCAGGGAGGTGGCGGTGATCCTCTACACGTCAGTTTGAGATGGTTTCCTCCCCCCAGATATCTCGTCCAGCAGGGTACCGCCCCATCTGGGACAAGCTGTAAGCTTTCGTGTAATATTCGGCATGTGTGTAGAGCTAGTGTGTGTGTGTGTGTGTGTGTGTGTGTGTGTGTGTGTTTTGTGTGATGTGTGTGTGTATCTATGTGTAAGGAGATAGAAGGACACCAGGATGAGGAAAGAAAGATTACGCATTGTCCTTGGCACGCTTGTTCGGGTACTGCTAAAGCATTCGCCTGGCACTGGTCGGAATAACAACGGAACACTACCGATCACAGCATGTGGACGCTACAATTGTTCTCCTGAGAAAATGTGTTTTCGATCAAGATATGTAGCGCATGACTTTTATTTTAAATATTTTCTGTATTGGCAACAACCCCATGCGCCTATGTGTAAATAACATTGTCGCTACCACCTGAACGTTAATTAATGAACCAATTATGAAAATATATGAAAGTTGAATTTGAATGAATTTGAATGAACTGTTTTCTGGTTTATTGGTTTTTATTAGATTCTGAGTCCGATCAATTAAAAATATTATGTAATATTTTGTATTGAAAATATAATACTATTGAAACACTCTAGAATCTAGGACTTTTAATTTCTTTGCTTAATTACATTTTATTTTATACTACCAACCTTAGTTTTCATGATGAAGAATTCACGCCCTGGAATTCCTTAATTACAGTTCCTTTCTTCCAGAGCAGTCGTAATCGTAGAGAAGAGTAAAGGAGATTGAATGAGTTAAAGCGTCAATACATTTATGTACATACATTTAATATAATTACAAGTACCGACGTTAATATAATTAATGAAATGAACTAGCTGTCACTTCAAATATGTGCACATTGTGCGACGATCATGGATATTTATTGAAGGGTTATTGTGAGAGTATTCATGAGTCTATAACGAGAGGACATTTAATGATTCACACGTTCGCTTGCTATTGTCCAGAGGACAAATGAAAACGTCCCCTCGTCCGTCTACTCTTCTCACTGTGATTTTGAAGCTCCAACAATAGACAGGCAGCATTTCTTTTCATTTTAATGTAAAAAAAAACGCCACTTGCATTCTGATGAATAATGTAATGAGTTTTCTCTCTCTCAAAATATAAATTAAACAAGCAATTTACTCCCATTCTCGTATATGCGTATTTTCGGAAACAAGAATTTGTGCTTTGAAATACTAGAAAAAATGGATGAAACAAGGTAATATCCGAAAAATGTTAGAGGAAATCATTAATGAGCTAAACGCAACTTTGAAAAAGAATATGTAAATGTATTAATATACTTTATGGATTGAAACAAATTCTAAAAATGTAGTTATTCACTCACCAGAGAAGTGTGCAAGTCAACTGACATCTACATACTCTGACGCATACGGAACATTCTCTCCTCACAGAGAAATATGAGAAATACTTAACGAAAATTCTTATTCATTCAATTCGAATAAATATTTACTTAAAGGTGTGTATATTAGTCATGAATATATACCCAAATATTTTTTAACGCTTTTGATATTATTAATTGTTAATTTACGAAAGATGTCGGAACTGTCTGCACAAATAATTAATACTTCCATTTCTTGATTAGTAATTTCCAATGATTGCAGAACTTAACTGGAGGCTGTAAAGTAGTCTTTCAAGTGAGAGATATATCTGTGGTTTTGTTAGAAAGGTACTCCAGATAACGTTTAGAAACATTAAAGACATTCGAATTTGTTTGAAACTTGCGAAATATTTTTTTGTTTTATTCCGCCTACGAGTGTACTGACTGACTTCTCATTCTTAGTGCGTCACAGCTGAATTCATGTGACAGCAAGGCTCCAAAGCAGAGGCTTGCGCCATGAAGTATTTGCTGTTGAGGAGTCGAGTTGTTGATTAGCAACTTCTTTTATATTTGTGGTAGGTAAAGATGATGTACTGTGAATAGGCGTATACTATACAATATTAATGTAGAATTCTTAAAGAATTTTTCGTTAAAATATTTGATTTAATGCGGTGTTATACGAGAGTATTTTATTTGATGATCTTGGACAATGTACAGGCTACTCGGGAAAACCACGCAGTCGGACTATCGCAAACTGAGCGCGGCCCCTGAGGAGGTTTAGGGCCACGTGCTCGGTGCGCCCTGGCTTGACGATCAATTTGATGTTCCCACAACCGCCGCCGTTCCAAGTTCAAGGAAAATGTAAGGAAGGAAAGTGTCAAACGAAGGATAGCGTGATATAGGTTAGGCAATGAAACGAGAGCGAGTAAATATTCGCTCAATACTGAGCGTCACGTCAACAGTGATGATGATTAGTCCCCTTTATGCAGTGAATGTTTTTACTGTGTTCCTCTTCCGCTGGATGAGATTAGGCGCCGACCTATGCTGCGTTGCATTGCGAGGGATTTCCCCTTTCTCGGAATCACCACCAGCGGGTCCCCATCCCAACCGGCAGTAGATGTACGTACGTTCTCGACGAGTGTGCTGACATATGTGGTAGTGTAATGCATGTAGGTGTAAGTCTGTGTAAGGGGAGAGGATAGGACCAAAGAGGAAGGGATGATCGCGCGCGGTCCAAAGCCCTTTTGTTAGAATTCCGGCACTTGACTGATATTGACGGGAGAATACACGGAAAACAATTGATCAGAGTAGCCGGTCGCTAGAATTCTCCTCCAGACTGCTGCTGAACTCGGCCTAGCTGATAATCTAGTGTCGAAAATCCTGTCACTGTCAGTAATTGAACTCTAGGACCTCCTGTTCAAAGTCGCTGCAGAGACAATGGTAATGCTGGTTCTGAGCTAACTCAGTTTGTAGGAATTAGAATGAAGCACAATATAATTATTGGACGGTGTTATGCATCAACCGGCTAAGCGCCATTTTTGAAAAAAAAATGGACGCCATGAGTTGCATTGGACCATATTCTAAGTGTACGCAAAATTTTGGCGCCAAAATCTGTAAAAATAGCCTTATAATAATGAAAAATGTAAGCGCCATCAGTCACATCAGGGATTTTATATTTCTCAACAACCGGCTATAAACCTAGATCATCGAATCTTCTTAATTTCACTTTAGGCAGGTAAGCGCCAGATATTCCACTCATGCTTGTGTAATTTGGCGCTTCAATGAATGAAATAATTAAATTACAGTTTTTAGAGTTGAAAATGTGATAAAATCTTTGAACACGATTTACTCAAAACTTGTATGATGTCGCATAGCTGATTGATGCATAACATCGTCCAATTAATATTTGACGCATTATGAAACTATTAACTATTAACATAATATTTCATTCGCAAAATTGTCTTATTAAATAGCTCTTGTGGTACTCCTAGTATTACGTACGGAAACCGTCTTGCAACGCCGTGCTAGGCGTCTCCGCGAACGATTCCCTTTCCCCGTCCACCGTCCACCTCTCCACAGAGCCGCTCCCTCCGCCAGCAAATCCTCGGTCGCGCGTCAGTCGAACATGTGCCAGGCCCAGCGCTTTTCGAGCCCGATGATTCCGTAATGGGGGTCGCGCGGCCCCCCTCCGACTCGAAATACTTGTGATCCTTTTGTAGCGACATAATGAGCCGCATTACGCCCGCGATGACAAGTATCGGCTTTTGTCCTAGCGCCGGTAATTGTTTTGGAGGGGGCGTGGGGGATGTCGGAGGCTGCACATGAAACGTCTCCATTGAGGGGGGCGGGCCCGCGAGGGGGCGGGGCGGGACGCGCCGCCGTCTCCCCACGGGTGGTCGGGCGGCCAGGCGTACCCCAAGGCCTTGCCACCCTTCCCGAGCGTAAATATCGCGTTAATCATCCGTGGGCCGGCCTTGAATAGGGTTGAAATTTTGCTAGGTCGGATTAGGGCCGGATTTAGCTTCGAAAAGAGCTGTTGTATATAAAAAGATTTCAGGAGTGTGCCATTATCGTTGCGTCTACCTAGTACTGGTTGGAAAACACTGTCTATCCGATATCGGTCAATCAGGAGTCTTTGGTAGTTTGTATGCGGTGGAGTTACAAAGGAAAAGCGTGAAATTAAATCAAAATATAAACAAGGAGTACTGGAGAGAAATAGTTTAGAAAGAATATTACCGTATGTAGTTTGGGGACATTGGCCTTCAATAAAGAATATACTTTATATTTCTAAAATTACCCGATTTTCAATGGCTCACTTTAACGAAAAACAAACGAACAAAAAACACAAATCAATGTGCAGGAGCGGTGATTCAAATACAAACCATAATTCACAAGATAAACTATTACACGATACTTCAATCTGCATTTCCCTTTCGACTAATTTCGAAAATACTGAAATGTCATGGAATTTCAGGGTTCCTCTTTTTGCAGTTCAGCATCATTTGCGGCGTCCGCAACGGCGCTGGCGGCAGTTCGCACGACCTTGCGAAGCGAGAGGTGGTCAGCGCGAGCTATGTTGATCCCTGTGGCTCTTAACTAACATTAGAAATACCGGTCTTCGGGAAACAAATAGGGAAAACGTGACGGAGCTTACGTTGAACATTACGCGAAGCGCTAACAGATTGTCAGTTGTAACGCTTGCGTAATAGTAGAGAATACGTAGTTCCGTCAATTATTTTCTTCGTGACGTTTGGCTAGAAAGTTACAGGAAAATGGAAAAGAAAGAGATAATTTTAATTTCTTAAAAAAATTGTTCTTGGTAAATTCCCTGAAAAAAGTATTTGCTTTATATTACCATGCGATTTAGTTGAAGAACGTCTCTTAGTTTTATTTCATGCTATCATATTTGGCTTAGATTACTGAAGTATTTAAATCACACTTCATTGCTCCCGCAGGTTGTTGTTCTTGTGTGTTCGAAAGGTGGACGATTAATTTGTATCACAATTTTCTCAACAAAGTACAGGAAAGTTGGTTCTCAAAAATCTTAACTTTTAGATATTTTACCGTATAAATATGGCGAACACAAACCTGCAAAATTGTTATTTTAATCCCTAGTCAGTTAACGGAGGTGAAAGTCAATTTTGTTAGTTTCGTCACCTAAAACGAAGGCAAATTCCAAACGCACCAGAATTTCCTGCTGCTGGTATTCGTGGATTCTTAAATACGCAATGCTCGCATACCTTTCAAAGGAGTTTTATTGCTTTGTTTTAAATTTACAAAGAATTCGAGTATATCACAGAGCCAAAAATTCTTACAATTAATTCAGGAAACAAAGGCTGAGTTCACTTACAAGTACTTATGTTGGAATAAACTGAAATATGACACGTGTTGTATTGAAGCGAAAAGGAACCAAATGCTTGAAAGCGATTAGAAGAGGTACCCCGAAAAGAACTTATTCATGTTAATCCTTAGGAACCTTTCACATTTCCCTGATTTTGAAACCTTTCACTGTTTCAACAGGGAAGAGTTTGTGCGTACCTGACGCTTCTAAAACACTTTCTCAATGTTACTGAAAGGCGTCACGTGCAGTACAATAAACACTTTTACTGTGGAACATCCCAATAAAGGAATAAAAAAGGAATATTTTTATCTTTGTCATCGCAAGTCTAAAAGGTAAACTGGTAAAATTCTTCTTGAAAGTATGTGATAAACTCAAGTTGTAGCAGATCTGCATTATCTGTTATCCTTATATCCCAAATTTACTTTAATCTATGTACCGTTATTACTTCGTATCTTTCAAACTTCATTAGTCTAAAGTCCTTAACTGTAATTTGTATTTTCCGTGTCGTCATCAACAGGATATCTTCGTTTCTTCTGTTCGTCTGATGTAACTGACGTCATTCGTTCAAATCATAACCAGTAATCTACTACGTCAAACTCGAATTAATTGGGGCGGCCCCACGATTTGACTTGCGAAATAGTTTCGCTAAGGAAAGCACTCAAATACAAATGCAATGCTCTCAAAAATATATTTAGCCTACAAATGATGTTATGAACAAGTATAAAATCAGGTGATAAATAAATGATATCTAGGTAACCTATAAAGCTATTTCTTCACGATCATGAATCACGGAACGAAAAGAAAGATCTAAGGGTAAATGAACACAATTTAAGCAAAAAAGTTCCGGATTAAGCAAACATCGATAAAAATACATAACATTCCTTCCATATAAACAATAATCTTGTGATTAGTTCTAAAAATCCTGTTTCACAATCAAAACTGTAAAACGTAATGGTTTTTGTGCAGCATAATTGGCGGACGAAATCCTAGTCGAATAATAAATAAAATCATTGGCTACTATCAATGAAGCGTTCATCTTCAGGTCATTACTTTTATGCGACAAGCAATCGCATCGATAATATTAAAACTCACCCAACATATATTTTAATATATGTTGAATGTGACACGAGAAATACGTTTGTAAAATAAATATCATTTTTAGGGCCGGATTTATCTGCAAGCAAAATAAACAGTAGCCCGCATCCACCGGATGCCCCATCCTCCAAAAAAGTGTATTCGAAACACATCACGAAATGTGTACCTATAAAATAATGGTTAATCAAATTGTCTACTGTACCAATAAGCTGGTATTTAAAAGTAAAAAAAACAACATTTGTTTGCAGCGACAAGAAACTAAAGAAAAATATCTCTGAATTTGTAGATAAGAAATTAAAAATGTATTTGTATAATTTAAAAAAAAACAATTCCATAAGCATTTTTTAAAATTTTCGTTTTTAATTGCACAAGAAATTATTCTATTATAATTAATTTTTTTGCGTAAACCTGCAGATTTTCTTCGGGAGAGGGACCCTAACGCGATGTTTGGCGGTCTCGCACTTTCGAAATCCAAACCTGTTTACATTCCAATTGCATTAGTGAGGTTGTATTCAGATTTAGTAGAAAGTATCAGCAATCCATTTCATCGATTTCTTATGCAATTTTCTATCATAATTTCGGAGAACTGAATCTGAGTTCTTTTACAGGGCTTTTCGAACATTAACTAACAAAACAAGTTTATCTAAGTCCGAATTGAATGGCTCAGATCGGACGAATAATTACTGTTTTTGTGATACCGTTCTGCCGATGATACATGGAAGGTCGGCCGTTTTTTGTCAGAAAGCATGGGATCCTGAGCAACCTTGGCAACACTGTAGTGAGCGTTTTCAATATTCGGCCATAAACGTATATGAGGTACGTCCCATACGTTTCAGGCCTCACTAACTTCCATTTTTGATGCAAAGAAAAAAATTATGTAGCTTTTCAATTTAATCATTCTTTACTTCAACATACTTTTCACATCTGTATACTAACACTGAAGGCATAGGCCACTGAAAAAAGAACCATTAAATCTAGGTCATTTAAAAAGGACTCCAAAGTTTTGTTTCCAAAATGGTCAAAAATACTTAATCCCTCACACATCTGAAAATTTTCTTCCCGAAGGTCTTTCTTCAGTTTTGATAAGTGGTAGCCATCGCTTGGTGCCCAATCTGTAGGATCAATAGGGAAAATGGTCCAACTCCTTGAATTCACAGTCCTTCACAGAATTCTTTGCAATCTGAGCAGTAAGCACGTGTGCAGGTTGTGCTTTGATGTGAAGAAGCTAAATACCGTGAGATTTCACGCACGACATCTCTCTTCACAAAACTGAGTGAGACGTCGGTTGCAAACTTACAACAGAGACAGGATTTCCATGCAGTATCAAATGCTAAAATATGTATGCAAACATGCACCATCAAATAGCCAAATATGTATGATGCAGGGTAAAAATGGACAAAACAGGCACAATCAAATTATTGTTTACTGTACTTTTAGATATATCGCCTTTTGTAAGAGTGAACAAATAACATTTTTCTAAATTGTCCTCTGTCAAATTTATTCTTTTGTTAGAAAAAAATGTTTTTGGATGCAGAATATGATCTTTCTAAATCATAAGATGTAATTGGAGCATACTTCAAAGACAAAATCTGTGCCATTGTGCGGTCAAATTCTGCATTATTTGTTTTTACGCCATTAATGTTGTTTTTCACATTGTGGACAAATTTAATTGCATAGCGATGGGCGAAGTATATGAATAGCCCATATGTCAGCCATATGTCGTGACAGCCCATATGCCAAACATACATCAAACACCACACACCAATCTCTTTGGCAAGTGAACTACAGATGCTGTAAGAACACATAATTTCTCTAACATTACAATGTAACTTTTACATTTTTCCAAAGTTCAGACTGTTCAACGAAAACTATTATAATAAGCCATTATTTTAAGTTTTTTGCTCTATGCGAAGTAAAAATAATTTGAATATTTGAAACCATTTTTGAGAAAATTTTGAAAATGTTGTTCAGGCTTCATAAACAGTATCATTCCCCCCCCAAAAAAAAACAGTTTCAAATTCAAAGGGCCTTTAGTTCGGTCCGACTGATCGAAGAATATCAAATTTTGGAGAAATTTATGTGAATGGTTTAGGCGATGGCGTTTACCACAGGCGGCCGGACGAAGAGAGAGAGAGAGACTTTTACTGTAAATCAATTTTTTGGTATAAAAGACCCATAAAATGTGGATTCTTATTATATAACATGTTACAGGAAGTAAAATACTGTATTTACTTTATATAAGAATTCATAAGAGTATGAATTTATACACATTTTTATATCACACAGAAAAAGTTTATCACACAGTACCAGTGTTATGAAAAATCGTTATTTTCCGCTGCAGCATTACAAAATTGAATTGAATTCAATTTAATTACAATATTTTCTCTTTACTATGTTTCTTACATAGAAAAGAGAAAGGAGAAATGAATTGAGTCGCAAACCTAATCAGTTACATGTTCTTTAATAAAAAAAGGAATAGTTCGAATTATTCTGAAAATCGCAACCAGATTCGCATCCGAAACAGAAACGTTGCTTTACCAAAACAGAAACGGAATTCTTAATATTGGGCTTAACCCAAAGCGAAACGCAATTTGAAACGTGGCTGCGCGGGCGCCCTCGAGTGAGCCCCAACGGCTCGCAGCCGCCCAGGAGGGCCACAGAGCCGCGGGCGATCTCTGCGTCCCCACGCGCCGCTTCTTCCTCTTCAGCATGCATTGCGGTTTCATCGCCCTAACAAGGTGTCCGCGCATTCTCATGCAGATCCAGCCGCGGATTATCCGCTGAAAAGCGCGCGCGCGCGCGGGGGGGGGGGAACCCACCGCTGGAGGAGGGAGCGCTCTGGCGAGTGGAAAAGGAACCAGCGCGCCTGCCCTCTTATGGACGATTGACTGACTACCACTACTACTCCCTTACCAAAGGGGAAAGGGGGAACTCTAGCGGAGGGATTAGGGAGCGTGCAAAATTTGTCTCGGTGGATGTCAAAAGAAAGGATGAAGGGTGAAGCAATTTGCTGTCGGCAGCAATTACAATTTTGATATGATGGATGAGGAAATGAAACGTCAGTGTGCGATTTACAATCTTCGCCACTTCTGAATGTAAAAAATAATACAAAAAAGAATATTTTTTCGATTCGCAAACGTCTTACACAAAATATAAGCTCATGTAAATGTTTTGGAGTAAGGGCAAGTTTGAAAATATTTATAACCTTTAGTTCTCGCAGAGAATAAATTTGTAGTTCTGTGATGGGAATGAATATAAACTGATATATTCAATAAGTAATGTTCTTCCAATAACTAACATTAGAGAAAGGAGAACAAATTTGAATATTTAACCTTTTTACTTTAATTTGTTAATTCCATAAATCACATTAGAGTACTATTCAATTATTGCTACTTCAAATTTGTTACACATTCTACCAGATGTAGCATATGCGGCATACGTAACATTCTTATACATCATATGCAGAATACAGCATATGTAGCATATGCGACAATTTCTTTGTTCTATATATGCCTGTGAAATTCTACGAAGTACTTACCCGTGGCTAGCACAACAATTCTTTTACACTTTAATCTTCCTTCTCAACTCCCACCCTTTTCTACCCGCAGAACCATTACAACTCTTTCCGTGGCCTTAGCGCATCTTTAAAAACCGCTCTTGGGCCCCTGAGGCACGCCTAGCGCGGCGGGTGTTCCTTTCGTCGGCCCGTTTGACAGTAACCTCGGGGCAGACTGCGACCCAACCCTTTTCGCAGCTGTCTGAGGGTACACAACACACCCGGGGCCCCTTGCAGTGGTTGATCCCGGAAGAGGGGATTGGGGGTGGATGTTGGACTCCCACTAAAAAACAGCTGTGCAAAACCAAAGAAAATATATAGAATGCAGAAGAAATTTTATCTAAATTTATTCTTAATGAGGATGTTCATAATAATAATAATAATAATAATAATAATAATAATAATATAATAATGTAGGGGTGACCGACAGTGGTGACATCTACAATGAATTATTCAAAGTGACATTCATGTTACTTAACATTCTTTTTTTTCTGAGCAATATTAATGTTTATTTCCAAATTAAATTATTAAACTGTGAATTGAATATTAATGTTTAGTTCTAAATTCGTGATTCTGTATTCGAATACATAGAAATCACTGATTTGAGAGATATTATCAGTAAATTGTCTACTTGATTTCAAAGAACGTTTTAATTTTAAAAAAATCTTTACTTTCCTTTCGCATATTTTAAGGGATGTGTTATTTATGTCTTTGATGGCGGCTGAAGAATATAGTTACAAGGAAAGTAACATTGCTTAGTAAACACTTGGATAAAAGTACACTAAGATTTTTTAAAGAATGCATTGTCTATGTTGATTAATTTTATTCCAGTATATCTCATAGAGTTCGAATGAAAAAGAATCGAGTGCAAACACTTTTAATTAACTATCAACATGAGTAAAACAGAGTACCCGATATTTCAGTGAATTTTCTTAATTACACTTTCAGATCTCAGCTAAAAGTCAAAGTCTTCGTCTCCATTTTCTTTTGGTATTCATGTCCATCCTATTCTTCTTCCCTTTCTTTCTTCTTATTTGTCTACTCCCTCCAACGGTTATCTTCTTTAATTTGCCACACATATGGGTCTTTCTATAATTTTCTCGTGTGCCTCTCCTTGTTTTCCCGATTTGTCTGCTGAATTTTAAAATTTTTAGTAATCTCTTTTATTCACGTCTTTGTTCTGTTTAATATTTCACCTTTCGCTGTCTAGTATTCAATATTTTACACTTAACGTTTTTGCTCGTGTTTTCATTTCCTCCAGTCTCTCGAATACACTACTCCGAATTATAACGAGGGGAAGTCGGTCACCTTAATACTCCCCTCCCCGTTCTCGCGATTCGATGAGCTCCACTTTGCGTGAACACAAGGCCGTCGGCAGCACAGTGCCCCCTGCCCTCGGGCGCAATGAAAAGCTCCCGGATTTAACGTCGTTATTGCCGCAGGTACACCGGTCTCGCGGAGGGCACCGGCCGTGGGAAGGGGGGGAGGGGATGGGAACAGGGGAGGGGATGGGTGATGGGGCGGAGGAGGGGGAGGGGGAGGAGGGGAGGGGAGAGGGGTGGGGAGAGGGGGAGGGAGAGGAGATGAGGGGGGAGATGAGGGGGAGTGAGAGGGGAGGGGACGGGGAGAAGGAGGAAATGGGGAGGGAAGGGGGAGGGGACGGGGAGAAGGAAGGAATGGGGAGGGGATGGGATGCGGAGGGTGGAGTGGATGGGGAGGGGTTGGGGATGGGGATGATGTGGTGGAACGGGTAGGGGAGGGGATAGGGAGGGAGAGGACGGACACACGTGCGCGGTGTTTGAACCGCTGCTCACCCATTGTTAGCGGCGCAGCCACCATTGCCCTCGCGCAGGCGCACGTGGGTTGCGGAACGATGCGCTCGCGCCCTTTGAGCCTTTTGGTAATTGCGGCCTATTCAAGCCCTTGTTGGGAGAAGTGACACTGGTCGCAGTGAGATCCCTGAGGGGGGAGGGCGCTTTCACGGGCAAGAATTCCAATTCGATGAGGATTGGAAATTAGGGAATCTTGATCGAAATTGGTTTCTTATAATCGTGAGGCGTTTCCCAGGGTCTTTCGTCCCCAGAGTCGTTGCTGGTTTTTTCACATTACGTAATAAAGTTAGATCCGAGGTGACTTCCTAACAGATATTAATAAAGAAGTAAGACTATCTTTTTACTACATTGCTTCTTTTTCCAAAACGGCTAGAAATAGCGAATTTCCTTTCGTAAGCTACGTTAAAAAGTTCAACATTAAATTCTCGTTCACCAGTAAGTAACACAATCTGAAAAATCTCTGAATAAGTACATCATTTTTTAAAGGCATTAAATTTAAAAGTAATGAAAAAGTGTCTTAACACGAGCCAACTAGAAAAAAAAGAATTGTATATTTTATATTGAAAATAATGAAAGACTCTCCTGTGTTTTCGCAGGTGCTATTGCTCCAACAGGTCCAATTGTTTTTCTTCCCTAGTTTAAATGTTCCCATTATACAAATTATTTGTTAAAAACAAAATGAAAATATATAAGTAACGAGTCGATAGTAACAGTTTTTAAATATTGTTTATAATGAAAGAAGATGCAACTTTCAGTTGTGAACTTTTACAGTTTGATGAAAGCGAAACTTTAAATAAAGAAATAAGAAGGGGATAATTACTTGTTGCCGCTTTTCCAAAAACGTATTTACTGAACTGGAACCTTCATGCAAGGTTTATTCCAGGCAAATACAAGAAAGTGATAAAATGGGTTTGGGTGATTAAGGGGTTGGGAGAAAGGTAAATTTACGTTATCTATTGTCCAGAAACAAAATATTCTTTCAGATTCGACTCTATCCGGATGAAGGCAAAGAATTGCCAGAAGTCTTAAATATTAGATCACTATTTCATAAAAAGTACTAAAATGAAAGCACATAAATCTCTTAATAGATGCGATTTTGTTTGTCATATTGTGATTGGGCAAGAAAAAAATATAAATTCTTGAATTTGGTTAAATTAGGTTTGTAATTATATTTTGGTATAGAAATATACTTAGTACTACACTTATGGATTGTAATGGACAATAACACGAATGGTTCGCAAGCGAACTTTAGGTTTGTTCAATTTTATTGCATTCAACACGTGAGTCAGGATTGGGCTTCCTTACAAGTTAAATAAGAATTTGATTACGAGCGGGGGACATGTCCCTTAGAAAGAATTTAGTATCATCTTTGAAACAAGTGATACTACAGGTGATGCAGACTTTCTAGCACTAGCTAATTTTCTTGGTCTCATTATTCATTGGTCTGAGCTAGCTTTTCGCCTTTGCCCCACCATCAATCGGCGCCTTAAAGACATTTTAAAAACTTTTTCTCAATTTTTCGGTAGCTTAATTGAAGAACTTAATAAGACTTAAATAATAATATTATAGACCTATAAGTACACGTTTATTGAAAAATATTGAGCCGATTTTTGAGAAAATGTTTCTTTAGTTTTCCTGATAATGCGCAATTTTGAGCTTATTTTCACAGAAAAGAATTTTCGAAGAATAATTTGGAGCCTTTTTGTAGAGAAAATCTACTTTTAAAATTGTCTATGTTTTATTCAAAATTAAGCGAAAGCTACTAAAAATACACAGAACATTAATTAAAGAACAAATTTAATTTGAGGAAAAAAACTTTCACTTTCACTTCCGTTAATAATGTAATATGAAAAGGTCCGAAGAATTTCAAACTTTCAAATTCATAGTTAAGAGATAAAATCAGGCCTATGCCATATTTATAACTGTATTTCATTCTATTATTACAAGAAATTCAAAGACGAACATTGGAGCTATTTTTGCAAAAACTATCAAAATTTGGGGCGTCATGTAAACTACCTACTAATGCAAAGAAATCTTTTGAAAATCGCAGGGACATGAGTTGGCCATATCGACAAACGATTATTCGTTTTGGAAACTAATTAAGGTGCTAACGATGTTCACAGGCGAACAGACATAAAAGAGGAACAGATAGACGGGTGGGCAGGCGTATCAACAGCATTTTTGAACAAAAAAATCGGTATCAGGGGACCCTACAAAACGTAAAATTCCGTCAAAATCTCTAAATCGATTTTCTGTATCCTTACGTACATTTCATTATATTACTCTGTGAATACGTACGTATGCGATGAAGTAAAATGACACATTTTTCTATCTGTAAAATAATGTTAATCAAATGGTCTTCTGTACTAAAATGTACGCAGTTGAACATTAAAAAGTACGCTACGCATTGAATAAAACACATAAAAACAGTAGTAGTGTAGTTGACTCCATATTAACACACTTTTTCGTAAGAACAACCAAGGTCATTTATAATTTCTGAATTAGGAACCTCTTCTGAAAACCCCATCGTCTAAATTTAAGTCAAGGAAGTCGTTAGGACCCGTCAGTTTATCAAGTTTCAGAATGTTGATACAAAGGCAAATCTTAATGGCTACAACACAGTGAATTAATGAATCAGAGTACAAATGCTCCCGGAAACGAAACTACCGAGTTAATGGCAGGGATATAATCGGCTGATTAAGTAATAATGCGGCAGAAGCAGTCTCACAAGCTTCTTAAGGAACTTAGAACATCGGTTTTCTGCTGAGAGTAATATCAATTATATTAGTCAAAGACTGTCTTTTTAATGATTATAATTTCTATGTAAGTTCAGTAATTTTTAGGCAGTTGATGATTAATTGATGCAGTTTATCTTGTAAGTCGTATTTTGTATTTTATAAATATATTTTGTAAATAATCTCTACATATGATCAAATGAAATATTGTTATGTATTATTACTAGACCCTGAAGAAGAAGAAGGCCAATGTCCTTCGAAACGTTGGGAAAGATTGTTTAATAAAAAATATATTAATATTGTGTCTGCCTAAAAATTACTGGACCTACATAGAAATAAGAACATCGCTACCTGTTCGTTGTAAGATTTAAAACTATAATAATAAAAACCTAGCAAACTGTTTTAAATATGCAAAATTGTGAGAATTTTCAGAGCTCGGGTACTTTCTCATTTACAATCGAAACATTTCCTTGTAATATTTATCAAGAAAATTCAATTATTGCTAATCTTTTAGTGCTACATTTTTCAGAGTAACTTTCTTTAAGAAACACTTCGGATAAGAATATTTGTTAAAAATTTTAAGTTTATGAAAATAGTGGAGCTTCAACAGCACATACTTTCTCACATTATTTCTGACTATTGCAATTTCCAAACTTTCAGATAGTTCAACCAAAACGAGTTCTGGGCAATTCTTTTAAGAATTCCTTGTTCTGTGAAAAACTTTCAAGAACAAAAATTGAAGTGGTTTTTGAGACTTAAAAAATGCATTAAATTCAAGTAGAAATTTCGTGAAAAGTGTGTTTTATTTCAGAAAATTGTACTTGACATTTTTAAAGAACTATTTTTGGAACGGATCTCATCTAAGATAAAAATCTATATCTTGAATATTGTACTTTGAAAATATTAACTTCCTGCAATTTTCGAAAATACGGAGATATCGTAGAAAATAGGGCCAGAACCTTTTTTACCGTTCTTTGATACATACGAGGAGAAAATTTAAAGACAAATTTGAGCCGTTTTTGAGAAAATAATTGTTTAAAAATTGCCTATATTAGCACAAAATTAAACAAGAACTATTCATATTTTGCTCTATCAGAAGAAAAAATAAAGAAAAAAATTGTGCCATTTTTGAGAAAATTTATAAAATGTTTAGGCTCCATTAAAAGTACCCCTCAAAACCAAAAGATCCATTTAAAATTGAAGGGCCCACGACATCAATCAGATCAAGGGCCCACGACATCAATCAGATCAATCGTGGACAATCAATTTTGGTAAAAATTCTGCTTACGGTTTAGCCGCGAGGATTGTTCACAGACGGAGAGACGGACAGATGTTTTGCGTCAATCGATTTTTTGGTATCAAGGATCCAACAAGTGCACAGTAGATTCTGACTAACTCAGCTTGTTAGAAGTAATTTACTACATACAGGAACAATATTTATACACTTTATCGTTACCAAGACCAGACAATAAGAGTATTTCTGTCGAAAATTCAACGTTTTTCCTCTTTTACTTGCTCTTAAATTGCGTATGAAGTAGGCGAGAAATGAAGCTACAGAATGGCGCAGACTTTCTCATACTTGAGATTGTGCTTTGGTCGCTTAAGGAAGTTATACACGAACGAGAGCGGCTTCGTAACTACATAGGGTTGCTTCGGTTGTCCACTTGTCGCTGTCATATTACACCAACGACCTGCTCCATTGAGGGAGCAAAGCGCCGTGGACAGATTTATTACATTCGGCGCAAGCCTGGATCCCGAACAGCGCTTGCTGGTGTTTGGGTCGCTTACCGAAGGAATACAGAAGCGAGTGAGGCTTGAGAGTTAAGGTTGCGCCGATTGATCATTTGTCGCTGATATTTTGTCCAAACAACCTGCTTCGTTGCAGGAACAATGCGGCGGCGAGAAATTTAGAATCAGCGCAAGCTCGGCTTCCAAGCGTCGTGCGACGTTAGACGACCGCTGTAGTCGAAAAAAAAGTGTCTCGATAGCTTCTAGGAGCCGAAACTCCAAAAAAGTAGAAGCGACTTCCTGACAAAAGGTCTCCAGGGGCGTGGGCGTAGTTCTGGACACCCCTGCTTCTGTCTTCAGACCCTGGTAATCCTGCAGGAGCGGTCGCGTCCCGACACGCCCCCTGTTTCGTGAGGGCGACAATGCTAGCACGCCGTCCTGTGCCGAACTGGCGGTGCGAAATTATAGCATTAGCCGGCGAACCAACGCGGTGTGTTGTGGGGTGGCAGAGCAAGGCGAGGCGAGGAGAGGCGTGGCGGGGCGGGCGCCAGCCTTCGAAGAGAAGGGAAAGGAAGGGAACATTCCGTTCTGCGAGATTGCGTCGCTGAGACGCTTTTGCTTGGGTCGGTTCGCTGAAGGTTCTGCTGATTGCGAGGGCTTTAGAGGTGGGTATAGTTTGAGACGACGATAGGAAGTGAGATATCCATTGTGGAAACGATGTAAAATGCTCATTGTGGAAATGAAAGTTGAAACAAGGGTGTTTCTAAATTGAATTAATTCAAATGGTGAGGTGTGTAGAAATATCATAAAAACTGTCATACCCATGCGAGAACTCGTATCTCTTTAAACTCCATCGTCCATTTCCATATAAAGGCGGAAAGTTGTTAACGAATGGTCTTTATTTGTTTGAAAAGTATATGACTTGGTAATTTCCAGTGTTCTTACAAAATATGAAACAAAAGTTGAAAAAAAGCAATCCATATGGTATTTGAAACAAATTTTCAATAAAGGTTTATTGAATATTAAAGAGAAATGTTCTTGAAAATTCACAACACTTCCTTGGAAACAAAATTTGAAGTAATTTTGAAGTAAAACAATCTATTTACTCTTTAGAAAGCTCGGTAAAGTTGCCCATACAAATATATAGGATTTGTCAAGTACAACCCTACTCTTTGTAATGTTTGAAATAGAAATTGCATTGCAATGAAACATCGAGAAGCGCCGAACCAGGCAAAACTAGTAGAATGGCCAGAATGTTTCATCTTAAAGATTACTTTGGGGGAACGTTTCTTTGAGGCATTCGGCCTCAAACTTCAGGTATTGGGGCCCATAACTCTTTGTTTTGGAGTTATGTAACTATAACTCCTATTTCAATAATGCTGCCCGAGTGTTGTGGATTTCATTTGGCTTGAATATTCGGAATGAATATTTACAGATCCTTCATATTTTATAGAGCAATTTGCAATTTTTCAAGTCTCCGTGAAATTCTTTTTCTTTAGAGACCTCATTTATAAAGATTGGTTGGGTGTGAGAACCGCAAAACTCATATATACTACTGAAAACAATTGAAAATGTTTTTGAGGCTTCATGTGAAGTACCCTCAAAAATCAAAATATCCGTTTGAAATTCCCAAAGTCATGAGCTCATTGAGTCCGATTGAAGAACGATTTTGAAGAAAATTGGCTGAACGCTTTAGGCGCTAGCGTTGATCGGACGGACGGACGTTTTGCCAGCAAAAACAGCTTTTCTGCCAAAAATTCGCCGTTTTCCGGCCCACGATTACATAACTTGCTGTTCTAACGAAGAACTTCGAAGAACTTCACAAGGAGAGAAAGTAATAATATAGGAGAGGATGTTGAGATTTAGTTCAGTAGCAGATAAAATATTGTGTCATGTACTCCAAATAAGAGACGTTATATGATAATTACTAAAAAATAAAAATTAAAATTGACCGTCAAATTGATCGCGGTGGTTTACAAACTTCATCCGCGACTGTTATTTGCTGTTAATAAGTACAATGGGCACACTAGTGCTGCTATACATCTGGTGTACTAGGGGCATGTTAGTCAGCTGAAGATCATTTTCGCAATCTTCCCAAAACTCATTGTTCACTTCCGCGTCATCCATCCTCTCCTCTTTCGTGCCTACTAGCAGCAACCGGCCAACGTTCGTCTGCTTATTGGGGGTGGGGTGCACTGGTTGTGCCCACAAAGGCGGGGCTATCTGACTAATAGTGTTTATTAAAATAACAAAAACAAACAGAGGGTTTCCGCAAGTATTCCGTGCGGTTCTATTTTCCCTTTCGAGGCCACCGACCATGTAAACACTGTTGCTGACCTCGCCTGGCCGTCACGCAGAAGAAAGGAAAACAAAGTTCCGTTAGCCCCCTGCGACCCCATCGAAGAGAAATAAGTAACTTATTATGTCTGATGAAATGGAAATGTTCGTTCACTATCGTCGAAACTGGATCGACAAATTTCGAATGAGGTAAAGTGAAGAAAGTGAGGTACCTAGTTTACATTGAAATATTCTGATCTTACGGTGCAATGTTGTCAAGGTCGATGCCACAAGTGGGAGTCCGTGGCACGAGTGCCACGACGAAATCGCCCCTCCATGATGTTCGAGGGTCATGGCTACCATGCCCCCCCCTGAATTCACCACTGGGTAGAGGGCTTCCCTTCCCTCCTGTTACATCCGTCAGCAAAACTCTGTCCTAGCCGGAACAAGCTCCCGACACGAGGGGAGTGGAGTGGGTGTAAGTATGTGTGTAAA
Organism: Acheta domesticus; assembly: GCA_031308135.1. Classification (NCBI taxonomy): domain Eukaryota; kingdom Metazoa; phylum Arthropoda; class Insecta; order Orthoptera; family Gryllidae; genus Acheta; species Acheta domesticus. Next base: position 26,132,158 of record JAHLJT010003656.1, on the reverse strand, counting down.
GGGGAGAGGTGGGTACAAGGATGAGGAAGAAAATATCGCGTCCATTTGTTAAGTCATGGATCTGGCATTCACCTGTGTTAAAACGGATAAATCATTAACGATCAGAGCAGCCGACCGCTAGAATTCTCCTCCAGTCAGCTGATAAATTCGACCTATCTAGTCCACACTGACTGGGCGCGAACCCTAGAACCTCCCGGTGAGAGGGGCGCAGAAGCAAGAATTGTTACTATGCGCTATCCCAGCCGGTTTGGTCATAAAGATGTATTCAAAGGAGTTGTAAATTTAGTCTGTGAAGTTATGTACGTATCGTTCTTAAATTCAAAGTTGCGCTAATAAATCGACATCTCTCTTGAACATCTTCCTTCATATACAAATTAATTTCAAGATGATTTGATTCCACACCCGCAATAGACCTCGTCACTGCCGCTTTATAGAATAAGGAAGTTGTGCTGAGAAGCTAATTCAAAGAAAACGTGAAAGCAATTTCGCGATATTTGTTCTAGGTACCTAAAATCAAATTTATACTTCAATTAGATTATCGTCTTGTTTCTCATTCTCAAGGGCACGAACGTTTTGGAATATTCAATTAGATTCAATATATCGTGGAAAATTTTGCAATAGTCAACCTTCAGAGAAACTAGCTGTCCATCCATACGTAGTTTAAAGGCTTGCAGATAGATATTTCTACAATGCAATATCAACTTATTCTGTGTCTATTATTAATTTCATGAGTTTACTTTTACCTTAAGTAGATATTTCAGTGTCACAAACAATGTTGGATAGGTAACAATTCTATTCAAATAGGTATAAATTCTACTTTCATTCGTTTTTGTATAGTTATAATATACTGAATGAAATGAATTTCCCCTAGAATGATGGTTGTGATAAATATACCATACACAGCTTCACGTTTGTGTTACTTAATAAGTATTTTTCCACATAGTTTCAGCATTCTCAGGATAGTATAATCTACTGTAATATATTTTACGAATACATAAAATCAAATCATTTTCCAATTACTTGCTTAATTTTTAGGACTCAAAAAATGTAGATTGTTAAACTATAATACAAGCAAAGGAATGCAGAATGGAGTTGAAACCTGCGAGAGAAACGGCACGTACCCGGTAGATATTCCTCCGCCATTTCCGATTTCGTGCTCTGACGAGGGCACAATCGCGGCATTTTTTCCACGGCTTACGCTCGATGGGGCTGCACGCCAAGTCAAGTACGTTATTAACTTGACGTTCGATTTTTAATTCGCTGCCTGAATGGGAAATGCCCCGCACACACAAGCACAAATTGCGTGGCTTAAAAGAATTAATCTTTATTATATAATTTACCGAGCACAGAATGTCAGACGCTTATTCTTGAATATTCATATCATGGAAACGGACTCTTTGTTGTTATAACATTCCTGAAAAATTTTTAAAAAAATCCGCGCGCACTAGCAGTAAGAAGGTCCTTCGGGCCAATTCAAATATCTCTCCCTCTTTCTGTGTGTATATATATATATATATTCGTACACAGGCACATAAAAAGGCGCTTTGGATCCAAGTTGGCATTCACATTAATGAATAAGCACAAGCTTTCGAGCCAATGGATTTACATGTAGTGTAATACGACCTTTATTGTATTCAATATAAAACGCACCCTACCTTGCGCGGCCAGATTCCCGCCGCTGTTGCCCTGGTTCTTTTGCGCGCGTCCCCGCTACCTCCTCGCCTCCCGCTCCCGCTCCCGTGCCCGGCCCAGCCGCCTCGCCGTCCGCCTGCATCATGGCGTTCTCCTCTCTCTTCAGGCTGCCTTTTTAGTCTGAGGGGCGAGGAGGGGGTAGGCTTCCGTTTAATGCCCCACGAAGAGGCAGAGAGGTCATTTGCAGAGAGGAAAAAGAGCTTAAATCAGATTCTCGGGACGCGCGCGGCCGACAATAGGTGTGCCCGGGGAACCAGATTAGTACTCGATTCATTAGCATCCTCGCCCCAGCGCTATCTGGGCACGGAGAAGCATTAAAATGGACCCCGCCCCCTCGCCGCGTCTCTCTCATTCCCCGCCCCCTCACCCCCCCCCGAGCGCAGCGCGCGCACCAGGTAACGCTGCCGGGTGATGACGTCAATAAAAGGTCCTCGCATGCAGTATAATTACCGCCATATTAGACTATTACAGTTGCATTATGCAGTCTGTGTGCTATTGGAGCGGGAGAATTCAGGCAGGAGCGTTTATCCATCATTAAGTACGAATTGCGTCCTGTCCAGCCCCACTCGCGCGTCCTCCCTCTGTGTATGATTCAATGCGAATTGATCAAGCGATTGTTCGGCCAATGTATCATCTACTTGTACAATTTGTTGGATAACGCCTTTGTTTGGAATGCATTTCGCATTCAGAGCATGTTATTACTGTCCGCAGCGTGTGCGGACATGCGGGAGCGCACGGTGGCGGCGGCCGGGGGCGGGGCCGGTGGGCGCGGGGCGGGGGCGGGGGCGGGGCCGACAGGGCGTGTGAGGACTCCCTCCCTCCTCCCTCCCCCCTTTTGCAATCGTCTCTCCCTCCCGCTCGACCCCCGCGTATTGGTCTGTGCGCGCATTTTCAAACTTGATTTGTGTGCTGATGACAGCTCCCTCTTGCGTGTAAACAGAGAGCCGTCGGTGTTCTCTCAGTCTGGTTGCACTTTTTCCCTCCCCCGATCACTGCTGCAGCGGGGGCGACCGGTGGGGTCGCAGGAAGGCCACCCCCGTGCGGTTGCGGCTGTCCCCCAAAATGCACTGCGTTTTACTCTCGACCGCCAGTACACCGCTGGTTTATGGAGTCGAGAATAAAAAAAAAAAGACCAGAACGCAATTAGATCGTTTCGCTGATAGTCTCAAGCTCATTACGTTTGTTACGGCATCACGATCTTTTATCGGGGTCTTCGCGGAAATTGTAATAGTAGTACCATTAGAGAGAGAGAGAGAGAGAGAAAAAAAAACTGTCGGAAAAATTAACATTTGAAAATCAATTATCAGAGTCACGATATTCTGTTTGTGTGGTGGCACCTGCGACATCGCAATTGGTTTCCAAGGCTCGTGCTCAATTTCTTATTGTTGAACTAAACTACTCGGCGGAGTCCCAGACCTTTTCAAACTCAGAATTGTGGAAGCATCCTTTGCAAATACAAGATTTATGGGCTTGTTATGCGGAGTAATCTGGAAATTCATTGGGTTTGAAGTAGTGCCGAGAAGTTTGCTAACATTGAGCGGACAACGCTGAAAGAATCTCGAAGAGAGAATGCAATATTCCTTAACGTTTGTTCTGGCGAACGAAAATTCTATTCTTGTGCGGGAATATTACGGTCTGAGAAAACACAACCAACACAGGAGAAGCGGTTAATGAGAAAGTCTGCGAGCTCTTAAAAGTTTTCGGCCCGAGAGGTTTCTTGTGTGTGCGAATTCAGAGTCGAAGAGAAGCTCAAGTCGATTTTTTCATCAAACAAACAAGTTACGAAAGATTTTTGCTTGGTTTGCTTCAAATTCGGAATAACAAAGTAACTACGAGATTGGGAATAATTCCCTGGAGAACTTTGAACTGAAGAACTTTGATGGAAGAATCTACTACTTAGTACGCTTGTTTATTGATGTTTGGGAGAAATATTTAAATAAATGCTGTGGATTCTCCTACTCGCACTGTGAAAAGTTTCCTTGCATGTTAAAAATCTCAAGTTATATTTCTAAATGGAGAGTCTTCCAATTAAAAATGGCTTGTTTAATAAGATGGCCATTGTTTTGGAAGGGCTGGAATTTTTACGATCTATATTTCTTACTACATTTAGTACATAAAAACGAATGAGGCGTACTTTTTCAGAGCGATTAAACCTTTCCCTGCATTACCATGCTTTTAATATTTTTCAGTTCTATCTGTAATGCATATATCAAACAAAGCTTGCATAGACATTTAAGTTCATGAGGGTGAAAAAAGCGCATATTGATCAAATCGTTTATTTAAGAACTTTCCCAGTATAAAATATATTTTTCAAGAAAAACGTTCTGTCAAAATTAGGACAAACGGCGTTGATAGAACTCTGCGAACGGTTGTACGAGGATTTTTGTGTTTTTAGTATTTATTTGAATTTATTTAATTTAAAAAATTAAAAGTAAACAGTCTTATAAGCGATTTTGGAAATAATTAGTTATTGAATAATTATAATAGTTATTGAATAGGGTGTAGTAAAGCCACTAGAAATTGTAAAAAAAGCGAAAACTTACTAATGATTCCTAATATAATCTTATCATTCTAATATATATAGAGTATATTTTCTTTCCTTCTCGCAAAATATCGATTACTTCAATAAAGGTTTGACGGGCGGGGGTGGGGGTGGGGGGTGGTCATGACGCAACTGAGCTTACTTGGATCAGCCAGATAATGATCTTATATGCATACGTATTACATACACGAAAACCGGATGTTCTTATTAAAAGGAGTTATGTAGAGTATTGGAGAACCTGCGCACTGGAGAAAAAATCATAAAATATATTTATGAGTAACAAAGTGAACCGACTTAATTATTATGAGTAGGGGTATGATAAGCTGCAAACTCTTTCCTTACAAGACATCTAATAATTTTCAGTAGTCAAGGGAACTCTCTCACTTGCTCATTCTTTTCATTGCTCTATTCCTCTCTCTCCTTCGCTTACTCTTCTTCTTTTTCTTCACTCTCCTTATCCCTTTAACGAACTTAATGTCTCATTTTCGTGAGTGTGGATTATACGCGTGGTAGTATCAGGAGTATCTCAAACTTTTTTCTAAATTAGTAAAATGGTTATAAAAAATTGAGAGAGAGAGAGAGAGAGAGGAAGGAGGGAGGGAGGGAGAGAAAATAACTTAACCTAAATAACGTCTCTGCTGAATTCTACTACCCCACCGAACACAACCCGCCACACTCGACTGAAGAGAGTGCCGCATCTCACAAGGGTTAGCATCACGACTCGCGCCCATCGCCTTATCTTTATTATTAAAATACCGCGGCCATACCTAAAAATGGATGAATTATTCTGATAGGTAGGTGATTACGACGATGTGATGAGCGAAGGTGAACTGAGAGATAGGGGAAACACGAGAACCCCAAACCTCTGCCGCGAACCCCCTTTGCCCAGAAAAAACCACACATGGATCGGCTGGGATTCGAACTGCGCTGGTTAACGGTTAGCGTATCGGGCTGTTATATCCAAGTTTACGGGTTCAAACGCCACATAAAATATGGCACTAACTAACTATACCTCGACCACATATAAAAAACCCATCATGGCGTCGCTCACCTCGGGAGGCGTGGCGAAGCCATCCCCACTGCTCCCAACGGGGTGCGCAGTTCAAATCAAGGACCGCCTGCAACGATAACTGATTTGCTTTTGCAACTTAGTTCTCACGCATCAATACTTGAGGGTTCGGGACGTCCGTCAAGACCAGGCTGTCTTCTCCTCGCCCGCCCAGGCCGAAGAGGCGGCGGTTGCGGTGGCTCGTCAAGGCGGGGAAGTTGATCCTCTAGGAGAGGGAACCTTCCCCTCCGCCAGTTTTCGCGCATGCGCAGTCCAGTCTCTTTTTCTAAGTGGTCGAGCTATAACTCCGCTCCCACTGGCGAAAGACTAGCGCTACCCGCAGGCCTGCGGTGTTTCTGATTGCTTAGCGTTTCCGGGCAGGTCAACAGCTAAAGTCATTAGTCCCGTAAGTGTAGTGTATGTTTTTTTAATCTCGCTAAGTGTCGGAAGCTTCGCCCTCGGGATGGCGAGACGCCGACGCCGTTCTACACGTCGGTTTGCGGGGTTATTCCTGAACGATGTATCTCGCACCAGCTGGGCACCGCCTGGACAAGCTCTAAGCTCCTGACCTGTGTGACAGTGTAGTGTGTGTGTGTGTGTGTGTAAGGGTTGGGAAGGAGAAAGGAAAGATCGCGCGCACTCAGTGACCCATTTGTTAGGGTACTGATGCGCCGCAGGCCACCCATTGAGAGTGTCTTCGCCCCGCGAAGGCAGCGCGTCGGTTGCCCCATCCGTCAGTTGTTCTGCCCCATCCACTGCCACCCCTCGCGCCTTCCGAGAGGTCTTGTTGCCGCCGACACGAAGGGGCCCCAGCGCTCACGCACCGCGCGCCGCCCGACGCGTGCGCGACGCGTGCCCGTGGCGTGGCGTGGGAGCGCGCACGTGCGTGAGGCGGCGCGTGCGCGGCGCCACGCGTAGCCTTCCTCGACCGCGCACACCGGCAAAAGTGGCTCAGGGAGGGCATCAACTGATGGCACTGCGGTGCCTCTGACCGGGAGATCCTAGGTTCCAGTCCCGACGGTGCCTGGATTTTCGACACGGGCTACATAGCTAGGTCGAATTCGGACGCTGTCTGGGGGAGAATTATAGCGGCCGGTTGCTCTAATCGGTGGTTTTCCTTGGTTTCTCCGATCAACATCAGGCGAATGCCGGAGCAGTACCCTAATAAATGGGTCACTGAGTGCGCGCGATCTTTCCTTTCTCTATCTTGCTCTATCCCCACCCTTACTTACACACACACACACACACACACACACACACTACACTACCACTCATGTCAGGAGCTTAGAGCTTGTCCAGGCTGATACGGTGCCTACCTGGTGCGAGATACCTGGCCGAGGAATAACCCCGCAAACCGACGTGTAGGACGGCGTCGGATCTCGCCATCCAGCGGGGGAGTTTGCACCACCTCGCGAGTTTAAAAACATACACTACACTTACGGGAATAATGCCTTAAGCTATTGACCTTCCCGGAAACGCTAATCAATAAGAAACACCGAAATAGTGGAAGCACCAACCTGCGAGTGGGGGATCACACACGGACTAGCAGCGCACCCGAGCGCCTCTTGTGCCCGTTGCTCAATTGTCGCCGCCGCATCATCGCTTTCTCCGTTTCACGAATAATGAGACATGTGCAATGACAGCGGCGACGGATTTACAATCCTGTGGTCGAGGGGTAAAAGTTATTAAGTCAATATTTGGCTAAATTGTGTTAAGTACTGAAAATACAACTTAAGTATGTACATTTTATTTGAGTAAAACGACCGAATTCAAATATTGCCTCCTTAACGAGAAAAAAGCGTTGGTAAATAGCGTTGAGCATAGGAAGAAGCGTTGGCTCAATAATATAACCCTTGTTTTCTCCAAACTAAGATTTTTGTCTTAAGAACGTTTACCCCTTTACCACAGAATCGTCGTGCGGCAGGCGCGTCAAGCTATATCCACAACAGCCCGAATTCCAGTACTCAATCACCACCAGACGGACTCTGGGCAGTTTTTCTTTAGCCACAGAAAATGCGATTATTTTGAGGAACCTACAAATTCCTCATTCCGCTGTCGGGTTCGATTTACGCCTGGAAAGGGCTCACGCTGGCCAAGAGCCCTCGAGGGACTATTTCATGTACAAAACAGAACAGTATAGTAGATGACAGAACATGACAGTATACGGCAGCACAGAACAGGACAGTACTTGATGCACACACTGCTTCTGCACGTAGGACTCCCACATCGATCTTTGTCCATGTACTTGGATCGAATGTCGATTCGTTTCCTTCTAGGCAATACATTAAGTTTTCTTTCTCCACCAAACTACGATGCAGTGTGAAGTAGTTGTTGAAACGGCGTTTTTAATGTTCTATTATTTTATACTGTCCATAATTTAACAAACAATAAATGTTGAACATTTTGGTAACTTGACATATGTAATCTACGAAGAGAAATATTTTTTGTAACTTGCTGGTACCTTCCGACTGTTCCTTCTGAGAGAGTTATGAGGGGGAATATATATGGAAAATATTGCTGAAACATTGAAATAAAAGTAAGAATTTTTGTGTTGTCAAGTCGAAGCGTTTCTCTTAATAAATACTTGAAATAGCTTTTTTGATTTATTTAGGAATCAAAACAAATTTTGCTTTGTTTTGAAGGTTTTAAAAACCATTTTATTAAATCAGACTTCAGAAGAATTGGGTAACCTCCTTTCACGTTCTATCTCTATTGATTGTACTATAGTGATGACTACATTTTACAATTTCAAATATTAATTTTTTTCTCGTTATCGCTCGCCCCTGACGAAGCGTTAAGATTGAAAACGATGTGGGTCTGGCCCATTACACAGCGAAGAAACACATTCGGTTGTTGGCCTTTATTGGTCGTCGCCACCACATTCGGAGAAAGCAGCTCTCTTTGACCACGCTCTATCACCATCACCGCCTTTTCCACCCTGGCGTGACGTAGAGGCATTACACGCCTAATTTAAACACGACATACGATAAATGACGCAGATTAATTGTCGGGAAACGGAGAACTTGTCGGGCCTTATTACTTTTAATACACGGAAAAACACAGAGAACGTAGCAGGGGTCGACCCCGCGATACAGTTGCAGCTGAAAATGTTCTCCGTGATTTACTTAGTCATTTGTTTCTTACACCTGAGTTACCTCAGTTTTATAAAGAGATTTAATGATTTGTAACAGCATATTGAGGTTGGTGTAGGAGTGTTTATTTGAATATACAATTAGATCCCAACAACAAGTACAAAATAATAAACACTTTTCTTACAAGAAGGAACAAAAAGGAACATTATTATATTCAAAGAATAGGTACTCATCGTCAATGCAGATATTACATACAATTCGATGTTTCTACAAGTAATTATAAGTCGTTTTATGTGGACGTTCTATGTGTACAGTCGTTCTATATGGACGACTTGTTTCAATTTAGCATTGCTGTGCCCAGTGCAGGCAGGACACTGGTTAGTTGTGTCAAAGATGCATGAAATCAAAAACCTGTCCCTTTACCTGCAAATCCTCGGTTCATGAATTTGAAAAAATAAAGTTGGGCATTTAGATACTTTCTTTCCAGAAGGATAACAAATCCATTTTTGCCAATACATCTTGCCAGGTTGGTGCATTAAACGTCTTAAATTAAGTAATGTATCTTCATTATTGTTTTAATCCATACATTAAATCGGATGATCCGATAGTACTACTCGTACTTTAGTTACGGATTAAGTTGAATCTGGCTACTTCCAGGAAAAAAGAAACCTAGACGATTGGTAAATAACGAATTCAATGTTTATTAAAATTCTCAGTTCCGAAGACATGTGTGAGAATGATTTGATGGATAGGAGATGTTATAATGGTAAAGTCATGGAATTATTATAGGCAAGAGAAAACCAAGAAAACCTGCCACAAACCGCCTTTATTCGCTATAAATTCCACGAGGGTCGAGCGAGATTTGAACCACGCACCCCGAGGCGGAAGGTGAGCTGTCTCATTTGGCCCGGCATTTGTAAATTGGGGACCAGAAGGAAAATATGAGTTTTAGAAAATAGAACATTTGGGGACCGCTCCAGAGAAGGGCATATGCAAATTAGGGAGCGACTACCTCATCCCCTTCCAGGTGAAAGTGAAAGGTGGCACTTTCTTTATTTCCGAAGAATATTTTCATAGCCATTATTTTTAAAACGCATCTTCCTTTCCAATTTTGCAGACTTGGAACGGCATATTTCTTCAGAAATTTGGTTTGGTTAAAATTGTTTTTCATTCCATTGAATCATTTGTTGATTTAATGAATTCTGCTGATATTGTCATTTTTATATTCTTCCTTTTCCCCTGCAAATGTTTTATAACGCTGGACATGAAATTTGGGCACTTTTCAAGTACTTTGTTTGCTTTTCATTTTGATGTAGGAACGAGTCTGAAAGATTTTCAGTAAGGCACTAGGAAAAGCTGGACAGCAGCGCAGCAGCGGCGATGGCCTCTTAACGCGCTCAATCAGTCCATTTCCTTACCTGAGTTGGTTTCGTTTCCTTACCCCAATTTACATGTAGTATTAGAAACTAAGTTTCGTAAGGATTATGAAGGAATTATTTGGTTCCCAATTCGGGGAATATTACATACGGTCACTATGCCTGGGACAAATAACGAATTAACACGAGAGAACTCGCCAACCCGGGAGTGTTCTGGGAGGCACAGGCACCTGTAGCAGTGACGTGAAGTCGGAGCTACCTCCGCGGCCTCCGCCACCACCTCCGTCACCACCTCCGCCACCGCGGCCGCCGCCGCCTACTCTGCCTACTCCGCCACGGCCTACTCCTCCGCCGCCTCCAACACCACTTCCGCCGCCACCTCCACCGCCGCCTCCGCCGCCGCCTCCACTGCCCCCACCGCCGCCGCCGCCGTCGCCGCCACTGCCTCCAGCCACCACCTCCGCCACCACCTCCACCGCCACCGCTACTGCCGCCGCCTCCACCGCCGCCCCCACCGCCGCCGCCACCGCCGCCGCCGCCGCCGCCACCTCCACCGCCGCGGTAACCGCCGCCGCCGCCGCTGCCGCCGCTGCCGCGGAGACGCTTTCATGGCGGGAGCGCGGCGGCGGCGGGGACTTCTAGACGCCGCTAACAAGCCGCCCCGTCGCTGCGCCACCCCGCAGCCCCTCCCCCTCCCCTTTCCGTGCCGCCGTCGAGGGCTTTGTGGTCGCCGCCGCGCAGGTCCCGCTTAATTTTATTTCCTGCCGCTAATAAGCAGACGGCAGAACGTGGTGGCGGCGGCGCCCAGGTTTGCGGCCGTGCGGGGGTGCAGTGGGAGGGGGTGGTGGCCGGGAGGGCGGCGGGAGGGGAGGGGAGGCGAACTTCGTGGGCGCTGTCTTTGCGCACGACCTCGCCGCCTCCCCTTGTTCGCTGCGCGGTTGTTCTCAATGGCGGAAAGACGCTATGGTCCATCTGTCACTTTCGGAGTTAACGCTGCAGTATAGAAATTCGAATAATAATAATAATAATAATAATAATGTTATAATAATAATAATGCGTCTACTTGCCTTGCGATCAAAACATCGTAACCAAGGAGGCAGAGAAATGTCTTAAATACAAGAATTTGGCAATCGAGATCAGCCGAATGTGGGGTGTAAAAGCACAGGTCGTCCCGATAGTTATCGGAGCTCTGGGATTTGTTCTGCAAAATTTGTGTAAGCGCATGTCTAAACTCTCAGGTCATTCAGAAGACTGTATGTAAAACTTGTATACATGAAAATAATCAAACTTAACAAAAAAGAGACCGGTAGTGTGCGCCAACTGGGAAAATGATAAAAGGAAAACGCCATTTCATCACTTCTTAAAAGCAATCGAAATGCACCCAAACGAATCAATCAATAAAGTCAAGATTAAAACTCGCGGGCGCCCAAAAATGAGGCAATCATAAAGGGCGCCCGCACGAACAATTCCAAACATCTGAGGACAGCATCACGGATGATCTCCACACTGGAGCAGGCCGTCAAACTAAAGAAGCCACACGGGTCTCACATATTTATATGAACATTTGACCATCGTTTTACTTTTACCACTAGTTTCAAAAATTGAAGGCTACGCATCTCTGAAAGAACCTTTTTCTAGCGGCTGTCTAAAAAATAATGTACGCAACTCGTACTGATGTATCTTCGGTGACTCATTTACAAATTTTATCAATATTTCATTCGCACGCCAAACACTCACTTTCTGTTCTAAGTACGTAAATAACTATTTCGCTTTCACTCAATAAAGAAATTGTGAATGGAAGCGTTATTGACACACGCAGTCATTTATAACACGACAAGATTTTAAGGCTAAATGTACCGACACTAGTTCAATTTGTCGCCACCACGTGGCAGCACCAAGTTTAGTGAATTTTACTTTACCGATTACGTCTGAACAAATGGTCCGATTTTCGATCTGTAAACGGCATTTGACTCCTGTTTATAATAGAATTTACGCTACGAAGCCCTTTTTCAAAAAAAACTAGCAGAAACTCGATTTTTAAAATTTTTCTCGTACTTCCGGGAACAATTTCAAAAATGTGGGCTTATAGCGCGATGGCGACACGCTTCCAGAATCCAACGCCGTGTCAAACATGCAAATCGGATAAATAGGAGCGACGGTAAGTGAAATTTCGAAAAACACCTCACCCCACTCCCCCTTCCCCTTCCACGCCGCCGGGACATTGTTGGCCGGCGGCGCGGTCAAGCCGGCACGGGCGAGCCGGGCGGCGGCCGCCGCGGCGCGGCGACGGGCAAGAAGGCTGAACTCTCGGGGGCAGCAAGCCAGACACCCCGTCACTTCGTTGATGCTTCCGTCACTTCGCATCTCAAGATATTTTTTCCCCACATATGAAACTAGTGATGCTGTAATAGGGGTAAACGGTCTCGTATCATCTTTAATAGTAGTATAAAACTATTATCTTATTCACATATTCCATCTTCCTTCGAATACCATCATAAGAATGTCTGAGGTATCATTCAAAACACCGATCCCACTTTGGTGCTGATTTCAAAAAGAAAAAATCGAACTAATTGCGTAAATATCACCCATATTCCATCTCCTCACATCGTATTTTAGATATATTGTACTTCTAAGATCTTCCATTACCATTTCACTACCGGAAAAAACAAGCGGAGATAACGCAAGAGCTCTTTTATCCTACGATTCGATTTATCATTTCAAAACGGCGTTTGTCACCTTGATAGAATTCACCTGGTTAATCCTTTTCCCAGTAAAATAGCCGAATCGAATTTTTAAAATGTTTTTATACTTGCTGACATATTTGAAAAAGTGGTAAAATAGCGCGCTGGCGAGATGCACCATGAATCTAACGCCATATAATACACTGAAATCGGATAAATAGACTTCTCTAGTCATGTAAAAAAATGATCTTCAGTAACGTCAAAATTCTGTTTCGCGGTACTGCTTGTCGATCTCATGGCTAAAGTCCGGGTCTAATGTAATTACATATGTTTTGTCTACTGTTCTCATTTTGTAATTTAGGCGAACTGTTGCAATTCTAACAAAATATTTAAATTTTTCGTTACAAATTTTGTACTGTATTACGTATTTTACACATTTTGCTGATCATTTAATATCTGCTTAACAGTATATTTATTATTTGCTAATTATTAAGGTATTTTCACAAATTACCAAATTTTCTTGAAATTATTTCCGGAAATATATTTAATTAATTTTGAAAAATAGTTTTTATTTAAATGTGTTTATATTTTTGCAATGAGCATATTTTGTCTAATACTAATTCAGAATTGCTGACATTCCTATGTGCTGCACGTAAAGATTTCGAACAGAGTGCTTCAAAGATTCTCTGTTCGTGTCTGCGTTTTCTACGTGCATCTCTTTGTTTTCATTGCTGATAGAAAGAAATAAAAAAAACAGTAGGCAGAAAAAGTAGTTACTTTTAAATTCGATATAATTAATATTTTATTAATGGAATTTCAAATTGTGAACATTTATTTTACTTTATCTCTCTTCTCAATCTTCATACGAAGAGAAAGTTATATCGTGCGCAGGAAAACTCTCAAAGCCGAGTCCTGATAATGAAAATGTGGATAAATCGTGTTGTTGTATAGTAAATTACTTCCTGTAACTCGTGGTGTAGCCAGAATCCATGTTTTGTGGGTCCTTAATACCGAAAAATTGATTGACGGAAAAACGTCCGTCAGTGTCTCTGGTGTATGTGAACAACACTAGCGTTTACACTGCGTACAAATTTTTCCAAACTGGAAAAAACAACAACAAAAAACAGCTGTCGATCTACTGTCATTCGAAGCTCTGCAATTTTCAAAAACGTGCATTACTTTTTGGAGATACATTACACGACACCCCCCCCCGGATATTTTAAAAATTTGCTCAAATATGGCTCCAAATTTTTTCTTTACATTTCTCGTAAAAATTGAATAAAATACACATGGCTAAGGTCATATTTCACTGATAACTGAATTTTCGAAAATTGCAAAAGATTGAATTTTTTGGGCGTTTCCTACAACTACAATATTGACGATAGAGACTTTTCCTTTCTAAGAAATTTGTTGTACATAATTAGTTCTTTCATTAAGATCATGAATTTTTTTAAAACAATTTTTGTAGTTATGGCGCAGTCTTGTGTGCAATATATGCAACTTTAAAAGATAACAAAGCAAGATTTTTTCAAAATCGGCTCCATTTTTTCCCTTTAAACTATTGGTAGGGATATTGCGAAATGTACTTTAAGAGATGACATAAACGCTATTTTGCTTTATTCTTTTGTTTTTGCGAAAATAACACAAATGAAACTTTTTGAATAGCCTGTCACGTTTATATTTACATTATCGGCGATTTGTTCACATTATTAGATTTATGAGCACACGTACTTTAAATTATATCATATAAAGTTTTTCTAAAACTAAAAATTTTTTTTGGAAATGAACTCGAAATTTCGCATTTTCAGAAACGCTCAAACGCCAATTTTTTCTGAAAAGGTTCCAAATTTTTTGTTCAAAGTTTTTGTACGTATAGTGCGAAATGCACTGTCTAAGGAAACCAAAAAGTTTTGTTGTATTATTTTGTTGTTTTTCTTCAAAATTTACACAAATGTATTTTTTAAATATTTCGCATGCCTTGTATGCACATTTGCAGCGATTTGTAAACATTATTGCATTTGTGAATGGAAGAGCTTAAAATATCTTAAAATAAATTTAAAAAAAAACTCTCAAGATTCCTGTGAAAAAGGGCTTCATATTTCACATTGCCACAGACGCTTAAACACCCTTTTCTTAAAAACGGTATCAAGTTTATGAATGAAAATTGTCGTAAAGGACAAGGTTTCAGTCTTCTTTAATATTCTAAAAGCAATATTTTGAATCTACCATTAGGAAACCGAATAATTGAGAAAACCTAAAAAATAAGTTGGGTGCATTAAATGGCAGGTGGCAAGATGGGGCAAGGCCATAAATCTAGCCCATGCCAACAAAATAGTAAATTTTACTACGACAAAGTCCGAATAGCTGGCTGAGACTATAGGAAATTGAAAACTAATACGGGAAAGTCTGTGCCATTCTGTAGCACCACCAGTTACTTTCTCGTGTTAGTTACTCAAATTTATGTAATGCTGCGGAAAATCTATTTCGAGATATTAACGGAAGTACTCGTTTTGGGGTCCCCTGATAGATCCCGAAAGGGTGTATGTGTGTTTTGACTTTTTAACGTCCGTTCGTCCGTCCATCTGTCTGTGTCTGCCTGTCTGGGCGTATGTGAACACCACTAGCGCCTAAACTATGTGTAGAATTTTTGCTCAACTGAATAAACCCCTGTCGATCTGGTCTGAGTCGAAGTTCTGCGATTTTTAAAAACATTCATTAATTTTTGGAGATACTTTTTATTAAGCCCCAGGGACATTTTCAACATTTTCTCAAAAATGTCAACCAGGATAGGTGGCTCAGTGCATCAACTGATGTCACTGCAATGCCTCTGACCGAGAGGTGCTAGGTTCGAGTCGCGACGGTGGCAGGATTTTTCAACACTAACTTGTCAGTTAGATGTAGAATTCAACCGATGTCTGACGGAAAATTCTAGCGACCGGCTGCTCTGATTGGAAGTTTTCCGTAGTTTCTCCGATCAACATCAAACGAATGCCGAAGAAATTCCCTAACAAACGGACCTCGCGCGATATTTCCTTCCTCTTCCTTGTCCTATCTTCACACACACACACACACACCAACTTGCACAACACTACCATATATGCTGGGAGACCAGTGGGAGGATTGGAACTTGTCCCGGCTGTGGGCCGTGCACTGCTGGTGGGAGATACCTTGTTAAGAAAGAACCCGGCAAGCCGACAGGTAAATCGGTCGGTGATTTAGAGCTTGTCCCGGCTGGGGTGGTGCCCCGCTGGTGGCAGATACCTGGTTGGGAAGCCCCTCTAGTGGACGGAAGGTCAGCGCCGGATCTCGCCATCGGCATAGCGGGCAACATCTCTTCCACCTCACGATGAAATAAACATGCATTGCACTTACGGGACTAATGACCAAAGCAGTTGACGCGCCCAAAATCACTAACAATCAATCAAACATTACTCCAAATACTTTCCTTAAATTAATTGTAAGAATAAAGTAAAATACACTCAAGGTGGCATAGCTCTTATTTTCATTGCTGACTGATTTTGGGAAAATTGCACAAGTTCGAATTTTTTTTCGGCGTCTTCCTACAACTACAAAATTGAAGATAGAGATTTTCTCTTAAAATTATATTTGTTCTCCATACTTAGTTCTTTCAATAAGGTCATGCACATTTTTTTGAAATTTTTAGTAGTTTTCGCGCAATATTGAGAGCAATTTGTGCAATTTTTAAAAATTACAAGAACAAGATTTTCTCAAAATCGACTTCAACTTTTTTCCTTAAACTTTTGGAAAGGATAGTACCTAATGTACTCTGAGATGACATAAACGCCATATTGCTCTATTCCTTTGTTTTTTCAAAACTTACAAAAATGTAATTCTTTGACTAGCCTTTCATTTAGTAAATATTTTCTTTAACGGCGATTTGTTCATATTAGGGAACTTTTGCCACCTCGAACGTTAAGTACTATCGATCTTTTGCGCATGCGCAGATGCACCAAAGTGATGCGAAACTTGCACTGCGAATGAGCAGAAGATCGATAGTACGTAACGTTCGAGGGTGCAAAAACTCCCTACTATTACATTTACGAGTACATGTGCTTAACATTATGTCTTAAAAGTTCCTCGACAACTCAGATGTTTTCTGTGAAAATGAACTGAAACTTCCGAATTTGTACAAATGTTCAAACGCCATTTTCTCATATTGCTTCTTCAAACTTTTCGTACGAATGCTATTTGCATTCTTTAAGTTAACATAAAATTAATTTGGCTGTATTTTTTTGATTTTTCAAAAAATAAATAAATGTATTTTTAAGTGTCTCTCACGCCATTAATATTCACATTTCCAGAAATTTTATACATTATTACATTTGTGAGTAGAAGTGCTTTAAATGTCACCAAATGAAGTTGTTCGAAACCTCGAAAGATTCTTGTGAAAATTCCGAAGCTTCCATTTTCGCATTTACAGTAACGCTTAAACGCCATTTTCTTAAGAGCGGCTCCAAATTTATCAATGAAAATTCCTATATAGGACGAAGTTTTACTCTTCTTTAATATCCTAAAAGTAATATTTCGTATCTACCATTAAGAAGCTGAAAAATGAGAAAAGTTCAAAAAATGTATTTTGGGCGGCGATAGATGTCAGCAAGATGTCAGAAGATGGGGAAAGATGGTAAAACTGGCCCAGACCAAAGATATTAGATTACTATGAGAAAGTATGTGCAATTTGTCCTAAAGTACGAAAACGTTTTAAAAATTCGATTCGGTTATTTTACTGGAAAAAGGATTAACCAGGTGAATTCTATCAAGGTGACAAACGCCGTTTTGAAATGATAAATCGAATCGTAGGATAAAAGAGCTCTTGCGTTATCTCCGCTTGTTTTTTCCGGTAGTGAAATGGTAATGGAAGATCTTAGAAGTACAATATATCTAAAATACGATGTGAGGAGATGGAATATGGGTGATATTTACGCAATTAGTTCGATTTTTTCTTTTTGAAATCAGCACCAAAGCGGGATCGGTGTTTTGAGTGATACCTCAGACATTCTTATGATGGTATTCGAAGGAAGATGGAATATGTGAATAAGATAATAGTTTTATACTACTATTAAAGACAGTTTACCCCTATTACAGCATCACTAGTATCATATGTGGGGAAAAAATATCTTGAGATGCGAAGTGACGGAAGCATCAACGAAGTGACGGGGTGTCTGGCTTGCTGCCCCCGAGAGTTCAGCCTTCTTGCCCGTCGCCGCGCCGCGGCGGCCGCCGCCCGGCTCGCCCGTGCCGGCTTGACCGCGCCGCCGGCCAACAATGTCCCGGCGGCGTGGAAGGGGAAGGGGGAGTGGGGTGAGGTGTTTTTCGAAATTTCACTTACCGTCGCTCCTATTTATCCGATTTGCATGTTTGACACGGCGTTGGATTCTGGAAGCGTGTCGCCATCGCGCTATAAGCCCACATTTTTGAAATTGTTCCCGGAAGTACGAGAAAAATTTTAAAAATCGAGTTTCTGCTAGTTTTTTTTGAAAAAGGGCTTCGTAGCGTAAATTCTATTATAAACAGGAGTCAAATGCCGTTTACAGATCGAAAATCGGACCATTTGTTCAGACGTTATCGGTAAAGTAAATTCCTGCTGATGGTGCTGCGATCTATTGAATTTTCCTACAAGTTTTTTTCGGTACATTTAGCCTTAACCACTGATTGGAGTTCAGACACAACAAAAATATACAAGCCTTGAACGTTCCTGTACGAGGACACAAGAGAGTTACCATTTCGTTTTGTACTTTCAAGAAGTCACTAATTTCTGGGAAAATATTATTGGAACAAAAGGGACATTTGGAGCATTCATAAATTTGCCGTGCCACTTGTTTGTTCCTTGCGAACAGTACGTTCTGATCAGGTTTATTTTCGGGATGGACAATGACGACAATTTTTTGCAATTATTGAGTTATAACTAACAATTCTAATTTACGAGAAGATAAAACGACAACAATATTCTAATATATTCGCTAATAACCACATTCGAAAATGTTGAAACAGAAATGTTTCCAGAAGATAAACAGCAATAATTGGGTTGTATTGTATTTAATGACAGTTTCACAATAAAAGTGAAGACTCTTGTAATGAATGCATATTGCATGTAAATACAATTATTGATATCTTCGATCCGGACGAAATGACCAGAACGCTACTTTAATGTTTGGGTTCTGGAATTCAAATGCTAAATCATGTAAGACAAAATGTACAATAATCCTGTACATCCGCGTGCGTATCCCTCACCCGAGATGATCCTGATGTCCTAGTATTTCCTTTTTTTATTGCACTTTTTACATGGAAAGGCATTTTATAACTTTATTTTGATGTAAATTATAATTATATACTAATATTCACGGCCACTGTCAAATTAAATTTTGTTACACGCGATTTTAATGTTGATGTTTACTATTGAAGCTTTAAAACATAGATGTTGCCAAACATCGGTGGTTTTTGATCGATGTATTAATTATTTTGAACATCGATGTTTTAATTATTTTGAACAATGATTTTGCCAAATGTCAAATTGTATTATTAACATCGATGTTTTAATTAACAAACATGTATTATGAACATCGATGTTTTAATTTTGAACGTCGATTTTGCCAAACATCAAAAAAATTATTATTAATATCGATGTTTTAATTAACAAATATATACAAAATATCGATGTTTTAATTAACAAACATGTATTATTAACATCGATATTTCAATTTTGAACATCGATGTTTGGCCAACATCGACGATTTGTTGCCGATGTCGCATCACTAGCGCCAACGCCCGTTTTGTGTGTGGCCACAGAGGCGGAGGCGGTGCGCGCGGGCGGCGGCGGCGGGGGCGGCGGCGACGGCGGCTCCACCACCTCCGGGGAGCTGGACGCCGGCGACGCCGACGCCTTGCTGCTGGAGGACGGCGGCGGCGGAGGCGGCGGCGGCGCCGGTCGCGACGGCGGCGGAGGCGGCGGCGGCGGCGGCGGCTGCGGGGGCGGCGGCGCGGGCGGCGGGGACGAGTCGAAGCCCCGCAAGATCCGGCGCTCGCGCACCACCTTCACCACGTTCCAGCTGCACCAGCTGGAGCGCGCCTTCGAGAAGACGCAGTACCCCGACGTGTTCACGCGCGAGGAGCTCGCCATGCGCCTGGACCTCAGCGAGGCGCGCGTGCAGGTAGGGGCGGCGCCGGACGCTACTTTCCGCAAATTTCGCACAGTGGGTGCGATTTTGTTCTTTTTACTTTCCCGTATACGTACGTATACACGGAGTGATATACGTAGTATAGGGAAAGTTATGTAATGCTGCGCGAAAAAATGGCCAATTTTCGGCCGAAAAAAATTAATTGTTTGTAAATTAGTTGTAGAATTCACACAGTTCTGACAACACTGCGATGGAAACAGTGAGTTGTAAGCTAAGATGTTAGTAGCGCACAAAGTGCAATATTTCAGTACTATATAGCCGTTTCCTCTAATACGGGAAAGTAAGTGCTGTTGTAGCACCACTAGTTTTATTTAGATTTATGTATAGTTGCATCAACATCTTGGCTATTAGCGACTATTCAAGTATTGTATTACATTGGGTGAGATTACAGAGTTCATGCCAAACATTGTATTACAGTTTAACTTTACAATATACTTTAACTGGACTTAATCATACTTGGGAGGAAAATTTATATAAGAAAATGGGATTAAATTTCATTAAATATGTTGACAGATTTACAACATTTTGTTATTTGCTTGTCGGGTTCTGGGAGATTTTGTTCTTAAATAAGGAATCATATCACCAATTTCCTAATAACTATCCAATTTTTTGTTAAACAAGTGAAACTCTCCCAAGTCTGAAACTGCATTTTGAAAAATCACGCACAAAGGGTAGAATTTGTTATTTGTTGGGCGGGTTCGGGGAGTTTTTGTTCTTAAATAAAGAATCTTATCCTCGATTTCCAAATAACTGTTGCTAAAGAAGTGAATAAGTTGTTACAAATCGGTTAAAGAAGTGGAACTTCCAAGTCTGAAACTGCATTTTGAAAAATCACGCACAAAGGGTAGAATTTGTTATTTGTTGGGCGGGTTCGGGGAGTTTTTGTTCTTAAATAAAGAATCTTATCCTCGATTTCCAAATAACTGTTGCTAAAGAAGTGAATAAGTTGTTACAAATCGGTTAAAGAAGTGGAACTTCCAAGTCTGCAGCTGCATTTGAAACATCACGCACAAGGGGTAGGATTTGCTATTTGCTAGGCGAATTTGGGGAATTTTAGTTCTTAAAAAATAATCGTGTCACCATAATAACTATACAAATTGTTGTTAAACATGGTTAACTCACAAGTCTGCAACTGCATTTTGAGAAATCACGCACAAGGGGTAGGATTTGTTATTTGTTCAGCGGGTTCGGGAGTTTTTGTTCGTAAATAAACAATCCTACCACCAATTTCCTATTAAATGTACAAATAGTTGTTACACAAGTGAAATTCACCAAGTCCATTGTTTATGTTTTTGGATTATTTATTCACTAAATCACATTTTTAATATTATTTTCATAAGTGAAATAGTTGAAGTTCTGGTGTTTGAATGTACTAAATTCACAATGCGAATCTGGCTGGATTCATTCTAAGGAGGCCACTTGAATTCAGAATTTTTGGGAAGAAATTTTTATTCAACAATGTTTGCGAGTCAGAATTTATTGTTATTATCTCTCACAATAATTCACATTATACAATAATTCTGTTGTCACATTGTAAGAGTTCTTAACTAAACCAATCAACTTAAAAACTTTCACCCTACGACCACAGAATTGTAGAATACTGAAAAGTTCGTAGTAAAGCAGTGATGATGTTTAGAGACCGAATAAAAAGAAACATAAATACAATCTGGAATGTTTCGCTTACATTCTTATGCTACATAACCAAAATAAAATGAAAATACGTACATACGTTCAATACCGTCATTTGTATAATTGAATAGTTCATAGTAATATTCACCCATTCGTATAATTAAATAGTTAATAATAATAATAATAATAATAATAATAATAATAATAATAATAATAATAATAATGTTCATCCAAATGGTGGAATCGTGATATACTTAAAATCAGTTCATTTCGAAAGGTTTATTAACTCGCCATCTCATATTCTTTCGTAAACGACTATTTCCTTGTTCGTATTACTTCACGTTCTCTTTTGTAATCATTTCAAATCATTGCATGTGATGTATCTGCTCTGAAACTTTAGAAATCTATTTACGAGAAAGCTTATTGTGATTGCGAGACGTCATCAACCGTTCCCTTGTGTCTTCCTTATTGACCATTTTTATTTT
This sequence comes from Acheta domesticus, assembly GCA_031308135.1. Lineage (NCBI taxonomy): Eukaryota > Metazoa > Arthropoda > Insecta > Orthoptera > Gryllidae > Acheta > Acheta domesticus. The sequence continues at coordinate 26,110,417 of JAHLJT010003656.1, read as the reverse complement.
CAAAGCAACGCGAAGTGTTTAGACGTCTCTGCAGAGACTAAAACTTAGTGAATAGAAATAAAATCGTGCATTACGACAGAGATGAACTTAATTCCCCCCCGTTTCTCCTTACAACACAAAGCTTCTACTGACGCCCCATCCATTATATCAGGCACTCACGAGGACCCATGGGAGAAGCAGGGGTTGCAACACTTCCTCAGCCCTTCTATGGTCTTTCGTAAACCACATCTATACTCCACGCAAATTGTATTTACCGATATCATTCGTAATTCTCGACGAACACGTGGCGAAAGAAGCCCATTAGTGGTAAAACGCTCATAACGGAGCTTTGCGTAAGAGAACGTCCGCCCTCTCTCACTTGCCCACTTACAGTTTAACGCACGGAATGCAAATGCGAAACGTTTCACAACGACCACGATTACACCGGACTCGATCACGCCTACATCAATTCTATCGATATGGTATTGATATATTTGTTTTATATTCCCGGCCGCAATATCGATACAATTGAATCGATGTGGTATTGATACTATTGAATCGATAACAGCGTGGTATCGGTACTATTGATTCGATTATAGCATGGTATCGACTCTACTGAATCCATAATAGCGTGATATCTATACTATTGAATCGATAATTGATGAGTATCGATATTATTAAATCGATAATAGCGTGTTGCTGATACTATTGAATTGATAGTAGTATGATTTCGATACCAAACTATCGCAAAAAAGTGTCACTCAGCCCGAAGATACAACTTTCTCCCAAACGGAACTAGTGGGAATTCGCAGCTTATCGGAATATTTTCTCATTTCAGTGTTAATATTAAGTAACGACTCACACTAAAAAAAAGCACGTCCCTTCATTTAAAGATTTAAAAGTGAGGGATGCATTGCATTGACAAATTTCCTAATGCTTTAGTATTGCAGGACAGGTTCGAAAAATATTTCAACTTTTTCGATTTTTAGGATTTCAGAGGATTTTGTGAAAATCAGAACAGTACGATATGTGTAAATGCACTTTTCTCTATCTGAGCCAAAAAAATTAAACAAAAAATTTGTCGACATTTTTCAGAAAATTTTAAATGCCACAGAAGCTTCATGTCAAGTATCCTGCAAAAATTAAAATATCTTGTTGAATTCTGGAACGATACAAACAGATCTTGCTCCTGAATGTTTCCTGAGTTTGAGTTGAAAAGCTTCTAATCTAATCAAGTTATGCGTGAAATGTACTTCCATTCATCTATCCATGGAAACATCCCATTTTCAAACAAAATTGAGTGTATTTCCTCGCCACAATCGTTGAGCACTGATAGGCATTAATCCTAACGTGTGTGCGAAGTTACAGCTCAAAAAATTTACAACACAAATTTCGTGATAAAAAATTCGAGATTGTTTTATTGAGGTGTTTCCAATAATATTCCTCCCTATTCTAGTAAATGAAGGAAAAGTAAACATGCCATAATATTGCGTTCCAAAAACTGATTTCGTGAGAATTGTAAAGAACTAATTAGTCCATGCTTTTTCACTATTCAAGCAAGTCTACATTCAATATAATTGCTACAATCTCTGATAAGTTTAGGACAAACCCTTAAAAGAACAAAAGTTTTCCATTTTTACAAAAAAGTATGGGAAAATGCTATATTGACAAATACTGAATCTATTATTTTGATCGGTTTAACGGATTACTAGCGCGTTCTTTCCATTTTGGCACTCCATGTGGCCCCGCGGATCGAGGCAGGGTATTGGTTGGGACACGCGTTTGTTTACCTGAGAAACCAGAGTTCAAACACCAATACGGCGGATGATTTTTATCTGGCCATGTCATACTCAGGGATATCTTGCGGTTCACTCAGTCTCGTTTCCAAATGAACACTAATATTTACTGGCTTTATTCACAATAAATATAGCGGTTGAAACACGCTAGCCACGCCGTCTTCTCCTCGCTTTCGGAGATGTAAGAACTCGTTTGACCCACCACGAAACACAGAGAGCCCTACACGTGGGAAGTCGTAAAATGCTGGACAATGATGATACAGAGGTGTCCTAACCTGCTTTGTCCCTAAACATGTCTACCTGCAGCAATTGTGATACACAAAAGGTGAATAATAAAATATTGCAAGTATTGAGACAAAATATACAGATTTCTACTTTATGTGAGTGAAATATAAGAAATGTTTATGAAAAGTAAATAATAATAATGACGATTCCGAATTTATTAAGAATCTAAAGTGAGTATTTCTCTTGAAAGTACGTATTTTGAAGAAAAAATCATATATCCTTTTCTGCTATTGTATATTGATAACAATTACTACTGAAAGTATCGATAGTACAGATATTTGAAAAGCGACGAATAGCAAATATCGTGACGATTCAAGTATCACACCATCCACGGTTGTCCTCAGTCCATTTCCATCATCCTCGCTTTCTCTTCCTCCTTTTTCTACGCCCGCTGCGGATGGTGGCACCAGGGATTTGATCATGTGCGCGGGGTCACGTCACACGGCCGCATGGAATCGATGTGTTAAAAAAAAGGCCGTTTCCAAGGAGACGAAATAAACACCCCGGGACTTTCAGGGAGGCCGTGCTTGGTAATTACAGCGTCGCGATAAGGTGTGCCGTGACTGGACACACGCCGGCCCCTCGTAAGGGACAATTAAAAGTAGCCCCTAATAATGGAGGCGGAGGGGAAAATTGAAGGTACGTGGGGTGGTCGCTCCGAGGCGGGCTTCTTGATTCGGCAGCTGAAATCTAGCATCGCGCACACAATCATTTCCATATATTAGGCGAGTTGTTGTTGGGAATAAAAAGGGGAAAATTGAGATTTTGTAATGGAACATAGCAACTGAGAGAAACGAGGTTCCCCTGTTGTGGAGAGTTATCAGTTAATAACGCTTCTTATAAGTTTGTCGTTGCGCGGGATATTATTTTACGGAAAATGTGTTGGTTTTAATGGCTGGGAGTGGAGGTAAAAGTATGTAACAAACAAATGGCAGGTATATCTCAAAAAAGAATTTCGTGATAAAGTGTTGATTAGCAATTTTTTACAACAGAGTGTTTGGCAAAAAAATCAATGTGATTCCACGTTTCTAACATTCAGAATTCTTGAGATCGATACATCATGGTGAAGCAGCAAACATTTGCAATGAAAACTTTAAATACGAAATAACAATATGTTGTTTCCGTATCTATATTTGCTTCAATATTTTCGTTGATCTTGTAGGGTGGTATTACATTCAAATCATAACTCTTTTCTTGTAATGTAATTCGTGAAGAATTTTTTCGGAAACGCATTTTCATTTTCTGGAAATCAATCATACACAACACATCTTTTCTCCAGTCATTTTACAGAAGTTACCGCAATTATGACATTTATTTTACTTTCGTGAAAATTATACTATTACTGTTATATAAATGCATATATTTACTTTCACTATGCACGCAAATGTGATGATAAGCTCTCATTTTGCTGGTTATGGCAGGAGTAGTGCCGTGGTGTGTGAATTGCTAAGGTATTATAAAGCCAAATCTGTAGTTTGTTTACCGAAACAATAATTTGTTTCTGCAAACAAATTATCTATTACCCTTGAGTACAATAAAGTTTTCTGTTACTCTTGCGAAATGTCTAGTTTTGAAATGCCGTTCATGACTTCGTTTTGGTATTTTTTTCATCATTAAAATCAGTTTACAAAAAATAATGGGGAAGTGATTCTGGTGTCCAAGAAATCGTACGCAAATTATACTTCTCCTCCATGCGTCACACGCATGATTTTGAAATTGCAAAAAGTATCAATTTAAATAATAATAAATTAGATATTTTACAAAATAATAAAATTAATACGATCATCGTAATGATTTTATTCTCAATGAGCGTAGTTCTGGGCACACGAGGCGCACATCTTGTGTTACGTAAGGGAGTCTTGGTAGAAGCTAAGCCCGGCAAGGGTTAGCTTCCGGCCGAGAGGGAGGAGCGAAGAAACCTCGTGGAAATTAAATCAGAACCGCGACAGCCACGCGACTCGACGGGCGTCGCAGGCTGCGCACGTAACAAGGGCCATTATCCAATCCCTCCGCGCCCTCCCGGGAGCGGTCGCCGCCCTGACGCGATCTTCCCCAATTACGCCTCGCCGCCCCCGCCCACGCCCCTCCGCGTTCAGCACCCCGTCGCGCCCCTCTCCGCCCCACCGCTCTCCACCGTCCTCACCGCCCTCTCCACTCTCTCCCTTGCTCCCACCCTCCACCGTCCTCTACAACCCCCCCGCCCTCGACGTCCTCACCGCTCTCTATGCCCTTCTCGCTCTCACCACTTCACCCTCCTCTTCACTCTCTCGCTTGCTCCCCGCCTACCATCGTCCTCCCCAACCCTCCCGCCCCCGCCGTCCTCACGGCCCCGCCGCTCTCTCCGCCACCACGCCTTTCCCGTCCTCATCGCTCTCTATGCCCTTCTCGCTTTCCACCGTCCTCACGTCCGACTTCACGCCTCACAGACCCGTCTCCTTCACCAGCCCTCCCGCTTATAGAATTCCCGCCTTCCCACCCTACCAACCAGCCCCGCCCGCTTCTTTTCCACTAGCTCTCTCTTCCCCGTCCTCGACGCAACACCTCTTGCCACCTCTGAATCTGCTGCTCCCTACCGTCCCCGCTGCCTCTTCTGTCCTTCCTTGCTGTCCCTTCCTTCGTTTCCGCCCCCCGCCTCCGCCGTCTCGGGCTGCTCCTTCACCTCAACGTCGCCGTCGCCGCTGCTGTTGCTGCTGCTCCCGCGCCAGGCCGAATCCAGCTCCGCATTCACCGTAATTTGCAAGGACTGCGGCAGCGAATTAGCAGGGCATTAGTGCAATTTTAATCCTCTTGGGTGCGCCCCACGCGGGCGTGCATCCTCCGCCGTCGCCGCCGCCGTCCTCGCGGCCTCGTCGAACGCGGCGCAAACATCGAGCAGAGTTGGAAGTTCAGTCGTCCTCAACTTGAGACTTACCACAAAACAAAAATCAAGTGGAAGGAAAATAACCGTTTAGAACTGTCCCAATGTTTCACGTTGTTACATTTAAAATATTAAAAACCTCATAATTCAAAATGTTTGAAATATATTCTTGGTTATTTTTGTAGTCAGTTTGACCGTTAAAATGATCGAGAAATAAGTGAAAACTTGATTTTAAGTAATTGTGTAATAGGCGTATGAAAATATTGATTTTACGGCAGCTTATGTTTAAATACTCATATTAGAATTGAGTAGTGATTCTAAAGAAAATGAATTTCTTTGTCGAAAAAGAAGCAGACTACTTAAAGATATGTCTTGGCTGCAACTTGCTTCATAGTCGCTACACATACTTCTCTTTTGGAGAGAATGATTTATAATTAAACGAACAATTAAGTTTAAGTTTACCTTCAGAAGAACATTCAAACTATTGAAAAGTTGAATGTATCCTTTGATATTTTTCAAGAATGTCAAGCAGATTATTTTGCAGCGAGGAGAAAAATGTTAACAGTTATTCTCTGCAGAACAATTAAGTAACGCTATCATTGGCGCAGGAAAAATTAGAAAATATTTTATTCACATTCATATAAGGAACTAAAACCGGTCGCATCTGACATCGCCAACAGACTCAACGAATATATCTAAAACAAAATATGTTCACTGTGTTACTCTAAACTTCTGAGATAATATTATTCATATCATTATTCAGTCCCATGTCTGAAATGTTGAACTCTGGTAGCATAATTTCAGTATTTCCATTTCTGCTAATAATTCCGAGAATAGGAGAGAATTTCAATGTTTCCCCTTCTGCTCAGGGGAAAAAACGAATTTGAAATATATACTATTACTAGATTAAAAATATCGGCGGCATGCCTTCTTTATGCGGGGTTACAACACATCAGCCCCCTCCTCCATCTGCGATACAGACTCGAAGTACACAGCGCTTTGAGCATCCCAAATCCGCTAATGCATTTTTAGGTCAGCGGAATGAAATTTTGAAATAAATTTAAAGGAGTAAATTCGTTGTAAAATGAAACTTTTCGTCTTAGTCTTTTGAAATCTCCATTGGAATAATATGACATTTTTGGCCATCAATTATCTCAGAGGTTTCACAATTGTCAGCAACGCGGTTGGTTCCACAGTCCACGTTACCGTAGCTCAGATAAAATATTTTGGTACATTTTATTTACATTGTTACATTTGCCCTCTTATTGCAGCCAAATTGATTATTTGAATTGCGTTATTGAATTAAATGCGTGCGGAGAGGTTGTAGTGGGACCTATCTATTGATCGAACGCACTCACCCCGCTACCGTAAGTTAGGTCAATCTAAAGAATTTTATAGTTTTCGGTACTACTTTTCTTTTAAAATGAACTTTTAACTTTCCCACCAATTGCCACATGTGTGTTGTGAATTAGAAAATGAGTGTGGTAGGGACTGAGGACAGGCAAGTTGAAATAATCCTATTTTCCCATATCTCTTTCTTAGGGCTGAATGGGCAATTTTTACGATTTCACTGTTTTTTGTACAAAACCACGTGGGATTCCTTGACGTCTACACCAATCTAAACGAACGGCTGTCACTGGCCGACGCCTGACGTGTGCTCCATGCTCGAGCTCCAAAGCTTGTAATCTGCTCGAGTTTACGTGAGACAAACAAATCCAAATAGACATCATGATAAAAAACAATTTTCGTATCAGGCACCTCAAAACTGATTGCCGAAACCTGAAGCTTGGATTTTTTGTTCTAAATTAAATATTTTTGCTCTGTCATGTTGTACAAATAACGAAGGAAACGTAAAAATATTGATTGGATGTATTATTCATGATTGATTGTTAGTGATTTCGGGCGCGTCAACTACTTGGGTCCTCAGTCCCGTAAGTGTAGTACATAATTTTGCTCGGGCATGCGGTGTCTTCCCCCGCTGGGTGGCAAGATTCGGCGCCGACCTACCGTCGACTCGCAGAGCTTTCCGCAATCAGATCTCCCCCACCAGAAGGGCACCTGTTCAATCGGGTCAAGCTCTAAGCTTCCGAACGGTCTCCCGCCGTGTGTGGTAGTGTAGTGCATCATAGTATGTAACGGGAGAGGGTAGGACAAGGAAGAGGTAGGAAAGATCGCGCGCGGTCCATGGCCCGTTTTGTTAAGCTACTGCTCACGCATTCGCCTAATGCTGATCGGAGAAACCACGGAAAACTACCTATCAGAACAGCCGGCCGCTATAATTCTCCAGACAGCGTCTGAATTCGACTTAGCTAACAAGCTAGTGTCTAAAATCCTGCCACCGTCGGGACTCGAACCTAGGTCCTCCCGTTCAGAGAGACTGCAGTGACATCAGTTGATGCCCTGAGCCATCTCTCCCGGTATGGATTGTTCATCATTCATCAGAGGATTCAAACGAACCAACAGCAACTTTTCAAGTGCCCACGCGTTGCTCCCTCTCGCCGCTCGCCGCTCCCTTGCTGCCAAGTTGGGAGCAGCGCGGTCCGCGGGGCCGTCCGTCCGAGGGGGGGGGGTTAGGGGGCGGGGGCCGCCTGTTGCGGGCGCCGTGGATCAGGGGGTGTCGGCAGCCATTGGACATCCGATTACCCCGCATTGTGCAGCGCCAACAATAGCCCCAATTGCCCCGAACAAAACACTAAATGATCCTTTAGCCCGGGTTGGGGCGTGGCGTGGCGTGGTGCAGCGGGGCGTGGCGCGGCGTGGCGTGGCGTGGCGTGGCGCAGAGTGAGAGGCGGGGACGAACAGAGCGCCCCCGCACGGTTTCGCAGAACAATTTTTCCATTTGTGCGGATTAATTAGCGAAATTGTTTCCAATTAAGAAGCGATTCAGAGTGTTGTTGCGTGGAGGAGCCGGCCGTCTCGGCGGGGGAGAGTGAGGGAGAAACCGCCGCCGCCCCCGTGCCGCCTCAAAGAGTGGTAATGAATGGTAATGATCTCGGCAACGAGGGCTCGGCAGCGGCCGACTCCGGGCCTCAATGCGGGTCGTTTACCGTTTTCTCTGGAGCTGCGGCTCCGCTGCCGCGGCGCCGCCGTGCCGTGCGTCGCGCCGCCCGCCGGCTGGCTGACGCGACGGCCGGTGAATGTGGGTCGGAGGGAGGAGAGTGGAGGGTGGAGGACGGAGGGTGGAGGACGGAGGGCGGAGGGTGGAGGGCGGAGAGCGGAGGGCGGAGAGCGGAGGGCGGAGAGCGGAGGGCGGAAAGTGGAGAGGGGAGAGTGGAGGGCGGAGGGCCGAGGGTGGAGGACGGAGGATGGAGGGCGAAGGGTGGGAGGGTGGAGGGCGAATGGTAGAGGGTGGAGGGCGGAGAGTGGAGGGTGGAGAGTGGAGGACGAAGGCTGGAGGATGGAGGATGGAGAGCGAAGGGTGGAGGGTGAAGGGCGGAGGGTAGAGGGTAAACGGTGGAGGGTGGTGGGCGGTGGGCGGTGGGCGGTGGGCGGTGGGCGGTGGGCGGTGGGTGGTGGGCGGTGGGCGGAGGGCGGAAGGTGGAGGGGTGAAGGTGGACGAAGCGGAGGTGGCAACCCGGAATGAAGAGGACAACCAAAGGCAAAGGGCGACTCCAGGAAATATTTAGGAATAAACCATTTCATACAATTGAATTATAATTATTAAATTGAATATATTTGTAATAATAACTACACCCTTTCGTAGATTAATTCGAATTTCTGTACACTAATTTTTGAAGAATATTATATAATCTCTATTATCTCTCTACAATCTTAATATTTCTTTATTCGTATATAAAGAAGTCAGAATGTTTGTACAGTAAAGAATCAATGAAAATCAACAAGTGTGTAACGTTTATTGGTCAAACAAAGCAAAAGAATTTAAACGTTTAATGCTTCCAGAGAAATATTTTAAATTATAACATTGAAGTATTAAATAACAGTTTTGAATGCAATTCTAATTACGTCTTTTAACTACTTTAACTTTTATACTTATTATACAAGGCAATAATAGGATATATTATATACTTCATGATGAGGTAAACTATTTTCATTGTTGGGCGTAATATATTTTGTTTTATGCCATTTTGTATGCCATTTTTCATATATATATATATATATATATTTATATTTATATTTATATTAAGAAGTTAAGAAACGGAAAGAAGTGCTTGTTGCGAATTTCTGGAGTAAAGTAGGCAAGTGGCCGAAGGCTGAAAAGGTGAATAGAAAGGCCGCATGATCTCTCCGACAATGAAGTGCTGACACGCCTTCGTGTCAAGAGAATTGACAACAGAGGGTGCGGTACAACAGGGAGTAATGTTGAAAGGAGGATTACATGAGCATACATTTCATATTTGTATGTTTAAAAAATTACATTTAATGCACAAAGAAGACATGTGTTGAGGAAATGAAGTAGAAACATTGGGGCATGTGGAACAATACCGGGCAAATATCGAAGCTTAAGGAGAATGGTTGAAATAACGTGGACTGTAGCTTAGCCTTAACGGCAAGAAAAAGATCTGCATAGTGGAGAGTAGTAAGGGATGAAATTTGCAATTTAAAAACTTTTAGTTCAAAACATTCACGATATTGAAAACAGTTTAAACAATAGTCTTGTGTTTTTTGTTGCGTAAATTTGACGTTTGTGACTAATTGAAAGGGAAAAATTTAGGTGGAAAAAAAAGAAAGATTGACCAAAATATTTTCTATGATACAGGCAATTTGATAGCAAATTGTGTAGCAATTTAAATTGCAACTATTATGAAATAACTACAATTTTCGAATAATTCCTAACGTAGAAAATGTGTGGAGGGAGAAAATCAAATTTCATTTTTATGAAATTTACGCTACGTACTAAGACGAGAATCTGTTATTGTATAATGCTCTCTATGGAAATTAGCCATTCGTTCATTTTCAGACTTTTACTAATCGCGCCAAAAGAAATATTATTGATGCGGTACTTTTCACCTCTCGCAAAGGAATCTAATTACCACTCATTTACATAAAACGTATTCATACATTGGGCATTGTGCTTTTGAATTCATGTAATATGAGAGGGAGCACATTTACGTCATTTTCTACTTGCATCTCCCCGCTTCATTTGTTCCGGACCGGGTTCTACACAATGCCCACAGACCCTGAGCAAAGGTCTGCTCTGGACGTCATATATATTATTATAGTCCCTCGCAATTGAAAAGTTGCCAATGCCGTTTCTTGCCACGCACAAACAGTCTTTAGTGTTGTACTCGTTTTGCAGTCTATGGGCTTACGTATCACCCCCATTGTGACCGAGGACAATGTCCGCTTCAGAGTTTTTCTTTTAATCAACGTCAACAAACACGCAAATTTGCGCTACCTCTACAAATTGTCCTTCAAGCGGCGCAAAAGACCTCTCCCTTTTCTCTCTCTCTCTCGCTTCTTCTCTTCCTTTGCAGAACTCGCAGCTCACCACATTCTGACGTTAAAGAATAACAAGTGGGCGGGGCAGAAGAAAGGACGATTTATTCGCGTCGGACGGACGGCGACCGTCGGCACAAAAGTTGGCGTCTCTCTCGTGACCTGTGACGTCTTTCTCCCGAAGAACAGAAATGCTTCTCGTCCCCTCCGGTTGTTGAAGTTGATATCGTTTCATAGTTATACGAGGACAATGCGAGGGTAATAATATACTTTGCTGCGGGGGCGGTGCGCACGGCGTTCGAGCGCAGGGGAGGGGCGGGGGCGGGGGCGCGTCGCTGCGGTGCGGTGCGGGCGCCGACATCTTGCCGTGACAGTGACGCGCTTTGTGGGCCGCGCGCGCGCCCCCGTCCCGGCCCTGCTCGGATGCGCCGCGGCGGCGACATTGTGCAGCATCGTCGCGGCGTCGTTAGCAGCGGCCGGCATGGGTGGGGGTGGGGATAGGCGCGGGCGAGATAGCGGCGGGCGAGGGCGGGGATAGCGGGCGGGCGGGGCGCAATAGCGGGTGGGCGGGATAGCGGACGGGCGGGCGGGATAGCGGACGGACGGACGGGCGGACGGACGGGCGGGGCGGGCGGGCGGGCGGGCGGGCGGGCGGGCGGGCGGGCGGGCGGGCGGGCGGGCGGACGCGCGGACGGCGGGATAGCGGGACGCGAGGGCGGGCGGGCAGGTGGACGGGTGGGCGGGCGGGCGGATGGGTGGGTGGGTGGGTGGGTGGGTGGTAGGTGGGTGGGTGGGTGGACGGCGAGGAGTGGGAGCGGGGAAAGGGTGGGAACGGGTGGGTCGGCAGGTCGGGAGAAGAGAGCGGAGCGTGAGAGGGCAGAGGGGTGGTTATTAGATGATTGTGATAAATCTCACAGTGAATAATTCTTTAAGTTAAATTTGCCTAGTTTTCAGGGTGCGACTTTCGACGTTTGCACAGTTGCTTAAAATTACGATTTGTTATGTATCGAGTTGGTTATATGGATGCCAAAATTTATTAGAAGTAGGTTACATACATGTCAATGGTAGTAACTAGTAACTTCTGTATATTGCAAAGCAGATATACATCCTGTCATCAGAATAGAGAAGAATTAAAAGTCGTGCCCTGGAAAGTAGAGTAATTTTACTTAAATCAGGTATTCACCTCGCGTACAGAAATGTCCGGGACCCCAAACAACTTTTTATCCTCAATCTTTTCTACTTATTGAATCTGTTAACTGGAATATATTTTCAGTTCTATTGCATAGACTACGAGTACTAATAAATATTTTCGTCGCTGTTTTCGAATAATACAAACAAACGTAAATCAGTATTTCCAAGAAAACGACTCCCATGTTTCCTGTTCCCGGAAAACTGCCGTGAGGATCATTAGAACTGTCAGCGCTTCGTTCTTGGAAGCGCCCTGAATGCAGGTGCACCTGGGTGGGGTGGGGGGGGAGGGGAGGGGGATCGCCAGCAACACAGGCGCCGGCGCGCGGGCAGCGCAGCGGGCGCATAATGGACTTAGCTAATCAGGTTAGCGCGCTCGTTAGCTGCGGGGGCGTGGCCCGCGGGTAGGAAGACGCGAGCGCGCTCAACCGGCCCATTGACCAGCAGGCTCGTCTAGTAAGCCGCTTAAGCGCCCACTCGTCCACCCGCACCGCGCCCACCCCGCCCCGCCTCAGGTAAACAGCGCCATCTCGCGCGCACTGGACTTGGCAAGAATTACGACAACAATGCCCTTCGTCGTTTGTCTCTATAGTCCAGTCAAGTTGCGCAATTCCAGTTTCTTCTTCACATTATTGATAACTAGCCCTTGAATGCGTGACGTATTTTAACTTTCATGAATGCATGACATGGGTCAATTTGACCCGGTCCGTCTTACCTAATACATTTTAATTTAAAACATTATGAAATTGAAATAGGAATAATAAATACACTATAATTAGTGTTCTCCAATAACAAACATTATTTTTTTATTAAGTTTAGGATTCACATATATTATTCCTATGATATCAAATTTTACTTTCATAACAGTCAACAGAATTTAGTATTGAATGATCTGAACATACATAACTTTTACATTCAAAACAAACAGTTCAACATTTTCTGTCTTTCTTTGTGGGACATTAGCTGCATCTTTTTCTCTTATTGTTGGACAATGTACTGGGTTAACTGTTGTTTTTTTCTATTCCACATAGTGCTATGGAACTTCGTATGTTCTTCTCAAGAGTTTTGATTGCGCTTCTTTGCAGAATACATGGAAGGACATATTCTTTTACCAAATCCATTAGAAATAATGGTCGTTTGTGCTTTACAGATTGTTGAAAAGTGGGATTCTTTTGGATGAAAATTACCTATGCATCTACAGCAGCGACATCTAGCATATACATGAAGAAGGCAACCTCCTTGTTTGGTGCTTGATTGTGTTAGTGCGCACTAATTTGTGAATGTATCGACGCCACTTTTGGAAGCATTGTAGAAATTAATAATTCCAGGCTTTTTTCTGACTTATTTGTAGTATATTATATATAATTATAATAATTAAAAATAACGAAATACGATGTAATCTTACATACAGATTACATGCAGATGTCATACAAACCCATCTCATGCATTCTGAGGAGAGCAATATAAAACAATTTATAGACACTGATCAAATAAGTAGAACACTGTAAAATGACATTCTACGGATTTTGGATGACGAAATAAAAGATGACTTAAAGGGACACGACCGTTGGAAAAAAACATTCCATCCAAAATATCAGTGTCAAATCTGATTCGGGTAAGACTGACCCATGTCATGCATTCAAGGGCTAGACATCGGAGAATGTCTATTTTATTCTAGGAAAATGCCTATTTTATTCTAATGAAAATATTTAAAGCGAATTAATATAGGTACATAAATTATGGAAAACTGAATATCCTGACGAATTTTTATTTTGCCTTTTTTGGGTCTTTTATTACGTAAGGGCCTTTTTAGACATATTTTTCCTTTTTAAAAGTTTTTTTTTCATTAAAATGTGTGTATTTTTCTTCCTAGTCTTGGTTTCAAGTACACGCTTAAATCATTTTCAGTTCTACTAATCACATTAATTGTCTAGGCCTACTGGTAACGAATTTATTTTTTGTCTAGACTGAAGCTTTCATTTGAGTTTACACATCACATTCAATTTTCTAAGCCGAAAAGCTTGCATTGTGGCTTCAGATCGCATTTCTTTGCCTTAAATAAAAAGCCAGCGGTGGGCTCTGGGCACTTGGTTGAGCGGTGGGCGCTTAGGTGAACGATGACCTCAGATTTGTGACGTACGTTGACTCGTACGTCAGAGGTCAAGGCGATGATCCCGACTTCCGACATTGATATATTTCCGTGCCAGATATTCTGGGAAGTGTACGCCGATCATAAGGACCTATGTTTCTGCCGGGCGTGAGGTGCGTCTTCATTCTGCCGGCTTGTTATATTATTTTTGATATTGTCTAATTTTAGGTGCAACTGCTATGAAATATATTAGTGCTTTTTTTTCGCTCCAATTTTAAGTTTGTATTGCCTTTTGGTGCCTATTTAAAAAACATTTTAGTGCCTTTTTAGGCGCCTAAAACGAAAGTTTTTAGTCCCTTAACATCCGATGACTATTGACTACCTACTTTTCTTTTCCAATTAAAATGTAAACTCATTCAAAAGCCTACACATTCACTTGTACACTTGTACACATTCACTTTATTAGACGTAAATTGCATTTAAAACTAGACCGCCTGGACCTTGCATTTATCGAGAATGCCCGCGGCCCATCATTTAGACGGCTCATGTATTTAATGTACAAATATACGTACTTTATCACCGTTATCATTTTTATTTATTGATTACAGTAATTAGAATAATGTAAGCAATTGACATAAAAATAATTACGAAAATTCTGACTACTCACTCGTGAGTTGCTTTTCGTCGTAAGACAACAGACCCGATAGCGTTTCATTTCATCACCGACTTCTAACATCAACACTTCAGATACGATGAACACTAATGCTTTTCAACGGAGAGTCCGTGGTTTCTCTGAAGAGAGATAAAATGGTACATAAACAAAACACGTCGACACACAGAGCGCACAGTTTAGCAGCTATTGGGAAGCAGCCAATTTGACGACTGTCGCGCGTTTAAGATAGATCGATCAATATGACAATTTCGAATGGATGCATATTTTCAAAATTTTATTTTATACTTTAAATCATAAATCCATAAATAGTCATGTAATCACAACGGCATACTGTTCATTTTCATAAAGATCATTTCACTTGAATATGTTGTGGCCGTCAAAATGACGGCGTCGGACGTTCTAATGTTAAGAGTCAGTCAGTGTGGAAGGGAAGTTAAGTAGACTGCCATTTTAGCTGTAATATTCAGGCATATTTTGCACACTAATGGCGATATCATTGATCCTAGAAAAACCGTAACACACAAAACGTTTTATATTGTTAATATTTATGAAAAATGGATTAAGTTATCTTGAGATAAAGTGGGATAATTACTGTTTTTCATGTTTTGCTTATTTCACCAATTTTCACGGTGCTATCACGGCTAAACTGTTCATTGTAGGTAAAACGCTTAATGACATTAAATTAAGGTAATTTTATCTTCTTTCATCTCGTGTAGGGCCATTATTTACGAACTTGGATTGTTTTTGATTAATTTTGAAAACAAAAACTGAAAAATGTGATTTTTACACATTTTTTGCATAGAAACCGTGTTTCCGGGTAAACTTTTTGTTGGCAAATCTAATATTCGTGTTCAGCGATCCAAGAAACATATAGAAACGAAATTCCAAAACTACTTCAAAACTTCCCTTTATTTTCTATCAACAACAAATATCCAATCGAGTCTCTTGTTTATATCGGTTGTGTGCCTTTCAATACTTTTTGTTATTCCATCTTTCTATAAGAAAACATCAAATTAACAAGATATGCAATTTGTACGCCATCATTGATGTCACTTATAAGTACATTCGTACTCCATCTTTAGATAAACTCATTTATTTCGATCGTTCTAAACGGATGGTGGGCTGATAATCCTGATCTGTTAGGCGTGACTATTCGTTTCTGTGGTAGCGTTAAGTCGGTATAACAGACCTGCTTCGCCTCCATGCGACTCGCGTGCGTCTACCTCTGAGAGCTTAACTGTTAAGGCTGTCTGTTCGTTCCTGTGGTAGCTGTAAGACGGTATAGCGGACCTCCATGCGACCCGGGTGCGACTGTCCATGAGAGCTTAAATGTTAAGGGTGATTATTCGTTCCTGTGGTTGCGTTAAGTCAGTATAACGGACCTATTTCGCCTCCATGCGACCCGAGCGCGGACTGACCCTGAGAACTTAACTGTTAAGGATGACTATTCGTTCCTGTGGTAGCGTTAAGTCAGTATAACGGATCTGCTTAGCCTGCATGCGACGCGCGTGCGGCAGCCCCTGAGCGCCGGCTGGCGGTGTGTTGCAGGTGTGGTTCCAGAACCGTCGCGCCAAGTGGCGCAAGCGGGAGAAAGCCATGGGTCGGGAGACGGCCGCCTTCATGCACGCCGACTCCGGAGGTGAGTACCTATTCTTGGATTAGTTACTCTATTCTTGGATTTATTTAGCAGCTGCCTCTGGCGTAATTAAGCTATTACGCTGTCATCCAATCGGGAGGTTGAACGTCACCATAGTGACGCCACTCTAGTGATGTGTAAGCTCTCGATTGGATGACACCGTAACAGCTGAATTATGACAGAGGCAGCTGTAAATTAATCGCACTGTAAGAAGGGACCTCTTCGACAGATCGAAAAACAAATGAACGTCATGCAGGGCGATGATGTTGCAAGAGATTGTGATGAAGATATTTGCAAATGAGCAAACTGAAACGGAACGCACTGACAAAATAAATGCATGGTCGTAACTTGTAATGATATTGCCAGCAGTGACCAAGCAATAGCTGTCAAAGCGGTTCCTTCTTGTAGGGATCTTTCTACACTTTAGGGTGATTCAAATTCAAACTACGAGTGAGCGGGTAACGAGCCAATACTTTCATACACCGCGTTTGCTTACCATATTGCTCATAAATCTATCAATAATTTTACATTGATTTCACGCGAATAAGAATGATTTATTCTGGAGGCGAATACATAGTTAAGAAAATATAACGGTTTTATTCGATTTACAAGTCGCCATCGGCCCAAATCACTGTTGCTTCTACTGACTGATAGCGAACTATCCCGACGAGATGGTTCAAACAGTTTTACGTTGTAAATGCTGGATTTTGTTGATTATGCTGTGAAGACGTTGACAAGCATAAAGACAACAAATGCTACTGTCTCCAAAGTATTAACTAGAAAACAAGTGTGTCTTAGGCTTTGTAGGCTTGGTTGTATTATTGGAGATTTAGCTCTTCTGGTGCTCTTACATAACATCCATTACTACCTGTACAGTACATGGTTGATCTCCACTGCATGAACAAATTAATTTCGCTCACTCAAACTACTCGTTGCATGATCACTCGAACACCATTCAGTACCATGTTAGAGTCGGGGAGGTTGGATACCGTAAAGGTTGGAAGCAAGGCACAGCGTATTTCAATATTTTCCATTTTTTCAGTAATGCCTTCACACCTACAACTATAGTACTTTCCCTCTGCATTTATTAATTCATTCCACGCTTTATGATGGCGTGTATGTGAGGGAAGTCAAATGAGAATTACTGCTCAAACGTCACAGGGGTCGCAAGAAATATTCGGTACACAAATTGACCATCGATACGTATAATTTAATTGCTAATCGATTAGCATCAACATCGTATTGGAATCAAAAAAATTTGACGTTTCTATCACGATTCCTTTTCAACTTGCCAACTTTCCTCATACCCTTCTATTCTTTCTGTATAACTGTCCAAAACGTATATAAAACGTTCATTGTTGGGAGAAAAAACAAAAGCTCGAATATAAGAAATAAACAAAGAAATATGAAGTAATTTACAAATTCTAACTTACGTATATAGCATCCAACTGCCTCCGAGCTCTTCACAAATTACGTTCACGAAATGCGAGAATTTCGAAGCAGGTGACTAAGTTTGACTCTAACTTACATAAAAAATACTTATATTTTCGAAAAATTGAACGTGACCTTCTTTGAATATCTATCTTTAAGAAACATATTTCACTAAGGGAAAAAATCTCTATCTTCATAATTGTAGCTGTAGGAAGACGCCGAAAAATGCCATTTTCAACGAACATGAGATCTGCATCATTTTCTTAAACGTCCTTTCACTATCCAAAAACAAAATATCAAAAACCATGCAGCCATTTTTTTTGAAAATTTTGAAAATATCACAGGAGCATCAAGTAAAGTACCCCCAAACTTAATGTCGGTTTCAAATTCAAGGGGGCCGAGACATCAGTCAGATTGATTCGAGAATATCAATTTTGGAGAAAATAGGTTGAACGGTTTAGGTGCTAGCGGGGTTTATTCACAGACGATTTGCCGTCTATTCATTGTTGGAGGATTTTTGTCCAATTTTAGAAGCTGGATTTATCCATTTTTTTCGTTACCAGGGCCTTGTAAAGAGTTTTTCTGCCGACAATTAGCCATTTTCCCCCGCGGCATTACGTAACTTTCTGTGCTCTGCATAAGCGGTAGCGAGAAAGCAAACTTATTTGCGCGAATTTTCTGAAATCAAAAAAAAGGATTGATACTTGTGTGATTGATACTGTGATATTTCTCATAATTTATATACATTTAATGATGTCAGTAATGTTTTATTTGATACGCGACAATCATGCTGACTTTTAATACGAATTTGCATGAGGTATTTAAGATTACTCAATAACGTTGGTGAAATATTTATAACGCTTACAACTATGATATTTTTATGAGGTGAGGTCAATATACTTTAGTTTAAAAAATTATATAATTATTGGTAATAATAAATAACATTCACAAAATGTTTGGGATCGATAATATTGTAACGGGGGTCAATAAAATGAAGGGTCTATTTTAAAAATTGCCTTTATTTCACACAAAATGACGCAAACAGGTCTCGTATTTTTGATGCATTGTACTTAATTTCTAGAGTCTTTCGATACACTCCTTAAGGAAGAAATTGTAGTTCTAAGAAGTTGTCGAAAAAATTTTGAACTTTTTGCAATTTTCGAAAATGAAGCGAGTTTCATAAAACCGGCGTACTTTCCCTCATTCTCAAAAAAATTAAATGAAAAAATTGAACTATTTTTCAAAAAATTGTGAAAATGTCGTTGAGAATTCATAAAGTACCCCCAAAAATCAAAATGTCCGTTTTAATTTTGGAGGGCCTTGAGTTTCGCTGTTTCAATAGGGTAATGTAAAATTTAGAGAACATTGTCTGAATTTGAAAAAACAAAAACAAAAACGTTTTGGGCTCAAGTATTGACCACCGATGAACGGACATACATTTTGGCGTAAACCAATTTTTCGGTATCAATGGCTAACAAAATATAGTTCTGAAAACACGTGTTAGAGTAAGTAATTTACTATGTAAAGAAAGAGGAAATACAGTTTTCTTCGATTCCAGGGATCCACAAAATAAGTTTTTCTGTCAAAATTTGCAGTTTTTTTCTGCAGTATTACAGTACATTATCTCTGTAGGAGTAAGCAAAAGAGTTTGAAGTATAATAGTAAAATTAATTGTAGTATATGAATAAGTAGTGTACGAGAAAGTAAAAAAAAAAATTCCACATGAAAAATGCAGAAGGTACCTTCTCTTATCAATTACGAGGATTCATAATTCCTGTTGTAGCATCTTCTGTTTACAAAACAAGCTTTATTTTTTACTGGATCACTTCTCTCCGAAATGCGATGAAATGGGAGAAGTTCCTCCGTGGACAGAATATCCACACACGATGAAAACCACTTTCACATCTACCTATACGCGACTCCCGTCCTCCGACTTTCGCCTCAATCTCGACCCGCCCCGCAGGAGGCTGGGCGGATTTGCAAGCAATCATTTTCGCCTTTAATTCCCAAAATTCACATCCTCCGCCCGCACACATCCGTGTGACCCGGAGCTCTTTGAATGCCCCTCCGCGCTCGCCTCTCTTTGGCGAGTTGCTATTCCGAAGCCGACTTTAAGTACCTTGCGCCGACGCATTCATACCTGGGGCGAGCGCTCAAAGACGCAGTGACGTCCTGGGGAGGATCGCGAAGAGCTGTCTCCGGATAATTTCACGGCGTCCCAATCTAACCGGCATCAGCGAGATGACGAGGGAGATTCGGGGGTTGGCGATAAAAAAAGGCACCGTGGCTGGGTTGTTGAGGATGGTGTGGGACGTGCTGGAGTTGGGGAGAAGGAGACTGGAATTGGAGGACGCTCACACGCAGAGAGGGACGGCAAGGTAGGGATAGTAAGAGGTAGTGGGGCGTAACACGAATGATGAAATGTGCTAAAGGTTGGTGGGGGTGAAAGGAGGTGAAGGACGGTGAAAACGTGAATGGTGGTGAACGATGGTAAAGGTTGACAGAGAGTAGCGAAGAAGTAATGGGTGGTGAGGTGAAGTGAGGAGTGGTGACGGGATGTGGGGGATGGTGAAAGGGGGAGAAGATTGCAGAAAGGGAGTGGAGAGGACAGAAAATGGTGAGAATGGCTTGTGGTGATGAGGTAGATGGGTAGCGATAACGGATAGAGAAGATACGGAGGGCTTCTGATAATGAAAATGACTTTTGTTCAGGAGGGATAGTGGGTGGGGACAAAGGATAGGTGTAAAGAGGATAGATAGAGAAGTTAACAATAGGTAGTGGTGGTGAGGATGACTAGAGGTAGTGTGGAGGGATAGGAGAAAGGTTAAGGTATAGAGAAGAAAAGGACAGCTTCTGGTGGTGGTGAGGAGGGATAGCAGGTGAGGATAAAGGAAAGGGGTAGAGAGGATGCATAGAAGAGGTGAGGATGGATAGTGGTGGTGAGAATAGCGAGGGGTGGTGGACCTGGAGGTGGCAGAGTGTGTTGCGGCGGCGGGGGGAGGGGCAGGAGGACCCGGGAGTCGCGTCGTCAGCAGCGCCGAGTGCCACCAGCCCGCCCGCAGTTAGCCGCCCACTCCTTACGTGGAACCTCGCCGTTGCCAGTCTGAGCTGAGTCCCGCATATTAAATTCCAGATCCGCTCTCTATATACGTGCTTCATCCCTTTACCAAACACCGCGTAAGTTGCTTGTCCGCACATGCGGCCCTCGCCTCGCTCCGCTCCCTCCTCCCTCCCCCTCAGCCGGAGGCGGGCGGAGTCGAGGGAGAGGCAGAGAGGCAAAAAGAGAAGGATAGAAAAGGATCGGCAAGCGGAGCGAGTATCTCGCGAAGCGCGTTCGAAATAAGATATAGAACCGCCGACGTCGTAAGCTGCTCCATTACCGAGGGGAAGCTCCTTTTTGAAACGTTGGTATTACTGACCCGCGGCCATTCATCGGGGATTCCCCCAGGTGACGATATTAAAACATCGGCGCTGCCGTTGGTTGCGACCCGGCCGCCGCCGCCAGAGCCGGCGCCGGCGAAGCAGGCCGTGCCGCACCGCGCCGCGCCCCCCCCCCGTGCTCCGCCCTCACCCCACCCCTCGCCCCGCGCCCGCTCGCTCGCTCGTTCTCTGCCAACGGTGGAATTAAGAAGTTAATTACAGATGAGGGCGGAGCCGGGGACGGCTTGCGGAAAGGGGAGGGCAATTAGCGGATGAATGCTGAAACACGTGAAGAGCGAGCCGCGTAATTGCTGAGATCCGCCATCCCGCGGTTCTGGCGGCGGCGGCGGCCCTTCTCGTAGCCCGGCTTTTGGTGGACCGTTGGCTCCCGCGACGTTTCTTTGAAGTCGTTTTTGAAATGAAATATACATTACTTTTCTAATTAAATAGCATCAAATCGCCCGGACCCCGCCGCCATTCACGTGCTGGTCTGCGGCGGGCAAAGTTTCGGCCGCGGGCGGGCGAGAGCGGGGCTCTTTTCAGCGCGAGGAGCGCGCGCCCGCGCGTAATCCTCCCACTGACTTACGGCCGGGCCCCGGGTCGCCGCCGCAGGTCGCCCGCCGCACGTTGCCCTGGAAACGAAGCGAGCGCGAGCCAACGCCACGGCGCATCCCTGCGAACGCACAGCGGGGGTGGGGGGGGCTGAGAGAGAGAGAGAGAGAGAGAGAGAGAGAGAGAGAGAGAGAGAGAGAGAGGAGAAGAGGTTCGTGGGATTACGAGCGCGCCGCAAAAACTTTCAAATTGAGTTACGGCCGTCGTATTACGAGCATCTGCGACGATCACTTGTGGGAGAATGCGGTTGTGAGTTGGTTGGTGGTCGTGCGTGACGCTACTGGCGCTCGCGGGCAACAACCGTTCCTCAAGGCTACTCCGCAATAGTCCTGCGAACGGGAACGGCAACGCGAAGGCGAGGACGAGAACGGAAACGCGAGATACGTGCGATTTACAATAAACGCCAACAGGAAGGGAAATAGCGCAATGTATCTGTGGCGGCAAAAAAGAGAACTTCATGAACAGTTGCCGGGCATTTCTACTACTCTGTTCACTCTTTGCTTTGTCATTTGTCTGTTGTGTTTGCGTGTGCTGCTACGAATAATGAATACTTTAACTAAATATGAAAAACTTAATTAGAAGAAATCAAAATCGTAAGAAATGAAAAAAATGTTAAAACTACTATGAACTTACGGAAAATACAACTAACTAAAATTTTATCAGTAAACAACTTGAACTTGAACAAAACATATAAAAACATTTCGTTTTTGCGGGAAATTTTAATTCTAAGTACTCGTATTAGTACGAATAGTAACATTTTTTGTAATTACTGAAAATAACTAAAACAACTCAACAATGTCTAACAGAAATCGCCTCAATACTCTAATCTCGCTTTAACGTCAATATCGCGCACTACACTCGCAACTTCACTCCGGTCGTGGCTGTAAAACTTCGCCGCCATTTCCTGCACTTTCATTAGTCGAGGGGTTCCCGCTCCAGGACCAAGATAAATGTTGACCATTCTTCCCGTTCCCGTCAAGTTTCGCGTTCCCGTCGTGTTGTGAACGCCTGCTTGAAATGTCCGTTGTTCAACTTCCTTTGCGTTCCCGTTCGCGTTCCGTTCCCGTTTACGGGCTATTGTGGAGCGTCCTTTATCGTCCTTTTGATTCCTCAACCTTCACCATTCCTTCTTCGTCTCTTGCCGTCCGTTTTCCCCAACTTTGAACGTTCCTCGCCGTCCCACGCCATCTCAGTGTTCCTCATGGCGTGATGAAAACCCATGAGTGACCTATTGCGCAGCTTGAAGTCGTAGGTTTCCGCGGCCGCAGTCATGTGGATGATCTTGGCTGTTCAGGTGACGCCGCGTCGAAGGCTGTGTTGCCGACGTTTCGACAATCTTATCGTGGTCTTCCTCAGGGGCTGGATATGCAATCTTGGCAAGCCCGCGCAGCTTATCCAGCGTCAGCCAATATACTTCATGCACCAATTTGTCCGTCACAATATTGGACGGGAGTTTTAAATGCACGAGATACCAAAATTATCACCTTGTTACAAGTCACAAAAAACAGACATATAGAGCATTTAAAAAAATATTGCGTATTTATTTCCATTACACCTTCATTGTGTTGTTTTTGGTTGGTCACGTTGAAAATTCTCTTTATGCCATTTTCAAAATGTTCCTCCTCATTTCTCGCTTGTCATACTGCGTGGCGGCTAGTCGGACCTACCTTTTTATAGTGCTCGTGTTGTTATCACGTGATTCGTGACGTATCTGGCGCTGTGTAGAAGGAGCAAAAATCGGTGCGCCGAAGTAGCTCACCCATGTCTGTTCAACGTGCCTTATGGTGCCTCGCCGTCCCTTGTAATTCTCACATTTCATGTACAATATCCGCGCAAAATTTTTGCCGAGCCAGCAAGAGCTGCAGAGGGCATGACTCCCGGTTTCTCGCTGTTGCTCGACCGTTGAAGAGGGATGGCTGAAGGCATCCAATGATGTCACTGCAATCCCTGTGACCGGGAGGTCTTAGTTCACGTCCCGACGGTGGCAGGATTTTAGACACTAGCTTGTCAGCTAGATCGAATTCAGTCGCTGTCTGAAGAAGAACTGTAGCGGCGGGCTGCTCTGGTTGGTAGTTTTCCGTGTTTTTTCCGATCAACACCAGGCGAATGCCGCAGCAGGACCCTAAAAAACGGGCGACGGATCGCGCGGGATCTTTCCTACCTCTTCCTAGGCCTTCCTTCACCGCCACGTCCCGAGAAAAAAGCATGCACTACACTTACTGGACGAATGATCCTTGTAGTTGACGCGCCTGTAATCACTCATTCAAACGATTGGTGCAATCTTAGCTCTCGGGCCGCGTTCTATGGGGCAGAACTGGTACAGGATGGGAATTTTCTGTACTTCAGAGCCGACTTTATCGGTAGAGTCTGCATTGCTGTGATAACCGAGAGAACTTAAGTGTATAATTCGTGTAATTTTTCTTTCAACTTAAAATATTCAACAAAAGAATGTGTTTTTGCGTAATGCTATTGAATTATTGTCAAATTGATAGATAACAATTATGTCCGCTTATACCCTAATTCGACATTGTAGACACTTTATTCAGTGAAAAATAGAGATCTTAACAGAAGGAATATTATATATAATTGTCCTTCATTGAGTGGGTAGAGCATTACACATTTTCTTAGACGAGAATTTCACAAGAAATTGCTTTTAAGAAAAGAAATGTGATTCACGACATTATGATTCTACAGGTTTTCTATAATTGCTGTTATAACTTTTCTTTTCACTGACATTTTGCATTTTTTTTTGTTGAGTGACAAACTCGTAAAACTATTACTGAGGTCTCGGAAGATTGGCAACTCATTACAAACGACAAAGTTATTCAAAGAAACGTTCCATATTTCATCATCTCGCATTAAATCATTCTTTTAATTCTCACATATCATTTACGAACCTCATCCTTCATTTCTCAGTATTTCTGATGTAGATTTATTTCAAAGTCATTACATAAAATTTATCTCGTACCTGATAGTACTATCCGATTTTTATTCAGAATTTCGTTCGTATTTCTACGGAGAATCTAAAGTACTTTCGTATTAAAATTTACTGACGTGGTACACGCATGACGTTCAGATAATGTACTAAAATTAAATTATCGGCATTGATTATATGCTTCAATTAATAGCAATAAATAGCAATCAAAACGAATAATTTAAATATATATCAATAAAAGTCCAGGAATAACCACATGAATATTCATTTTAATGAGAAAATAACGATGCAATAAATGTGCTTCGTAATGAGACGAAAAATCGTACACGATTATTGTACTTATATTTTAATGCCGTTTATATTAATACCATTTATTACTAAATTACTCAGGGTACTCAATGGTACGAAATGGCATCTCAAAGCTAAAATGCATTTTAAAAGATTTTGATCAATAATTTTTCTTTAAGTAAGTACAAGTTTTGAATTCATAAAATTAGCACACGTTTCAAATACACTGGCTCATTGTTTTGGTATAAATATTACCAAAAGAAGAAAACAGACATTGAAAATTTAGTAATCTGAAATGAAAAAAAGAATCTTGTAGTATGTAACTTACAAAAATTAAGATGATCCAATATGTTATGGAAAAACATTTTTTAATAATGTTTAATCAGATAAAAAATGACTATACGTATGAATAATTAAACCATTTAAAATATATTTTTTAAATCAGAATGTTTTTGTCCTCGTCAATGAAGGTAATGGAAAGGTAAAATGTGAATTACGTTGCAGTAAAGATAAATGTTTCAATTCAACCACGAATAAATGAAAGGAACGAAACCTGATACTTTTGTATCGCGAGATTTTTTACCTGTGGGACAGGAAGGTCACACATCTCCTCCATTATTGAACCCACAGGAAGCTTTTAAGCTCCATTGTAACTATTAGCATCGTCTACGGGCGACCCATTCATGCGACAACTATTGAACATTTCCTGCGAGCAGATCACGACGGGGCGCACCTCACACGTGATCCGAAGTTAACTTTTTGCGTGGGGGTGCTCACACAAAGGGCAACGCACGCACGTGCGCACCATTAAAATGAAGCGAATCGAACGTGTACGTGACACGGGTCGCCCCAAAAGCCCGTTATTTTCCCTGTATCTCCGCGAAACTCTCAGCCCGTCGCCGTTAAAGTCTCATAATACACTCGCGCATGCATTACATTAAACTGATGTCTCTTTCATGACCGAGTCACAATGGGAAAATGAGCATTACAAAACAGTCGAAGATCACTCGGGGGCGCGGCGCGGCGGCAAAATGCGTTGTTTACGAATGACACGAAATGGCGGGCGGGCGCCTCCGCTCCAGGCGCGCTCTTTTGTTACGCGTCGCGCGGCGATCGACCGACACAAAGGGCCGCGCGCAACAATGGGCGGCGGCGGCGGCGGCGGAGGCGGTTGCAGCGAGGAAGCGAAACCGATGGCAGATACGCATCTAGGAGGCCCTGGGAGTTGCGACCGCCCGCTCTGCCACGCCCCCTTCCGTAGGCCCAGGCGAGGCTCAAGCGCGCCCTTTGAGGAAGGGGAGAGGGAGTTGATAAGGACGTAAATAAAACTTCACCTAACTGCGTCGGCACTGTCGCTCAAATACTGTTGAACAAGAACCGGTCATTTGATCATAATGGAAAACTGAGTGGTATTTGGTCATGCTATTGCCTGGTCTTTCTTATTGCTAACATGATGTGCCGAACAAGGCATTGCGAAAAGAAAGATATTCAACACGTAAAGGACACTGTATTTATATGATATGTAAATGGAAACTAAACGTACCAAGATTGAATCTCTAGAAAAATATAATAATTTGGTTAGTATATTATTTGTGAAAGGTATTATTTATACTATATAATTTGCGTAAGGTAAATTGTTGAAAGTGACGTTGACAAAATGACCGAAACGTTACTTTACAATATACAGTAAAGCGTGTCACACAACGATTCCATAAAAACTTTCTTGGTCGCAAATTGAGAAAGTTGTATCGTAGCCACCACAATCGTCTCCGACATTATTTCAGTAGTATACCTTCCCTTTGCAGCTCACACGTAACCAATCTTTATAAATGAGGTCTCTAAAGAAAGAGAATGTCACGGAGACGAGACGAATTGTACTTTGACTTTACAAATTCGAAGAATTTGTTTAAAAACACGCATCTAAATATTTATGTAAATTGCAGCTTGCAACACACATCAAGATTTTTGAATGTATGTCGTTAAATAACTCCTAAACGAACCGTCCTAGGGCCTTAAAAACTAAGAAACGTTTCTCACACCATAATCTTCAGAATTATATCTTCTTGACCATTCTATTAAAATTTTGATGGTTCGACGCTTTTCGATTCAACCCCTCCTATTGAGAGCCTGTAGATTCTGCAACTGTATGTGAAATTAATAATTACTTGATATTATATGCGATTGAATTACATGGGTGCATCTCTTTGCTCGATAGTAAAGTTAAATAAGAATAATTTTTATTGATAAGAGTGTATTACATTGTTATCAATTACTCGTACAACGTGACATATAGAACAAGTGACGGAGAATAAGAAGGCCTTGAAGAAATATATTACAGGCTTAATACGGAAATAGAAAAATAAGGAAGATGGTGGGGTATAGCATGCCAGAGTTCTCGCACGGGTACGCCTGTCTATATCCGATTATGCTAGAGTACTTTCGTATGATACATTCTATTTGTTTCGTATGATTCTTTCTGTATAATGAAAGTAAATTTGTTAAACTAAAATTAATTTTTACAAAAAATTAAATTATGGAAAGAAAATGTGCTAAAAATAAGTACAATTGCCGACGCCAAATAGCATTCTTGTTTCTAAAGAATTTCCAATATCTTTAAGGTTATGCATTTCAATAAAGCTGATTGTAGAAATGTGACACGATTTTCTAAAGCTAGAAATGTTTATGTTGTCTGCTGTTACCTTAACCGAGAGCAAATCTCATGCAGATTTTTTTCCATTTTGGGCTTCACAAAATCAATTTACAAATTCTTTTGTGCGTCAGACATACAGCAATCCATCAAATTTGTAATTACAGAATTCACTCAGATGTGGGAGTTAGCTAAACGTGATTTTTCAGCACTTTTTGAAAATAAAACATTACTGAGAGAAATTGCGAACTCGTTTATGTTTGTCAATAAACATATAAATGACGGTTATTACAGTAACGCAGTAGGCGAGTCTCATTTTTCCATCAGAGCGTTCTGTTTATGGAAATGTATTTTCAAGAAAAACGTGTCAGAAAGTTTATTAATTTCCTGATGAATTCTCTCCGGCAGAGAATATCCTATTCGCTAAAAAAATAACTGGATAAAATAAAAATATGTCGTCAAAAAGCACATTTTCTTGCAATGTGAATATGCGGAACCTGTTTATTTACTTAATGTAATGTCATCCTCTGAATGCTTTGTAATGGCGGGAAGACGGTACTTAGGCAATGTGATGTTGACGTACCACTATATAAATTTATAGCAAATACAAATAAGACGTACAAATATTTGAATATAAACATTATTTGTCCTATAAAGAGCAATTGACCTCGGCGCCTTTATATCCCGAGGTAACTAGTCGGTCACCCAACCAGGAACAAGCAATGTCTCGAATTCGCCTGACCTTCGTGACTTCACATATTTAACGAATTATTCGCTGGCGACGCCGCGCCGGTTTCGCAGTCGTGGGCTTTCAGTAGAAACTTTCAGCATTCGCCTGAATGACCGAGGGAAAACATGAAAAACCCTGATGAGGATAGCCGGTATGATGATTAAACCCCGGTGAGGACGGCCGGCATGGAGATTAAACCCCGGTGAGGATGGCCGGTATGGAGATTAAACCCCGGTGAGGATGGCCGGTATGGAGATTAAACCCCGGTGAGGATGGCCGGCATGAAGATTAAACCCCGGTGAGGATGGCCGGCATGGAGATTAAACCCCGGTGAGGATGGCCGGTATGGAGATTAAACCCCGGTAAGGATGGCCGGTATGGAGATTAAACCCCGGTGAGGATGGCCGGCATGGAGATTAAACCCCGGTGAGGATGGCCGGCATGGAGATTAAACCCCGGTGAGGATGGCCGGCATGGAGATTAAACCCCGGTGAGGATGGCCGGTATGAAGATTAAACCCCGGTGAGGATGGCCGGCATGGAGATTAAACCCCGGTGAGGATGGCCGGTATGGAGATTAAACCCCAGTGAGGATGGCCGGCATGAAGATTAAACCCCGGTGAGGATGGCCGGCATGGAGATTAAACCCCGGTGAGGATGGCCGGTATGGAGATTAAACCCCAGTGAGGATGGCCGGCATGAAGATTAAACCCCGGTGAGGATGGCCGGCATGAAGATTAAAACCCGGTGAGGATGGCCGGTATGGAGATTAAACCCCGGTGAGGATGGCCGGCATGGAGATTAAACCCCGGTGAGGATGGCCGGTATGGAGATTAAACCCCGGTGAGGATGGCCACATGGGGATTGAACCCAGGCCTCCCGAATGTAAAATCAGCGCGCTAGGCCCTGAGCCATTTTGCTCGGTCGTACAAATGTACCAAATTCAAAAGATATGCTCATTTCGATGACGTGGTGATAATCGATAAAGTGAAGGTGTTGATGGCAGTATCACACAGAATAAAGAAAAAAATGAGAAAATCCTTGGAGAGGACCAAAAGCTTTTAAGACGCATGAAATCATCGACTAGATCATTTTATCTAAGACACAATTTTTATTTCATGAGCACAAGCCTGAGAAGAGAAACAAATACAACCAACTCTGCGATTATAATATTAATTTTGAAATCCGTGTCTCGTGTACTACTTGGTTAGGTAGCGCAGACAATTTATTTCACGCTCACTTTTCTTGAGCTCCGGAAATTCTACTTTCTCTTTACCAACGTAGTCAAATTCTGAAGAAAAGAGATCAACGAGCGCTGTTGACAATATTTGATAGCAAGAAATTTTTGCCCCTGTGTATTTCTAATTTCCAATGCGCGCAGAAATTGAAAGATACCCATGTACTCGAAAAAATTTCAAAATCAGAGAAACAGTTCAGATATTTACAAATAAATGTAAATATTTGATTATGTTATTGTGCCTAATCTCTTGCTGCGCTACCTACTGCGTCACTCGCAATGCCTCACAGCTTTCGATACTATTGACATGCGAGAGCAAGGCTCCAAGGAAGAGTCCCCCGCGATTAAGCATTTTTTATTCACATATTCCGTTATAGAATAGAAACTATTTTGTATTTTTGGTACGTAAAGAACTGCTGTGCTGTGTGCTATGTTACAATAATATTCCTGAACTGTTTTTGTTAAAATATTTAATCCATTGTGGCGTTATACGAGAGTATTTTGTACATTATTCTTGAGAAGGGTGCGTGGTACTTTTGAGAAACATTTTGAGGAGTTTTGTTCAGGTGTGTTTTTTTTACCGCTTCGGACTACTAATATATTTTACTTACGTCTAAAGCGCGTAGAAATCGAAAGGAAACAATGTACCCTCTTCTGATGATAAATGTCAAAATACTTTGACATTTATTTCAATAGAAGATTAACGTGGAAGGTCCATATAAAAAGACAACTAGAATTAAAAAGTAGAAAGTACCAATGGATAATTGGTAAACACTCCCAACTATCATTGTCAAACAAATTTTTATATATAAAAGTATCCTACTACTCAAATGGACCTATGACATTCAACTTTGGGGCTCAGCCAGCGTTTCCACAATCGAAATTCTTCAGCGATTCTAGTCAAAATAACTTTGATCAGAAACAAACGCACCATGGTATTTCAGCAATGAAGTACTTTACAGCGACCTTCAAGTCAAGACCATCAAAGAAGACATAATGTCCGAGAATCAGAAATACCACACAAGATTGGAAAATCATTCAGATCATCTCGCCATAAATTTTTGAACTCGTATTAGACAATAGTGAAGAAACAAGAAGACTACAGCGCCATAAACCCTTAGATATGACGTACCGATTTGTTTAAATAGTAATGCTTCTGTTGAGTAACATTTCCGCTCAAGTAAATATTACATTATTAAACCATTTGCTTAATAGTTCAGTAGAAATACATTGCAAATAAACAGAATTCATAAAAAATGTTATTCTGCCTCTTCTCATACTCAGTCACTTTTTACGACACAGCTCATGTCATGCGACAGCAAGGTTCCATGTAAAGGTCGCTCACCATTAAATATTTTTTTCACGTGTGCTTTAGAGAAGCAACTTTTTTCATATATTTAATATTTCAAGAACTGCTGTACTGAATTCTACACTATGGTATTCAGTATTCGTGAAAATTGTTTTGGTTAAAAAATTAATTTATTTGTTGTTCTTGAGCAGTGTGCGAGTTACGTTTTGGAAAAACATTTTCTGACGTTTTGTCCAGCGGCAATTTTGCTGCTGCAGTTCACTGGTAGCTACTATTTGCATCGACAAACAAGCTACAGTTTTAATTTGGATACTACCACCAAATAACCAAATACCCGATGTCTTCGCATCGAGTAAAATGAGATCTCAAAAAATGTAGAGATCAAAACTTTACTACATTTTGAATAATCTATTGGTCATTACAGAGCCAGCATTCAACATGAAAACCAAACTATACAAAGATGTGATGGCTCAGTAGGTAACATTAGAATGTTACATTTTCAGTGTAAGTGAGATTTTTTAGTCGAAAGTGGCATTTGAAACTCATCTGTACCCTTAGTACAAAGCGGGAATTAAATTCACTTGCTCCCACTCAATGAAACTGACATGAACATTGAAACATAATTTATTGGAAATAATATTGTAATTCTCATGAAATTATTTTTAGCAATTTAAATATTCCATTCCTTATAAAAACGGCCAATGTGCAGCACTCCTGTTATCGTAGATCTATGAAATCAATGAACTCTCCATTACTCTTACTAGGCTTTCATTATTCTACTCCGATCCTAGCTCCATTACGGCCTCATGGTTGCTCTTTGCACAGTAACGAATCCGCATTTACGGTAATGCTGCAACCATTACACCCAAAGCCATGTGGATACCACCACCAGCACCACCAGCACCGCCGCCGCTGCTCCTCTGTTTTCTCTGGGCGTTATCGTGACTGCAGGAGGCCGAGCCTTCCGTGCGGCGGGGATCGACGGGCGCAAGGGTGTGTTTACAAACCAGACCTGGTTACCGTTCGGTTACGGGACTTTCCGACGCGAAGGGGTTTCCGCAGGGGTGACTGATTATCGAGCTGCCACCGCCACCGCCACCGCCACCGCCACCGCCACCGCCACCGCCACCGCCACCGCCGCCGCCACCGCCACCGCCACCGCCGCCGCCGCCGCCGCCGCTGCCGGCGTCGCGCTATCGCCTCATCTGCTAATGAAAGGGAATTAGAACTATTAAAAGCGAGCGTGACTCGTGCTATCTTATCGCATGATGGTTAATTCGTCGCTGACGGAGTGCGCGATCGCCGTCAGCCGCCCCGCCGCGCCGTCGGCCCCCGCGACCTACAAGCGCGACGCGCGGGTCGACGAGATTTATTACGAATTCGGGAATTGAGTGTTGAAACTTGGTGGCAGAATACCTTAATTTTATATTTGTTAGTTCTACATTGATCTTCAATACATGTATTCATACTCTATCCATATTGTATAATTTCACCGCACACGCCTTCACAATTCTCATTCGTTGTTCGCATTTGACTGAACAACACTGCACTGAAATATCTTTCTCACTCCTAAGTTTTCACTTCACAAAACAACGAAGAACATAATGAAATAACAACAACAATAATAATAATAATAATAATAATAACAATAATAATAATAATAATAATAATAATAATGCGATCAAAACGTCGTTACCAAGGAGGCAGAGAAACGTCTTAAATACAAGAGTTTGGAAATCGAGATCAGCCGAATGTGGGGCGTAAAAGCACAGGTCGTACCGATAGTTATCCGAGCTCTGGGATTTGTTCCGCAAAATTTGTGTAAGAACTTGTCTAAACTCCCAGGTAATCCAAAAGACTGGGAAGTGCAAGAAATTGCTTTATTTGGAACAGCCCACATTTTGCGCAAAGTATTGTAGAGGCACCGACAGTCCCTAGATCTACTCCTTAGGTAGCTGGTTGCAACCTGGAGTAGATTTTATATTCAGCCGACACAGAACATTTTTAGTCGCGATTTAGAGGAATAATAATAATAATAATAATAATAATAATAATAATAATAATAATAATAATAATAATAATAATACAACTGCTACTTTGCCGGTCCGGATAGCCGAGATCGCTAAAGCAGTAGTGTCGTAGCGATCTTGGGTGAAAGGATCGCGGGTTCGAGTCCCGCCTCGGACATGGGTGTGCTAATGCATGTGTGTGTCGTCCTTTCACCCCTCATTATCATAATCATTTTGTCTTCCATACTGCCAGAACTAACAATCCTGGGGAATAATAATAATCGGATCCAGCTAAATGCTGATACTTTGATAAAAATTACACGCACCTGCCACCGAGATAATGTTAATGAGCCCCAGTAAGTGCAGGGTGCATTCACGCGTGGTACACGACGACCTATTTGTGGGAAAAAATACAACCGCTATTTTACCAATATAAATATGATTATTTGAACAATAATAGAAATAAGTATAATATTCAGTCATGTTATATATGAACTGTAAAGAAACTACATTATTTTTAAACTTTCTATGACTTTGAGGAGAAGTTCCAAATACTATAGCAAGCAAACTGTTCCAATTACTAATAGTTTGGTTCCCGAATGGAAGTGTCTTAACGTCCCTTTACAATAACGGCTGATTTTGTGCCATAGTACACGTACGTAGGTTTTTATAATCTTTGATGATTTTCTTCGCTAGCTAGTTTACGCTTTGCAAATGCTATAGAATAGCATATTTAACTGCCTTTCCACCGTTTGTGGGCTCAGAGCCGAGGCGTCATTGAGACAGACAGCCTCTCTCCAGAAAACTAGCGTGCGCAGCTTGAAACGAGGAGGAGGAACATTTCTGGGTCACCTTTTCCTTCGAACTTCTTTTACATGACATATTTTACTAATGAATAAAACATATTACAAGGATAATGGAATCACAACTTTAGTGATACAATTAATGAATGCAATTGATAATATGCTGAACCACTTTGTGGGTTGCAATATGTCTCGGAGAACCTTTTTCCCAATGACCGTTTAACAATTCCACAAATTCTCAGGTTAAAAATGGGGGAAATTAGGAAGTGAACATTTCCGTAAGAAAATGAAATGTTTTGTTACGAAAGACAATTGCGCCTCTTTGAACATATTAGAAGGGCAACTGTGCCCCTAGGCTCGTAGTTATTCCTGAGGATGGATTACGACCTACTGAAACTTGCATTTTCAAGACTTTTCACATTAGGATTTATATGTTCGTTAATTGTGAAGTAAAAGCTCCCGTACTGCTCATGGATATCGTGCTGGCTTTCTATTTGCGCGGCCCTGGAATCGACTCCCACAGAGGTCAAGTAATAATTGTAGATGTAACAAAAATGTTCCAGTACCTAGGGCTGGGGCAAGAGGAAAGGGTTGGGAATAAGGAAGATGCTAAAGATTGACATTCATTTTACACTCTTTGCACTCGTAGAAGATTGTTGCTTTGGGAATTTTTCATTGATGAAGAAAGCTATCCTTCCTCCGTATTGTCTTGTATGCCTGATCCTCTCAGACTGGCAAACTTTGGGTTGGTGTTTTATTATTTTGAAATAAGGAATGATTTCATGAATATACTATCCATTCCCCATATATATACCAGCCCTTTATATACGCACTGACGGACGCACTGAGGGACATTTTGATACGTTGCTTCTCATGAGAAGCAACGTATCAAAATGTAAAACTCTATGAAAACTAAGTTTTGAAACAGTCACAGTTATAGACTTCCAGTCACCACTGGAAGTAACAATTTCTGACTATTTTCTTCCCTTTTAAAATCATCTTAATATTATTTTATACGACATACTTCTGATGACCCTTAAGAAAATTTAAAGAATAAGAACCCCCAATGCAATGAATTATGACGTTCATTTTCTTATTCTGTTGCTCCTCACCTTTATTGCTCTTGTTAAATTTGCCAAAAATACATTCCCCAAAGATGTCCGTCCCTCGGAAAACTCCGAAAGCGAAAGGAACTTCGCCGCGACCCGCGCACTTCGCACCCGCAGCCGCGAATTAAATTCCCGGAGCCGCCGGGAACGCTCAAGGCGGAGGGAAATCACCAGGACAAAGGTGCTCTCCGCTACATCCTCGACAGAACTCCACAGCCACCGGCGAGACCTCCAAACCGCCAATAAACCGCCCCAAGGCAAGGCGAGTGGGCGGGGACAACGACGACGGCAGCGACGGCGGCGGTGGCGGTGGCGGTGGCGGTGGCGGTGGCGGTGGCGGTGGCGGTGGTGGTGGCGGTGGCGGTGGCGGTGGCGGTGGCGGTGGCGGTGGCGGTGGCGGTGGCGGTGGCGGTGGCGGTGGCGGTGGCGGTGGCGGTGGCGATGGTGGTGGCGGTGGCGGTGGCGGTGGTGGTGGCGGTGGCGGTGGCGGTGGCGGTGGCGGTGGCGGTGGCGGTGGCGGTGGCGGTGGCGGTGGCGGTGGCGATGGCGGTGGCGGTGGCGGTGGCGGTGGCGGTGGCGGTGGCGATGGTGGTGGTGGCGGTGGCGGTGGCGGTGGCGGTGGCGGTGGCGGTGGCGGTGGCGGTGGCGGTGGCGGTGGCGGTGGCGGTGGCGGTGGCGTGGCGGTGGCGGTGGCGGTGGTGGTGGTGGTGGTGGTGGTGGTGATGGCGGCGGCGGCGGCGGCGGCGGCGGCGGCGGCGGTGGCGGTGGCGGCGGCAGTTGCGGTGGCGGCGGCAGCGATGATGGCGGCGGTGGAATATCGCTGGGGGCTGTGGGGCGGTGGAGGCGGTGGGGGCAATGGGGGCGGTGGGGGAGGGTGGGGGCGGTGGGGGAGGTGGGGGCGGTCGTGGGCGGTGCCGCCCCACCCCCGCGCTGGGCGACGGAGGCAGCGAGCCGTCTAGGCCTCGCGGGGCGTCATCCATATTCATAGAGGGTAACGGAAAGTAAACGGCTGCTTAAGGCAATTACCGCGTCGGCTGCGGTGGCTGCGGCGGCGGCGGTGGAGACCGAGGAGGCGGCGGCGGCACGTCGTTAGAGGGAACTTTGCTAATAAACTCGATCCCCGGCTTGAGACGCGTCTGATTCGGGAGGCGGCTGATTCGGGACGGCGAGGGCGGCGGCTGCTGTTGTTGGCAGTAGTGATGGCACCGCTGGAGGGTGGGAGGGGTAACGGAGGTTGAAGATCGCTGTAGGGTCGGAGACAGGCGGCGGAAGTAACTGTACGTGCACGGGCGAAGAGTTGTAGCCGTTTGGGGAAGACAGGGGCAGGGAGGGCGATGGAGGGGGAGTGTGGTGGTGAAGGAGGTGGTGCGACTGGTGCAAAGTTGGCGTCGGAGGGTGTAGGTGGCGGGGTCGCTGGGAGCGGAGGAGGGGACGAGAACGGTGGCGATGGTGTGGCGAGTGTGGCTGGGGGAGAGGCGACGAGTGATGAGAGCAGGAGGGCGGGTAGGTTGTTCCCAAGGGAGGTCTCTTTAGTTCACCGGCGCGCCACCGCCGCCATCGCCGCCGCCGCCGCCACCGCCGCCATCGCCGCCACCGCCGCCACCGCCGCCACCGCCGCCACCGCCGCCACCGCCGCCACCGCCGCCACCGCCGCCGCCGCCGCCGCCGCCGCCGCCGCCGCCGCCACCGCCGCCACCGCCGTCACCGTCGCCACCGCCGCCGCCACCGCTATCGCCGCCGCCATCGCCACCACCACCACCATCACCACCACCACCACTACCGCCACCGCCGCCGCCCCAGCTTCTGCGCCACCCACCCGCTCGCCTCTTCTTGCGTGGCAGCCCCGTCGCCTCCGCTCTGAGCGGCGCCACCCGCGGTATATTAAAACGTAAGCGTGTTTGCGTATCAGCTCCCTGCGCCGCAGCCGGGGTGGGCGTGGCCGCGCGGGAGCGCTTTGGAAACACTTGCCGTCGCTGTGCTTCCTAATTTGCCCCGAGGCGAGGGTGAAGGGATGCTCGGCCCCCCCAGATGCACGGTGGTTTCTCTCGCAATTATTTTTAAACCCAAGGTTTAAATTCGGATTAAAATAAAAAAGCGAGTAGTTATAAATCACTTTCGGGCAATCAAACTCTTATTACATGATTACACGACGAAAAGCAGGAGTGGTCATTATTGATACTGTCGAGGTTAAAAGACTCGAAGCATTTGGACTTCTGAACACAATGGGTGAGTAACGACGACTTCAAAAGCTCTGAAAGTGTCGTCCAACTATGTACAAAAATCGAAGCGGCGAGAAAGGAGAGGAGACGGCGTAGCCTAGAAGGGTAACCGATGATTGCAAAGATTGGTTGTGACAGAAATTAGCTGAGCACGGGAGAACATGTGAGAGCACGGAGATATTTCTAAAGAACTCGCGCGAGGATCCGCCACTCATGCCCATTCCGTTCTATCACAAGGAGCTTACTAACTGTCCACACTACTCGAAAAAAGAGTTCTGAGTCCGGTACAGAAATTATGGAGACGTTGGCATGCGGAACAGTTGTTTTCTGAAGAGGACAGAGATTTACAGAGGTGATATGAACATTCAGAGGGTGATCTCGAGTGTCAACATTACGCCAAGTTGAAATCTCCCTGATGCAGAATAATTGCTGCTCAAGATCACACTAGTGCATATAATGCATGTCAGGGAAAGGTGCAGTTACGATAATACATTAAGGGCACAGAACCATGGAAAAAATGGGAGAGCGGAGAAATAAAGTTGTGGATTAACAACAGGAACAAGACGCATGGGATCTGAGCAAATAGAATTACGTTGGTCGGAAAAAGAAATCTTTACTGACAATTATAATAGTCATTTATTCAATAAGTATTGAAAGGTATCTTACCAGGAAACCTCACCTTGCTGTAAAACTAAACAAAATAAAAGCAAGCAACATTCAAAGGACCATAATAAAACGTGTTGTTTGAAGCATAAATTAAGTGCCCTCGTCTGTCCGTTCTCAAGACACACATTTTTCAAGTTCCGCTAATTTAGTCATGAAAAAAAAGAATAAAAATCATGTGTATGATTGAGAAAAATTAAAATTTAAGATTAATGTAAATTATAAAAAATATTACCAACACAAAAATGAACGAATCCTACAATATCAAGCGGCTTTTGAGAAATATGGTATCCCACTAAACATTGCATTATATAGGAAAAACCATTATAACAAGAACCTTTTATGATTTATAAGTGTTCTGCATTGTTAACAATGGTGAATTTCCTGAGAAAACCAAAATTGCAAGGGTATTGCAGAGTTTGCACAAATCCAGAATTGTACCAAGCATAGCAAATCATGTCCAAGTATCCCGGTGCCCTTAACTGGAAATGGACAAAGACAATTAAACGAGAATGAGATTTCTTGCTGGTTATTAGGTAAACAGATATTATACTGTTTTTGATGTGTTTTGTTGCGATTATATCGAGCCCCTTCCTACTATTCCCTTCTCGTCCCTACGTTTTCACTTCATCGAAACATAAATACCTCGAGAATGAACAGAGAAGAACAAACAGTGTATGCGCCTTTGGACTATGCTCTCTCGAATGAACATCGTTAAATTGATATCTATGATCACAGTTTCCTGATTAGTACGAGATTGGAAAATTATCAAACGCAGTTGTTAGACCGATTTTGATAATTAATCCAATAATGTAATAAGATCTTACGTTACGAATATCGTAAAACGTTTATTGTCTACGTAAAAATATATTTTAATCTAGTGTAATTTTCATTTAAATCTGGCTATTCATTCTGTGACAGGTGACAGTCTGATGTTGATGGTAATTGACAGAAGACCATGAATTATTAGATGTGTTTTGTTCTATTAATTCTCATCACGAAATATATCTCACTTATTTAATGTCAATTTTTGAAAACTTTAACTTTATACAATTAAATTGATAAAGCGAATTGGTTTGATCTTATAAAAAGACACCGTACGCCCATTCTCTCCTAAGTTATTTCCATAGTGTAGATGAGTTTTGTGTCTCTCACACACAACCAATCTTTATAAATGAAGTGTCTAGAGAAAAAGAATTTCCCGGAAACGTGATGAATTGCATTACAAAGGATTTGTTTAAACAGCGTATCTAAAATATTCAAGACAAGTACAATCCGCAACGTTCAAGGCCTCAAAGAAACCTTCCTCCCATCATTATATACAGGACATCTGTATCTCCATCCGCCCGTTCTTCGGTTCGTTTTTGAAGAACGCTAGCGGCTAAACGATTCAGCCGATTTTCTCCAAAATCAATCTTTCCCAATCAATCTGGCTGATGTCGCGGCCCCTTGAATTTGAAATTGATATTTTAACTTCGGGGGGTACCTGGGACATTTTTCCAATTTTTCAAAATTTACAAAAAATGGCTCCAAATTTTTTGATTAAATTTTGAATTAATTAATTAAGAATTAAAGGGACTTCTAGACATTCCAGAAGAAATGTGTTAATATATTTGGAAAGAAGAAGATTTGAAGCATCTATTTAGCCAAAAAACGAAAATCGATAACTTGAGCCATTTCATGGTTCCCTCTCCCCTTAAAATACGTTCAGTTAGTACAATTATAAGAGGAGTGACGGAGGATCAGGATATTTAAGAAAAATATACTTAAGGGACTCAGTCTGGTAATGGAAGAATAGAGAAGAGGGTGGGGTTTTTAACGCCCGAGAGTTCCCGTACGGTTACGCCCTCCCCCCCCCCCCCGAGCGCCAAGGAAGCTCAAGGGTTTCCGCTAAAAGTGTTAACATACTTGGAAAGAACAAGGTTTGAACTATTTATTTAGCTAAAAAACGAAAAACGATCATTTGACCCATATCATAGTTCCCTCTCCCCATAAAATTCGTTCAGTTAGTACAATTACAAAAGATGTCAGATAATAGGAGCGACGTAGGATCACGATCTTTAAGAAAAAGATACATAACGGACTCAATCTGGTCATGGAAGAACGGGGACGAGAGTGGGGTTTTTAACGCGCGCGGTTTGGCCCTCCCTCCCCGAGCGCCGAGGAAGCTCGAGGGTTTCCGCGCCTCCAGCGGCGGAGCGCGTGCGACCGCGTTGCGTGTCGCGTCGCAATCAACCGGCCGGCGTCCCTTGTCCCCTGTTTGCGCGCGCGTTGCAGGCCTCGCGCACGCGTAACGCCCCCAAAATATTTAACTAGACGTGTCGTGCGGCGCTGCGGGGCCCGCGGGCAAACACGGGATTTCCTCCAAGCCTCCGCCGCGGGTTTGGCTCTCATTTTCCCCTCTTCGTTCGGCCTTGATCAATATTAGAAGGGAATCGAATGGGAAGAGATATTCTTTTCCATTATGTTAGTTCGTTTGATTTTAAATCCGTTAGAGTTTTCACGGCAACAAATATCAAGTCCTCCCCCTCTCCCAGAAAAATTGTTGTGTTTAATAAAAAAATGAAGAGTAAATATTTTAATTTTTTAAACAGTTCAAATAATTAAACGGTATTGATTGTTATTGGGTTTTCAACGCTAAAATGGCTCTTTACTCACAGGAAGTTTTAAAAGCAACTAGGATTCCCGAGGAAGTTAAAAGTTTTAACTTCTAGAGACGTTAAATTAAAAGAAAGTGTTTCTAAATTCACCATAAAGAGTTCGATTACATAAAGATCTGTATTTTTACCATGCCAGATTTATTTTATAATTACTCGTAGTACTGCAAGTTTCGTACGTCGACGCAGAAACATGAAAATCATCACTTGAATGTTGCAATTGTAATACTTTGCAGTTTATAAGGCTGACTATCCAAATGAGTTTTATTTCATTATTACACTCATGTGTGTTGATTTAAATTAGAAATAATAAGTGCAAAAGTATTGTATTAATCAGACTTTTATCAATTCTTAAGATTTAAGTGCTTTTCAAGAACGCGCATGGGACT
The DNA here is from genome assembly GCA_031308135.1 of Acheta domesticus. Lineage (NCBI taxonomy): Eukaryota > Metazoa > Arthropoda > Insecta > Orthoptera > Gryllidae > Acheta > Acheta domesticus. Next base: position 26,070,060 of record JAHLJT010003656.1, on the reverse strand, counting down.
TAATATTTATGCAGCGTAGATACAACACTATTTCAATGCTGTTTTTGTGAAAATAATTATTGCCAACGTCATGTCGTAGCTTGTTTTTTCATGTTCCACACAAGTTACAGAGTGAATCTAAATTCTATTGACAAACGTTAAGAAGAGAACTCTAAATAGAAATTGAACTAATGCTTCACTCAGCACATATGTCAAAACATACACTTTACGTTATTATATCAGTTCCTACGGTTAATGATCCTTCATTCTCTTGCACTGGATGTATTGGTTCTAATTTTTCTGTTTGGATAGAAGAGTTGCTTTCTATGTCAGCCACATAAATGAAGTCTAACAGCAGGTGGCGGTAGATTACACAAGTATGAATAAAAAGCAAACACCAACATCTGAATGAGAAATGAGAATGAGTGTCTCAAGAGTTCTATAAGCTGTTACACCTTCATGGAAGAAGATACCACCTGAAACATGGAAAGATCAAAGATGTAACAGGCAACAATGACTACGCATGGCGAAGATGATTTTTCCACTTTAAGTGTCACACTCACATCGCTATCGAAATAAAAAACCGTGCCGAAGATAAAAGAGAGTATACAGATGACCTCTAATATTTCAAGATAAACAAATAATAATAGAGCTATTGATACATGGGAACAATCTATTATTTCAGTTGAAGTTTCGACTGTGGAAAGGATAATGTCAGTTTTCCCAATGTTTCGATTGCTCGTGACACGCAAGCCAAGCGAACTACAGTTCCACTGTGTGGACAGGGAATAAAACAGTCTTGGCGAATGAAAAGTAAGGCTTTATTACGAGTCTTAAATGTCATAAAGGTGAAACTACGATGTATTCGATGAAATTTGCCCTTCGAATTGTGACTTTATTTTACAACCGTCTACAACAAATGAATAATGAGAATTTATTGATACATATGGGCAGCTATTTTTATTTGAACTATACGAGTTTCAGAATTTCTGTTTCAAGCCAGGCACCTCCGGTAGAGATGGCTCATCTTAATGTGCAACGATGTTGTATCACAGATCTTCCGTTCTCTCTATAAATTATTTTTGTTGTGCTGTTTTAATTTAATTATGTAAAAATCTCACTTTTGCCGATATCATTCGTTGGTTCTAACTTGAGGCCGTCGAGGATCGTATGCTGCATCAGCTTGCGAGTCACTCGATGACGCCGGTAATATAAATAATCTTCCTTGTTAGTCACTGTAGTGACTCTGACGGGGTTCAGAGGGTTCAAATCCCGGCAGTTGAAGGATGTTCGACACTAGCAAATAGCTAAGTTAAATTTAGCCGCTGAATGCATGAGAACTGTAGTGGCCGGCTGCTCTTATCGGTAATTTTCCATGGTTTCTCCGATCATCAGTACGTGAAGGCCGGAGCAGTACCCTAAGAAACGGGGCGCTGACATTGCAAAATCTTTCCTTTCTCTTCCTTGTCTAATCCTTACCCCTTACACACACTTACACTTACATGCCCTACACTACCACACATATTGGAAAACCAACGGGAGCTTAGAGTTTGTCCCGACTGGAGCGGTGCTTTGCTAGTGGGAGACATGTACCTAGTTGGGAAAAACTCAGCCAGTCGACGTGAAGGTCGGCACCGGATATCGCAAACAAGCTAGGGACGATCAGCGTCACCTCCCGTGACAAAACGTGCACTATATTTTTCGAGACAATGACTATAGCAGTTGTCGCGCCGGAAACATCAAATAATCAAACTTCTTTTCTTGTCGGCACAGGTACTGTGCGGACCCGCATTTCATCTGACCCATGTCCCAGATCCATGCGCTGGGTAATACGCAAAAGCTGGGTAATACGTCTCTATTCATTGCCTGGAGTGCTGCAGGAATAGTAGTTGCTCCAGACGTCAGTGGAATTTGTAATCTCATCGATCAGAAGCCAGGAGTGAACGAAATCGATCCAATCTATTACATTAAAACGTGAAGATATTGCCAACATTTTCGAATAATATTATAAAACGTCCTTCTTAATCAATACATTATACTCAGATATAATTTGTGCACGAATATTAAATAGTTATCACTAACATTTAAGCATAGTATTTTGCTAAACGAAATAATATAAATGCATTCACTGTGAGAAATGTCATTTTTGGCGGCAATGTTGTGAAAGCACTGGAAGCTATACACCACTATAATGAAATGTTTGTTTTATTTTTCAAGCAAAAAAATACTGATGAAAACTGTAGGAGTATTTTAACTTCTTTATGTGTGAAATGTACGAGCTCGTATGAACTAAGTTCCCTAGTGATCAGGATGGACACTGCCTTTATATGCTACTCTAAGGAGGGGCCACTGATTCCAATTCAAGGATGATCGATGTCCTTTGTGGCAAAGAAGAAAAAAGAGAACGTCCTATGGATTTCTTTTTCCCTCATCGAGTAAATAAAAAACTCACTTAACTTTTTAATTAAAAATGTGTGTCGATTTGAAAATTGCATATCCCTCTCATTTTCAGCAGCGACCCGCCTCTGACTCTGGGGCAAATCTCCCTTGATAGGACTGCCTCGATTCACATGTCAATCAGTCGCAGTTGGTACTTGCTTTATTTTTTTAACACAACAGGAAGAAAGATGGCGGCCACAGATTCACAATTTTTACAAGCAAGGATTGCACGCCTTGTTAGAACGTAGATGGTCATTTAAGCTTGGTACTCAAGGAAAACCTCGTTTGTCAAGCATACCTCGGGATGGTTGTAAATGTGTCGCCGCTGCTATTGGCTTTCTTGTTCGCATTGCGCTGATGGGGGGGGCAGTGTGGCAACAACAGATTTACAACTGTCACACGTCAGGATGACGAGTGCGGCCTGTTCGTGTATACCACGGCCCTTCACAGACCTTCAAGCTATTACGTCTACACTTCCGATTTCGATTCTATTGCTTTCTGGTATTCACGTTATCGCATCGAAATCGTAGCGCGAGTCTCAATACTTGAATGAAGAAAAACGTCGGATAGGATAAAGAGCCTGAAATGAAAACGAAGCAGCGGACTTTTTTTCAAGATTATTAACAATTTTTTTGAACTTGGATATTATTCAATGTCTCTGGAGAAGAATTGCAGTGAAACTATTTCCATTAAGAAGTACAATATACTAAATACTATATTTTCTTTTAATGTATGAGAAACCAAGTTGGCCTTCCCATGTTTAACCTAACTGTTTACACAGCTGACTACTTGTTTAATAACAATATACTCATAACTAAGATTCATTTTGGAATGAAATTTTGTAGCAACTTAGGAGTCCGTGTGTAAATAATTTTCAGAACGTCCACGCACTAACCTACTGGATGTCCTTTCTCGTTGTTGTATCCGATTGCGTGTATCCAATGACAAACCGCACGAACATACAGGATCACGAAATACCCGTTTCCCACTCCATCCATGTTTAAAGCCTTTTCCCACACCCTCTTTATGTCCTCTGTACACACTGAGGTGTAACTGAAAAAAATAAGGCGGAAAGCAGTCGCCGACAGAATATTATTCTTGACAGGAAGGAATTTGGTATTGTGCCTTCAAAAAGGCACTCTTCTCTTCTTGACAACGACTCTATGAATCGAACTTACTGGATAGAAATATTATTTTGGGTGGATTAAATTAAATAAATAAGTAATATCGATAACATTAATTAAATAAATTTCATTAATAAAATTAGATAGAATTGGATTTAATTAGATTCATTGTTTAAATGAGATAATTCAATAGATTCAGACAATTTAGAAATAACAGATTAAATAGATTACGCCGATCCGATATTCATTAGAAAGACGAGATACATTAAAAAGACGATATAAACGAAACGAGGCAGATAAATATACAGATGTATTCACACATACACACACACACCACACACACCAACCTGCGCGCGCGCTTACATGTATTTGGTACAGATACAGTATATTTTCATCAATAATATTAATTTCGAATGTGAAGGTAAATTGCAGGAAACTAGATAGCCTCTCACCATGTGACAGATGTCGGAGGTTTCGGTAAATGCTCAGGAAGCTTGGAAAAATACAAAAGGTTTACCCACTTTTTCGTTACCAGGGCCCGGGATATAAGAGTTTTCTGTCGAAAATGCGATGTTTTCAGTCCTAAGATTACAATATTTTCTCTTCTAATGAAATGGGGGCGAGAAAATAAAAACAATGAAACAGTTTCGACTTTAACAAAAAAATGCAAATATGTGATTATATTTACCCGCAATTTCTTATATCTGATTTGTGACTATATTCTCCTTTACTCAGTGCGGCACTAATTGTAACAATGTTTAATCTTCGTAAGACCTCCATTATCAACTTGCTGCATTCACAAAAGCATTTCAATGTTTGTCTCATCTATTTCTTCAGTTTTCTCTTGAATTATATTGACAAAATGCTCATGGGAGCACTTGCGGGGAGGAGAAAATATGTGAACTTTATTCGGAAAGAATATATTAAATGTACATAATAAATTCATTACGTCGTATGTCTATAAAGTGTGTTATTGGGTTTAGTGCCTTCAGTATCTTTCTCTCTTTACAGTAATTTCCATACAATATTTTTTAAATATATGCGATGATTTGCAAGCCTATTGCCTAGCAATATATGAGAGGCCTGCAACATAAAATAAGCTTTTTTCCATATTCTCTCAAGTAGCATTTTTGCTTCGGCAGACTCCTCTTGGACTATATATACTCGAGAACGACATTTTGGCTGCGGCAGGACCCAATTTTCCATGTACAGGTCAAAAGTAGTTTTGCTCCTGCATGCCTATATTTGATATAGGCATATATCGTGGTTAGGCGGAATTAGTGATATATTGTGGTTAGGCGGAAGAGCAGGCCAAATGGCCTGAGCCTCGCCACTAATAAAGACAATTTTATTATTATTATTATTATTATTATTATTATATCTAATTACCGCTGTAGGTACCCTGGGAAAAATCTGTGCATTTGAGTATTTGTGTGAAACTAACAGATGAAGCGTCCCAAGTGATGAGAGGCCAACCATTGAGGCTTCGATGGTAAAACGAGAGCGATAGCGGTGTAGTGAAATTATAACAATTAGCATATTGAGCTATTATAACCACGTTTGCGTGTTCAAACTCAATAGAAGCCGTGTTTTTAAGGGCTGTCCCATTTTGCAGCTTTAATGCATGTGAATGATCCCCAAGCCTAAAAGAAGCCTCTGAACTCAATTCAAATCCCGTGTTCCGTTGCCCGAATAATACATTCTTTCTCACCTAGGTGAAATAGTGAAAGGTGCGTAGTGAAATTTGCATGGTCAGACGGAAGAGAAGACCTGTAGGTCTGAAAATCTCTTCAGGATTGATTGATACTGTGATTCCGAGGGCGTCAACTACTAGGGTCATTAGTCCCGTATATGTAGTGGATTATTTTGCTCGGGAGATGGCGGTGGTCTTCTCCCGCTGGACGGTGAGATCCGGCGCTGACCTACCGTCTGCTGGTGGGGTTTTCCCGAAGCAGATAGCTCCCACCAGAGGGGCACTGCCCTAGCCGGGACAAGCTCTAAGCTCCCGACCGGTCTCCAGGCATGTGTGGTAGTGTAGTGCGTGTTACTATGTGTAAGGGGTGAGGATAGGACAAGGAAGAGGTAGGGAAGATCGCGCGTGGTCCTGTGGCCCGTTTTGCTAGGGTACTGCTCCGGCACTCGCCTGGAGTTTCTCGGAGTCTCTTCACGTTAAATAAAGTGCCACGAATTGAGTTGTATTGAATTGAATTGTATTGAATTGAATTGAAATGTCGCTCGTTTGTTGCAGGCGTGCCGGACTTCGCGGGCGTGCACCTGCCGCCGCTGCCGCCCGACCCCTTCTGGCCGGGGGCGGCGCTGGGCTTCGCGCCCATGTTCGGGCTGCCGCCGGGAGCGGCGGCGGCGGCGCTGGGGCTGCCGTGGGGCGCCAAGGGCTCCCCCGGGGGCGGGCCTCCGCCGCCGGCCCCGGCGCACCCGCCGCCGCCCTCCTTCCACACGCTGCTGTCGCAGTACGTGCTGGCGGGCGGGGGCTTCCCGCTGCCGCCCGGGCTGGGCGCGCTGGGCGGCTTCTCGCTGCCGCCGCCCGTGCCCGCCCCCGTCGCGCCCCCGCCGCCCCGCCGCCGCCGCCGCCGCCGCCGCCGCCGCAGCAGCCCCAGCCGCAGCAGCCGCAGCCGGGCAGCCCGCCGCCCGCCGACGCCGAGCCGCCGTCGCCCGCCAGCCCCGGCTCGCCCGGCGAGTCGCGCCGCTCCAGCATCGAGGCGCTGCGCCTGCGCGCCAAGGAGCACCAGGCGCTGCTGCACCAGCGGCTGCTCGCCGCCGCCGCCGCCGCCTCCGCCGCCGCCAAGCCCGCGCAGCCCGTGCACGCCAAGTCCTAAACTCCAGCCACGCCTAATTCAACGAGCGGTCGCCGCCAACGGAGACACCTAGCTACCACTCCTCTTCGATACATTGGGGCATTACTCAGAGTTTCAAATTTCGCTCGAGCCACTTCAGCAAGCGGTCGCCACCACGGAGCTTCGTTTGGCCACCAACGGAGACACCATATTACCTCTCGTCTTCGATATCTTGGGACATTCACTCAGAGTTTTGTTTCACCCGAGCCACTTGATCACTGTACTTCATCTAGCCACCAACGGAGACACCAAGCTACCACTCCTCTTCAATATCTTTGAGCATTACTGGAAGTTTTAAGTTTCTTTCGAGCCACTTCAACAAGCAGCCTTCATCTAGCTACCAACGGAGACACCGAGTTACCTCTCGTCTTCGATATCTTGGGACATTACTCAGAGGTTTGTTTCACTGGAGCCATTTCAACAAGCGGCCACCACAGTACTTTATCTGGCCACCAACGGAGACACCAAGCTTCCACTCTTCTTCGATATCATGGGACATTACTGAGAGTTTTGAGTTTCGTTCAAGCCACTCAACATGCTGCCTTCACAGTACTTCATCTAGGCGCCAACGGAGACCTCAAGTTACCTCTTGTCTTCGATACCTTGGGACATTCTGAGAGTTTTAAGTTTCACTCCAGCCACTTCACAGTAGACGCGTCGTAGGAACTTCAATCGGCCACCTTTGCAGTCACCAAGCAACCACTCTCGGATATCTTGCACCATTGGTTACTTTCCTTCAATTATCACAATGAGTTCTCACCATAAAAGGACGCAACTAAGGAATACTTATTTTAGAAAGTCTTTCCCATGCAAAATATCAGTTCTTGTGCTGGTGATTTATGGACTCCTGATGAGATATTCACAAAACTTTCAGGTAAAACTATCAGTGAGTTTTGAAGTGATTTCGTAAATCAAGGTATTACAGATGAAATGGTGTTTTACTCCTTCAATTTCTACAGTTCTGCCTCCTTTCAAGTATATTCAAGGGAATAGTGAACGCAATGTCCTGAACTTCTGTTACACCTCGCCCACTTTGCAGGACTTTGCAAAACTTACTGGAAAGGGGCAGATTTTGAAACACTCACAAATCTATAACACCTAAACCTTGAGACAATTCAGAGTTCTTAAATGATCATAACAAATGCTGTTTTTTCAAGGATCGATGTATCGATTCGTGGTGTTAAAATGTCTACCATCGCAGGTGAAATACCTACGAAAAGCGTTCACAAATATGGTCGGATTTTCAAAGATAATAGAACTTATGAAGACATCCATTGAAGGAAGCAACTGTGAAATCCTGGTGTTAAAATGTTTATCTTATGCTGTCTTATGCTCATCAGTGAGGTGCTTGTGATTTGTAGACTGCTGATGTTAAGATGTGTAGTTCATTCGAATTCTAGCATCTTATCCCTAGCTCATCATCTCAAGTGGACAGGAATATACTCCAAAACCTTTAAGAAAAAATCTGTGTATTCGTTTCGAAATCAAATTATTGACGTTTTTTTATTATTTTGGAATTAATTATATCCTCAGAGTCTTTGTTAACGTCACGCAATGTTCCATCTTTTTTTTATGAAGCTTCACTAGGCGCACGTTTTTTTGAGCTTTCCTTTTGCTAGTTGTGTTACTAGTAGAGCTTAGGATGAGGGTTGCTGTTTTGGTAGCAACACTAAACAATCAAATCTGTAGTTTGTTTACCGATGCAAATAGGTTCCTATAACTTGGGAACGAAAATGTCTGCTTTTCAAATGTTGCTGACCCAGCTTCGTTGACACCAATCATTCATCACCCACCTACGAGTAGTAAACTGGTAGGGAACAAATTCTGGAGCTGAAGAAAACGTGCGCTGGTTTTTATTTCTCCCTCATACGTCACTTCTTTGACAAAAAGTAAATCAAATTAATCGAAGTAGACGGAATTAAAAAAGGTTGACGTACGAGTTATTTTACGAAATAAGTGATTTTAATAAATTTATTACAATATGAAATTGGATAATTGTCAAAATAGACCGTTAGTCCCAGTATCTTAACAAAACGGGTATTTTAACAAGATGAACGACATGATTACCTAACAACGTTTGACCCACTTTGTAAAAATTACAATGTACTCAATTTTCATTTAAATTTGTCTTTTCATCATGAGAATTTTGACAGACTGATGATGGTATTTAATAGGAAACCCTACATTAATGTTAATATAATTGTTATATTCATTAAATAACAATTGTGCTATAATAATTCTTATAACTAAACATTTCTTATTTTCTTACACTGTGACTTTAGATAATCAAAGTGGAAAATAACTTTTTAGAACTCTCATAAAAATTACAAAGGTATATGATTATGATTGCACCAATCATTTAAGCCACACCACAGCCGAACCTCAAAATCCACTGTTCTTCAGAAATATTCTAGAAGTTTCATTTCGAGATCAAATGTCTCTTTCTTACTTCTGACACTCAAAGTCCATTAATTAATTTATTTCGATAAATTCTGCTCGTTCAAAATTTATTCCTCGACGATGCTTCCCCAGGAATAACATCGGCAAAACAAGATCTCTCTTAAGAATTGGAACCACAGCCTCAATGATTTTTTGCTTTACGATAATGAAAAACAATTTGAACAGGTTGCACAATGTTCTTAAAGTTCAGTACTCGGTAAAATGAGGTAAAAAGATGAAATCCATCTTTCATCCCAAAGGAATCACCTCTACAATGACACCATACAATGGCACGAAAGTAAAATACAAAAATAACCATCAGTAGTAAATATTACATTATTTTGATGAGACCATTAAGATGAGTTAGTAATATTAGCCGTACAGCAATACAACGTTTGTTTAAAGAGATTGGAACACAAAAGAAAATATAAAATGTAGATTTCCAATGAAGACGTATTTCTCCTGCAGTAAATTTGATCTCTTACATTTCATGCAATATATTGTGATAGATGGAATACACAAATTCAAAATAATGCAAAAAACACAACTTGTAAAATTGTAAAATTGGTGGTTGTGTCCATGTTATAACGTCCACACCAAGTGTGGGATATAAGCTTGAAAAGCGATGACGTATTTTTAGGGACTTGCGAAGGGCATTATTTCGCATATTCATTACAAGACTCATGGAACAGATTTCTGGTGTCTGTACCAACCTGTGCCCCAGACAGCACCACCTTGAACATGTGTTTCGTATACAGTGTTATTCTTATGCAACTGGACAGTTCGGTGACTTGACTGGTGACTGAAGTGTGTCTGTTCAAGTGCACGAGCACAAGACACTTCCAAGTACATTTGTGAAGTGATGCATGAGAAGTATTCGGCACGTGTGTCTCCACTTCATCATTGCTGGACATCACATTCTGTGGTATTCAATTGTTGGTTTCAGTATCACATCAATTTGAAAGAATTTCAGTTTCAGTTTAGTATGTTAAAATTTGTAATGAAATTACAGTAAAATGGCTCTGTTATATATTGGCAAATTTTGTATTAAATTTATAGTTTTTAACTCTTTCTAATTTATTTCTGTACATTTATAATGGTTTAGCGAACTGAATGCCACAAACTAGCGTTCCTATGTCTCACAAGTGAATGTATGTCTATATTTGTTATAAAGAAAAGAAAAAAATACGGAGTAAAAATATATATTTGAATTTGGTTCAAGAACCTGAAATGGGAGAAACTGAAATGTTACGCCCATCTACGCGCAAATCGATTTTTTGTTGCAGCAGATGAAGCGATTTTTGACATGGCATTTTTTAGAAAAGGCGTTTATTTTAGAAAATTAGAAATAAAAAATTAAAATTATTATCCTATTTTGTTTTATTTTGAGATGTTTACTGTTCAATAATATTCGCAGTCTGTATTATTAAATTTCTGAAATTTGATTTGAGTTGTGACCATTAATAACTTTAAATTTCAGAGAGTAATTTATTCTCAATATAAATGTTGAAATGTTTCGATTTATGAAGTTAAAATAGTTATGTTATAGTAATGAAAAATGTTTCAATTTAACCTTGAAAATTTAAAGGATCATACATTTTGTTAATTTTGTGTAAATTCATTGTACTTACTACAATCAATTCCATTTTATTATTTCCAATTACAAAACATTTTCAGTGGAGTTTGCTGGACTTGAATGAATTATTTACAGAGATTTGAGTCTCTGTGCCTTCGATTTTCTCGGAGGGTATGTACATTGTATGTAGTGTAAAATGCGTGTATGTAGAATATGTTGCCTAGTTGTATATACTGTTGTACCCCGCTGTTGTCTGTGTACTATAACGTGTAATATATTGTGACGTTTTGTAATATTCTAAGAACAATCAAAATATTACTTCATATTAGGAAATAAAAGAGACAGTTAAGAAATTTAGAGAGTTTTTCAATTACCACCCAAAACGTTTCGGCGCTGAAGCAAAAAAAGGATCAATACATCAATGCATAGTATAAAATAATTGAATCTATTCGTGCTAATTTTTGCCAGTTTCAATACGAAATTTAAGATTGTGGTAAACCTTTAGTGCATGTCCTATACACATAACAAGATTTGGAAATTATTTAGTTGCGGGATAGGAGGTGTTTTATAAAGATAGTATTGGTCCGTTGTTTTGGTGATGACGCTAGTTAATCCTATTCCACATCCCTATATCCAACGCCATTCACCAGGAGAGATGCAAGTTGGGAACCGACCAGCTCCTGCCCGCTGCTGCTCCGCCTTCCAGCGAACCCAACCCTCCTGAGCCTCTCCAGTCCCGAGCGAGCAGGCAGGCAGCCGGGGCGGACGGACGAGCGAGCGAGCGAGCCACGGAGCACTGCGTCATTGTCTGCCACCTAATTACCGCGTAATCCGCGGGAGGCGCCACCGCCGCGCCAAACCGCGCGAGGACAATGCAAGAGGACCTCCAGCCATTACGGACGTCACTGACGGCGGCAGGAGTCGGGAGGGCGGAGACGCGGAGGAGAACGACGAGGAGGAGGAGGAGGAGGAGGGAATTGTTCAAAAAACGCGATATCCGGCGCTAAGTGTGTCGCTCGAAAGGAGCGGCGGCGGCGGCGCGGGCGGGGGCGGGGGCGAGGGCGGTGTCGAGGGAGGAAAATTGTAGGGGGGCTTCGCACAGGCCCTGAAGGCGGAGTGTCGTAGCATTGTCGCCGCGAACATTAAGCGGCTTTGGTCCGAGGCGGGGCGGGACGAGGAGGGGGTGGAGGGGGCGGGGCGGGGCGGGGAGGGGTGGCTGAGCTTGGAGGGCGCTCAAGACCGCGTCCATTATGTTCGACAGCTCGCAGTAATGGATTCCAATGGTGACGAAAACGTGTTTGCCGCGAGGTTCGCGAGCAATGGAATTATGCTGGCACCGTGGATGGCGCGGCGGGGACAGGGGGAGGGGGCGAGTCCCTCTTAAAGTGGGGCCACCGTGGAGGAGGTGGGGACGGCGAGGGGCGGGCGAGTGGAGTGGAGAGGGGGAGGGGAAAATTGTCTCGAAATTGTAAGTGTCGCGGGAAATCAATATGGCGTTATTCGCACAGCGACGAGCGTCGCTCCGCTGTGTTCTAGCGAGCAAGGAGGGGGGGGGGATGATGCCGCAATTGTACAACAAGAGAGAAGGGAAGGTAAATGTATCTGGCACTTTTCATGAAACACATTTTGGAATTATTCCAAGTAAATCTTTTGAACGATCATAATGAAATCTTTATTTGATTCGACGATGTTCATTGAACTCAATTTTGTTTTGACCCAAGAAATTTATAAAAGCTATGCAATGTAGTTTTCATGAAAATCAACTTGGTTTAAAAAAAATATACTTTGAGAAAAGTCCAATCGCATTATAGTTTCAGAACACAATAATCAATAAAGAAGCAATTTGTTGCAATAAAATAAATTCATATCCAATCAAAATAGTGTCCGATAAAAAGGCACATCATTTTCAACCGTTAAGTTCTCGAACTCATTAACATAAGAATTACCATTTATACGTTTCATTCATGGAAAAAACACACGCTCAAAATTAAATCCTGGTTCAAAAGAAAGTACTTCCCAAAATTCATGCGATGCCTTTTTGGGTCATGAGAACCTGACGCAATAAGCGCACTTTGAGGTGCAGGTTTGAGAGAATTCTGCCTCTTCTTGGAAACATTTAAACATGATAATGTGCTCACCATGGTGACGAAAGCGTATTTGAATTACTACGTTGTTCGCTTTTTAACAGGTACCTCCAAAATGAGCATTTGAGGGACGGACACACGCACGCGCAAACACACACACACATACTTACCTTTTTGAGAAACGGGATGAAACTAACAGACACCGTAAAGAGCTGGAGCGTATCACATTTCGCCCTCATTAAGGGGCGGCCTCTTCTTTGCACGCGTGTACGCCAAGCACAGCACGCCTCCTGAAAACGGGATATGCACGCGCGTGTGAGGGCGAACGCCAAGGCAACACAGGAGAGGAAACGGGAGGGAAGGGGTTCAGACACGAATAAAACTGCTCTTCAGAGCAGGTATGCCCGTTAACAGGGCCGCATTAGCATAACTCAATACGCGGCCTAAAAACGGGGCCACGCTGGCCAGGAGGACGGGACGGTGGACGCGAGCGGGCAGGTGGACGAGAGGATGGGTGAGTGAGTGGGCGAACGAGCGTGCGGGGCGTATGGGCGAAGGGCAGGCGAGTGGGTGCGGCGGGCGGGCGGGCGGGCGGGCGGGCGGGCGGGCGGGCGGGCGGGCGGGCGGGCGGGCGGGCGGGCGGGCGGGCGGGCGAGCGGGCGAGCGGGCGAGCGGGCGAGCGGGCGAGCGGGCGGGCGAAGAGCGGGCGGGCGAACGAGCGGGCGGGCGGGCGAACGAGCGGGCGGGCGGGCGAACGAGCGGGCGGGCGAACGAGCGGGCGGGCGGGCGAACGAGCGGGCGGGCGAACGAGCGGGCGGGCGGGCGAACGAGCGGGCGGGCGATCGAGCGGGCGGGCGGGCGAACGAGCGGGCGGGCGAACGAGCGGGCGGGCGGGCGGGCGAACGAGCGGGCGGGCGGGCGAACGAACGGGCGGGCGAACGAGCGGGCGGGTGAATGAGCGGGCGGGCGAACGAGCGGGTGGGTGATCGTATGGGAGGCGGGCAGGGTCATACGAGGTGGTGGTTGGACGGCCGGGCGTACGAGAACGTGGGCATATGGGCAGTGGCCGGGTCGTACGAGTTGGTGGTTGGGCGAGTGGACGTATGGCGGGCGGTCGGACAAGTGAGTGGGTGAGTGGGCGAGCGGGCGTGCGGATGGCAAGTGATCGGGCGGACGGATTGGACGAGTTGGTGGGTGGGGGAGCGGGCTTATGGGCGAGTTCGTATGAGCGAGTGGGCGGGTGGGTGTGTGGGTGGGCGGGAAGGCAGGCGTGCGGGTGGGCGTATGAGCGAGTGGGTGGGTGGGTAGGCGGGCGAGCGGGCGGGCGGGCGGGCGGGCGGGCGGGGGGGGGTCGGACGTTCACGCGGGCGGACAAAGAGAAGGCGACACCTAATCCGCGCGCGCTTATCGAATTCAACGCTTCGTCCGCGCGCCCTCTTTGAAGTGGAAATGCTAAGTTTTGTGTAAGTGATGACTCTTGTGATTAAACGGTCGTGACGCACTTAATTAAAGCGCGTGTGTGCGTGCGATTTTCGAGGAGGGGCAGGGCGCGTTATTATGAAGGGCGGAGGCGAGGACGAGGTAAAGGCGGCGGAGGTCGGCGACGGAGGCGGCGACGGGGGAAGAGAGTTTTAGAAGCGGGAGGTCAGAGTCGCCTGTGTATTTACGGCTACGCTCGCGTACGTGTCGCCCGGGCCCTCCCCCCCCCCCCGCGTCCGGGCGCCGCGCCGGGGCTTAGCGTCTTGCCGCCTCGCCGCCGCCGTCGCCGCCGCCGCTGTCTCTTTGCCCGTCGCCGCCCGCCAGTCACATAATGTGTGTTATTAAAACTGCGCCAGTGCCAACCTCATCATGCATGAAAATGGGCGTAGGTTTTATTCAATAAGTAAGGGCTCCGCTCTTTTCCAACTTTAATATAAAGCGCTCCTCATTGTGACCCTCCCCTTCCCGGCGGGGGCGGGGGAAAGAGGGTGGGGGTGGTGGGGGTGGGGGGGCGCGATGGCGCGCCGGACAGAGGGGGGCAGGGGGCAGGGGGGGGAGGCGACGGGGCCTGACGGCGCTGCGAACGCACGCTCGCCCGCCCGCCCGCTTTCACAGAGGCTCTTTGACAGGCGATAGAGATTTAATGATGAATAGCCTCGTGGAGGGTAAAGTCTCTTCAAAACGACTTGGCGCGCGGAGCGACGCGGCCGCTCGGGCACGCGGGTATTACGAACAGGGCTCACGCGCACTCAGCACGCATCACCGGCGCTACGTCCGGAATTTTTTTTTTCCCCATCCGCGCCCCCCCTCTTCGCCGCCCACCGATCGGCGCTCTCTCTGTATTCATAATACGGGGCCTCGCCGGTAATCCCAGAATTGCAGGCTTTGGGCGGGCGTGCTCTCGAAAACTCCGTGGACTGGCTACTTGCGGGCACGGAAGCACGTCTGCTCCCCGCCCCCCGCTCCTCTCGCCCGCCCCTCGCCCGCTCTTTCCGCCTCTTCCGCCCGCCGAGATGGGCGCGCGAGGGTCGATCCGCCTCCCTCCGCCGCGCCGTGACCCGCCCGCATGCCCGCCCGCCCGCGCGCCCGCACGCCGCGCGCGCGCGCGCGCGCTTTCTGGAAAAAAAGCTTAATTTACATTTTAATCCCGAAGCTGCAATACAAAAACCAATCTTTTTCCTTGTTGCAAAAGGAAAACACTCGTTTAATACGTGTATTTTAAAAATCCAATACTTCAGCAATATACATTATGTATTTGCGTATGTATGAATTTGTTTCAGTGATATTTTGTTTCAAATCCCGATAAATTTATTACAAATTTGAGGGAATGGGAAATAAACGGTGATGTTTCCATCAATGTTGAAATTACCTACTATAGAGTGCCATTCGTTTCATTTGCGCGACGGAATTTCTACTTTGGGTTATCGTTCCGGGTGCCACGAGCTGCGAGCGCGCCTCCCAGACGCGGGAGGGATATTTGACTTCCCTTTGCCACAATCTCCAGCGCTCGATAATCAAGTCCCGAAGGGCCGCGGGCGGGGCGGGGGCGGGGGCGGGGGCGGGTCGAGGGCGAGAGAGGCCCGGCTCCATTTTAAGTTAGCGGAATCAACCTCGCGACACCGATGGATCTCCGGCGTCGCAAAGCAATCGCCGGGGCTTCCATTAGAAGAGTAATTGCGGCCGAAGCGGGTGCGTTTGAGGGGCGGCCGGGCAACTGGATTCGCCGGGGGCGGACGCGAAGGTCGCTTCGCCGGCGCCGGAGCGCCGCGCGGGCGGGGCGGGGCGGAGGGGAGGGGGCGCAAGGCGGCGAAAGGGCTGCGATGGGGTGAGTGTGAGCGCGGGGCAGTGGTGGGGGAGTGCGTGGAACAAACAGCCCAGTGAATGTGGGCGTGGGCATAAGTAAGACGTGGTCAGGCCGTGGGAAAAGGCATGAGTGTCAATACGAGCGTGGGCACGCACGTAAGCCTGAAAATGAGCATTGGTGTGAGTGTGAGCTAGAGGTAGAGGTGGGCGAATAGGTGGAACATACAGGCCAGTGAGCGTGGGCATGGGCATGAGTAAGACGTTGCCAGGCCCATAGGAAAGGGCATGAGTATCAGTACGAGCGTGGGCATGGACATAAACATGAAAATGAGCATTGGTGTGTGAGCGCGGGGCAGAGACGGGCACGTGGGTAGAACAAGCAGGTCAGTGAGCAAGAGCGTAAGACGTACTCAGGCCATGGGAAAGGGCATGGAGGCGGGCGTGCGAGGGTGGGCATAGATATAAGAATGAAAATGAGCATTAGTGTGTATGGGCGAGGGGCGGAGGTGGCTGAGTAGGAGGAACAAACAGGCCAGTGAGAGTGGGCACCGTCATAAGTAAGACGTGGCCAGGCCAAGAGGAAAGGGCACGAGCGTCAGTACGAGCGTGGGCACGGGTATAAACTTGAAATTGAGAACTCACATATGAGCGAGGGGCAGAGGTGCGCAAGTGGGTGGAACAAACAGGCCAGTGAGCAAGGCCATGGGGAATGGGCATCAGTAAGACGTAGTGAGGGCCTGTGAAAGGGCATGAACGTCAGTACGAGCGTGGGCACGGACATTCTTGAAATCACAAAAATGAGAATTGGTGTAAGGGGCGTGCACATTGAAATGAAAACCGGCGTGGTCGTGGATGTGAGCGTGGGCACAGCAACGGGCAGAGAAGGAAGGGAGAGCCGGAAGGCCACGAGGGAGGCGTGGGCGCGGGGAGGCGGAGGTGGACGCGGGGGCGGAGGCCGCCGGGTCCCGCGCGGGGGCGAGGAGAGCGGCGGCGACCCAACGCTGTGACGCCGCGCCGCGCCGTTTGAGAGCGCTGATGACACCGCAAGATCGCGCCGCGCGCTGCTCGCTTGTTTCTTCGCCGCGGCGCGCCGTGCCGCGCGCTTTGTGGGGCCCAAATTGAGGGATAATGACCGGGCCCCGCACAAAAGGGAACGCCCCCTCTCGCCCGCGCGCCGCCCTCTGACGAGCCCCGCGCCCCAAGAGCCTTCCAGCCGCGGCGCGGGCGAAGCGGGCGGCGCGCGGGCGGTCCGATTGCGATGTCAACTCCGCTCATTACCCGCTAGACCGGCCGGGGCTCCCATCGCCCGCGCGTTCGCCCAATCGCCCCCGCCCCCGCCCCTCGCCGCGCTGTCGGCCGCGCGGGCGGCGCCTGGTTCCCCGCGCGCCGGTATTTGCGCTTGCGATCTCCGCCAGTAATCCCTCGTAAACCACTTGATTAAAATGAGCGCACAATGGCCGCGGCCAGGAAGGGCGCGCGGGCGGAGGGCGATGGCGGGGGGGCAGGGTGGGGCGAGGCGGCATGGAGCGGAGCGAGGCGGCGTAGAGCGGGGCGAGGCGGGGCGAGGCGGGGCGAGGCGGGGCGAGGCGGGGCGAGGCGGGGCGAGGCGGGGCGAGGCGGGGCGAGGCGGGGCGAGGCGGGGCGAGGCGGGGCGAGGCGGGGCGAGGCGGGGCGAGGCGGGGCGAGGCGGGGCGAGGCGGGGCGAGGCGGGGCGAGGCGGGGCGAGGCGGGGCGAAGCGGGGCGAGGCGGGGAAGGACGAAGCGGGGCGGGGCGGGGCGCGGTAGAGCGGGGTGGCGCGGCCGGTTATAGGGGGCGGGGAGGGGCGGGGCGAGGCGGGGCGGGGCGGCACGGGGTGACGCGGGGTCGGGTAGCATGAGGCGGGGTGGTGCGTGGCGAGGCGGGGCAGGACAGGACAGGACAGGACAGGGAGAAGAGGGGCGAGGCGGGGAGAGAGGCAGGGCGGCGCGGGGTGGAGTTGGAAAGAGGGATGGTGGCAGCAGGGGGGCGCGAGACGGAGATCGGAGGATCGGCTTCGGTTCGTCCAGCGGGGTGAACGAAGGAAATTTGATGGGGCCGTGAAAGGATTCTTGGTAGTCGTTGTACAAACGGTAGTAAAGAGAAAGCAATTGCACATGCATACAAAGGTAGTAAGCTGGCAAGGGAATTGAATTGGTAATCTCCTGCGCATCCGATGTATCTCTCGATGGAAACTCGATAAATCGAAAACCAATAAATATAACGTTTAAATACATTTATGTTCATTGATAGTTGCGACTTTGCATATTATTACAAATACACGCCTTGGAAGCGTCAAGTGAGGTTTTCAGTAGGCCTATTCGTGAGCCAGTCATTTGTTGAATTTTCAAAGCATCCATTCATTCGAAATGCAATTCATCATTGTCCCGCAAAATGTTGATGTATTGATATTTAAGAACGTACGACTCTCCCGGGTGGTATTACAAATAACGCGTTTCAACTATTTGGCTATATGATGATAATAGTACTGATTACCATAACAAAAATCTAGTAATAGAACTAAAAATAGTCATTTTGGCTTTTCTTTTAGTTTTACAACAATTACACGAAACTAACTAATTCAAAATATATCTGTTATCGATAATATACAAATTACGTGCATGTTTTAAATACGTTGTTGCATTTGTGAGTGCGAGAGTTTCAAATGATTTCTAATGACGTTCCACAAATAAGTACTCAAATGTTTTCTGTAAAAGTGATCCAAAAATTTGTACATTTTGAGAAATGCACATGCGATATTGCCTCAAAAACGGCTCAACATTTTTTAATAGTATCAAAATTTATATGTTGGACTAGGTTTGACTCTTCTATCATCTTTTTAAAGTTACGTTTCAATTCTACTAAAAGGAGACTGAAAAATTGAGAAAGTGGGAAAAGATATATTACCTTTTTTTTTACAAAAAAACCAAACAAACTCTTATCAGCGTAAATATTCCATAAAATAAACAAAACTACCATCAAACAAAATATTTTATAGCATTTTCTGTAGACTTAGTTAATATTGAGGAATTGTACATTTGTTCAGTATCAGGGACTCACAACAAGAGATTTTTTGTCGAAAAATCGCTGATTTCCCCTGCTCCCTAACAATTCTTTGTCTATACCACGTAAGTATACTTTCTGATACTGGTTACTATCCCCTTCGCTTCTGCATCTGAAGACTACCAGGGTCTGTCACGGAGTCTAGCGCTCTCCCGGGGTATGTTGAGCGCCTTCGCGCAACGCAACATCGCATAGGCTTATATCTTGGCAGACCTGTACCTTTACATATGAATTCCAGTACCTTTACGTATGAAGACCTTTACCTTTACATATGAAGGCCTGATGTACCTTTACATATGAAGGCATGCACCTTTACATTTGCCCGTGGTATTGCTTGTGTATATTTGTCCAATGTATTGTTCTGTATATTTTTTACAAGCATCGAGTTGGTTGTACTAATGTTCACGGTGGAGATTTCCAGTTCCTCAGCTAAAAACACAGATTGCATGCAGTTGCTTGTCATGTCAAAATATTGAAGGATTATGTCGTAGATGTAATAAATGAGGGACTAGGAATGCTCCCTATGCCTCAAACACCACTGAAAACATTTGTGTCTTACCTGGGTTTCAAACTCTCAGCCTTAATGGACACGTACTGTGGCCCTCCTGCCACAAACCCCTATCTCACGAGAGCGAATCACTTGAACGTGCTAATTGTAAACGTGTTACGGTTTTGTAGCCTATTAATTTGATAAAACCAATAATATAACTAAAGCTGACCTTTTCATGCGTTCGCACCCTTTAATGTGCTTTGTACCATTGAATCAGTGAGTTAGAATAAATTTGACACTATTCAATTTCAAAGCAACAATGCTAACAAAGTTGCTCTAGCAAAAAATCCTGCAACATAGCACTCGATACTGTAGCATTTCCGCAAAATTATCTATTTCTGTAGAAAATGTTGTAGATCGTATTTACAGAACATTCACAGATTGCACAGAGTTGCCTATCAGACCAATACATTATAGCAGAATGAAGGGGTAGGTGTCATAGACGAGGAGTGGTTCGGAATGTCTCCACGCCACGAACACAATTTAAAACATTCATTTCTTAGGCGGGTTTCGAACCCACACCCACGTTGTTTGGCTTAAATTCTACAACCCTTTGTCTGACGAAGCCGACTTACTCAATAATACAATTTGAAAATATTGATGATGATGATGATTATTATTATTATTATCATCATCATCATTATTTGCGTATGTGCCATTTCTGACCACGCTACACGATTAACGTATGTAACTTTTAGGAACAGCTTTTCAGCTGCATCCCTCAGTATGACAAAACTGTTGCGCCTTGAAGTGTGAAGTATGAGGCGATAGGATGATGATGAGGGAGTGAAGAGACAATCACAAATACGACCATCCCTACGCATAATTTCACAAATATGTGTATTTTTGCACACATTTTGCACGCATTTATTCAGAGAAATGAAAAAAATAACATTTTTTTCGCTAGGTAATTGGTTTCGAAAAAATGCATTACACAAAAGTTGTAGGAAATTTTATCCTCTTTA
The DNA here is from genome assembly GCA_031308135.1 of Acheta domesticus. Taxonomy (NCBI): domain Eukaryota; kingdom Metazoa; phylum Arthropoda; class Insecta; order Orthoptera; family Gryllidae; genus Acheta; species Acheta domesticus. The sequence goes on along the minus strand of JAHLJT010003656.1, from coordinate 26,049,691 downwards.
AAGTTGAATTGAATCATTTTTCTATAGGACTTAAGGTTAAAGGGTTATAGAGAAAAAACCGAAAAAAAGTCAGAAAAAATACCGGTTTAAAAGTTTTCCCAGAGTTAGCAGAGGGTCCGAGAGGTTGAAAACTTTGGGTTTTAACTAGTGCCGGGGTGCACACAGCACACCAAAAGAAAAACGTTTTAGGGCATTTTTTCAGGTAAAATGTACCTACCGACTGGACTATAGACCAAACAACTGTTGCAATCAAATCTGGGACATTGTGAATGTTTCACTAATGCCTGAATTAGCTTTAACTAGAGGGTACATGCAACGTATGCTGACGACGTTTAAACGTTCAAATAATTGAAAGACATGAACTATGCCGTATCTAGTCCAGATTTTTATATTGTCCTATCATTTCATCCCTTCATCCCTTTCAACAATAGTTTTTAGGGAAAGCTGAGAACTGAAATTTTCTCGTCGAGATGTTTCTGCTAGATAAGGGAGGGTAACTAATTCCCACCCGGAATGACTTCATGCAGTAATCCTTCCCGAATGAGACTCGAGAATCTTGAAACTGGTAACATATACATTGTCAGATGACATTAAAAAATTAAAATCGACACACAAATTTAAGTCAAAAGTAATTTTTTTCTGCTCATAACATACATTTCTATAGAATTAGAGACTGTACTGAGTATCAAAAAGAACAAGTGATGCCACAGAATGGCACAGACTTCCCCGTATTAGTTTACTATTTCCTGTGGTATCAGATAGCTATTCGGACATACTCTTACCAGCTGCCATCTATAGCCACCCAAACTAAATTTTGTTGACATTTTGTTAATTTTTCGGTTTCCTAATAGTAGAACGGGAATATTATTTTTTAAATATTAAAGAACACCAAAACCTCGTCCTAAATGAGAATTTTTTCTGAAAAATTTGGCGCCGTTTTTAAGAAAATGGGGTTTAAGTGCTACTTTAAATGCGAAATTTGAAGTTCTTTTTCATAGCTAATTTTTGAGTTTTCGAAAAACATCATCAAGTATCATTTGAAATACATCAACTCACAAATACAATATTGTTTACAAATTTCTGGAAATGTGCATATTAACGGCGTGAGATCTTGGAATGAAAAAATACCTCAAAATGAACTTTACAGCACGCTTTTTGAACGGATAGTGCAATTTGCACTACCCGTCCGAAAAGTTTATAGAATAAATGTGGAGCCATTTATGAGAAAATGGCGTTTGAGCGTTTCTGAAAATGCGGATATTTGAGCTTGTTTTCACAGAAAACGGTTGAGTTCTGGGGAAACTTTACTTTACATTATTTAAAGCACATATACTCAAAATGTAATAATGTGGATCGCCGCTAACGTAAATATTAACGAGGTGAGTGACAAGTCAAAAAATATTTTTTTGTAATTTTTGAAAAAACAAAAGAATAGAGCCATATGGCGTTCATGTCATCTCATTGAGTACATTAGACACTATCCTCACCAAAAGTTTGAAGAAAAAATTTGAGCAGTTTTTGAGAAAATCTGTTTTTTAATTGCACATACGAATTGCACGGAATATTGCTCGAAAACTACTAAAATTGTCTAAAAAATGTACATGTCCTTAAAGAAAGAACTCACAACGAAGAACAAATTTTATTTGAAGGAAAAATCTCTATCTGCAATTTTGTAGATGGAGGAAGACGCCGAATAAAATTGAAACTTTTGCAATATTCGAAAATTCAGAGTTAACCGTGAAAATTGGACCTATGCCAACTTAATAAGTGTATTTTAGTTTATTCTTACAAGAAATTTAAAGAACACATTTGGAGCCGTTTTTGAGAAAACGTCTGGGGGGCTTCGTGTATAGTAGCTCCAAAAATTAATGAATGTTTTTCAAAATCGCAGAGCTTTGACTCAGGCCAGATGAGCAAGGCTGAGGTTTCTTAAATTTGGAAAAATTCGTACGCATGGTTTGTGCGTTAGTGTTGTTCACATACACCGGACGGACGGACGGACGGAACGGACGGAACGGACGGACGGACGGACGGACGGCGGGCGGGCGGGCGGGCGGGCGGGCGGGCGGATAATACGGACACACAAAACGGGGATTCTGGCTACACCACACTTTTGGTTTTTTCTTAATTTAGAAACTGGTTTGATCCACTTTTTCGTTATCAGGGCCCGGTGATGAATTTTTTTCTGCCAATTCGCCGTTTTTTCGCGCAGCATTACATTACTTTTCCTATATTATGCTTATTACTCTGTATATACGTATGTATACGGGAAAGTAAAAATACCAGTGAGGAATAAAAATACCACTCTCCAGAATTGCAGATCTATCTACCTTCCAGCAACTACAGCAACATATTTTACAGTACAGTATTCCACTAACAAATGGCAGAAGTGTGAATGCAAGAATGATGCATTTCAAAACAAGGTGAAAACTTCAAACTCATTTATCTCAACATCTGATTTTATTTTCTCGCCTTACGAATTCTTCATAAGACGGGAAAGTTATGTAATCCTGCGCCAGAAAACGGCGAATTTTCACCAGAAAAGCTTTCATTTTTAGTCGTGCCACTATTGCAGCCCACGAACGATATGTTCAACATGTCTGACTAAATGACTAGTAAATTTCTACGCGCATTCTTCCTGTATCGAGTGACCCACGCGTCTGATGAGTAGTGCGAGGTGGAACAGAGGGAAGGCGACTCCGCTTGAGCCGATGTACAAATACTCTCCCCTCCCCCCTTCCTCTCCCGCCGCACGGCGCACCCTAATTGTCCCGTGCGTGCACGGTCGGAGGGGCCCCCACACCCCCCAAGGCCCACAAAAACAGCTGAGCCCCTAGCCCTGACTCAGGCGCGGCGTGGCTTGGCCGGCGGGGCTGGTAGCTTGTCATCGACACTTGCGGGAAAATGAGAATTATTGCATTTGCTTTAGATGTGTTTGCGCTAACCCATACACCCAAAAAACACATTTTCTTAACCATTCCTTCAGGACTATCATCACGATTTTAATCATTATTTAATTATTCTCTCTCAATACCACTTCACACATCGTGATTACCCTACACTACTGTACTTCATACGAGGGGAATTCAATAATTAAAGAAACAAATTGGTCTGGAGAAATAAACATTTATTTTTGCAAAATAGAACTTTTACTTCTTTTCAATGTAATCCCCACCAAAATGTATGCCCTTGTCCCATCGGATTACCAGCTTTTTTATACCCGCTGCAAAGAACTCTTTATATTGGTGTTTGAACCAGTTTTTCACAATTTTTTTTAATCCTCGTTATCCTGGAACGTCTTTGCACGTAATGTCTCTGGACCAAACAAATGGAAATCAGATGATACTTAATTGGGATTGTAAGGGGATGAGGCAATACCTCCCAATCCATGTTGTCGATGATTTCACGAGTTTTTTGAACAGTGTGAGGACGTGCGTTGTCTTGCTGGAGAATTACACCTATCCTCTGACAGTTTCTCTGTCATGGCTGACTTCACCTTGTTCAAAAGCATATCTGAGTAGTATTGGATGTGTATTGTACACTGTTCTTTGAGATAGTCACAAAAACACACACCTTCAGCGTCCCAAAACAACGTCATCAGGACTTATCATGCTGATGCGGTCAGAACGATGTTCATCAGTCACCAGTTCTATCCATTTGTAAACATTCCCGCAGTTCATACAACTTTCATCATACTTTTACTCTTTCTAGAGTACATATTACCTGGCTTTTCCCCTTAAGCAAGTGAAAAAAACGAATAACAGAACGTTTTTCAACCAATATGGAATTCTCAAGTGGACTCACCATCGTTCAACTTAATTTTGAGGTAATGAAAATCCTCCAGATGATCAGGGCTCGTCCCTGTGATGCCACCTTGAAGTCCTAAAATTACCTACCTTGTCCTACCAACTTTTCTTTCTCCAGATCAATTTGTCCCTTTAATTATTGAATAGTTGACAGAATAGTACACATGGTTAGATTGGCAGAGCCATGTGAGACTCGCACCTCCAGCAACAGAGAGAACCATGGACCGGAAACGCCACATCAATACTACATGTACCTGCCGCGGGCAGTACGACAAACCCTGATGCGGGCTGGCCTCCCATCGAACAGGTGGCAAATAGTGCCCTGCGGTACACAGTTCACGCCTCTAGCACTGTCTCACGCAGAGAAGACAAGAGTTGTTGGGGGAGTGGCAGTATGGGTCAGGCGTTGGCCCATCATGCTCGTTCGGGGACAAAATCCGACGAGCGTGGCAGCCAGCGCAGTTGACGAACATCGCAGAGAGCGTGTTGCGTAGCGCGGGCAGAGTGAGGGCGGGCGTTGTCCTGCTGGAACAGCGCACCACCCTCCCGTTGCAAGAAAGATATCAGCACAGGCCGCACAACGTGCCGGATATATCCAACGCTGGTCAATGATCCCTACACGAACACCAAAGAACCACGAACACCAGGGCAACTGGAGAAGGGGAAAATGAAAAAGAGTATGTGCTGGTTCCTGATTGATAGAGCCCGTAAGTACAGCCATTTATTTTACCTAAGACAGGCAGGCAAAAAAGTATTTATTTTTACTAAAATATGCATGTAAAAAAGGTATTTATTCCGGCGAAATTAGGGGAAAAACACAGGAAACATTAACAATTATTATTTAAAAGTAATTATTGTAAAACACTAAATTATTCATATTTTTATTCTAACTCTAAAATTTACATTAGTACTTACGTGGAAGGAAAAACACCTTTTCTTTGTAATCTGGTTTGCACATGACGATCCGGTATGACGACTACGAATTTATTTTACTCGTGACTTTTTTCTACGAAATTCTATTCTGGAATTCCTTTTAAATCTTGAAATGGTGCATCAGTGAAAACGTAATTCTAGATATATATTACTTTCTTTGTACTTGTGTAATCACCAAAAGGGGAGGAGAACAAGAAGGAACTGATAAGGGTATATCATGTAAAGACAGCTATGTCCTCAAAAGAGATCCAAGGCCATATACAGATATAGAATGAGACTTCTCGTGGACAAAAAAGTCGATCAGCAACAATGAAAAAATCAAGAAACTTCTTTGGTATCATCTTCCTTTCTCTTTTAAATTTTTAACACAACCTGACACTGGAGCCTCCACGCCCATAGAAAGACAATACAAGACAGTGCCTTCACATTGTCGACGCTTGCAGTACCATTTCAAGCTTGATAGAGATTAGTGCCAAGGAGGAAAGGGGAAAATGATGATGAATTCATAAAAAGGCACAAATAATGCAAAATGCCAAAAATAGGCATCGACCTATCGCAATGTCAGCATCATGACATTGGCTTAGGCAGAAAGAAAAGGAAAATTGAAAATCTATGAAAACAGATTCAAAAGTACAATTAAGAGAATAATTTTGTTAAAAGTCAGAAATCCTGTTAATAATAAAAAGGCATTTTGACAAACGTCTGGCCTCTACTTATTCATCATTCAGCTACTACACTGAAAAAAGGATTGCTTGCCGCACATTAAAATTCGGTTCTCCCAACCAAATTTAATAGTAAAATATGGCCCAGCTATTTGTGTGGTTGACGCAACCTCGGCGCCATGTGTGAACCTCCGTGGTGCTCTCAACCACCGCTGGGTCTTGTGATTCCCATGCCGACGTAGGATCTTGAACCACAAAATGTTTGCAGTGCGTGGTTGACTGTCTCGGAACTTCGGTGGGTGGTTGAACAAACCAAAATTTAGTGCTAGTTCCTAGATAAATGTTTACACCAAAAATGGAAAATTTTGCATCAACCCTTGTTTGCATGTATGCTTACCTTCTTTTGTACTCGTACCTGTAGCATTAAATTGTTGGTTATGTAGTTAAGAAATTATAAAATTTTTCAGAATTGCATAAATTTGTGCGTATGCAAGACACTTCAAAACCACAAGTAGAGACAATGTCAAAATTCAAATTTTCAATTAAATTCAGTGTAAATTAATTGTATAAATGAATTAAATTTTGTATAATTTTGTAAAATGATGTAACAATGTCTGGAATCAAATTTTATATAAACATGATTCTAAAAATTGTTACATTTTAAAAATTCAACTGAAAAAGAAGTAAGAAGTCAATTTGAAGAATTTTTTTAACAAAGATTTTTGCAAACTTGATACTAAAAGTACTTGCTGAATAGAATTAAGATATATAAAAATTAATTCTGAAATAATTTCATTCATAATATTTTGCCAAATATTTTCACTCTTAACATTTAATAGCAACAAGTAAACACTCTTAAGATCCCTAACCAACACAAAAAAAATTAAGCAAAACTCAATACAGTATTGTAAAATCAATTAACCAACTCAAAAATATAGAGTATTTCTTAGTTCATTTCTTCAGTCCTTTGTTTCAACAAGTCATTTGCAACTTGTGGCACACAACCATCACTTAATAAAAGTTTAAATTTCTTACATTCCATGAAACTAATTTATTAGTTTTAACCGTCACATAATCTCTTTTAAGACCAAGTTGCAAATGACTCCATTGAAACAAGGGTCAGAATAAATTAACACACAAACTCAATCACATTAAATTGATAACAGTTTTGCAGGCATGAAAATCACAACAGGAATGTGAACAATTGTGAAAGCAATTGAAATAGATATATTTGGGAAATTGATATGAGAAAAACACTTGATGGATACTTATAAATGCTTCCTTATATTTTAAATAATTATTTACATTATCTTTTTATACATTTAAAATGAACATTTCACAGCAACAAGTTTTAGATAGTAAGTGCCCTAGGCGCCACAAAAAATAAAACTTTACAATGAAGCCAATACTGAAAAGTAAGATACTAGTTTTGCATCTGAGAACAATGCAAGTTTTCTTATGTAGTAAAAACCACACAAGAACATTTTGGAACAGCCCATAGCCTTGTATAACACAAAAATTGCATGCAGCGCTTACTCCTTTAGAATAAGAAATATGATAAAGAGATGAAAATCCATTTTATTTACGCACATTATTAATGTTATTTTATTGAACTTCTAATTAGTACTGCAGGCCTCTCAGTGTTTAATGAGGTTCAAATTAGTCTAATCAAATATGTTTCGTTGTCCAAAAATAGTGAGTCAGGAAACAATGTAAACATTGTTTATGAAGAAATAATAATTACAAGAGGAAATAGCTTTTATAAATGCATTAATCATGACCATTTCTTTGCATCAATCCCAAACTATAATAAGTGTTCCCAAATCACAAAGTTTTATTAACAAAAGCACAGTGTAATTAAATTTTCACATGAGAGGGCTAGTTCCAATTTCCAAGTCTTCTTTCTAATAAAAATTTAGTTATTGCATAGTAGATCAATGTTGGACATTAGAATTGCATGTTCCCTGAAACTAGACAAAATATTTATGATTTTTTCACAATAGAAATTGAAGACAAAATAAAATGCCAGCAGTTTTTAAAAATTGATTGTTCCAAAATTGTATATAATACTTTTTATAGAAACAAAATTCTCACCTCTCAGTATGAAGTTAGCATTGTTACATGAGATACCAATTATTACAAAATTACATTACAAAGTTTGCCAATATAAACATTGTTAATCCCTAGTAATTTCTGAAAGTGACAGTATTCCGAATGTATAAAATAAGAACAATCAAAATTGTTCTGTAAATTAAAACTCAAATCCATAGAGTAAAACCATTAAAGAAAGAAAGTTTCATATTCTTCTTAGACCAAGGTCAAAATCCAATCCTATGCAATTCTAAATTTTGTTTTCTGAAGTGAGAATAATTGTGTATTTACATACTCATCTAAATAATCATGTACACTAGTAACAAATTGTCAATAAAGATTGAATAAACAATTAAATTAATAATTCAATATTTGTTAAAAAAAGTGAGAATAATGAGGGAAACATGTCCGGCAGTAGAAAATAGTTTTAAAAAGTGTTTCGCTTAAGGGATCTGACTAGCAAAGAATTAAAAATATGTAAATACACTAATGAAAGGATCAGAAATAGTGTATGCATCCCTGTCTGACACTCATAACATAAAAACTCAAATTTCTACAATGTAGAGTCCAGGAAATTTGCATGTCTCTGACAATTGAAACTTTACAATAAACAAAATAAAACCACACACATTGAGAAAAATTACTTAATACATCTTCAATTGTTTTTTTTATATTTTGATGTAAGTTTTTCAAAATTAAATTGTGTATAACGTTATTTTTTAACACTTTAGTGATTTTTTATGTTCTCCTTAATTTAAACAATAATATTGATTAAACATAATTTGGCTCTTTGCTTCGGAAATTAATTTGTAGTTTGTTACACTGATGAGGGAAATAGAATCTCAAATGTAAAACCTTCATTGAACAACAATAAAAAAATAAATTGGATTTTAAAATGGGGTGTGTCCGACATGAAAAAGGGACTGAAAAAATTTAGAAAATATAATTCATAGTGACAACAAAACAAAACTTTTCACTTTCAACTTTTTCAAAAGTTTTCAGTCCTCAAGAAGCGCTATCACACAGTACTGCTCATATTTTGAAAAAAATTTTTTGACATGTGACATCATGTGTGGGCACACATTTGTATTTTAACAAGTTATCATAACTTACATAAACACAACTAATAGTCCCAAAATTCTGGAATACACAAAATATGCATTACATAAAATATGCATACATATGCATTTTACATTGCATTACATTCAAGTTTCTGAGAGAGATTGGCATAAAAAAATGTGCAATTACATGAGCATTCATAGCTTTACAAATAACAAGTATGTACAGAATGTAGAGATACAATTCTAAACCTGAGATATTCTAAGCCTGTTCGTTGTCATTTTGTTTAAAAATTGACTAATTTTGTCTAGGAATGTAAGGTTTGAGAAATTATGCTTTTTAACATGGATTTGTTCAACACTTTTGCTGGTTTTTTTCATTAGCACAATGATACAATGACTTTCAAACAATATTCTTAAAATT